>OY992537.1:226897626-227547902 GCA_963921195.1 Pegoplata infirma
AGTTAGAGCGGTTGGAGCAAATTTAAAAAAATGTCGTTTGGTGTGGGACCCACCTTAGAAATTAGAGATTTGGTATTAGGTTGTTCCAAAGAAATGTTAAGACGTAAAAATTAATGGGGGTCGGTCTTATAAAGGACCCCTCTATGACGCACCATTGGAGCAGTAGAAATGATTTTAAGATTGGAAAATTACAATAAAATTTTTTCAAAAAATTTTAAAAAATAGTAATAATCGTTATCTCACGATCCTCCTGGACAAAAAATTTGTAGAATGATTTTTAAGATTGGAAAATTACAAAAAAAAATCGAAGAGTACAAACATTTTCAAAAATGAGATTTAAATTTTAAAACTTAAAAATCGCATACTAGAGCGCTTTTAAGAATTTTTTTGGATTTTTTTTTTAAAGCACGTAAAAAAACAAAAATTTTGAAAAAAAATTTGAAATTTGGACCATTATTGAAGAAGTTATGAGTAAAAGAATTTTGGGTAAAGAAAAAAACTACCAATTTTTAAAAATTCGATATCTTTTGAACGGGTTATCAAAAAAATCTGTGTGTCCGGTTTGACATGGAATGCCCCATATACTTTATGGAGTCTAAGACCAATATTTCGAGGTGTTACAAATGGAATGACAAACTTATATATACCCTCTATCACTAGAGTGGAGGGTATAAAAATGAGGGGGGTAAACGGCAAAGCAACTAGAAAGAAGGATTTGTTAATTTTCAATTGAAATTTAGTTAATGCAACAAAAAATTTGATTGTCACAATTGAATAGCGGTAGCCACAACTAAATTGAGTTCATATACAGTGGGCGACAATACATTGGAAACTTCTTATAGTAGATGAAATTTGTTAAAGACAAAGTTAACAATACTAAACGTTATTGTTATCAAACGAGTATTTTTGTAGAAAAATGTATGTAGGTAATTTATCAAGCTTTAATTTAAGCTTGATAGCGTCCAGATTGAGTAAATAATAAATGTATAGACATTTTTTAAAACAGTTTTTAAAAATATTTCCGAGTCGATTTTTTCCAATTTCAAGCATTAAAAATTTAAAACAAGGTCCAGTAGTTCTTATTCAGTGCCCAAATAATTTTTCCAACAACCCAAACAAACAGTGAAATTTTTAAGTGCATTAGAAAAATCCACCTTTTTCATCTACAATTCTTTTGACCACCAATTTTTTGTAAACAAAGAAAATATGCTATTGTTTATTAATTTTAGTACACCTAAATGTAAATCAATGAAACATTAAACAAATTATAATTTTTCTTTGTTTACAAAAAATTGGTGGTCAAAAGAAATGGAGGTCAAAAAAAGTGGATTTTTTCTATTGTACTTAAAAAATTTCACTGTTTGTTTGGGTTGTTGGAAAAATTATTTGGGCACTTAATAAGAACTACTGGACCTTTTTTTAAATTTTTAATGTTTGAACTTGGAAAAAATCAGCTCGGAAATATTTTTAAAAAATGTTATAAAAAATGTCTATAAACAATTTTTTTTCCAGATCGACCCTCGTAGCACATTTATTATTTACTCAATCTGGACGCTATCAAGCTTAAATTAAAGCTTGATAAATTACCTACATACATTTTTCTACAAAAATACTAGTTTGATAATAATAACATTTAGTATTGTTAGCTTTGTCTTTAACAAATTGCATCTCCTATAAAAAAGTCAATGTATTGTCGCCCACTGTAACTAGTTTTTAATTAAAACAAACAAAATTTTTTGTTGTCACAACTGAATATAGTAGTTAAAAATACGAGTGAAACTCAAACTTGAAACTCAAAAAAAAAAAAAACAGTTTTCTGTTGAAATATTTATTAAAGATTTTTAAAGTCACTTATCAATTGACCCACTTTATTTAAGTATGAGCCACATATGGTTTATAATGGAAAGAAAAAAAAAACGGTTTAGGAAAAATGTGTTAAGGCTTTATACATTAATTAGTTTTTATGTTATTTTAAGCAGTTTATGGTTAACAAAAATAAACACATTTTTAATCAAATTTAATAGAATTTTCTATTAGTTTGAGAAGCTAAATTACAAAAAAAAAAAATAAAAAAATCATGATAATTTTAACCAAATAAATTTATTTTTGTCAAAATTACTTTGTTTTACCAGTTTTTTTTTTAATTTTTTTGTATTTTTTTGATAAAATTCTTCCCTAAAGTATGCAATAAATTTTTGATTTATAAATCCCTTAAAGTAAGCAACATTTTTTAATTACTTAAAATTGGTCAGGTTCAATCTGCTTTTTAAGATATTTTTCCAAACATTTTTAGAGCCTTAAAAAAAATTTATTTTTACAAATTTTAACTTTTACTGCCTACTTTTAGGCTTAATTAAAACAAAAATTTAATATGTTTCAATATTTGTTTTTTAATATTTGTTTTTTTATTAAAAATTATTTGTTTTTATGAAAAATGTATAGTCTATACCTAAAATATTTATTATGGACGAGTAAAAAAAATGTTTGAGTCAAAAAAAAATGTGTTTGGGAAAAGATATTTTTTTTTACAAAATTTAAAAAAAAAATAATAAATGTAAAAATCAATTTGATCTAATCTTCTTTGATCTGATTATATATGATTGCATCTGATTTTATACAATTTTATCAGATCAGACATAATTTAATGTCAAATTTGGGTCAATGTTGACCAAATGCGAGATATATTTAGATCTCGATTTTTGGCATTTCATATATAATTATATGCAATCCGACTCGATCATATTTAAATAGATATAAATAGATCAGACAAGATCTAATGCATTTTTACACGGGAAAGTGTTTTTGTACTCAAATTTAATTAAATTATAAATATTTTAAAAATTATAGAGGGCATTTGTGAATTCGCCCAAGTCGAATTAATAATTTTTACTTGTTTTCAATTTAATTTATTTATAAAAATGTCCCCCTTAACCAATTTTATAACCTACAAATCTCTTTTAAACACAACCAAAAAAATATTTTTGCTTTAATTTTCTTTCATTTTCCCATATTTATCCTAAAGCTCAGTTTATTTCACTTGAAAAATTTTCCTATTCATAAAAGGAAATTTCATGGAAAAGAATCTCTTAATTTTTTTCTGTTTGGAGTAATTAAAGCAAATGATAAGTTTTTGAAGTTAACGCTAAGAATACTTATTAACAGAATACAAAGGCAAAAAAAAAAAAAAAATCCTAAAAAAATCATTTGAATTAAAACATACCTAAAAGGCAAAATCTTTACCAAGAAATAAAAAAAACAAACACAGACCATTGAAGAAAAACATAAAATAATAATAAAAAAAAAAAAAATATTTGGCAAAAGCTTGAGATCTTTTAATGATTACTAATGGTCCTTACCACTCACTACAAGACTAAAAAAACGAATAATCTTTACGAATGAATAAAGAAACAAAAAATTAATACAGTGCCGGGCAAAAGTATGGTAAAGAACTATGGTAGAAGCAATTTGTCACAGACAAACTTTAAAATATGAGGCATATATTTTAACAAATGAGTATTTTTTGAGAACGTGTTTTATAGGTAACTTATTAAGGTTTAATTTAAGCTTTAAAGCGTCCAGATTGAGTTAATAATAAATGAGTTAATAATAAAACGAGGATCAAACTGGAAAACTCTAATTTTTATAGATATTTAAAAAAAAAAAAATTTAAAATATTTTAAATTTTTTTTCCAAGTTCAAATATGTAAAATTAAAAAAAAATCCAGAAATTTATAATCATGTATCAACTAATTTTTTAATGACCCAGAAAAAACACTGCCGGTCAAAAGTATTTACAGAGAACTATGGGAGAAACAATTTGTTACAGACAAATTTTAAAATATGAACCATATATGTTATCAAATGAGTATTTTTTGAGAAGGTGTTTAATAGGTAATCTATTAAGCTTTAATTAAAGCTTTATGGCGTTCAGATTGAATTAATAACAAATGTGCTACGAGGGTCAAAATGGAAAATGATAATTTTTATAGACGTGTTTTAAAAAAAATTTAAAAATATTTAAAAAATTTTTTTCCAAGTTCAAACATGAAAAATTTAAAAAATTGTCCAGTTATTTGTGTACATGTATCAACTAATTTTTTTAATGGCCCAGAAAAAACAGTGCCTGTCAAAAGTATTTTAAAAAGTATTTACAAATTACGAAGAAAAGTATTTAAAAACAAAATTTAAAATATGAAGCATATATTTTATCAAATGAGTATTTTTAGGCAATTTGTCACAGAAACAAATTTAAAATTTTGGGCATTCCATGCCAAATCGGACACTTTGAAATTTTCGAATTTTTAAAAATTGATAGTTTTTTCCTTTACTCAAACTTCTTTTCCTCATAACTTCTTCAATAATAGTCCAAATTTCAATTTTTTTTTTTCAAAATTTTTGTTTTTTTACGTACTTTAAAAAAAAAATCCAAAAAAATTCTTAAAAGCGCTCTAGTATGCGATTTTTAAGTTTTAAAATTTAAATCTCATTTTTGAAAATGTTTGTACTCTTAGATTTTTTTTTAATTTTTTTTGTCTAAAACTTCTATCGATTCTACAAATTTTTTGCCCACGAGGATCGTGGGATAACGATTATTACTATTTTTTTAAATTTTTTTAAAAAATTTTATTGTAATTTTTCAATCTTAAAATCATTTTTACTGTTCCAATGGTGCGTCATAGAGGGGTCATTTATAAGACCGACCCCCATTAATCTTTACGTCTTAACATTTCTTTGGAACTAACTAATACCCTTTCTCCAATTTCTAAGGGGGCTCCCACACAAAACGACATTTTTTAAAATTTGATCCAACCGCTCTAACTGCCCTAATAGTGCCCTTAGACCAGCGACAGGCAAACACATACTATCAAATTTTGTCTTTGTGTGTGTAACATGAAGCACTCTCATACTCAATGCACTTAAAGAAACTTATAGTAAAAATAATAATACATTTAACCATTTAAAAAATAAAAAAGATAATAAATGACATTGGTTAAAATGTCTAGCATTGTAATATTTAGTAAATAGTGACAAACTAAGCATTCTGGTTTACCAAAAAATGTTCCATAAACAAGAATTTGACATTAAAATTTTTTATTGATTATTTCTCTAAGTATATTTTGAACAAAAAGAGAGGAGAAAATTGTGTTTTTTTGATTTTGTTTAATGAGTGAGAGCATGTAGGTGTGAGAGTAAAAACGCCGCGTAGTGCTTTTGCCTGTCGCTGCCTTAGACCAACAAAATGTTTTACCGACCCACAATATTTTTTTAGTCCAAACGTTTTTTCTGAACACACTTACCCTCTATCTCTAATTTTTAAGGCGGTCCCCATACAATTTTTTTTACTTTTTGTAAATTTGTTTTATTTAATCAGCTTCTACCGGCCCAATGGTGCGTCCGAGAGGGGTCATTAGTGAGACCGACCTCCATTTATTTTTACCCTACAAAATTTTTTTAAAACATACCTTCGCCCTATCTCCACTCCCTAAGTAGGCTCCGATACAAATAACAGTTGGAGCAAATTTTATAAAAATGTAATTTTGAATGGAAGCCTACTTAGGGAGTGGAGATATTGCGTAGGTATGTTTTGGGTATTGTTGTAGGGTAAAAATAAATGGGGGTCGGTCTCACTAATGACCCCTCTCGGACGCACTGGACCGGTAGAAGCTGATTAAATAAAACAAATTTACAAAAATAAAACAAAATTGTATGGGAACCGCCTTAAAAATTAGAGATAGAGGATAGGTGTGTTCAGAAAAATGTTTGGACTAAAAAAATACATTTTGTTGGTCTAAGGGCACTATTAGGGCAGTTAGAGCGGTTGGAGCAAATTTTAAAAAATGTCGTTTAGTGTTGGAGCACCCTTAGAAATTGGAGATAGGGTATTAGTTTGTTCCAAAGAAATGTTAAGACGTAAAAATTAAGAGGGGTCGGTCATATAGATGACCACTCTATGACGCATTATTGGAGCAGTAAAAATGATTTTAAGATTGGAAAATTACAATAAAATTTTTTCAAAAAATTTTAAAAAATAGTAATAGTAATGACCCCTCTATGACGCATCATTGGAGCAGTAAAAATGATTTTTAGATTGGAAAATTACAATAACATTTTTTCAAAAAATTTTAAAAAATAGTAATAATCGTTATCCCACGATCCTCTTGGGCAAAAAATTTGTAGAATCGATAGAAGTTTTACACAAAAAAATTTCAAAAAAATCGAAGATTACAAACATTTTCAAAAATGAGATTTAAATTTTAAAACTTAAAAATCGCATACAAGAGCGCTTTTAAGAATTTTTTGGGGCTTTTTTTTAAAAGTACGTAAAAAAAAAATTTTAAATAAAAAATTTTAAATTTGGACTATTATTGAAGAAGTTATGAGGAAAATAAGTTTGAGTATAGTGGCAAACTACCAATTTTTAAAAATTCGAAGGGTACTAAAAACTGTAAACAAATTGGGAGAATCTAAAAAAAAATGTCCAAAGTGTCCGATTTGACATGGAATGCCCCATATATTTTATCAAATGAGTATATTTTGAGAAGGTGTTTTGTAGGTAATTTACTAAGCTTTAATTTAAGCTTTATATCGTCCAGATTGAGTTAATAATAAATGTGCTACGAGGGTCGAACTGGAATAAGATTATTTTTATAGATATTTTAAAAAATTTTTTTTTAAATATTTCTAAAATTGTTTTTCCAAGTCCAAACATTTAAAATTTAAAAAAATTTACACTTATTAATATTCATGGATCAACTAAGTTTTTTAATGACCCAAAAAAAAATATTTTTTTTTAATGACATAGAAAAAACTTAAAATTTTTTAAACACTGTAGAAGAAATCCGCATTTTATGACCTCTAATTCTTTCGACTACCAATTTTTTGTAAAAAAAAGCTAATATTTTATTGTTTATTAATTTAAGTACACCTCAGTGTACTAATAATTTAACTTTTTCTATGTTTACACAAAATTGTTGGTCAAAAGAATTGGAGGTCGAAAAACGAGGATTTCTCTACAGTAATTAAAAAATTTGAAGTTTTTTTCTGGGTCATTAAAAGAATTTTTTTTTTTTTGGTCATTAAAAAAATTAGTTGACCCATGAATATAAATAGGATAAAAAATTTTTAAATTTTTAATGTTTGGACTTGGAAAAAAATTTAAGAAATTTAAAAAAAAAAATTAAAATGTCTGTAAAAATTATCATTTTCTAGAAAAAATGTTAAATTTTTTCTGGGTCATTAAAAAAATTCGTTTTTCGGGTAAAAAAAAAAAATAGTTGACCCACGAGTATAAATAATTGGAAAATTTTTAAATTTCAATGTTTGGACTTGAAAAAAAAAAAAATTAGAAATATTTTTTTAATTTTTTTTTTTAAATTGTCTAAAAATTATCATTTTTTAGTTCGGCACTGGTAGCATACTTATTATGCATTCAATCCGGACGCTAAAAAGCTTAAATTAAAGCTAAATAAATTACTTAAGGTCTTATGATACTTGCTAGTTTTTGTATTTTTTATATTTTGGAGAACAGTGCAAATATATTTTTATAGGAAAACTGACCAAGTGTAAAGAGTATGACAATATCATGAAAAAACGTAAAAAAATATACGTGTGTTATCGATAATTTTGCAGTGACTGTCAAAAAAAATATAAAAATTTTCAACTTGAAATTGACATTTCCAGAATAAAATGTTAACAGTGTTGCCAATTTTATTAGTTTTTGTTCGAATGAAGCGTTTTTAGCTATTTTGGGCGAGTTATTTTGAAAATAAAAGTTGGCAATATTGTTTTTTTTTGTTTTGTTTTTATTTTATTGTATTTCTTGTTCTTTCTCGCATTTGTTGTTTCATTCGATCAATCCTAAAAAAATCCAATACAGAAACTAGAAAGTATCATACCACCTTTACAAAACACCTTATCAAAAAATACTCGTTTGATAAAAAAAGGTTTGATATTTTAAATGTTGTCCTTAACAGTTTACATCTACTATAGCTCCGTGTGAATACTTTTCTCCGACACTGTGTATAGTACAGAGAAAAACCTGGCCCCCATTGTCAGTCAAGGTTACATGGTGGGTAATGGCCATTAGATTGTATATAAACACTTTGTAGATTAAATATGCAGAAGGCAAAAAAAATTGAAATTTTTAGTTCATTCGTTGATAAGGTGATTAGATTGCCAAGGAATCTATATGATATTGAAAAAATATATTTAAAAACGATTCTTTGATAGTTATAGAGAATATTTCTTTAAAGCGGCTGGGGTTTCCATGGGCTGATGTAGGTTTTTCACTGTGATTTTACATGCATTTGTAATAAAAAATCTGGCCTAAAAGTATGCAACATTAAAATTAACAATGTTATTGGGTTTCAAATTTGATTTTCTTATCTTCAAACGGTGGTTATCTAAATTTTAATAGAGTTTTTCTGATATTTACTAAAACTTCTAAAATTTTGGCCTAAAAGTGTGCAACACTTAAATCTTTTCTTATTTTCAATTGAGGATATATTTCTGAATTTCAATAGAGTTTTTGTGAAATTTATTTAAAATAAAAAAAAGCCGGCCTAAAAGTATGCAACAGAAATAATCAAGAAATGTAGTTTTTAAACTGTTTATTCAAAATTTTAACTGCGCTTTTCTGAATCTAAATAGAGCTTTTCTTAGTTTAATTAAGAATTCTCAGAATATCATTTAAGATTTTCTGAATTTTAAAAATAATTTCTTGAAAGCTGTTGGGACTGTGGCTAGATTTTCACGAGGTTTGTAATTTAAATGTATTTATTAATACAAACCAAGCCTAAAATTATGCAACACTAAAATTAAGAACAAGATGTCCTCATTAAAAGTTAGTATTTTTTGCATAAATTGTGAAAATGCAAGAATGAGCATTAATAAGGCAAAAGACAACTAGCAGTTATTAATTCACTTTGCAGCCTAAAACTATGCAACAACTTATTTGAAACAGTAGTCAGAGATTAAATGTATATGGATTGAAATTTTATTTAAGACAATAAAGAATTATGTAGGATTGTCCTGATTTCCTCCTCTTTAAGGTTTTAGGATGTGTTACTTTAAGTAAAAACATTTGCTTTCATTTATTAAATTTAAATACACTTATTTTGTGTAGTATAGTTTTAGGCCTCAAAATAAATTAATAAGTGCTAGTTTTCTGTTGCCCTTAAACATTAGGGATATAACTTTAAAAAATAATTGTAAAACATCCCGTTAAATTTTTGAATATATTTAATAACGGCTAATTAGGTTAGTTAGGTTAGGTTGTAAGTGGCTGCTGACGTTTTACGTCAACACACGTAGACTCTGAGGTCCATTGTGATACCACGGGATCGTAATAGGTTTCCCTAATAGTCCCTGTCGTTAAACCAGTTTGAGCTTCTTATGAAACTCCTTAGATGTTGAATTTTGACATCCGACAAATCAGAAAGATCGTACAGCTCCCTAGATCCCAGTGAAGCAAGTCGCTGACCAGAAAGTGCCGGGCAATGGCAAATAATGTGTTCGATAGTTTCCAACTCCTCTTCATCCATGCAACTTCGGCAAAAGTCATTCGACGGCACATTTAACCGCTCTGCGTGCTTCCCTATAAGACAGTGTCCGGTAATTATAGAAACCACCGTCGAAATCTCTCCTCTTGGAAGGGATATCAGCTCACTTGTGCGCCCCTGATTAAGAGAAGGCCAAATCAGTCGTGTTGTCTCACACGTCCATCCATTTGCCCATCTTTGATTAGTCTCCGTCGCTGAAGAAAGCCGTAGGTTTTGCTTGCAAGTTTCTAGAGGCATACCAACACATTCCAATTCTGTTGGAACCTGTAAGGTAGTTCCTAGTCTTGCAAGCTCATCGGCTTTGCGATTCCCTGGAATGTCTCTGTGCCCTGGGACCCATATGAGTCGTATGTTAAACTGCTTGGCCATCTCATTTAAAGACGTGCGGCACTTAAGTGCAGATCTTGTTTTCAGAAACATTGAATCCAGGGACTTGACCGCGGCTTGACTGTCAGTATAGATGTTGACTGCGGTTGAAGACAAGACAATGCAGCTCAACCAGTCAGCCACTTCCTTTATTGCCAGCATCTCTGCCTGGTAAACACTGCAATGATCTGGCAATCTACGAGCCAGGCTCAATCCAAGCTCAATCCAAGCTCTTCCGAATAGACCCCAAAGCCCACTTGTTCGTGCAGCCTCGATCCATCTGTGTAAAAATTTATGGTAGCTCCTCTTCCCGGAGTATCCCCAATCCAAGACTCCCTGGATGGTATCATAGTGGTAAAGTGGCGCTCAAAAAGGCTCAAAGAGGGAGCACAATCCACATTTTGTGGTATTGTTATCTTTTTCAAGATCGCGCTATGGCCACAATCGCTGCTCCTCCATTGCAGCGTGCTATTAAGTAGAATTGCCGAAGCAGCTGCATACTGCCTACCCAATATGTCCAAGGGTATCAGGTGAAGGAGGATTTCTAATGCAGCCGTAGGTGTAGTACGAAGAGCACCAGTGATGCACATTGACGCCATTCTCTGTACCTTCGTGATAAAGACACAGTTCGCTTTTGTTTCTAAAGCAGGCCACCAGACAATGATTCCATACAGCAAAATTGGACGCACCACTGCTGTATAGATCCAATGAACGACTTGAGGGCTAAAACCCCATCGTTTTCCAATGGCCCTTTTACAGGAATACAAAGCAATCGTTGCTTTTCTCACCCGTTCCTCAATATTACGCCTGAAATTCAGCTTCCTATCTAGAAATACTCCAAGATACTTGGCTCCATCTGAGAAGGTGATTTCAGTACCGTCCAGAGAAATAGGATCGAAAGCAGGAATCTTAATTTTCCTTGTAAATAAAACAAGCTCTGTTTTACTAGGATTAACTCCTAGACCACAGTCTCTTGCCCATTTAGACAGATCTTTCAGAGAACCCTGAAGAATGTCCCGCAATGTTGGCAGATGCTTCCCCTTTACCGCTATCGCGACATCGTCAGCATATGCGACAACATGACAACCACGTGCTTCTAGAGATAGTAGCATTGAATTCAGTGCCAGGTTCCAAAGAAGCGGCGAAAGAACACCTCCTTGTGGTGTGCCACTATTGACAAATCGAGATATGACGGACGCTCCCAATTCAGACGTTATACGTCTACTGGCGAGTAGGCTTTCCACCATTAAAACGATTTCACGCTTTACTCCCAGACCAGACAATGCCAATATTATCGATTCTGGGATGACATTATTAAAAGCCCCCTCAATATCAAGAAAGGCCACCATAGTGTACTCCTTTACCGAAAGCGATCTCTCGATGGTACCAACGAGCTCATGAAGAGCTGTTTCCGTTGATCGTCCCTTGCTGTATGCATGTTGCTTTGTCGAAAGCAACCTCGGGTCAATCACTCTACGCAAATATGAGTCTATCATTCGTTCCATTGTCTTTAACAAAAAAGAAGACAGACTAATTGGTCTGAAATCCTTCGGAGCTGTGTGGGAACTTTTCCCAGCCTTCGGGATAAATACGACTCTGGTATCCCTCCATTTTAAAGGAATATACGACCAGTTGATGCATGCTGTGTATAGATTATACAGCAACGGGGCTATATAGTCCGACACTTGCTGCAACTCAGCCGGGATTATACCATCAGGTCCCGGGGATTTATAGGGCCTGAAGCTTTTTATCGCCCAGATTAATGTTGGCATATTTATTATTTCCGAAGCAATTTCAGATGCTTGGGCGTCAGAACGTTCCAAAGCTTGAAACGGCGTCATGGAATTGCCCGGAAAATGCGTGTTTAAAAGGAGATCCAGCGACTCTCCACTGGAGGAAGACCACACCCCATTAGGATCTTTCAGGTATCCCAGGGTCCAAGGAGAAGAAGCCAGAACCTTGCGCAGCCTGGATGCCTCAGAAACATCTTCTATGTTTCCACAGAAGTTTTTCCAAGAATCACATTTTGCATTTCTGATCATCTTTTTATAACTCTTAAGTTGCAGCCTGTAGGCAGACCAGTCCTCGTCCGCTCTTGAAAATTTAGCCTTATTAAAGAGCTTTCTGCAGGAATCTCTGCTCGTCTGCTGATAACGGCTAATACTTTTTTAAAAACTCTCCATTGTAAGTCAGTCTAAACGCCTTAATATTTATTTTTTTATATTTATTTCCTCATTAACTAAAGGTAAAAATTTCCTTTTGATTTCAATTTATATATTTATTTTGATTTTTTTTTATATTTGTCTGTCTGTCTTTTCTAATGACCAAAGTGTTTGCCAAATTTGTACGTCGTTGTCTTTACGTAGAAAACTAAATATATATAAAAATAAATATAATTTTATATTCATTTTGCAAATGCTGTTGCCATTAAATATGTACGTATAAATAAATTTATAACAAATTATTTAGTATTTTTGGCATTGTATATTGAAATATTTATAGAATTTTTCATTTTATTTAATTTCTAAAATGCTTCAATAAATATTGAAATTTTTATTTTATAGCACAGTGTCTATAATAAATATTTTATAGATTTAAAGGGAAATTTATGAAGAATTTTTCATTAAGACAAATGAGTTTAAGTTGGAAAACGAATATTAAAATATAATTGATTTTGGTTTTAATTAAGCCTAAGAGCAGGCTGAGAAATTAAATATATAAACTTTATAAAGAATTTAAAAAATTAAAATTTTGTAGCATATTTTAGGGATTTTGAAACTTAAGTAAACAAATATTTTTATGAGCGGATGAGCTCTTACGACATAAAATGAATTAAATTATATTGCTAACTGTTAGGGATTTAGAAATCAAAAATTTATTGCCTACTTTAAGGAGAAATTAAATAAAAAAGAGCAAATATCTTTGAAAAGCGGATTATTAAAACGGATCGACCTTGGTGTCCTTAAAACTATGAAAAGATAATGCTAACGGTAAGGGATTTAGAAATAAAAAATATATTGCCTACTTTAGAGGAATTAATAATAAAGAGCAAACATCTGTATATATAAAAGAGACTTACTGACAGGTTCACTGATTCTGAACTTCTGAATTATGATTCTAAGGGAGTAAAAAATTGTACTTTGTTACGTTTAAAATCCTTTGTGGCAAAAAGCATTCAGGAAAAGTACTAAATGGACATTGCCAGTTTACTTGGCTACAAAATTGTTAAAATTGTATTTTGGTACCTTTTCTTTATCATGAAACTTTAAATTATAGATATAGGATCTTCTAGCGGAAAAATCATTCTGAAAAAGTACCTAATGGATATTTCGATATTATTGGAGCAAAAAGAATAAAAATTTGGTACTTTTTCTTAAAATTATAAATTTTGGATTATCCAACGGAAAAACAACAACACGAACAAGTATTTCATCCTGAAATACTTGTTCGAGAAATTTAAAATTTGTAAAAATCAATGGTCCAGCGGAAAAAAAACTTCTGAAAAATTATAGGAAATTTCGATTATGATGGGATAAAAAGATGTAAAAAATTCTACTCTGGTACTTTTTTTCTGAAAAACTGGTTCTAGAAAATGTGAAATCAGCTGCGAAAAATAGCATTCCAAAAAATTTACTTTTAGAAAATTCGGAATCTAAGAGGGAAAAAATTGTACTTTAGTACTTTTTTACTTTCTGAAACATTGGTCTTAGAAATTTAAAATTAGAAATTTAGAATTGTTCAGCTAAAAAACATTCAGAAAAAAGGAGATAACTAGTTTTATAAGGTAAAGAGGATATAGAAAAGTACCAAATTGTACTTTGGTACTTTTCTATAAAAGTACCAAATTGTTCTTTTGTACTTTTCTATATCCTGAAAAAATGGTCATAGGAAAAATCATTTAAAAAAAAAAATCATTTTAAATAGGTATTCCGAAATTAATGGAGTAAAATGGTTACAAAGTTTTTTGTTGGTACTTTTTCCATCTCCTGAAAATTTTAAATCCTCTGCGAAAAAAAAAATCATTCCAAAAAATTTATTTTTGAAAAATTTCGAATCTAAGAGGGCAAAAAATTTTACTTTGATACTTTTTTACTTCCTGAAATAATGGTCCTAGAAACTTAAAATTAGAAATTTTAAAATTCGATTAGAGTTTTATTATATATAAAGGCCGAATAAATACATTTTATTTTTATGTACCTTTTGGTACTAAAAATAAAAAAACAACAATTTTAAAATTCTTTTGCGAAAAAAACATTCAGAAAAGTGTACCTAATTGAATTATGAGTTTAATGGGTTAAAAAGGTTAAAATTGGTACTTTTTCTGAAATAATGGTCCTGGAAACTTTAAATTAAAGATGTAGGATCTCATGCGAAAAAATATCTTTCAGAAAAAAGTACATATTGGTATAATAAAAAAGTACCCTTTGATTATAATAGGGTAAAAAGCATACGTTGTTCTACTTTGGTAGGTACTTTTTGTATTTACTTTGGTACTTTTTTTTTATCTTTCAATACTTTTTCTAGTAATTTGAAATAATGAATGGTCCATTGAAAAAAAAAGCATTTTGAAAAAGAAAAGGTGTAAAAGTGTTCGATCTGTACTTACAGAAAAAATCAAATAAAATTACTGACAAAATATGTCGCCATTAGGCACGTCTCCGAAACAGAAAATGCAAATTCCTTCATTTGTGTCTGCAATTCCAGATCATGTTGGTAACACTTGCGAAATAATGTAAGAGGCAAATAAGTTGAAAGAAAGTATGAAGTGAGGTTGAGATTGCTAGAAATAGAATTGTAGTGTTGGCAACTGGGAAACTGGGGTGTTTGAAACCGGTATAGGAAATGCCAGAAATGTCTATAATTTTTAGAAATTCAATTTTTCTCCTGCATTTTTTCAACTTGAACCCTTATAACAAATATAATTAGAGCCCGTGCTCGATCTGTACTTACAGAAAAAATCAAAAAAAAAATTAGTTTGGTACTTTTTCTATTTGCTGAAATATTGCTCCTTGAAACTTGAAATTAAAAATGAAAAACAGCTGAAAAAAAAAACAATGAAAAAAAGTGTTTAATGTATGTACTTAAATCTAATTTAAATGCGATAAAGAATTAAAAAAATGTAGTTTGGTACTTTGTCTATTTGCTGAAATAATGGTTCCAGAAATTTGAAATTTGAAATGATGGATGCTCCAGCGGAAAAAGACATTCCAAAAAAAATACCTAATGGAAATTTCTAATGGAGTATAAAAAAAAGAATATATGGGGCATTCCATGTGAAATCGGACACTTTGAAAAACTTTTTTTTTAGATTTTCTCAATTTGTTTACAGTTTTTAGTACCCTTCGAAAACTCCTTTGTGGTAAATTTTCAGATTTTTTTGATGACCCGTTCAAAAGATATCGAATTTTTAAAAATTGGTAGTTTGTTCCTTTACTCAAACTTCTTTTGATCATAACTTCTTCAATAATGGTCCAAATTTCAATTTTTTTTTTTTCAAAATTTTTGTTTTTCTACGTAATTTCTAAAAAAAAATCCCAAAAAATTCTTAAAAGCGCTCTAGTATGCGATTTTTAAGTTTTAAAATTTAAATCTAATTTTTAAAAATGTTTGTACTCTTCGATTTTTTTGAAATTTTTTTGTGTAAAACTATTATCGTGGGATAACGATATTTTTTAAAATTTTTTGAAAAAATGTTATTGTAATTTTCCAATCTTAAAATCATTTTTACTGCTCCAATAATGCGTCATAGAGTGGTCATTTATAAGACCGACCCCCATTAATTTTTATGTCTTAACATTTCTTTGGAACAAACTAATACCCTATCTCCAATTTCTAAGGGAGCTCCCACACTGAACGACATTTTTTTTAAATTTGCTCCAACCGCTCTAACTGCCCTAATAGTGCCCGTAGACCAACAAAATGTATGACCAACCTACAATATTTTTTTAGTCCAAACATTTTCTCTATCTTTAACTGTTAAGGCGGTCCCCATACAATTTTTTATATTTTTTGTAAATTTGTTTTATTTAATCAGCTTCTACCGGTCCAATGGTGCGTCCGAGATGGGTCATTAGTGAGACCGACCCCCATTTATTTTTACCCAACAACATTTTTTGAAAATATACCTACGCCCTATCTCCACTTGCTAAGTAGGCTCCCACACAAAATTACATTTTTATAAAATTTGCTCCAACAGTTATTTGTATAGGAGCCTACTTAGGGAGTGGAGATAGGGCGTAGGTATGTTTTGAAAAAATGTTGTAGGGTAAAAATAAATGGGGGTCGGTCTCACTAATGACCCCTCTCGGACGCACCATTGGAGAAGCTGATCAAATAAAACAAATTTACAAAAAATAAAAAAAATTGTATGGGGACCACTTTAACAGTTAAAGATAGAGGCTAGGTGTGTTCAGAGAAAATGTTTGGACTAAAAAAATATTGTGGGTCGGTCATACATTTTGTTGCTCTAAGGGCGTTATTAGGGCAGTTAGAGTGGTTGGAGCAAATTTTAAAAAATTTCGTTTTGTGTGGGAGCCGCCTTAGAAATTGGAGATAGGGTATTAGTTTGTTCCAAAGAAATGTTAAGACGTAAAAATAATGGGGGGTCGGTCTTACAAATGACCCCTCTATGACACACCATTGGAGCAGTAAAAATGATTTTAAGATTGGAAAATTACAATAAAATTTTTTCAAAAAATTTTAAAAAATAGTAATAATCGTTATCCCACGATCCTCCTGGGCAAAAAAAATGTAGAATCGATAGAAGTTTTACACAAAAAAATTTCAAAAAATCGAAGAGTACAAACATTTTCAAAAATAAGATTTAAATTTTAAAACTTAAAAATCGCATACTAGAGCGGTTTTAAAATTTTTTTGGGATTTTTTTTTTTAAAAGTGCGTAAAAAAACAAAAATTAAAAAAAAAAAATTAAATTTGGACTATTATTGAAGAAGTTATGAAGAAAAGAAGTTTGAGTAAGAGTGAGTACCAATTTTTAAAAATTCGATATCTTTTGAACGGGTCATCATAAAAATCTGAAAATTTACCACGAAGGAGTTTTCGAAGTGTACTAAAAACTGTAAACAAATTGGGAAAATCTAAAAAAAATAATTTTCAAAGTGTCCGATTGCGTAATAATAAGAGTTTTTATTGTCAAATTTGTCGGTAAAGAATAACATCTACTTTAGACCTGTTCACTTTCTTTTGAGGCTCACTGTACATTAAAGCTAAAGAACATTCTGATGTTTTTTGTAAAATTTTATTATGATTCTTTTCTTTGACCATTTTAGCCCTCTAGCACCCGTTACGCGGGATCATTTTTGTCTATTTTTTAAAGAAGTACATAAAAGTCTTTGGAAAAAGGCAGTTAGAGGTTTAAAATGTTCTACTAATATTTTGTTCATCATGAAATGAAACAGGAAATGAAATAAAATAAAATTTATATCCTGATCTAAAAAATGCGTTTTCAAAAATTCGTTAATTGGCTTTAGTACACTACGTCTTTTAGCAGACTACGTCTTTTGTCCAACAGACTACATCTTTTATCTAACAGACTACGTCCTTTATCCGACAGACTACGTCTTTTATCCGATAGACTACTTCTTTTAGCAGACTACGTCTTTTATCAGACTTCGTCTTTTAGCAGACTACGTCTGTTAGCAGATTACCTCTTTTATCAGACTTCGTCTTTTAGGAGAGTACGTCTTTTACCAGACTACGTCTTTTACCAGACCATGTCTTTTAGCAGACTACGTCTTTTATAAGACTTCGAGTTTGATTAGACTTCGTTGTTTATTACACTACATAATTTAGCAAAGAGACTACGTTTTTTTTAGCATACTACGTCTTTTACCAGATTTTGATATTCTTTCTAAAAGAAAAGGACATCTAAAGAATACGTCTTTTAAATCCAAATATTTTTGAAGACTATATCTTTTAGAAGACTACGTCTTTAAAAAAAAAATATTTTTATAAAATTCTCCAGAATATTATTTTAATCCTAATTGATATTTTTAATCAGTCTTTGATATTTACAAAATTACTTTTCCAAGAATTTTCCTTAGTTATAGTTTTCTGTTAAAGTTAAGTTTTATTTTTCCAAGAATTAGTTTCAGTAAATTTGTTAAAATAGCTTTATTTGCTTCTTGTAATATTTCCTTAACCTTTAACTTTCTTTATTTGCTGGTAATTCGTAGAATCCTTAATCTGGCTTTTATTTCAGTATAGTACGTATTGTTAATTATATATTAAATCAGCTTAAACATTCCTTATCACCTTCATACCATTTTTAACATTGATTAAATCTTATGTGAAAGAAAGCATTTTATATAATGAAAAAATAAAAATCCCCAAAAAAAATATGTATGAAAAAAATATAAAACTTATATGAACAAATACGGCAGAAAAAATAAAAAAAGAACATATCACAACCTAAATCTAAAGCTTAAAACTGAAAAAGAACACCATCCTACGGGAACGGTACAACGAAAAGGATAATAAATGCCAAGGCAGCTAATTTGTAAAGGATTTATTTATCTTTTTTTTTTATACAACAACAAAAATTTTTTTATAAAAAGAGAAATAATTAAATATTCTTGGAAAAAAAAAATATATAATAAAGATATATTTGAGATTACAATAAGAGTATGTATTTGGTACACTCATAATAATAACTCTGTAAAATACTCTGTAAAATGACTGTAATCTCAATTCAACAGATATTTGACAGAGTTTTCTGTCAAAATACAGATTTAAAGAAAAAACTTTGTATTTTGTTGTGACAAAAAAACAAAGTTTCCTCTGTTATATTACTTTTTACTTTGTAATCTTAATTTTACAGATAATTAACAGAGTTTTCTGCTAAAATACAGATCTAAGCAAAATACTTCGTTTTTTTTTATAAGCAAAAAAGTTTTCCGTTTTGAGTAGTTTTTGTTACCAAACATCAAAATTTTATCTGTAATTTTTTTTTTGAGAAAAAGTAACAAAAAAAGTTATCAAAATTTATTTTTCAGAAATCTTATAAAAATTTTACAAAATAACATGCATTTAACTAAACTCTGTAAATTTACAGAGTTTTTTTTGTAATTTTTTTTTTGCATCAAATATATGTAAATTTCATAGTTTTCCTTGCTAAATGGTGGTTTATTTAACCAATATTTTACTAGAAACTCTGTAAATTAACAGTTTTTTTTGTCCAAATCATTTTACAGAGTTTTTTTGGTAAAATTACAGAGTTTTCTCTGTAAAAAAAGCTTTCATATTTAACCAATATTTTACTATAAACTCTGTAAATTAACAGTTTTTTTTTCTGTCAAAATCATTTTACAGAGTTTTTTAGTAAAATTACCAAGAAATGTTGTTAGCTGGAAAAGTATGGTGTACTCTGTTAAATTAGCAGAGTTTTTCTGTAATTTAACAGAGTTATTATTTTGAGTGTAACACATGTTAAGGAAAGAGGGGAAAACGAATGCTTTAAAGTAGGCTCAAATAATTATATATGTGTTAGTAAAGCCTTATAACAAGTTAAACATATATGAGGATATATAAATGTATAAGCCTTAAAGTAGGCAGTAGAAATTTTTAATAAGGCAGACATAAAAGTATGATTTAATATTTTGAAAATTTTGAAGCATATGTTAGGGAGTTTTTATTAAATTTGATGTATAAATATTACTTCAAAGGTAGTACAGTCAAACCCGGTTATAACGAACTCCGAGGGACAAGTCAAAATAGTTCGTTATAAGAGAAGTTCGCTATAAGCGGGGTTTATTTATTTTATTTTAACTTAGTTTTATTTCTAAAAAAAGTTCAAAATTTAATTTTATTTCACTTTTTTTTGTAAGTAAACTACTTATTAAGATGAAAACATTAAGGCCTTTATTCATAATACTTAAAGTGTACTTAAAGTAGGTTTATTTGACAAATATTCATGCAATATCAGTCAAATAAACCTCTATTAGGTTTAATTTACTCATTATGAATAGCCCAGTAAAAATATAAATAAATTTTATCAAAATTACAATATTAACCAAAAGTTTTCTAATTTTTTGTGAGTTTGGTAAACATAATTGCAGCACATTTCAAAATATTTATGGGAGTTCGTTATAAAAAGGTAAATATACATGAAATTGTGTTCGTGGGACCATAATAAGAGTTCGTTTTAACCGAGGATTCGCTATAACCGAGTTCGTTATAAAAGTAGTATTTTGTGTGAAAATTGTTGCTAAAACGTCGGGACTTTGGAATTAGTTCGTTATAACCGAGAATTTGTTATAACCGAGTTCGTTATAACCGAGTTCGACTGTATTTATATTTTGAGTTCATATAACCCTAAAAGTAGATAAAAATAAGTTAGAGTGTTAAATTTGACTGTGCTGAATCTTCTATAACCTCCAAAATGTAAAAAAAAACAAGTGAGAGTGTTAAATTCGGCTGTGCCGAATCTTTTATACCCACCAAAATGTAAAAAAATTAAAAAAAATCTTTGTCAGGGGAGTTTTTTTTTTTTGGGGACGTTGAGAGCACCCTGCCATCGCGATAAATATACCAAATGTTTTATTTATTTAACAAAATACAAAAAAAAAATATAGAAAAAGTGTATTTTTTCAGAGGTCATGATATGATCATGAGACATATTTTTGCCAAACCTCAGAAGTTTAGCTGTTTTATTTTGGACTGCATCGTGTTATCTACAGACAGACGGACGGACGGATTATATATTTCATGTGAAACAACATCCTTTTTCAGTTATTTTTAAACGTTAATAAATGACTAGACATTCCGTAAAAACAAATGATATTTCAGTTATTTTAACTGTTTTCAATTTTTTATTTTGTGGATTAAAAACATTTTTTTTAATAACAAACTAAAAAACCCGTACTTCTGTAAAATAATACGGTATAATCAGTCACAAATAATTTAACTGATATAAATATTTTACCGTAAATTTTGTAGTTTATTTTTTTAACAACTGTATAAATCATTCAATATTTTAATTTCCTTAAAAAACAAACGTTTAAAACAACTTTAACTAAAAACTTTTTGAATAACTGTAAATAGTTAATGTTAAACTTTTCTGGGTGGAGTTAAACTGCATTTACAGCTTTTCAATTCGTAATCCTAATTCCTTTTAAAAGGACTTCAAAATTTTAAGGGATACATTTTGTAAAATATTTCTGAAATATTTGTACTTGTTCTAGGATGCCACTGGTGATGCCTAAAGAAAGTGGAGGATCTCATTTTTTTTTTTTTATTTTGCCATATCAGGATAAAAGGATGTGAATAAAGTCATTTGAAAACTTTATCAAAATATTTTGTTTAAAATTTTGAATGATATTTTAGGATAAAGTTTTGATAGGACATAACTTTTATCATTTTTCCTGATATGTAAAAATAATAAAATAGGAAAATTAGGGGAGATTCTCCTCTTTCCTTTGCAATCACTAGTGGCATTCTACCACAAGTAAAATATTTTAAAAAAATTTATAAAATTTAATCCTCTTAAACTTTGAAGTCCTTTTGAAAGGAAACAGGATCACGAACTGAAAAACTGTAAATGCAGTTTCACTAAATTTAGTCTCTAGTTTCAAACGTTCGTGCTTAACGACTTTTTTCATTTTTGTCGGATTGTGTTATCAATCGATTATTATTTTATTTTAAGCTTGATAACATCCGGATTGAGAAAATGTCAAACGAGATACAAGGGTCGTTCTGAATAATTACATTTTTTAAATGCATTTTTTGGAAAATTTTTACAAAAATATTTTTAAGACGATTTATTAAAAGTTCAAACAATAAAAATTTTAAAAATAGTCCATTAGTTTTTATTCATTGATCAGCGATTTTTTTAAAAATTTCCTATTTAGCATTTTTTTTTAATAATAGAACGTAAAAACTTTAAGTTTAGTTAACTATGTCTTTAACAAATTGCATTTACTATAGAAAAGTATCCAATGTATTGTCTCCCCCTGTATATTACACGCAGAGAAAAAACTTGATAGCGACAACCATAATAGAGGGGCAACATAGCATGATTGATAAATTTATCATAACATGATTGTAGTGATCACATTGTGGTTTTTGCTGATCATTGTATGACAAAAAATTGTCATTTCATAATTGTTGTGATTGTATGATTGTCGTTTTGATTTACTTTTTCATTCCATTTCGTTCCATCGCATTTCCTTCCATTTTATTTCGTTCCATGTAGATTTTTTTACCTTCCGTTTCTGGCAAAAATGAAAAAAAAACGTTAGAAACTATAGACTAAATGTAGTAAAACCACATTTACAGTTTTTTATTTCGTAATCCTGTTTCCTTTTAAAAGGACTTTAAAGTTTTAGAGGATTTCATTTTTGTAAAATATATTTGAAATATTTGTGCTTGTACTTGCATGCCACTAGTTATAGCAAATGAAAGAGGAGAATCTCTCATAATTTTCCTTTTTATTATTTTTACATATCAGGAAAAAGGATGTAAGTTATGTCTTTTCAAAACTTTATCCTTTATGTCATTCAAAATTTTCAACAAAATATTTTGATTAAGTTTTCAAAGGACTTAGTTCACATCCTTTTATCCTGATATGGCAAAAAAAGAGCATGGAAAAATTAGGGAAGATACTCCTCTTTCATTTTCCATCACCAGTGGCATCTTAGAACAAGTACAAATATTTCAAAAATATTTTACAAAATGTATCTCTTAAAACTTTGAAGACCTTTTAAAACGAAATAGAATGACGAAAGGAAAAACTGTAAATGCAGTTTTACTTTATTTGATCTCTACTTGTAGACGTATGTATATCATCCAGTTCGTGTTTAATATTGGCTGTCGGACGGTGTAATTTATTACTTGTTTTTTTCAATATTTTAGAAACTTTAATATAAGTCTTAAACGATCAAGATTGATTAAATATTTTTTTGTTGCATACTTTTGGGTTTTTGATATAATTAAAAGAAACTTAAATTGCTTATGAAATATTAAATATTTCAAAAAAAATTTAAGATCCTAACAGTAGGCAACACTTTTCAATAATTTTAAGTAATTATTTTTTATGTGGCGTTTTTTTTTCTAGCTTGAGGTCATAAATCATAGAAAATATTGTAACATAATAATTATTATTGTCAGATATTTTGTTTTGTCTGAAATTTCTATTAAACTTTGTTAATCATCATCAGGGATTTTATGACAAAGGTTTTCAATATAAGTTGAAAGCTCTTACAAGGGAAGTCTCCCTGGTGTCACCCTCCGATCTTCATGATATTTGGATATGTTGTTAAGAACGAAAATTAATTCGACACGTATTTTTTTTTAGCGGCCCAAACTCATTTTTAGGAGGGTCAATTTGTATGGAGGGAAATTGACCTTTTTCAGTTTTTTACGATTTACGCCTATTTAAACAAAAACAAGTAAGAAAGCTATATTCGGCTGTGCCGAATCTTTAAATACCCTCCACCAATGTTTGTTTATTTATATCTCAGGAAATAAAAAAGTACCAAAAAGTGTACTTCCGGTACTTTTAATAAAAGGTACTTTTTATAAAAGGTACTTTTTATAAAGGGTACTTTTTATAAAAGGTACTTTTTATAAAAGGTACTTTTTATAAAAGGTACTTTTTATAAAAGGTACTTTTTATAAAAGGTACTTTTTATAAAAGGTACTTTTTATAAAAGGCACTTTTTATAAAATGTACTTTTTATAAAAGGTACTTTTTATAAAAGGTACTTTTTATAAAAGGTACTTTTTATAAAAGGTACTTTTATAAAAGGTACTTTTTATAAAAGGTACTTTTATAAAAGGTACTTTTTATAAAAGGTACTTTTTATAAAAGGTACTTTTTATAAAAGGTACTTTTTATAAAAGATACTTTTTATAAAAGGTACTTTTTATAAAAGGTACTTTTTATAAAAGGTACTTTTTATAAAAGGTACTTTTTATATAAGGTACTTTTTATAAAAGGTACTTTTTATAAAAGGTACTTTTTATAAAAGGTACTTTTTATAAAAGGTACTTTTTATAAAAGGTACTTTTTATAAAAGGTACTTTTTATAAAAGGTACTTTTTATAAAAGGTACTTTTTATAAAAGGTACTTTTTATAAAAGGTACTTTTTATAAAAGGTACTTTTTATAAAAGGTACTTTTTATAAAAGGTACTTTATATAAAAGGTGCTTTTTATAAAAGGTACTTTTTATAAAAGGTACTTTTTATAAAAGGTACTTTTTATAAAAGGTACTTTTTATAAAAGGCACTTTTTATAAAAGGTACTTTTTATAAAAGGTACTTTTTATAAAAGGTAATTTTTATAAAAGGTACTTTTTATAAAAGGTACTTTTTATAAAAGGTACTTTTTATAAAAGGTACTTTTTATAAAAGGTACTTTTTATAAAAGGTACTTTTTATAAAAGGTACTTTTTATAAAGGAACCTTTTATAAAAGGTACTTTTTATAAAGGAACCTTTTATAAAAGGTACTTTTTGAAAACCCTACAGAATTTTCGGAAAGAACTTGCTCTAGAATGTTTTATTTTACTAAAGGAACTTACATTCTAAATTTTAAGTTTGATTAACTATTATTTCAGTAAATAAAAAAAAGTACCAAAAGTACTTTTTTACCTATTAGTGAATCTTTTTTCCGGAAGGTGAACCGACATTGCAAATTTCAATTTTCTAGTACCATTATTTAAGGAAATATAAAATTTAACAAAAGTACATATTTTTACCCTTTTTACCCTATTAGAAATATCATTCGCAAAAACCAAGTCTTAGGGGATCTTTATTCCGGGATGTGAACATGCAGTCCAAATTTTAAGTCTATGTGACAATTTTTTAAGGAAATATAAAAGGTACCAAAAGTACAGAATTTTTCCCTTTATACCCCCTTAGAATCAACATTGGAAATAATCCAGCCGTACTGGATCTATATTCCAGGATGTGAACATACTGTCCAAATTTCAAGTTTCTATGACCATTATTTCAGGAGATATAAAAAGCACCAAAAGTACAGTTTTTACCCTTTTGACCCCCTTAGAATCAACACTTGCAAAAACCCACCCTTAATGGATCTATATTCCGGGAGGTGAACATACAGTCCAAATTTCAAGTCTCTATGATCATTATATCAGGAGATTTAAAAAGTACCAGATCCCCTTAGAATCAACATTGGCAAAAATCCATCCTTAGTGGATCTTTATTCCGGGAGGTCAACCTACAGTCCAATTTTCAAGTCTCTAACTTAAGCGGTTTGGGCTGGGCGATGATGAATGAGTATGTCAGTCAGTCACATTACTCTTTTATATATATAGATTTCCGGATTTGGGCGATTTTTGCCATAAAGTTTATTTCTGTCTTTTATTATTTAACAAAATTTATTTTTTTTAAATGAAAATATTTTTTTTTTTTTTGAGAAATCTGAACAAAATTGAATTTTGGCGATATTTTCCATCCGATTTGGCGACACAGCCAAAAAAAAAGTCTGGCAACCCCGTTAATATGACGAAGCAAAAAACGGACACACACACACTCATGCTATGTATGTACATAAAAATAACTCAATTTTTTTATTATTACTTAACGAACTTTTTTTTTATTAAATTTAGATTTTGTTTTACATATTTTAAAGTTTTTTGTAAAGATTTTTTTCTTTATCTCCGTTTTTTTTTTCATTTCCGTATTCTTTGTTATGTTTGTATCTACACAAAATATGAGTTAATTTAGGGTTATGTTAAAAAAAACTATGATCAAAATCAGAAAATCAGAAAATCACTCATAACTTTTAAAATACTTAACCGATTTCAATAAAAAATACACCAGTTTTTGCCTGGGAAAATTACGCAACTTTTGGTACCCCAAGCGTTTAAATCGGTTCCGGATTTTTGCCAAAAACGTGATTTCAACAGACAGACAGACAGACGGACGGACAGACAGACAGACAGACAGACAGACAGACAGACAGACAGACAGACGGACATCGTTAGATCGACTTAAAATCGATCAGGGATCATGAATATATATACTTTATGGGGTCCTAAACCAATATTTCAATGTGTTACATACGGAATGACAAACTTATATATACCCTCTATCACCAGAGTGGAGGGTATAATAATATAGGCAAGTGCGGTATCAGATTAAAGGTATTAAAAATGCCTATCTCGTAGTGCAAGCAACGGGCCAAAAAAATAATATTTTTCGACTTATTAACAAAAATGTCCACAAAATTTGGGTATTTTACTCAATATGAAAAAGTTGTTCATGTTTGGACGCGTTCTTAGCACACGTAGATAGGTTTTCCAAAGACCTTTCATTTGGTATGTAACATGACTAGGTTTCTTTGCATAATATAGGAGATAAACGAAAAAAACTGAAAAATGGCCTTGTCTTCCCCTCTCCTTTTTAACCCCTAAATATGAATTTGGGCCGGTTAAAAAAAAAATGTGTCCCTTTATTTTTTCTGCTCTAAAAAATAAAACCAATTCCATAAAGATCCGCGGGTGACACTAGGGAGACTTCCCATGTTAGCTATTGTGAACATTTTGTTAACTTTTAAAAATCCTGAAGCATACTTTAAGGCGTTTAAATTTTTTCATAAACAAAAAACTAAAATTTAAGCTGTTTGCTTAATTTAAGGAGGCAATTGAAAAACAAAACAATATTTCGCTAATAATAGAAATATTTCAAACTATAACTATTCCTATAAACAATTTTTTGACAAATTTTTGCATATTAAAAATTGAAACAAATTAAATTTAATTGTCTACACATATGGGCTTTAAAAAAAATTCAAGCCATAAAGTAGGCATTGCATTTTTTTTAAAACAAAAAATGTTGCCTAGTTTTAGGAAATTTATTTTTTCAGTTTTTTTTTTATGTTAAAAATTTTTAAAAAAATAAAAAAATTATATTGTTAACGAAATATTAAATATTTCTCAGAAAATTGTAAGATCCTCAAAATAGGCACTTTTTAATAATTAAAAAGAAATTATTTTTTATGTGGTTGATTTTTTCTGGGTTGTGATTATAAATTTTAGATAATATTGATATAGTAGTATAATACTACTATTTATTTATTTTGTCAGATATTTTTATCAATCTTCGTTGACCATCATTAGGGATTTTATGACAACAAAAGTTCTTAGTATGAGTTGAAAGCTCTTAGCTATTGTGTACATGTTTGTCAATTTTTAAAAATCCTGAAGCATACTTCAAAGCGTTTTAATTTTTTTCGTAAACAAAAAACTCAAATTTAAGCTGTTTCTTTAATTTAAGGAGGCAATTGAAAAACAAAACAATATTTCGTTAATAATAGAAGTAATTCAAACTATAACTATTCCTATAAACAAGTTTTTTGACAAATTTTTGCATAATAAAAATTGAAACAAATCAAATTTAATTGTCTACACATATGGGCTTTAAAAAATTCAAGCCTTAAAGTAGGCAGTGCATTTTTTAAAATAACAAAAAATGTTGCCTAGTTTTAGGAAATTTATTTTTTCTGTTTTTTTTTATGTTAAAAATTTTAAAAAAATAAAAAAATTATATTGTTAACGAAATATTAAATATTTCTCAGAAAATTGTAAGATCCTCGAAATAGGCAACACTTTTTAATAATTAAAAAGAAATTATTTTTTATGAGGTTGATTTTTTCTGGGTTGTGATTATAAATTTTAGATAATATTGATATAGTAGTATAATACTACTATTTATTTATTTTGTCAGATATTTTTATCAATCTTCGTTGACCATCATTAGGGATTTTATGACATCAAAGGTTCTTAGTATGAGTTGAAAGCTCTTAGCTATTGTGTACATGTTTGTCAATTGTTAAAAATCCTGAAGCATACTTCAAGGCACTTTAATTTTTGTAATAAACAAAAAACTCAAATTTAAGCTGTTTTCTTAATTTAAGAAGGCAATTAAAACACAAAACAATATTCCGTAAATAATGCAAATATTTAAAACTATAACTATTCCTATAAACAATTTTTTTGACAAATTTTTGCATATTAAAAATTGAAACAAATCAAATTTAATTGTCTACACATATGGGCTTTAAAAAAAAATTCAAGCCTTAAAGTAGGCAGTGCATTTTTTAAAATAACAAAAAATATTGCCTAGTTTTAGGAAATTTATTTTTTTTGTTTTTTTATGTTAAAAATTTATAGCCTTCATATTTCAGGCTTTTTTAAGGAACTTAAAACAAATTTCATGTTATAAATTTATGTTGCAAGCTATTTATACCCTACACCACACTGTGGTACAGGGTATAATGAGTTTGTGCTGATGTTTGTAACTACCCAAAATATTGGTCCTAGACCCACTTTTAAGTATACCGATCGGCTTAGAATCACTTTTTGAGTCGATTTAGCGATGTCCGTCCGTCCGTCCGTCTGTCCGTCCGTCCGTCCGTCCGTCTGTCCATGTAAACGGTGTAAACACGATACAGGTCGCAATTCTTAATCAATTGACTTGAAATTTGAAACTTAAGCCTCTTTTGGCCCAAGGACGAAGCCTATTGAAATTGGAAAAAATCGGTCCATATTTAGACCTAGCCCCCATACAAAGGTCCTCTTTAGTTTTGGCTCAAATGACTCTAATAGACGCATTTTAACAGGTAATCATGTTACCATTCCAAATTTTAAAGAAATCGAACCAGTTCTTATTGTAGCTCCATACAAACCACCTTCCCGATTTTCACATAAATCTCTCAAATTTCATGAAAATAGAAAATATTTAATTAAAATTCTGTTTGTGTATGTTAAACGCGTACTTTAATAACCTTATCAAATCTGATTATCATCGGACCATTTTTGGACTTAGGTCCCATGTGGAAATTTCGCCCGATATTCAGTTGAAGTGATTTATTGTCAACCAAAAGAAGCCTATTCCACTCAAATTTGATTAGTGAGTGCTTTTTACACTTATTAAAGATTTGACAAAATATAGATCTAATCAGTCCATGTTTGAACTTGGGACCCATTTTCCGGGAAACTCTGGTGTAGGGTATTTTTTGGTCGGTCTTGACCGACTATAATTTTCTTACTTGTTTTTTATTATTTTACATAAAAATGCTATACATATGCCTTTTTTTGTTTGTTTTCATATTTACTGAAACACATGTGTAGCCTAGAAATAGGTTCAATTATTCATTTTCATATTTGTGTTTTTTTTTTTTTGTATTTTTTGTTATTTTTGTAAAATGAATGACAGCAATTTTTATATGGCATATGACCACGACTTTTAAAACTTCTGCTTGTGCCTGCCTAACTGGGCTCTTCTTCCTGGCACAACATGACGCATATTATTAGGCAACACTTAACTGTGTCTGACTTTTTTTTTTGTTTTGTTTTTTGGGGGTATATTTGTTTTTTTATATCCACGCCGTTGTTATATAGACAATAAATGGCTAAATGACCTGACTTTGTCTGTTGTCTACTGTTAGGAGACCTTTTTCTATAAATATTTCTGTCTAACTGTATGTATGTCGAGGAGATTATGGAGGGTTTTAAATTGTATTTTTAACTTTTCCTTACTTATATTTACTGGGTAAGTTCATTTACTTTTTATTTTTCTGGGGGGGGGGGGGTTTTTTGACTTTAAAGTTTGGTTGTTTGTTTGTTAGCTTTGACTGACTGACATTGTATTATACATTTACTGACAGCCAGGCGTTACAGCATAAAAATACCAAATATACGAAGAACACAAAAAAAAAAAAAACTTGTATGCCACCACCAATAAATGCACTTCTACTTCAATGGTTGTTTGGTCGAATAGTTTGTTTGTTGATGTTCTGGTTCGACTTTTAATACACATTGCAATGGTTAAAAACATGTAAATGTATTTTTGTTTTTAAGCTTTAGTGTGTGTAAGGAAACTGTGAAAAGAAAATATTTGAAAATTTTATAATATAACAACTTGTGTATTTAAAAAAAATAATAATCCCCGCCTAGAAGTAGGCAACAAATTTTATATATTTTAATAATAAACCAAAAAAATAGGCAATATTTTTTAATTATTCAATAATCCTTAAAGTAGGCAACAATTTTTAATAATGGAACAATTTTAAATGAAAATAAAAATTTGAAATATATTTCATCTACAACACCGTCCGACAAAAATTAAAAAAAAATCGATAAACACAAACTGTATACGCCCGCCGGCACTTTGTTACCGGTTATGGTTCGGTGGGAGACGTTGGGGGACACCTTTCCCCTTGCCGTAGGTAATATAAAATGGATTTATTATGATTCCTGCAATTACTTAATCCAATTAATCATTCTTAATATACATTTTTTTATATCCGCGCCCACAAAGGGGGCGGGTCAATTTTTTTATCAGCTGGGTTCACATCCAGGATTTTAAACTTCTTTTGACACAAAAATGTTTAATTTGCTTAACAAAAGTCCAAAAAACCCTGCAAAAAAAGACGGTTTTTTTGAGGTTGGTTTAGTTATCTAAGGGGGAACTTTTTTCCCCTTGGTCCGATTTTGGCCATTTCCGAACTTAACCAGCCTATGACTAAATGACATATTCGTGCTAAACTTCGGAAGTCTAGCTCTTTTATTTTGGACTGTATCGTGTCCACTACAGACAGACGGACGGACGGACAACCATCGCTAGAATGTCTTAGAATCGATACCTGATCAACAGTATATGGGGCATTCCATGTCAAAGCGGACACTTTGAAATTTTTTTTTTAGATTTTCCCAATTTGTTTATAGTTTTTAGTACCATTCGAAAACTCCTTCGTGGTAAATTTTAAGATTTTTTTGATGACCCGTTCAAAAGATATCGAATTTTTAAAAATTGGTAGTTTGTTCCTTTACTCAAACTTCTTTTAATCATAACTTCTTCAATAATGGTCCAAATTTAAAATTTTTTTTTTTTCAAAATTTTTGTTTTTTACGTACTTTCTAAAAAAAAATCCCAAAAAAATCTTAAAAGCGCTTTAGTATTCGATTTTTAAGTTTTAAAATTTAAATCTCATTTTTGAAAATGTTTGTACTCTTTGATTTTTATACCCTACACCACACTGTGGTACAGGGTATAATGAGTTTGTGCTGATGTTTGTAACTACCCGAAATATTGGTCCTAGACCCACTTTTAAGTATACCGATCGACTTAGAATCACTTTTTGAGTCGATTTAGCGATGTCCGTCCGTCCGTCCGTCTGTCCGTCCGTCCGTCCGTCCGTCTGTCTGTCCATGTAAACGGTGTAAACACGATACAGGTCGCAATTCTCGATCAATTGACTTGAAATTTAAAACTTAAGCCTCTTTTGGCCCAAGGACGAAGCCTATTGAAATTGGAAAAAATCGGTCCATATTTAGACCTAGCCCCCATACAAAGGTCCTCTTTAGTTTTGGCTCAAATGACTCTAATAGTCGCATTTTAATAGGTATCTTTTCAAAATTTGGCAGGAATTAATGTTTTATACACACAAATCACCATTCCGAATTTTAAAGAAATCGAACCAGTTCTTCTAGTAGCCCCCATACAAACCACCTTCCCGATTTTCACATAAATCTCTCAATTTTCATGAAAATAGAAAATATTTAATTAAAATTCTGTTTGTGTATGTTAAACGCGTACTTTAATAACCTTATCAAATCTAATTATCATCGGACCATTTTGGACTTAGGTCCCATGTGGAAATTTCGCCCGATATTCAGTTGAAGCGATTTATTGTCAACAAAAATAAGCCTATTCCACTCAAATTTGATTAGTGATTGCTTTTTACACTTATTAAAGATTTGACAAAATATAGATCTAATCAGTCCATGTTTGAACTTGGGACCCATGGTCCGGGAAACTCTGGTGTAGGGTATTATATGGTCGGTCTTGACCGACTATAATTTTCTTACTTGTTTTGAAATTTTTTTGTGTAAAACTTCTATCAATTCAACAAAAAATTTTTTGCCCAGGAAGATCGTGGGATAAAGATTATAACTATTTTTTAAAATTTTTTGAAAAAATTTTATTGTAATTTTCCAATCTTAAAATCATTTCTACTGCTCCAATGGTGCGTCATAGAGGGGTCCTTTATAAGACCGACCCCCATTAATTTTTACGTCTTAACATTTCTTTGGAACAAACAAATACCCTATCTCCAATTTCTAAGGGGGCTCCCACACAAAACGACATTTTTTAAAATTTGTTCCAACCGCTCTAACTGCCCAAATAGTGCCCTTAGAGCAACAAAATGTATGATCGACGCACAATATTTTTTTAGTCCAAACATTTTCTCTGAACACACCTACCCTCTATCTTTAACTGTTAAGGCGGTCCCCATACAATTTTTTTTATTTTTTGTAAATTTGTTTTATTTAATCAGCTTCTACCGGTCCAATGGTGCGTCCGAGAGGGGTCATTAGTGAGACCGACCCCCATTTATTTTTACCCTACAACATTTTTTCAAAACATACCTACGCCCTATCTCCACTCCCTAAGTAGGCTCCCATACAAAATTACATTTTTATAAAATTTGCTCCAACTGTTATTTGTATGGGAGCCTACTTAGGGAGTAGAGATAGGGCGTAGGAATGATTTGAAAAAATGTTGTAGGATAAAAATAAATGGGGGTCGGTCTCACTAATGACCCCTCTCGGACGCACCATTGGACCGGTAGAAGCTGATTAAATAAAACAAATTTACAAAAAATAAAAAAAATTGTATGGGGACCGCCTTAACAGTTAAAGATAGAGGGTAGGTGTGTTCAGCGAAAATGTTTGGACTAAAAAAATATAGTGGGTCGGTCATACATTTTGTTGCTCTAAGTGCACTATTGGGGCAGTTATAGCGGTTGGAACAAATTTTAAAAAATGTCGTTTTGTGTGGGAGCCCCCTTAGAAATTAGAGATAGGGTATTAGTTTGTTCCAAAGAAATGTTAAGACGTAAAAATTAATGGGGGTCTGTCTTTTAAAGGACCCCTCTATGACGCACCATTGGAGCAGTAGAAATGATTTCAAGATTGGAAAATTACAATAAAATTTTTTCAAAAAATTTTAAAAAATAGTAATAATCGTTATCCCACGATCTTCCTGGGCAAGAAATTTGTAGAATTGATAGAAGTCTTACACAAAAAAATTTCAAAAAAATCGAAGAGTACAAACATTTTCAAAAATGAGATTTAAATTTTAAAACTTAAAAATCGCATACTAGAGCGCTTTTAAGATTTTTTTGGGATTTTTTTTTTAGAAAGTACGTAAAAAACAAAAATTTTGAAAAAAAATGTTTAAATTTGGACCATTATTGAAGAAGTTATGATTAAAAGAAATTTGAGTAAAGGAACAAACTACCAATTTTTAAAAATTCGATATCTTTTGAACGGGTCATCAAAAAAAATCTGAAAATTTACCACGAAGGAGTTTTCGAAGGGTACTAAACACTGTAAACAAATTGGGAAAATCTAAAAAAAAAGTTTTTCTAAGTGTCCGATTTCACATGGAATGCCCCATATATACTTTATGGGGTCCTAGACCGATATTTCGAAGCGTTACACACGCAATGATAAATGGATGGTATAAAAATGGTTTAATTCGGCTGCCATTAAAAATAGTTATCGCCTATCGTAAGGCGCTTGATTTAAAAAAAAAGAATAGAAAATCAGTCTACTTTTCTTACTTACTGTAAATTTTACGTACTGCTCAAATAAGCAGCAATTGTATGTTAAGGCTATAAATGCCAAACATACGATTGCTTCTTGTTTATGTGTAAATATTGGCTAAAAGCCAAAAAGTATGCAATGTGTTTTTTTTTTTTCATTTTTGTTATTTTGCCTTCATTCATACATTTTGTTTGTTTGAACAGTTTAAAGCAGTGATACGCATTTTTGTAATTCCTATTCCCGCGGGAATAGGCGCTGCTTGTGCGCTGTCAACACACATACACTATAAAATTCTGTTGCTTGAGCAAATTTGTTGACTTTTCGCTTGCTACTACCCACACAAGCATAAATGTTATAGTATGTGTCTGCGTATCGCTGGTTTAAAGGAACAAACAAATGAAGCCTTTAATGCGTTTTTTATTTTTTTTTTTTATTAAAAAAAAACCTTCTTCAACTTAAATGAAAAAAACGAAAAATTTTAAATACAAAAATTTTAGAAAAATTTTACCTAAATATTTTGTTGCCTAAACCAAGATTTCTGTTTATTAAAAGTCAGTTTTCCTTAATAAGGACAAGCTGTCAAAATATTAGATTTGTTTTCTTTAGCTCCTCCTTAATTTATTATATATTTCATGGTCAAGGCTGTTCAATGCCTTTGTCTGTGTACGGATTTCTCATTTTGTTTAAATTTTTTATATATATTTTTTCAGAAATGATTAATATTGTATAATTTATATGTGGGCAGTGTTTTTGTATAAAAGCTTTTTTTAGAAATTTTTGTCAAAAAAAAAGTAAATTATATTTTGTTATAATGTCTTTTAAATTAGTTTGGTACATGTATTAAATATTATGGAACACGAAATTTGATATTTAGATGGTTGGACAAGATAATTATAGCAATGCGAAGGATTAAATAACTAGAAATATACACTTGTTAAAAAAACAGGTGTTGGGCTATAATTGAATTAAAATCATTTCGGCAGAAAAAAAATATATGAATCATGATTGCGCCTGAATTAGGCAACAAAATACGGTAGATATGAGCCTACATATAAGGAGTAAGTCTTAGAGTTACATTCTTGAATCAGCAATGCTCATGTTTTTTTTTATAAAATTTTTGCCTAAATAAGGACTATAGAATTAAGCCACATTTCAGCCTAAATTCATACAACGAATTATTTTTTGTGACACGAGGTCCGACCATCATTTCTACATAATTAAGGCATGCTGATTTCAATGGTGAAGTCCGTTTTTGAAAGTTTTGCCCATTTTAAACATAAGGTTTTAAGGCATGCTTACATATTATACACACAGAAAACAAATTTGCTAATTTCCAACTGAAATTCAGTTGTTTCAACAAAAATTCGGTTGATGCATTTGTATTGAGGTTAAAACAACTAAATATCGGTATTTACAACTAAATTTTGTTAATACAACAGTCTTTTAATTGAAACAACTAAAAAATTAGTCTGCCACAGCGAAATTTAGTTGCAGCAACCGAATTTTGAGTAGCTACAACTGAAAAATTCAGTTGGAAATTTATTTTTCTCTGTGTACCAAAAGATGAAGCAAAACATCACATTTTAAAGGGATGCTGCCATTATAAAAAAATGATTTTTCTCGATTTGCAAAAAAATTCGAAGTACCTATTTTTTTATTTTTGCTTAAATTAAAAATTCATATTAGTCTTCTTACATAAATTAGATCAGGGTGCTAATTCTCGGAGTCTATAGCAATCGAAATTCTATACGAACGTGCGATTTGTCAATTTTTCGATATCCCTAAAATTATACTTTGATAAATATAAACTTTTTATGTGGTTTTATGTTTGATTGTAGTAAGAGAAAAATTTGAAAAACTTGTATTTATTATAGCATAATTTTAGGCATACAAAAAAATTTAAAAATCGCACGTGCGAGTAGAATTTAGATCGCTATCGACTCCGAGAATTAGCCCCCTGATCTAATTTATGTAAAAAGACTAACATAAATTTTTAATTTATGCAAAAAATAAAAAACTAGGTACATAATTTTTTTTTTTTGCAAATCGAGAAAAATCATTTTTTTATAATGGCAGCATCCCTTTCAAATGGGATTTTAAGCATACCTTAAAACCTTATATTTAAAATTTCAAGCAAAAAAGTTTATTTTTGCAAAAGTTTTCTTAACAAAAACTGGTTTTAAAGTACATTCTGCTGTTAAAATCCCTAAAAGTATGCTATATTTTTTTTGTTTTGTTAGCCATAAATATACAAAAAAATAAACTTTTGTGCTTGAAATTTTAAATATAATGTTTTAAGGCATGCTTACATATTATACTAAAAGATGAAGAAATACATCCAATTTTAAAGGGATGATGCCATTATAAAAAAATGATTATTTGCGATTTGCAAATCTGATTTTAACACATTGATCAAAATTTACAGACAATTTTCAAAAATTTAACGAAACTTCGAAAATTTTTTAAAAAAATATAATTAATAGTAAATAATCAAGCTCGAGGTCTTTATTTTATTTAAAAATCTTCTTTTTCATTTCATTCCTCCAATATTTCGTTATTAATTAAATAACATCCTCAGGGACAGTACAAACATTCTTATAAGCTAGTGCGTAGCTGTTGTCGTCGTCATAATAGTACTCATTATGACGACGACAACAGCAACAGCTACGCACTAGCTTATAAGAATTTTTGTACTGTCCCTGAGGATGTTATTTAATTAATAACGAAATATTGGAGGAATGAAATAAAGAAGATTTTTAAATAAAATAAAGACCTCGAGCTTGATTATTTACTATTAATTATATTAATAAAAAGGTTGAATAACAACAAACTTATTTATTTTTAAAAAAATGTTAACTATTTTAACTCAAGTTTAGGATTTAAAATTTCTATAACCATTATTTCAGGTGATAGAACAAGTACCAGAGCACAATTTTTAAACCGTTTTACCCCATAAAAATTGAAATTTCCATAAAGAATTTCCATGGCCATTTCTTCTGTTGATAGAAGAAGTAATAAATTAAAATAATTTGCCTCATTTACTTATCAAAGAGTTCTGGAGTGACAAATTTGCCTTTGAGAAAAAATCTCGCACGAGGAATTTTTCTTTAAGAAGAATTTTCGCATGATTAATTTTTTCATTTAAAAGAATTTTGTCATTAGAGATTTTTTTATATAAAAATTTTCGCAAGAGTGATTTTTCTTAAAGAAAAATGTAGCATGAGTTATTTCACTACAAGAAAAATTATTGCATGGTAGATTTTTCTTTTTAATTGTATTTCCTTTAAGTTAAATTTATTTTTCAAAAAATAAAAACGCATGTATGTTTTTTTTTGTAAAAGAATTCTCTCATAAGAGATTTTTCTGATATAAAAACTCTCGCATGAGAAATTTTTCTTAACGAAAAATCTAGCAAAAGAGACTTATCTTAAATAATAATTCTTACAAGGAAGAGTTTTCTTTTCCGTGAACACTTTTAATTCCTTTAAATTGAAAATTAACAAACAAAATTCATCAAAATTAAACTCTATCAATATCGTCATCTAGGTTTGTTATTTTTCTTAAAGAAAAGCTATTGCATGAGAGATTTTTATTTTTATTTTAAAGGAATTCTTTGGTTTCCTTAAAATTAAATTCATTTTTCAAAAAAAAAAAATATATATAAAAACGCATGCAGGTTTTTTTTGTAAAATAATTCTCTCATAAGGTATTTTTCTCATATAAAAACTTTCGCATGTGAAATTTTTCTTAACAAAAAATCTAGCATAAGAGATTTTCCTTAAATAAAAATTTTTACAAGGAAGATTTTTCTTTTTCGTGAACTCTTTAAATTCCTTTAAATTAAATAATTAAAAAACAAAATTCATTAAAATTAAAATTCTACAATCAATATCGTCATCTAGGATTGTTATTTATCCGATCTAACATGAAAGATTTTTCCTAAAGAAAAGTTATTGCATGAGAGATTTTTTTTTTTAATTTAAAGGAATTCTTTGGTATGCATGTATGTTTTTTTTTGTAAAAGAATTCTCTCATAAGAGATTTTTTGGGGTACGGTACAATGGACTATTTTAAGTCTGAGCGCCATGGACTTGCCTAAAAAGTTTCCTTATTTTAGGCTTGTACAATAGGATGGCTCGTTTTTGGGCTTTTCTCTCTGATCAAATTCTAATACCCGCCAAAAGTGTCGGTCCCCTAAGGGTAACTCACATGCAAAATATCACTCCGATTAAATTCATTTTTTAAAAAATAAAATAAAAACGCAAGATTGATTTTTCTTATAAAAGAATTTTCCCATAACGGATTTTTCTCATATAAAACACTCGCATGAGAAATTTTCTTGAAGAAACATTTTGCATGACGGATTTTCCTTAAAAAAAATTCTTGCATAGGAGATTTTTTTGCATGAATACTTTGAATTCCTTTAATTTATAATCATTTTTGTAAAAGAAATAAAAAATTAATAACTTCTTATAATTAAACTTCCACTTAGGCGCCCCAGTAGGCTAGTTGGTAGCGTGCTAGCCTATGAGTCTGGGGGTCGTGGGTTCGATTCCCACCAGAGGCCTTGGTCTGTTTCGCTACAACGAGACGAAGGTCATTGTTACCAGTTCTCGGTTAGGTAAAATTAGTATATGATTTGTAATTATATGGTAATTCTTAATAAAATAAAATAAAAATAAAAATAAACTTCCACAATCCTTTTCGTTATCTAGTTTTGTTATTTAATCCAACCTATTATGAGAGATTTGTCTTAAAGGAAAATTCTTGCATGGGAAATTTTTCTTTGATGTGAATTCTTTGATTTCCTTAAAATTAAATATATTTTTCAAACAAAAAAAAATAAAATAAAAACGCATGGTTGATTTTTCTTATAAAAGAGTTCTCTCATAAGGTATTTTTCTCATATAAAAACTCTCGCATGAGAGATTTTTTTTAATAAAAATATAGTATAGGAGATTTTTCTTAAGGAAAAATTCTTGCATGAGAGATTTTTGTTTTTCGTAAACACTTTGAATTCCTTTTAATTTAAAATCATTTTTATAAAAAAAAGAAAAATTTATTAACTTCTTAAAATTAAGTTTGGACAATCATTATCGTCATTTAGGTTTGTTATTTATTCCGATTTAACATGCGAGATTTGTCATAAAGAAAAACTCTTGCATGGGAGATTTTTCTTTTATGTGAATACTTTAATTTCTCAAAAAAAGTTTTGCATGAGAGATTTTTCTTAACGAAATATCTAGCATAAAAGAATTTTCTTAAAGAAAAATCTAGCATAAGAGATTTTACTTAAAGAAAAATTCTTGCATCGGAGATTTTTCTTTTTCGTAAACACTTTGAATTCCTTTAAATTAAAATCATTTTTGTAAAAAAAACAAAAATTTAAAAACTTCTTAAAATTAAACTTTCACAATCATTATTATTATTTTATCCGATCTATTATGAGAGATATGTCATAAAGAAAAATTCTTGTATGGGAGATTTATCTTTTCTGTGAATTCTTTGATTTCCTTAAAATTAAATTCATTATTCAAAAAATAAAATAAAAATGCATGATTGATTTGTCTTATAAAAGAATTTTCTCATAATGGATTTTTCTCATATAAAATTCTCGCATGAGAGATTTTTCTTAACAAAAAATCTAGCATAAGAGATTTTACTTAAAGAAAAATTCTTGCATGGGAGATTTTTCTTTTATGTGAGATCTTTGATTTCCTTAAAATTAAATTAATTTAAAAAAAAACTAAAATAAAAACGCATGATTGATTTTTCTTATAAAAGAATTTTCTCATAAAAGATTTTTCTCAAAAAAAACTCGCGCATGAGAGGTTTTTCTTAACTAAAAATTTAGCATAGGAGATTTTTGTTAAAGAAAAATCTAGCATAAGACATTTTTCTTAAAGAAAAATTATTGCATGGGAAATTTTTGTTTTTCGTGAAGACTTTGAATTCCTTTAAATTAAAATCATTTTTGTAAAAAAAAACAAAAATTTAAAATTTTCTTAAAATTAAACTTTCACAATCATTGTTATTATTGAATCCGATCTATTATGAGAGATATGTCATAAAGAAAAATTCTTGCATGGGAGATTTATATTTTATGTGAATTCTTTGATTTCCTTAATATTAAATTCATTTTTCAAAAAATTAAATAAAAATGCATGAGAGAGATTTTTCTTAAAGAAAATCTAACATGAGAAATTTTTATTAAATAAAAATTCTAGCATTTGACATTTTTTTCGTGAATTCTTTGACTTCCTTTAAATTAAAATCATTTTTGTAAAAGAAACAAACAATTAATAACTTCTTAAAATTAAACTTTTACAATCATTATCGTCTTCTAGTTTTGTTATTAAATCCGACCTAACATGAAAGATTTGTCTTAAAGAAAAATTCTTGCATGGGAGATTTTTCTTTGATGTGAACTCCTTGATTTCCTTAAAATTAAATTCATTTTCCAAAAAAAACTAAAATAAAAATGCATGATTGATTTTTCTTATAAAGAATTTTCTCATAAGGGATTTTTCTCATAAAAAAACTCTCGCATGAGAGATTTTTCTTGAAGAAAAATTTAGCATTACAGATATTCCTAAAAAAAAACTCTTGCATGGGAGATATTGTTTCGTGAATACTTTGAATTCCTTTAAATTAAAATATTTTTTGTAAAAAAAACGAAAATTTAATAAAAATCTAGCAAAAGAAATTTTTATTAAATAAAAATTCTTGCATGGGAAATTTTTCTTTTGCGTAAATTTTTTGAATTCCTTTAAATTTAATTCATTTTTCAAAAAAAAAAGTTTAAAATTTAATAACTTCATTAAAATTAAACTTCTACAATCATTATCGTCATCTAGGTTTGTTATTTAATCTGATTTCCGTTTTTCGTTTATAAACACATTTTTTTTTTTTGTTGCTGTTGAATTCTTTGCCATCCTAGTAACTAAAACTGGTAGTACCATTGCACCACTTACCTACACATAGACAAATAATTCAACTAAAACATTCAAACTTTTACAAATACATACAGCAAAAAACCATCACATTTGAAATTTGAGTTTTTGTTATCAAAAAAATAAATAAAAAGTAATCTATCGTCAGGCGTTACACTTAAAAAAAATGGAGTAAAAAATTTGTGGACAACTTTAAAAAAAATTTTTTTTGTTATTTGTGTTTCTTTTTAGAACAACATAAGAAAAATTTTGGAGTAAATTTATACCAAAAATTTTTAAAATTTTGGAAGAAAATTTTTCTAAAATTTTTTTTTTAACTGTAAAATTTTTGTTAAAAATTTTCTACAACGTCAGCAATTGTATTCACCCACACATAGACACACAGACGCATACACTATAACATCGTTTTCGCTTAAAATGATGTAATTTCGCGTGTTCGCGCAATTCAATTTCCTGCAAACGGAAATGCTTCAACGAATATTTGAGCTTGTCAAAAACAAGCAAAACAAAAAAAAAAGGGAATGAATCTTTTTTTTTTTTGTGAAACATAACAACTCTGTAAATGTTTGTTGAAGATCTATGTTTATTTTTTGGTAAATGTTGTAAATGTATAAACGTAAAAAAGTTACACAAATATACTGTTGGTACAACTCCTCCAACCATTTGCGAATACTAAAATTACTTTTTTTTTCCTGTTTCCATCTGGATTTTTTTTTTTTTTTTTGTTGTTGACTAACTACAATATTTGTGCTGAATTTACTGTTAATACAATCAGAAGCAAAAAAAAAAAATATTATTTTGTTTGTTTGTAGTTGTCCTCGACGCCGGGTTATTGTGTCGTTCTTGGAAACTGGCTAAGGGGGACCAACAAGTTTTAATAGTTGGCACTTCAGGGTAAAAGGCATGTATAAGTTATTCATTCCATATGTAAATTAATGTAATATCAATCTAGGACCCTAGAAAGTAGAAATGTAGGCTCTTTAACGTTGTTTCTCTATTTGTCTGTCTGTTGTTATTTCGATCACGGCCGAAGTTTGCAAAATAAATGGCTGTATTTAATATAAAAATGTTTATTAATATCTTCAATAGTTTGGTATTGAAAATCAGAGAAATCGATCAAATGTTTTCAAAGTTATGAGGGTAATTGTCAGATCTCTAAAATTATCGAACAATCTTTTCCAATTTCATAAAGCTTCGTCCCTAAATCAGGAGACTATTAAATTTCAGGCAAATTGATTGATATCTAGGACCTGTGTTATATTTAAAGAGTTTACTTGAACGCATGGACTGACAAATTTTACTTAATCGACTCAAAAGTACCAGAAATCAGAAAAACTTTCTATATTGGATTTTTTGTAGTCACTGAAATTTTAAGAATCGGCATGTTGTTAAAAATCTTGTTTTGAGAAAAGCTTTTTCTGGTAAGAAAAATTTCTAAAGAAAGCTTTTTCATATGTAAGCTTTTTTTAACAGAAGCTCTTGTTTGTAATGAATTCTTTATCCAATAGAATGGTTTTATCCAAATTTTGCTATTTCGTAGCAAAATACACCAATTTCAGAGCTTTAAACTAGGAAGCTTACTGATGTTTAGTATAAAGCTTCGGGTTTTGAAAAAAGCTTTTTCATTAAATTACAAGATTATCACAAATTGCGAAATATTTTCTTTCACATATGAACTCTTAATTATGCAAGAAACTTTTGGTAGAGAGCTTTAATGGGATTATAACAAATTCTGGTATTTTCCAGATATTTTGGATTACATCAAAATCGGAGTATATTGGACAAAGTCACTTTTGTACAAAAATGAGGCTTAAAATCTAAAGACTTCTTTATTTGTAAACGAAATTTTTTAAAACTTATCGTAAAAAATGGCTTTTCATTAAAAAGCTTTAATGTGAGCTTTTTTAATATGAGCTTTTAATTACAATGTTGACTTGGTCGAATAATGATTTTCGTTAGACTTTCAGTACGATTTTTATCGACATAATATTTGAAAAATTTATTTCATAATTTTAAATACTAAACAAAAGATTTCTTTAAAATTAGTGTGTCAAGAATACGAGATTGGAAATATTTTAACAAATGTGAGCTTTTAATTACAAAAAAAAAATATTAGAGGTATTCAGAGTCTTATTGCAAAAAAAAAATATTAGAGGTATTCAGGCCAGAAGGCCTGAAAAAATCTAATGTGAAAAGACTATTGGAAAAATTTAAATTTAAAAATTTATTTTTGAAATTAAATTACAAAAGTTGGTAAAAGACAGACGGACAGACATACAGGCATCGGTAGAATCGATTACTGATCAATAATATATATGTATACTATATGGGATCACAGACCGATAAAAATTGTGTAACAAAATTTATTTAGTTGGCCGAATTTTAGTAAAAAGCTTTTTAAAGCCTCTAAAAGCAATTATAAATGAACATATAAGTTTTTAATAAGATGCGCAAGGAATTTTTTTTGAATCTGCAATTATGCTTTGTAACTTTAAAAAAGCAGCTGAATAAAAAACTAAAAATATAATTTTCAAAAAAGCTTTTATATGAGCTTTTTTAAATACACACTTCACTTAAAAAAAACATTCTAAAATGACAAGAAAACTTGTAACTTTTATATTTTGCTACCTATATGACAAGAATTTCTTGTAATTTTACAAACTTTTTACTAATAACTTTGTAATTTTACGAGCTTTTTACCAAAAAATTGGAAATTTAAAATTTTTTTGACTCGATCTCGTGACTTTACTAGATTTTTTGCTACCTCCTATTTTACAAAAATTCCTAGTAAAAATTACGAGGTTTTTTGTAATTTTACAAGTTTTTTGCCAATAAAATTATAAATCTACAGTTTTCTTGGAGCAATTAGAATTACGCACCATTGGACCGGTAGAAGATGATTAAATAAAACAAATTTACAAAAAATAAAAAAAATTGTATGGTGTCATACATTTTGTTGCTCTAAGGGCACTATTAGGGCAGTAAGAGCGGTTGGAGCAAATTTTAAAAAATGTCGTTTTGTGTGGGAGCCCCCTTAGAAATTGGAGATAGGGTATTAGTTTGTTCCAAAGAAACGTTAAGACGAAAAAATAAATGGGGTCGGTCTTATAAAAGACCCCTCTATGACGCACCATTCGAGCAGTAGAAATGATTTTAAGGTTGAAAAATTACAATAAAATTTTTTAAAAAAATTTTAAAAAATAGATATAATCGTTATCCCACGATTCTCCCGGGCAAAAAATTTGTAGAATCGATAGAAGTCTTACACAAAAAAATTTCAAAAAAATCGAAGAGTACAAACATTTTCAAAAATGAGATTTAAATTTTAAAACTTGAAAATCTCATACTAGAGCGCTTAAGAATTTTTTGGGATTTTGTTTTAAAAGTACGTAAAAAACAAAAATTTAAAAAAAAAAAAAAAGAAATTTGGACCATTATTGAAGAAGTTATGAGTAAAAGAAGTTTGAGTAAAGGAACAAACCACCACTTTTTAAAAATTCGATATCTTTTGAACGGGTCATCAAAAAAATCTGAAAATTTACCACGAAGGAGTTTTCGAAGAGTACTAAAAACTGTAAACAAATTGAGAAAATCTAAAAAAAAAAAAAATTCAAAGTGTCCTATTTGACATGGAATGCCCCATATATACTTTATGGGGTCCTAGACCAATATTTCGAGGTGCTACAAACGGAATGACAAACTTATATATACCCTCTGTCATTAGAATGGAGGGTATAAAAAACGTTGAGATTTTTTTTAACCATTTCTTGAACGCAGGAAAACCCCCCAGTTTTAGAAATTTTTTGACAAAATTCAAATAGCGATATCTCAAAAACCGCTCCGCCGATTGCAAAAATGCTTTGATATTTATATTCAGCATGCCAAAATTAATAAAATGTATCGCAAGATATTTTTTTGTTATTTTTTAAATTTTTTAAATATTTAAAGTTTTGGTGGAAATTTTCGAAAAATCTAAATTTTGAGATTTTTTTAAAAAATTGATTGAATGTATGAAAAAACATTTTTTGTTTTTTAAATCTGCAATTGAGCTTTATCAAAGCTTTCATCTAAAAAATTAGCTGCGAAATAAATAAAAAAATTATGCATATATTTTTCATAAAAAGCTTTTAAATGAGCATTTTTGAAATACAAATATAATATTTCTTAGAAAAAACCTCATTTATGTATTATCATTTTATGAAAGCTCATGCATAATATTTAAATATTTAAAGAACAGCTTTAAAATTGTTTTTTTTTTAAAGCTCATACATGTATCAGATATTTGCATAAGAAATCATAAAAATAAATATAAAATCTTTTAATTTTTCACCAACAATTTTAGTTCAAACTCTTACATTAAATCACGTTTCTACAAAAATCTTTTAACAGTTTAGAAAGCTTTAAAGCTTTTGTTTTTTATCATACAAATTTCTGTCAAAATCATTCCATAGTTGGTCTCATTTTTCTTTCTATTTATTTCACAAAAATGAAATTTACGCTGTGTGTCTTGTTTGCTGTCGAAAAGTTTTAACTTTGGCAAAAATAAACTTTTTGTAATTCTTGTTGATGTTGTTCTAGTTGTTGTTGTTGTTGTTACAATAAGGGAGTTTAAATTTCCAAAAACCTCCAAAAATAGTTTTCTGTTTTAAGTTTTATGTTACTTTTTTTTCGTCTAGTATAATTTCAAACTATAGTTTTAGTTGGAAAATTTTATACACAGAATAAAAGCTCTAAAAAAAAAATTCATATTACCTTTCCAGTTAAACCACCATACCTTCTGCCAAAAAACAACTACACTAAAAACATCCCAATCTCAAATATTGTCGTTATTTTGCTAACTCAAACTATTTCGTTTTCATATTTGATGTTGAAAATTGTTTAAGCCACCAACAATGTTTTAGTTTCGTTTTTTTTTTTCTTTCTTTTTTGGTAGTTGTAAATTCGCATAAAAGTTATTTAATTGAGTCCGCCTCCGTTTTTTTTTTTTTTCGTTTTTGAATTCTAATCTTCTTCTTTTAAGGATTTCTTTTTTTTTATATTTGCCAAATTGACAAATACCAACAGATAGAAATGAACAAAAAAACAAAAAAAAAAAAAAAATCAACTTCAAAATACTAAATTGCAAATCCTTTCGTGAAAAGTAACTTTCAATGAAATTGCGTTTCGTAAATAGGCTTTTTCGTTTAGTCTTTTGGTTTGGAGAATTTAATTTTTTGTGCTGTAGATAATTCCATGCTTTGTTCTTGATTATTTCAATGGTATATGTGTGTGTGTGTAGAAGTGTGTGTGTGTGTGCGGTAAGGTTAAATTGAGTTTAATAGTCTGTTTGAAATTTTCAAAAAAAAAAAGGATGAATCCTTTTTAGCTTTGTACAACGAAAATGAATCAAATTAAAAAGAATGTTTATTACAACAGTAAATTTTCTAAAGATATTTTACAGATTAAAGAAATATTGTTTAAAATTTATAGACTTTACTAGCTAAAGTGCCCGGCGTTTCTCGGGTCGACTCACAAGGGAAGTATCTCAACCCTTATGAACCGATTTGCCTGAAACTTGAAATTTACATAAAAGAGACGATTTTAAGGTTGGGGTGTCTCGGCATATCGGCCATATCAGTGATTCAAAATTTCGTTGTCCCCTTATGAAACAATGTGGACCTCCGGGAAAATTTAGATAACTTCCGAACTAATAGGAATATCCTCTAGAGCAAAAATACGTGTCGACTTAAATTTAATAAAGATTATTTCATATTCATATGGACATCGTAGGTCAATGTCTTCATATAAATACCCCCCAAAATTTACACATTTTCATGAAAAAAGTTTTTAACGAAGCCAAACTTTTACAAGGTTATGCCACCGTTGGATAGGCATTAAAAAAACCTTTCTTCTCATATGTAAACATCATATAGTTTCTTTGAAAGAAATGGCTGAAAAATACAAAAATCAATTTTTTCGCCATTTTTTGACCCATGTTTTGAACCCCTAAATCCGCGATATGGCCGATAAGCCGAGACACCCCAACCTTAGAATTGTCTCTTTTATATATATTTTACGTTTCATGCAAATCGGTTCATAAGGGTTGAGGTACTTCCCTTGTCAGATATGAATATTTATATTGCTTTAATTAATATTTAATATTTATATTGCCTAAATTACAGAATTGACTCTTGGTAAAAAGCTTTTGCAGTCCCATTTAAAAATTAACTAGATCTGTCAAATCTGATCAGATCTCGGAATTGGGGACAAATCTCGGATATAACAGATCTAATCAGATCCAATTGATACAATCAGATCGTAACAGACTACATCACATCTAATCGGTTTTTTAACGGAATATTATTTAAACATTTTTCTCGGGTGAAATTTTGAGATAGTAACAATTGGTTAAAAAAATAGAGATTTTTCATTTTAGATTTATACAAATGATTATGAGCTTTTAAATTTAATAAGCTTTTCGAAAAATAGCTTTTACAGCTATTTCACCGTTCATAACAAAATATTTTAATAGTCATTTTAGAAAAACAAACATCTTCGAGGGAAAAAGAACTTTTGGTCCGCAACAAATTCAAATTTAATTTCAAACTGTTTTTAAGTCAATTTGATATTTTGACATATTGGAAAAGATTTTAATTTAGCTTTTACCTTTTCGAGCTTTTGTTTGATACGTTTATGGCACAAATTTCTGGGCTTATGTATGAAAAGCTGTTTTCGGAAACATTATTTTTACTACATGCAAAGCAATTTCCAAATCGAAAGAGGTCCATTATTTTTTTAATTTTAAAATAAAAGCATTCAATTAAAAAATCGAATTTTGCTATTTAAAAATAAAGTGTTTGAATAAAGCTTTTGCCAAGTTTAAATTTTATGTTTTTGTGTGATCTAGATTTGTGCATTGAAAGAAGTTTCTGTTTTTAAATTTGAGATTTAAACTTTCACTGGAGGGTTTTTGGTGTCGAACAGTGTAATTAGAAATTTTGGTGGAGTATTTTCGCATTAGATTTATACAAATTATTATGAGTTTTTTGATTTAATAGCTTTTCGGAAAAATATTTTTTTTTGCTTATAAAAAAAAATATTTTTATGGCGAAAGCTTTTCTTGGTTCGCATCAAATTCAATTTCTGTTCGAAACAGTTTCTTAATTAATTTTAATATTTTAACCTATTTGGATTGATTTAAATTCGAATTATACTTTTTCAAGCATTAAGTACGTTTGTGGCACAAATCTCTGTGTTTATGTAGAGAAAACTGTTTTCGGAATCAATTTACATGAAAAGATTTTTCCAAATTGAAAGCCGCCCATTAAATATCCTTTTTAAATAAAAGCTTTCTACTAAAAAATAAAATTTTGTTATTAAAAAAAATTAGGCTTTTTGCCACTTTTAAACTTTTTGTGTTTTTTGATTGAAGAAGAAAATTGTGTCTTCTAAAGATTAAATTAAATGTGGATTTACCCTAGACCATGGTTTCTGTAGCCACTTCTACGTCATCAGTAGGACATTACATTAAATTGATTGTTTGATATTTGCTAGAAAAATTATTTATATGTTTTTTATCAACAGACTAGCCTGCCATGAGATTTGAACCTGTGCTTCTAAATATCTCATGGTTTTGTATACCGGCACCTTAACTTCTAAGGCTATGATCGGTATACAAACATCAGTGTCGAGACGTAGTATGTTTAACTCATAGTAGGCTTGTGTGTGACTTATACAGAAAAGCTTTTTTTCCAACTCAAGCAATGCATTTGCATCTGGAGACTAGAGATGGGAGCGTGAGTGACTTTTGACTCACACTCACTCACGCTCACGACAGGAATTTTTGAATCACGCACACTCACTCACGAGCATATTTTTTCTACTCACACTCACAATCACTTGAGTAAATTTAGCACAACTCACACTCACGTGCACTCACGTAAGCTTCACTCACGTCGACTCACACTCACGAAACTCTTATTTATCAAAAAAAAATTCAAAAACGAAAATTTCAAAAATCTTTCAAAATTTTCTTCTTTTTTTTTGCTTTTTCAGGACGAAATCTTAATTTAAACCAGTTGCTTTTAAGTTGCTTTTTTTGGTACAAAAGAAAATATGAAGAGTAAATAAATCATGCAAATTCACGCAAACAAATCGACTCACGCACACTCACTCACTCACGCAAAAATCTTACTCACGCACACTCACTCACGCAATTTTTTTCTCCACTCACTCACACTCACTCACAATCACGTGAGTAAAATTGAATTCAGTCACACTCACGCGTGATCACGCGTGAATCACGTAAATCACGCTCTAATCTGCTCATGTGCCCATCTCTACTAGAGACCAACAACAATTTTTTGTTTTTCTGAGATCTAGATGATTGTTGAGTTTTAAAAAAGCATTTAAATCGATTTAAGTTCTTTCGTCAAAAAGATATTAAAATAGACTTTTTCGGCTAAAACAAACACTTTTTCCATGTTTTTTTTTTAAAGATCTCTACAGTTTGAAATATCAGTTTAACAGATCTCTTAAAAAATTTACAGAAAATCGTCCAGTTCTTCCCATTACAGTCTATTAAAAAAATGTTCTAAAAAAGATTTTTTAAAAAGAACAAGTGAGAGTGTTAAATTTGTCTGTGCCGAATCTTTTATACCCTCCAACATGTAAAAAAAATAAAAAATAAAAATTGTCAAGGGCGTTTGTTTTTGGGGGGAAGGGGTGATGGGGTAAGTGGGGGACGTTGAGAGCACCTTCTTATCCCATTTATTTAACAAAAAAAAAACATGTAAAAAAAGTGTATTTTTTCAGAGGTTGGTTCAGTTCTTCAAGGGGGAACTTTTTCCAACTGAGCCGATTTAGCCCATTTACGAACTTAACCTGCCTAGGACAATAAGACATATTCATGCCAAATAGCAGGAGGCTTGCTCTTTTATTTTGGACTGTATCGTGCCATCTACAGACGAACGGACTGACGGACATTCACAGAATGTCTTAGAATCGATCATGGATCAATAATATATATACTTTATGGGGTCCCGACCGATATTTCGATGCTTTACCCCCCATACTGTGGTTGGAGGGTATAAAAACAAGTGCTTCTGTCAAACGTCCAAAGATATATTAATGTATAGACAGAATTATCCGGTTTGAAATCCATGATTTAAACATATTTTTAAGAAACATTGTTATATTTAAGTTTTATAAATAAAAATTTTTAATACATATAAATAGAACTTTTCATTGAATGTTTTCTCTGTGTTGAAAGATGGTATACAAGGGTTTTTTAAGTGTAGAAATATTAAAAAAAAATTAAACTCTGGGAATTAATGGGTTAATAGGGAAATTAAGGAAATGAAAGCTTTTTCATGTAGGAAATCAGTTCATAGTATGATTTTTACATATGAGGCATTCCACACCAAATGTCCAGCGAAAAAAAACACGTGTCGCACGAATTTCTGAATAGGTTGTATGGATAGCTCTATATGGAACTAAGAAAATTGCGTTTTTGGTTTTTCAATTTTTCAAAAACTGGGCTGAGGAGGCGTGGTCAAATATTGGAAAAATGGTGAAATTTGTGTCGAGTTGCCTTGATTAAATATTTATCACATTAAAACGGAATGCACCACAATCTCAAAAATTTACATTCTTATATAGTTTTGTATGGGCTATCGATTAAAATTTTTTTTTGGAAAATTTTCAGAACCCGTTCTGAAATTTTCCATTTTTTAAAAAAGTCAATTTATCAAAAATCCGGCCACTTTTTTTTTTTTTTTTTAATTTTTTTTTTTAAAGTTTAGATGTTTGTCCACCCACACAAAAAAATTCAGAAACACGTTCGGCGTTTTTTTCGAGAAAATCGCATTTGAATATTGAATTTCACGACAATTTTGGAATTTCCTTGTATTTTCTTGTTAAAACATGGCGTATGAGTAACAAATTTTTGCGAAACCAACGAGTTGATCCCATTTTAATTATTTGTTCATGTGTGGTGCAATATAGAGAAGGGCGTGAGTGCGATTTGACCCACGCAAGATTTGACCCACGCAATTAAAGTCACTGACGACTCGTTATTATTTTTAGTTTACTTGTGCAATCACGTGAGTCAATTTACTGTTACTCACGCAGTTTTTGATTACGCTCACGGTTGTTCACTCACGTTGATGATGATTTTACAAAAATAATAAAAACAACAAATTTTCAATGAAAAGATCCCTGAAAACGAAAACTCAAAAAAAACAGTAAAATTCCAAAAAAAAAAATAGTTAAAAATCACAAAAACTTACTTAAGAAAAATTTTAAGCATTTACTCATCTCGCAAAAATTGGACTTCATAATCACTCACGAAATGTTCTACTAACGCTATCTCTTTAATGTCGTGAATAGCTTAGTACGTGACTCGCGAGTCATTTTTTTCAAATGTTGAACGTTAAAGGATATGTACCTATAATGTAGTGTCTGATTTATTGCTCCCGCTTAAATGCGCTTATCCAAAATATTAAATAAATCAGAAGGATATTTATGCATTTACATAAAAAAAACTCTTATAAACGCACATCAAGTGGTCTGTCTGTCTGTATGTATGTCTATCTGTCTGGCTGTATGTATGTCTGCTTGTATGTCTGATAAACAAAACCCCGCTTAAATGCGTAAGACTGGTAAAAGAGTTTCATACAAAGTTCACTGAAATATCAAAACTAGAATGAACTGAAATATCACCACTAAAATGACTTCCCCGCTTTATTGATTCACTTGCGGAAGCATAAATAACAATAAACAAATTCAAAAACTTAAGATCACTACACCCAAAAAAAAACGTGGGTATTCAATACTAAAAATTTAACTAATTTTAGTCCAAAAGGACCTAGTGCAGAAATTGGTAACCAATACTAAAATTTTTAACTAATATTAGTCAAATCCAGTAAAAATTACTAATGTTAGTACTTTGAAGATACTAAAATTAGTAACGAATTAGTAGATTTTGGTACAATATCACTTACTAAACCCTTTACTGTAGAATTATTTTGAGTGTAGATTAACGTTTATATGCATCAATATTCTTTTGATTTATCTTATATTTTGGATAAGCGCATTAAAGCGGGAGAAATAAATCGGAGATAAATAGAGATTGACTCGCGGGTCACGTACTAAGCTATTTTTAATTAAACCCTCACTTAGTTTTCACTTAACAAACTTGAGTTATGCGTTAGTGTCATTCTTGCCTGAATCACGCAAAAACGTTACCAGAGACCTTTCCTATTTATACTATATTAGAGATGGTTGACTCACTTGCGAATCACACGTGAGTAAAAACTAAATCACTCACGATATTAAAGAGGTAGCGTGAGTAGAATAACATTTCGTGAGTGATTAGGAAGTCCAATTTTTACGATGTGATTTTTAACTTTTTTTTTTATTCTTACTGTTTTTTTTTTGAGTTTCCGTTTTCAGTGCTTTGTTTTCATAGAAAATTTGTTGTTTTTATTATTTTTGTAAAATCATCATCAACGTGAGTGAACAACCGTGAGCGTAATCAAAAATTGCGTGAGCGTGAGTAACAGTAAATTGACTCACGTGATTGCACAAGTAAACTAAAAATAATAACGAGTCGTCAGTGACTTTAATTGCGTGGGTCAAATCTTGCGTGGGTCAAATCGCATTCACGCCCATCTCTATATTGCAAAAATTTGTTACTCATACGCCATGTTTTAACAAGAAAATACAAGGAAATTCCAAAATTGTCGTGAAATTCAATATTCAAATGCAATTTTCTCGAAAAAAACGCCGAACGTGTTTCTGAATTTTTTTGTGTGGATGGACAAACATCTAAACTTTAAAAAAAAAAATTTAAAAAAAAAAAAAAGTGGCCGGATTTTTGATAAATTGACTTTTTTAAAAAATGGAAAATTTCAGAACGGGTTCTGAAAATTTTCCAAAAAAAAAAATTTAATCGATAGCCCATACAAAACTATATAAGAATGTAAATTTTTGAGATTGTGGTGCATTCCGTTTTAATGTGATAAATATTTAATCAAGGCAACTCGACACAAATTTGACCATTTTTCCAATATTTGACCACGCCTCCTCAGCCCAGTTTTTGAAAATTTGAAAAACCAAAAACGCAATTTTCTTAGTTCCATATAGGGCTATCCAAATAACCTATTCAGAAATTTACGGGACACATGTTTTTCTGTAGCGGGACATTTGGTGTGGAATGCCTCATATACGAGCTTTTATTGCATAAATTTTGTTAGGAAGCTTCTGCTATATGTGAGCATATTATTTCCAAAAATTTTAGGTGAACATTACTAAAGAAAGCTTTTTACTGTATAAAAACGGTAGATAAATAATCTAAGATTTTGACAAAGTAGTTAAAATAATAAATCAAGTATTTTTTTAATAAAAGCTTTTAATTGTAAAATATAATTTAAAAAAAAGACATTTAGTAGTGTCCGACCAAATTGTTTGGCCAAAAAATGTTCTTTAATAATTTAGAAATTTCGTTTTGATGGAAACCTTTTTTAAAATGGGAGTCCTTTACAACAGAAGTCTCCATGAAAAAATCCTAAAAATAAAAATATGCTCCTTTGTTAATTTAATCAGTAAAAGATCCCCAAAAAAATATTTTTATTTAAATCTATTAAAAAGCTTTTTCATAAATTATCATAGCTTTTTCTTAAAAATATCATATCATCATAAGCTTTTTACTATAAACGTGTCTATTTTATAAAATAAATGAACATTTTCAACAAAAACTCAAAAATGGATTTTTCAAAAAAGCTCTTCAATAATATTTTTAAAAAAGCATATTGATGCGCTTTTAAAAATAATTCCAGGCATATAATCGAAAGCTCATGTGTTGGTACAATAAGCTTTTAGAAATCTATTGATTTTTTTTTTCCTTTTCCAACAAAATCTTTAATTTCATTTAAAACCAAAAGCTTAAACTTTTATATTTTCCACTCCATTTTTGATTTAAAACCATCAAAATTTATGTTGTGTCATTCACTTACGCTTTATTTCCGTTGCGATTTTTGTAAATTTTAACATTGATAAGACTAGAACCATTTCATTGTTTACATGAATGGTTGGTTTAACTAAATGGTGACTTTCCTTTTACACAAAAAAATAAAAAAATAAAAATACTCAAACACAAGCCAAAAAACTGCATGCAAGTAAAAATAATATTATTTAAATGGAAAAATTTATAAACGTTAAATGGGGGGAAAAAAATAACTTAAACTAACATATCAACCAAAAGGTGAACTTCCTCTTAAGTATGGCAACAGAAGCAATTGAAATTATAAGGCGTTTAGGTGACGCACAAAATGTTAAGGGATTTAAAACAAAATTTACAAATTGGTAATAAAGCTTTTTTTAAATAAAAAACAAATAATAATTCCTAAAGTTTATAAAAGGTAGTCTAAGCACTTTATTCTACTAAAATTTTAAGGCGTTTAGATTCGCACAAAATTAAAAAAAGCTTTTAATTAATAAAACTTTTTAAGGAAGTTAAAATCTTTTATTGTAAATTCCTAAAAAAAGGCAATCTAACCACTTTATTCCATAAACTTAACGCAACAAATATCGTTAAACCGTGAGGGAACGTAACTTAACAAATAAATTCAACTACTGAAAGGTAAAGATAAGTTTTATATATTTTTTTTTTTTTTTTTTTTTTCTTCATTCTTTCAACGTTATGTCAAATAGAGGGTGTTTACAAGGATTTCAATCATTTTTATGAGTTTTTTTTTTTTTTCATTTCATGTGGATATAAATACATTTTTTTTTCTTCCAGATATTGTTATTCTTGTTGTTTTTATCTTTCAATAGAAGTTAAAAAAAGTGCAAATTATACACTCAATGGCTAAAACCCTAAGGTGTTCAAAACTTTGTACTTTTTTTTTAGCTTCCTTTATGCCATATCTATTGTTAGGTTAGTGTTGCTGATTACGATTATAACAATGATGATGTTGTTGGATGGTGGAAGTGGTGGAGGTGATGCCACGAAAAGGGCGTAACTTAACCATCTTTGGCTGTGTTAACATAACACAGGGCTAATACACTCAAGGAAAGAAGAACCATTAACCACATTCTGTGTGAAACGCATGGAAATATCGGTGAAGGCCCCGATAAATTACACTATGCTACAGTGGAAAAAAAAAATTGATTTTCATAGTATAAGTTGCTGGTTTTGTCAAGAAGATCACAAAAATACACATTAAACTTGCCAGACACCCTCAAATTATAGAGTTATTGCAAAAAAAAAAACTTCTTTTTTAGACTTTTCTCACTAAACCTCGTGTAATTCAAAGACATTTCAACCGATTTTAAAATTTTTAACTGTTTTGGATAGAAAAAGAAATATTATGAAATGTTTCATAAATTCTATTGCACATTTCATAAAAATAATGTATTTTTTTTAAGTATTTCATTATAATTATGGAACTATTTCGTAGTACCAATCAATTGGATCATAAATACTATGAAATATTTCATCGTATTTATGAAACATTTTATACTATTTATGAAGAGTTTCATAAGAGTTGATGAAATTTTATTTTATAGTTGAAAAATTTCATAAATATTGACCCTATGAACAATTATGAAACTGTTTCATTGTATTTATGAAACTGTTACATTGGACGAACTTTAATGAAGATTTTCATTTTATTTATTACAGTCTTCATAAATATAATGAAGCTTTTTCTTTGAGTGTAAGTTCGATTATGTAAAAAATCGACCCGGGGGAAATATGTTCAACTTGAACAAATTATGAGATGAGATTCCTAAGAGGTGTGGCAAATAAAGACAGACAACATTGGCGAACTCTTTGTAAAAAATCCCCACACTGAAAGGTAGACGGGGTATGGATTAAATAAGTAAGTAAGTACGTAAGTTGAACAAATTAAACAGCCCCAAAATACAGATTTTTTGGTAGAGGGTATAAAAAAGAGTGACACTCCGTTTGTAGCTCCTCAAAATATCGGTCTAGGACCCCATTTTTGAACATTGATCGATTCTAAGACATTTTAGCGTTGCTCGTCTGTCCATCTGTCTGTTGAAATGGCGATACCGGCCAACATATTATACAGATATGCCTAAAACTTAACACATTTACTTGTTGTTGCTCTGAGCAGTTTGGCATTGCAAAATGCTTCAATTCGACTGCTGGATGACGTATGTGAATATAAGTGGACACAGAATACTATTTAAACAAGTGCAAACATATTTTTTTTACAAAATAAAAGTTTTTCCGCTGATTTTTTTTTCCACCGACCCGTTTGACTCCACCTAACACTTTCCTTATGTGAAGGTTTAATGAAATCAGGAAAATTCCAACAAAAAAAATTTAGTGAAAAATAAATTTCAGTCGCAAAAATGTGCAAATGAAATTTGGGGAAAAAATTTTTTAAGTAAAAACAAAATCATTCCATGTCGTTCCCTACTCCATTTCGTTCCCCGTTCTATTGCAAGGTGTTTCCTGTTCCATTACATTTCGTTCTCTTGTATGAGAAGGATCATCAAATTTCAGATTCTCTGTGTTTTTTTTTTTTTTGTTGGAGGAATTAAAATTTAAGGTTTATAGGTCCATTATTTTAGAAAATCGCAAAAGTACAAAAATATTTATTTATTGAAATTTTTAACATATAATTACAAATCATCCCAGCAGAAATTTTGCTGAACGTTCAGCAGCTTTTGGAAGGCGAACTTGAGTAAAGGAGCGCATCCAATTGCGCTGAATTCATGCATGATTCTCAAAGGCGATGTCCCACTTTAGAGCGCTAGTTGGATACACAGAAACAGCGCTCTTTAGATGCACTGAAATCACGTGTCTTTAGAGCGCTGATTTAAGCAGAATAAAGATGCTGTAAATTCATGTATCTTTTTAGCGCTGATTTAAGCAGATTAAAGATGCAGTGAATTCATGTATCTTTGTAGAGCTGATTTAAGCAGAATAAAGATGCTGTAAATTCATGTATCTTTTTAGCGCTGATTTTGTAATAAAATTTGTATTTTCTAAAATTAAAGTTCTAAAATTAAAATGTAAAAATGAGATAAAAAACAAAAAATTTACCAATAAATGAAAAAATATTCAAAAGAAGTTATAACAAATGTATCTTAGTTTTTCTGTTTTTTCGTGATTAGAGTTTGTGTTTAATCCAAATCGGTTTATTCATCGAAATAACAAATAAGCATTGGCTGTTTTTTGGTTGGCCTATTTATCATCATTTAAAATGTGTTAAAGGCCTCTGTTATGTCTTTCAAAACTTTTCAAATCACATGATATTTTCCGAATCACATGAAATCGAGTTTGGTGTTTACGGGTTCATTCAAAGTCAGACAAGGAAAAACAATAAAATTTAAAATTCGTTATTGATAAAATTCAATTTTGAATTTTTCAAAAAATTCAAGAAAGCATTTTAAATATAATTCTTAAAAATTTTATTTTAAATTCTTAGAAGAAAAAAAAATCAAAAAAATTTTATTTAAAATTCTTTAAAGAATTTTATTAATAAAAAAAAAGAATTTTATTTCCATAATAACAAATATATTTTGAACAAATAAATATTCAAACCAAAAGTAAAATAAAATTAAACAAAAAATAAAATTCAAAAATAAAATTCAAACCAAAAATAAAATTCTTTTTTTTTTTGAGAATTTTATTTTTGGAAATAATAAAATTCAAATGTTTTTGAGAATTTTATTTAAACAAAAATTTTATTTCAAATACCTTATGAATTTTAAATAAAATTCGAATTTTTTCCTTGTCTGTTCAAAGTTTAAATCAAATAACTAAAATTTAAAAAAATATAACAAAAAAATTCATTCGTTTTACTTTACAAAACTTTATTAATGTCAAAAAAATATCGGAAATTTTCATTTTCACATTTTTTATGGAATTTTTTTGGGAACAGCGGTCAAAGATGCTATGATTGAAGCGCTCTTTGCAGCGCTGATTAATGCGCAATAATGATGCAGTCAAATCATGTGTCTTTGTCTAAAACTCATGTTTTTTTATTCAAAAAGTGTTAAAAATATTAAAAAGGAAAGCAAGTGTGAAATTTTATCAAAAAATAATTACACATTATAAGTTTTATATAAAAAATTAAAAAAAAAAAATAAAATTTTTTCCCCTTCCTTTTACTGCATCCCTAAGAGCGCTCTTTGGATGCGCTACGGTATGCTATAAACAGATGCTGTGTCGCCAAAATCTCGATTTATTTCTGCTGGGATATACTAAATTAACCTAACCGAGACGGGTGACTGTGACCATTGTCTCGTTGTAGCGAAATAGACCAAGGCCTCTGGTGGGAATCGAACCCACGACCCCCAGTCTCGTAGGCTAGCACGCTACCAACTAGCCTACTGGCTAGATAGAGGATACTTCGTTCCAAAAATTTTAATTAAGCACAGTTATTTCCGGAGACTGAAAAAGTATCGAAACTTTCGAAAAAGTACTTTATTTTAAGGTTTTTTTTGTCGCTGGGTTATCCTACAATCAAAATTTCGTATTTCTAAAACCCATATATTAGGAGATGGAAAAGTACCAATTGTTAACCTTTTTACCACATTAAAAAAATTCGGAATTTCTAAAAGGTAACACTTGGAGAATTTTTTTTTTTATGAAATTTTCAAGTTTCTATGACCATTATCTCAGTAGAAAGAATAGGGTCAAATTTCAAGTACTAAAAAGTACAATTTTACTTTTTTTGTCATCTTAGAAATGATATTTTTAAAAAGTACTTTTCTAAAAATTTTTTCCAGTGAAAAAAATAAAAAGTACCAAAAAGTTCATTGTGATTTAATTTGGTCTTAAAAATGAATAATCTTTAAATTCTATAAAAAAAAACTAAGTACGATATATTTTTTTCGAGTTGCTAACACTACAAAAATAGAAAACAAATTGTTTTTGTATGTCTGTCTGTTGAAATGGCGATCCCGGTTAAGATATTACACAGATATGACTGTTACTTAACATATTTACTTGTTGTGGTATCGAAAAGGTTGGTATTACCTTTGAGCGATATCGGTTCAGCAGTTCAAAAGTTAGGAACGAAAATGTAAGGGCACCTCGAAAATGTTGGTATATTCTACATAACCTAAAATTCGGCTTCTGGTGGACATATGCGAAGACAACTGGATACCGAAAGGTATTTTAACAAGCACAAACATATGTTTTTACCCCAAAAACTTTTTCGTGTAGTATTTTTTTCGCCCAAATTTTGTTTTTGAAAAAACATTTTTTAAATTTTTTTTTTACCAAAATTTATTTCATTCGCCAATTTTTTCAATAAAAAAATAGTTTTCGTGCATTTTTTCCAAAAAAAAAAAATCCGCGGAATTTTTTTTACACAAATTTTTTTTCACACAATTTTTTTTTTTTTAAATAAATTTTTGGCTTGTTTTTTACTTGAATTTTTTGGATCTCATTCAAAATACACTCGAAAATTAACTTTTGTTAGAAAGGTCTTGCAACTGACAATGAGTTTTCATACATCACAGTCACAAGAATAATTTCTGTCTTTTACCAACATCATTTTTCGAGTGTTTATCATAAATCTTTGATTTAGTAACATTTTTCCTAACAACTTCTTTTTTTTTTTTTTTTTTTGTTGCTCTCCCTCTGCCATTATATCTTTAACGTTTTGATAATGTGGATGTTGATTTGTTAAGGAAATGAAATAAAGTTCAACTGTGTGTTTTTTTCACTTTAACTTCTTGTGTTTTTTAAATTGTAGGGCGAGCGACCCTTTTTTGTGTATGTGTCAATGAACCATAAAAATGAAATGCGTTTTCAGCATTTTCAACATTTTGTTAAATAGGAGAAGATCTAAAAATAGGAGAAAAGGAGATGAAACTAAGAAAGTCTAAATACACCAAAGACTTGAAAAGCAATAAGGAGGGACTGGAGTAAAAATAAATGAAAAAAGTTAAATTTGGCCATGCCGAAATTATTTATATCCTCCAAATTGTTCAAAAGAATTTTGTAGAAAACGTTTTAAAAAAAATTGGTGAAAAGAACTAATTTTGAGAGAAACAAATAAAAAGCTAAAATTGGCGCAGTCGAATGTTCGGATACCTTCACAATGTAAATAGTAAAAGAATTTAGTAAAAAAAAATAATTTTGGAAAACAAAATTCGGAAACGGAATGGTATTTTTACAAATAAAATCATACTTCTTTGCTGAATTTTTTTTTTCAAATTTTAAAATTTTTTTTTTTTCTCAAAATGAATTTTTTACTAATTTTAACAAAATTTTTGTTTCAAAAACAGTTTTTTGCAATAATCTTTTTTATTTCTTTATTTTCCAATTTTTTTTTCCACCATATTTTGTTTCGCTTTAAAGCTTAAAAGAAATTTCTTACTTTTGTGCCTCTTGATTATCCAGAAGTAGGAGAGTCCTTACTTTGTCACTTCTGGTAATCCAGAAGTAATCAACTTTTTTAAACATTCGCTTAAAAGCTTAAAAGAAATTTCTTACTTTTGTGCCTCCTGATAATCCAGAGGTAGGAGAAAGTACTTACTTTTGTGCCTCCTAATAATCCAGAAGTAATCAACTTTTTTTTTAAAACTTATTTTTAAAGTGCCGTCTGTCTAGTTTATTATTTTGCTAGTTTCATCTTTCATTTTTTGTTGGTTTGTTTGACTTTAAAGAAATTTTTTTATTTTCCTTTCTATTCTGTTGCTTGTAAATATAATGTTCATTTACAATTCTAATAACTTTTAGTCTTAAACAGAATACTGAAACTGCTTTAATGGTTTCTTTGGCTGTTGCTATTGCTGCTGCTACTACAACTTTTGTTGCTACTGTTCTTTTGCCAGAAAATTATATGCTGAAGAATTCTTAGCAATCATTGTTTTAAATGAAAATTTTATTAAAAAGAATTTGCTTGATCGTATGAAAATAATCATAATAAAAATGCATTTAGACAAATGTTGCATAAATGCAATTGTAATCATACATAATTTTTAACTGGAGTTATATATAATTTAAAAGAAAGTAATTGAAAAAAATAAAACAAGAAAAAATAAAAAAAAGCTGAATTTGTTTAAAATTCTTCAACATAAAAGATGGTTAGAAAGATTAATGAAGAAGATATGATTTAAGAAACGCAGAATAAGAATATTATTTCATAATATGCATATTTGCAGCAGATTTTGGTAAAAACACATTAATTTAAAAAATTTTAAGCACTCTGTCAGAAAATGGGGTTTTGAAAATTTCAATTCTAAGTGTACTTTGGTACACAAAAAAAAAAAAAATCCAACACTCACAATAATTCTACAGTAAAAGGTTTAGTAAGTGCTTTTGTACCAAAATCTACGAATTATTTACTAACTTTAGTATCTTCAAAGTACTAAAATTAGTAATTTTTACTGGTTTTCAATCATTTTAGTAAAAAATTTTAGTAATGGTTACCAATTTCTGCACTAGGTCCTTTTGGACTAAAATTTAGTTAAATTTTTAGTATTGAATACCCACGTTTTTTTGGGTGAATGAACCACTTTCATGGTATTTATGACCAAATTCATACAATTTATTAACTTTTTCATAATACTAATAAACTTTTTCATGAAAAATGTTAAATAGTTTTAAAATTTAACATGTTATGATTTATTCATAAATACTATGAAAAAGTTTATAAGTATTATGAAAAAGTTAATAAATTGTATGAATTTGTTCATAAATACTATGAAAGTCGTTCATTGGATTTTTTTTTTGTGTGTACACTTTATACTTCTAAAAATTTGTAATGTAGGACCCTCATCGGAAAAAAATCTTCTGAAAAAGTACTTTTGGAAATTTATTTTAAGGAAATAAAAAGTGTACTTTGAAATTTCCTCCAGCGAAATTTTTTTTTTTTTTGAAAAATGTAGCTTTTAAAAATTCATATTTAAAAAAATAGGGTAAAAAAGCTATAAATGTACTTTGGTACATTTTACATATTTTGAAATTATGAAAATTATTATCCTGCGGAAAAATATGCTGACAAAAGTACTTTTTGAAAAATAAAAAAAAATAAATTTTGGTACTTTTTTCTAATGAAAGGCTTTGTTGTTTAAAAAAAAGTGTACTGTGATACTTTAGTACTGTTTATTTATTTTTTTTAATTTGGAATAAAGGGTCCTCTACCGGGAAAAAAAAAATTCCTTTTGAAAAAAAAATTCCTTTTGAAAATTCCTATTTGAAGGGGTAAAGTGGGATAAAAAAGTGTATTTTGGTACTTTTTCCATCTTTGGAAATAATGGTTATAAAAACATGAGATTTGATACGTAGGATCCCACAAAGGACATTTTTTTCAATAAAGTTTTTAAAAATTCCAATTTTAATGGGGTAAAAAGTGGTTAAAAATAAAAATTGAACCTATGATTCTAGAAACTTGAAATATGGAATGAAGGATCATCCTGTGGGAAAACATGTTGAAAAAGGTACTTTTTTAAAAGTTTTATTTAAAAAGGGGTGAAAAAACATGAATTTTGTACTTTTGCGATTATTTAAAATAAATGTTTGAAAAAAAATATGCGGAAAATACACTTTTAGAAAGTTATGATGCTTAGAGTAAAAAAAAAATTGGTACTATCCAAACTCCTAAAACTGTGCTTCCTGAAATTGAACTTTTGGAAATTCCTATTTGAAAAGGGGGTAAAAATGGCTAAAAATGCTACATTGGTTCGATTTTTATAATATGAATAAACTAATGATTCCAGAAACTTTAAATATGGCATTAGGGATCATCCTGCGGGAAAAAATTTTGACAAAGGTACTTTTTGAAAAGTTTTATTTTCAAAGGGGTGAAAAAAATTAATTATCTGAAACAAATGTTTGGAAAAAAATATGCTGAAAATACACTTTTAGGAAGCTACAATACCAATATACAAAATTGTACTTTGGTACTTTTTCAAATTTCCAAATCTGTGGTCCTTGAAATTGAACTTTTGGAAATTCCTATTTCAAAGGGGTAAAAATGGGTAGAAATTGTACTTTGGTAAATTTTCTATATTATGAATGAACTTGTAATTCTACAAACTCCAAATTTCCAATCATTATACGTGAAAACTTTCTGACAAAGGAACTTTTGGAAATTTTTGGAAATTGTGGTACTTTTTTGATCACCTCAAATAAAACTCTGATGTTTGAAAAAAAATCAGTTGGCTTACGCCGAAAAAATATAATAAATAGATTTTTAGGAAGTTATAATGCTTAGGGCATAAAAAATTGTATTTTGGTACTTTTGCAAACTCCTAAAACTGTGGTCCTTGAAATTGTACTTTTGGAAATTCCTATTTGAAAGCGGGTAAAAATTTGTACATTTTATGAATGAATTTATGATTCTAGAAACTCAAAATTTGCAATTTCGGATCATCGTACGGGAAAACTTTCTGACAAAGGTACTTTTAAAAATTTTCATTTTAAGAGGGTAAACAAAAATATTGTGGTACTTTTTCGATCTTCTGAAATAAAACTCTGATATTTGGAAAAAAAATCATACTGAAAACAGACTTTTAGGAAATTTTGATTCTAAAAGGGAGAAAAATAATACTTTGGTACTTTTTCAAACCCCTAAAACTGTGGTTCATGAAATTTCAATTTTGGAACTTCCTTTTTTAATGATATTGTGGTACTTTATCGTTCTCTTGAAATAAAACTTCGATGATTGGAAAAAAATCATACTGAAATTAGACTTTTAGCAATATTTGATTCTAAAAGGAAGAAAACTTGTACTTTGGTACTTTTTCAAACTCCTAAAACTGTGGTTCTAAAAACTTGAAATTGTAAATATAGGCAAAAATATCCAGTGAAGCAATATCTGATTCTAAAAGGAAGACAAATTGTACTTTGGTACCTTTTCAAACTCCTAAAACTGTGGTACTAAAACTTGAAATTGTAAATCTAGGAAAAATATCCAATATCCAGAAGGTGATAAGGTGCACGTATATTGGTACTTTTTTATATATCTTGGAATTTTAAATGTAGAATCCTCTTCTTGAAAGGCATTCTGAAAAAGTACTTTTTGGGAAAATGGGGGAAAAGTTTATTTTGGTAGTTTTAGTATATCCAGAAACATTGGTCATAAAAATTTTAAATGTAGGATCTGCCAACGGATTTTTTTTTTATTTTTTTTGAAATCTAAAAGAGTAAACAAGTCAGAGCTTTAAATTCGGCTGTGCCAATTCTTTTATACCCTCCAATATATAATCAAACAAAAAAAAATTGACAGGGGCGTTTTGGGTTGAGGAGGTAGGGGCGGTGAGTTGGGTTAACCCTTTCCCCTCGCGGAATATGTTTAAAAGTTCATTTTATTCTGCTTTGTGCATTAAAGTATTTTCATTTTTATTTAAAAATTTTTTAACCACACCCTCAAAAAGGGGCGGGCCAAAAATACCGAAATTTTTTACCCCCTGGGTCCAAGCGCAAGACTTCAAACTGCTGCGGACATAATATGTTTCATTAGTTTAACAAAAATACAAAAAAAACGTCTAAAATATTGGTGTTTTTAAAAGGTTGGTTAAGTTTTTCAAGGGGGAACTTTTTTCCCCCTGGCCCAATTTTTTCGATTTTCGAACTTATTCGTGCCAAACTTGAGGAGTCTAGCTCTTTTATTCTGAATTGTATCGTGTTAACTACAGACGGACGGATAGAAAGACGGACGTTCAGACGAACATCGCTAGAATGTCTTAGAATCGATGGGGTCCTAGACCGATATTTTGATACGTTACACACGGAATGACAAAGTGAGTATATCCCCATACTGTAGTTGGAGGGTATAAAAATAGTACCTTATTTTGGTACATTTTCTATATTTTGAAATTATGATTCTAACAACTTGAAATTTGAAATGTAGGATATTCCAGCGGAAAAATATTTTGATAAAGTTACTTTTTGGAAAGTTTTGTTCTAAGAGGGTAAAAAATATACTTTGGTCATTTTTCGATCTACTAATGCTCATAAAATTTTGATATATGAAATGTGGGATCATCCTGTGGAAACAAATATTTTGATAAACAGTGTGTAAGTGACTGCTGACGCTTTACATCAGCACAGTAAAATATTTTTCAAACTTTTGATTTTCCCAAGTGTCTGGGCAAATTTTTATTCTACTCGACCTAAAAATTTTGTGGTACAAATTTGATGTCAATCGAATAAAATTAGATCGTGGTTTCTATAAATTCCACTTCTATGGGGTAAGGCAATATAACATTTTTTAAAATTGGGTGAATGATGAAATCATATTCCAGAATCGAGCACATTATATATTTTTCAAAATGACATATTTCAATTTACTGCATATTTTTGCTGCATTTATCTAAAAAGCCTTTTTATTTTATAACAAATCTTAATTAAAAAGTATCTGCCTTAAATATTTAAAAATAAAATCTTTCTTAAAAACATAGAACATGTATGTAATGTAAATGTATTGTCAATTTCCAAAAAAAACTCTCATTTTGTAAAATTAAAAAAAAAAAAAATCAAACTTGCAGAAAAAAAACTGTTTCTTGGAATTTTTTACAACTCATGTACCTTTTGAAGACAAAATAAACATTAGAGAAAATAGTTTTATATATCCCTTAAGACTTTCTCTGTTTTAAACTTTTTTTTTTATATAAGTATATTGCAGTAAAGGACTATTATGTATTAATGCATCTTTGAACGAAAAAAAAGTAAATGAAAAGAAAATACTGTAAAATGTTCATTTTGTTTGTAAGTTATTAAGGTCCTTCTAAAATTGTTTTTGTCTTTTTCTGCTTTATTTTCTAGATGTTTTTTTTTATATATATATTTTTAAAATTTATATTGTACCTAACATTCTAACAATAATTTGATTTGTTAGTTGTTATTAACGTAAGATCCTGGCTGAAACTGATGGTGGTGATGTGGTCTTTTAAGGGAAGGTAGGCTAAGGGCTATAAGAACAAAAAATCTAAATATTCAGATATAGTTGTAATGCCAAGGGCTTTTTATAATTTGAGAGTCTTACTTATAAAATTTGGAGGTTCAGGTCGCATAAGCTCAATAATATTAAAAAAGTACCAACTTCCTTTTTTACCCACTATTTGGCTTTTTAAAATAAAAATTTCCAAAAACAAATTTGTTGGGATTCAAAAATTTCAAATTTCTAAGACCACTGTTTAGGAGATCGAAAAAGTACCAACGTATACGTTTTTACCTCTTTTATGTTTACTCTAAAAATCCGAACTTCCTTAAAGTCTGTTTTGCGGTATTTTTTTTTTTGGCTAAAGAAAAAGTACCAAATTTTAATGATACTTTAAGTTGAAAGAAAAAGTAGCAAAGTACATTTTTTTACCCTATAAGAATGAACTTTTCAATAAGTACTTTTATTAGAATGTTTTTTAGAGAGATGATTTTACATTTTAAATTTCAAGTTGCTAGGAGGTCGAAAAAGTACCAAATTAAAATTTTTATTCCTTTTTTACCTTCTTGGTATCGGAAATTTAAAAGTGCATATTTTATGATCCAACATTCCAAATATCAAGTACTTATGGACATTATTTCAGAAGGTCGAAATAGTACCAAAGTACATAACTTTACCCTCCCAGAATCGTACAAGTACTCTAGTCAGATTTTTTCGCTTTATAGTACTTTATTTAAGTAGTGGAAAAGTACTCAAGTACACTTTTACCATTTTTGCGCTCCGAACTTTCTAAAAGTCTGTTTTACGGTATATTTTTTTCCTAAAGAACAAGTACCAAATTTTAATGACACTTTTAGAAGAAAGAAAAAGTACCAAATTTAAATGATACTTTTAGAAGAAAAAAAAGTAGCAAAGTACATTTTTTTACCCTATAAGAATAAACTTTCCAAAAAGTAAATTTAATAGAATGTTTTTCCGTGGGATGATTTTACATTTCAAATTTCACGTTGCTAGGAGGTTGAAAAAGTACCAAATTACAATTTTCTTCCCTCTTTACCCTCTTGGAAACGGAACTTAAAAACTGCATATTATATGATCAAACCTTCCAAATATCAAGTTTTTATGGACATTGTTTCAGTAGGTCGAGAAAGTACCAAAGTACATAACGCTCATTTACTTGTATAGTGTCATAACGCAAAATGTTTGATTTTACAGAAAACCTGTTTAAAGTTTACAATTGAAACTTGATTTACATTGCAAAAGGCCCGTACATAGAAAATGTTATAATGGCGTGTTCTCTTCTCAAACGGTGAGTTTAAAAGATATTAATACGAATTTTTGACACAATATAAAGCAGGATATAACAAATAATTTTGTATTATTTACCCAAAAACGACATATTTTGAGTTATGACACTATACAAGTAAATGAGCGATAAGTTTACCCTCCCAAAATCAGAAAAGTTCTGTCGTCAGATTCGTTTTATGGTACTTAATTTAAAATATTAAGTTTCCTAAATCATAATTTTTGGATATAGAAAAGTACTCTAGTATACTTTTACCCTATTTTACCAAATTTTAATAATAATTTTAGTAGACAGAACGAGTACCAAATTGAAATGATACTTTTAGTAGAAAGAAGATGTACCTAAGCACATTTCTTTACCCTATAAGAATAAACTTTCCAAAAAGTACTTTTATCAGAATGTTTTTATGTGCTAAATTTGCTAGGAGGTCGAAAAAGTACCAAATAACAATATGCATCCCTTTTTACGCACTTTGTAAAAGAACTTTAAAAATGCTTAATTGTTGATGATCCAACATTCCAAATATCAAGTTTTTATGGACACAAGGTCGAAAAAGAAAAAGTACCAAATTACACATTTTTACCCTTCCAGAATCGGAAAAGTACTGTAGTCAGACTTTTTTCCGTTTTATGGTCTTTTATTTAAAATTTTAAGTTTCTTGAATCATAATATTAAATTTCTTGAATCATAAATATGAAAAAGTTTTCTACGAAAATAAAAAGTACCAAAGCACACTTTTTTAACCTCCCAGAATAGGAACTGTTTTTTCCGATCGATGATCCTATATTCCTGGACCATAATTTTAGGGTATAGAAAAAGTACCATCCCATTAAAATCGGAATTTTAAAATTAATTTTTTTTTTTTTCAAATTTCCAGTTTCTATGAGCATTATTTCAGGAAAAAGAAAAAGTACCAAAATCACTTTTTTTACCCCTTTTTGATCGCTTATTGTTAGAGTAGGAAAACTAACATTAATAGAATGTTTTTCCACTGAAGAATCTTAGATTCCATATTCAAAAGACCATTATTTTAGGAAATATAAAAAGTACAAAAAATACTTTCCCCTCCTCCCCGCTTAAAATTGGAATTTCCGAAACTCCAGCCTTATCGCATCTATTTTCCAGAGTGAACCTGCATTAAAAATCAGTCTAAAGCCAAAAATTAACTGACTCTTATCGTCTTATTGGTGCCCCACGTTGGGCGCCAAATATTCATATAGTTTCTTGTAGAAACAAGTAACACTTTGAGACATATCAAACTACTGTGGAATTATTTCCAAATTCTTAATTCTTCGATTTTTATAAAAATTGTTGAAACAGTGTTACTTTTCTTTATTTATTGTTTTTAAAATCCCAAAAATTCTCCATTTCTTAGAAACTTCGAATTACCACATCTCACAACAATTCAATTCAACAAGTACAATTCATTGAAATCGATGTATTTTACTTGTAAACTTTTCTACGTTGGCTATAAGTTTCTTTCTTTTTTATTGGGAAAGAGTTTTTCCAACCTACTTCTGAAACAACAATAACCGTATCATATCGTCTTATTAAAAGCCCCTAGTTGGGCGCCATTAGTTAAAAAAACACATAGAATGTAGGAATAATTAGAGGAATCAATAGGATTTGACAAATTTTTAAATCAGTAAGTAGATAAATATTAACAAACTCTTATCGTCTTATTGGGCCCCAAATTGGGCGCCAAAAATATATACTCATTAAAACAAAGAACAGTTTAAGGCATATCAAACAACTTCTAATTAATTTTTATTAAAAAATAAAAATTGTTTTAATTCGACCTTTAAAATAATATATTTTGAGTAGGTTTATTCTAGCTCGAGGTCATTATTTTCTTTACTAATTAAAACTTTGATATTCTCATAGAATAATCTCAAAATCCCCAAAATTTCCCGTTATAAGAAATTTTCTTTTTTCTTACAAAATTTTTTCAATATCAAAGTTTTTCTATTGGCATAACTTCCGCATTAGTTGTGTGTTTTTCTTATTTTGGAAAGAGTTTTTCCAACCTAATACTTAAACAATAATGGCAAGCAGTAGTGCGGAAAATAAAGTCAACAAGCAATTATCGCACTTTTTTTCTTCTTAACAACAAAAAAACATTAAAGTCTGGGGCTTTTTTCTTATAAGAAAAAATGTTTGTACAACTTAAAGACACAGTAAACTTTTACACTTCAAAAAAAAACTTGTCAAGTTACTAAAAAAAAAGAACCGTATTCACATTTTACTAATATTTGACAGTTTTCCACCAATTTTCATCGAAATTTAAATTTTTCTTCGTAATTTTACAATATTTTTCGTAAATGTGCAAATTTCCAAGGTAATTTTACAAAAAAAAAATCTGGTTAAGTCACGTGAATTCCTTGTAAGTATTATCGCATCAAAAAACTTGTAAATTTACAATTTTATTGCTAAAATAATTGTAAAATTACAAAAAAAAATCTCGTAATTTTACTAGAATTTATCGTAAAATTGGAGGTATCACAAAATCTAGTAAAGTCACGGGAAGTTCTTTCAATTTTTATTGTGTTAAAAATGTTGTAAATTTTCAACTTTATTGTTAAAAAGCTTGTAAATTGTTTGTAATTTTACAAACTTTTTACCAATAAATTTGTAAGTTTTACTACACGCAGAGAAAAACTCTTCTATATATGACATGGTTTCATATATATTATCATAAAATTTCATTATATTTATGAAACCTTCATAAATAAAATGAAGTTTTTTTAAGCGTATATATTTAACAAAAATATATATAAATAAATACTTTTTTAAATTAAAAAAGAAGTGGAAATTCTTGATGAACAAACAACAACACAAAAAATTTACAATAAAGTAAATGAATTTGTTGTCTGTTCAAATGAAAAACAATTTGTTGTTTTTACTAGTCTTAAAGAGATTTACACAATAAGGAGGAGCTTTAGCAAAATGTTATAAGAATTTAAATTTCTCTGAACATTCAATTTGCAAAATAACAAGGATATTTAAATTTAAACAAATGAATACACCAAAACATGCTTCGTAAACTTAAGGATGTTTGTGAAGAAAAAGTTGCGCAAAATCCGGATATATTTCTGTAAAAATTATAAAAGTTTGATAAAAAAAAAATGTTAAAGTAAAAAATTATTAAGGATTTAATATTTTTTATTTAGGAAAAAAAGACTAAAATTCTGAAAATATTTTTGTATGAAAAATGTCTCAGAGGGCAAGATTGTGGAGCCCTAGGAGTCTAGTTGGTAGCAAGATTATAAGAGTCGTTGGTTCGATTCCCAACAGAGTTCTGTTTTGCCTCAATCGTCTTGATTGTCATTGTAACCAGTCTTTAATTAGGTTAAATTTATATACGATTTGTAATTATTTTTTAATTTTATATTTTTTTTTTAAGATATTCCTCCGACCCAATAATTTTAAAAGTTGGAGTTTTTTGGCGAGTGGTGTTGTGGCAAATTAATTTATTATGATTTTTGCACTTTTGTAATACAAATATATCATTACTAAAACATTTTTTTTTTATAACCACGCCCACAAAAGGGGAGCGGGCTTTTGGTTCCAAAAGCAGGACTTTGAACGTATTTTAGCATAAAATTTTTTTATTTGATATTTATAAAATATACTTGTTCAAGCTCGAGGTCAAGTGTTTGTAAATTTCTTTATTGCCGATATTTCGCTACACATCTTGTAGCATCTTTAGAGCATATATGCGATGTGTAGCGAAATATAGGCAATAAAGAAATTTACAAACACTTGACCTCGAGCTTGAACAACTTTATTTCTTACATATCAAATTTTATGCCAAAAGACGTTCAAGGGAACTGATCTGATTTAGCCCGTTCTGATTTAGCCCGTTTCCGAACCTAGCCAGCCTATGCCCATAAGACATATTCTTGCTAAACTTCAGGAGTCTAGCTCCTTTAGTTCGGACTGCATCGTGATTTCTGCAGACTGACGGATGGACATTCATAGAACGTTTTAGAATCGATCATGGATCAATAACATATATACTTTATGGATTCTCCGAACGATATTTCGATGCGTTACGGAGAGACAAAGTGAATATACCCCCATACTGTGGTTGGAGGGTATAATAAAATCAAAGCCACCACTTAAAGTTTTAAATTAAAACTTTTAATTATTTTAAATGACTTTCAAACCTATTTTTTTAAATCTCAAGTAATCCACATTATTTAAATCAATCTACTTAATTAAAATTTATAATCTCTAAATAAATGTTTTTCGTTTTTTTGCTCGTTTTGTTACAATCACCACACTACTTAAATTTTATTAATAAAAAAATACCTCATGATTTTATATTGTTTAATCTTTCATTAATTTAATCCTATACTTTTTATGCATTAAAAGCAAAAAAAAAAAATCTGCCACATTTTAAAGTACTCACGAGTCACAAAATATCATAATTGAAAGGGGAGACAAATATTGTCTATCTACCTACAAAAATAATATCATCATCTATACATTGACAAGGTATTAGGAAGGATCGTATTTTAGGAATACGACTTTTCGTGGTCGACTTCAAGCACAAAATATGATACGAATTCCAAAAATTTGTAAAAAAAAAATTATCAACAAGGATATTATTTGATTTAAAAAATTTGAAGTCTCTGTTTTAGTGTGGCCCCATGTTGGGCGCCAAAAAATTCTAAAGGTTCCTATACCTGAATATGCATCTAATGAAGCAAATTAAAATACATGAGGATGTGAAGATTAAGACCGAGCAGTGGCGAAATAAATTTGTATAATTTTTAATATCATGCTTTTGTGCCCCCTGTTGGGCGCCAAAAATTTATCGCAACTAGGGAAATGTGGTATGAATTTGAACTGTTTCATGAACAGCTTATGCGTTAAAGACCGAAAGAATGCATTTTAGATTTTTAGATGCGTAGACATTTTTTTTTTATAATATACACCTCAAATTTCCGAATTGTTTCCAAGAAAACAAAAAATCTCAGATTCTAAGATCTTTCTCCCGTTAGAAAATTCTTAGAAATTTTTCCTCGGGAAAAATGTTTAGATCCTGACATTTACGAAAAAATTTTCAAATTACAAAAAAAATTAAATTTCGATTGAAAATTGTTTGTTAAAATACATTGTTAGTTAAAATACAAATTGGTAAATTGGGATTACGGAACTTTTTATGTTAATTTTTAAAGTTTTTTTTTAAGTATACATATATGCATGATCCTTGACCGATTAAAACACGCTAACTTTCGTAGGAAAGCTCTGTGGCATATATCCTTAATTTTGTATGGTCATGTCGATATTAAATTTAATCGAAATCGGTCCAGGGGTTCAATTTCTATAAGCAAAACCTTTATTTTCGGATGGTTTTTATACCCTCCAACCACAGTATGGGGGTATACTCACTTTGTCATTCCGTGTGTAACGCATCGAAATATCGGTCTAGGACCCCATAAAGTATATATATTATTGATCAGTGATCCATTCTAAGACATTCTAGCGATGTCCGTCTGTCCGTCCGTCCGTCCGTCTGTGGAAGACACGATACAGTCCAAAGTAAAAGAGCTAGACTCCTGAAATTTGGCACGAATATGTCTTATAGTATTGGGCTGGTAAAGTTCGAACATGGGCAAAATCGGTTCAGGGGGAAAAAAGTTCCCCTCTTAAGAACTAAAAAAACCTCTAAAAAAAGCCATTTTTTATAGTTTTTTTGTACTTTTGCTTAGCAAACGAAACATTGTTATGTCAATAGAAGTTGCAGTTGGATCCAGGAATGTTGTCTCCAACCGACTTTACCCCCCCCCCCCCCAAAAAAAAAAAAAAAAGACACCCCTGTTTTTTTTTTTTTTTTTTTTTTTAGATTTGTAGGGTATAAAAGTTTCGGCACAGCCGAATTTAACACTCTCACTTGTTTTCGCTAATACAGTCCGAAATAAAAGAGCTCTTCCGAAGTTAAGCACGAATATGTCTTATATTCCTAGGCAGGTTAAGTTCGGAAATGGGCAAAATCGGACAAAGGGGAAAAAAGTTCCCCTTTGAAGAACTAAACCAACCTAAGAAAAACCGCATTTTTTGAAGAGTTTTTTGTACTTTTGTTAAACAAATTCAACAATCTTATCTCAGATGAAGTTCAAAATCGCAAGGGGAAGGTGCTCCCTAACATCTCCCTCCAACCCCCCCCCCCCCAAAAAAAAACACGCCCTTGGATTTTTATAATTTGTTTTTTTTTTTTACGTTTTGGAGGGTACAAAAGATTCGGAACAGCCGAATGTATCACTCTCACTTTTTTTTTTTATACCCTCCAACCACAGTATGGGGGTATACTCACTTTGTCAGTGCGTGAGTAACGCATCGAAATATCTGTCTAGGACCCCAAAAAGTATATATTTTACTGATCAGTGATCGATTCTAAGACATTCTAGCGATGTCCGTCCGTCCGTCTGTCCGTCTGTAGAGGACACGATACAGAGCAAAATAAAAGAGCTAGACTTCCGAAGTTTGGTAAGAATATGTCTTATATTCCTAGTCAGGTTAAGTTCGGAAATGGGCAAAATCGGACCAAGGGGAAAAAAGTTCCCCCTTGTACAGAGTTTTTTGTACTTTTACTAAGCAAATGCAACGTTCTTATCTCAGAAGAAGTTCAAAATCGCAAGGGAAAGGTGCCCCCTAACGTCACCCACCAAACCCCCTCCCTCTGTATTTTTTTTATATTGTTTTTTACATTTTGGAGGGTATAAAAGAATCGGCACAGCCGAATGTAACCCTCTCACTTGTCTTTATTGTTTTTTACATTTTGGAGGGTATAAAAGATTCGGCACAGCCGAATGTAACACTCTCACTTGTTATTGTTTTTTTTTAATTTTTAAGCAAATGAAATATTTTGATATTAGATGAAGATTAAAGTTCTGCAGTTTGACCCAGGGGTCTAGGAAGTACCATTTGTTTTGCCCTTCCATCCCTGAATAATGAAAACAAGCAAAATAAACCCGAACACTGTAGACCAATGGTTCCCAACCTTTGATTCTCGCCCCACTGGGGGGCAATTTGAAGCTTCCAGGGGGACAATGAGCAAATTTTCAAGACTTTTTTAAGTCAAATTAACTACAAAAACAATTTTTTTTAGCAAAATTAACTACACAAATTTTGTTAATCGTTTGAAATTGTTACTAAAAACTTAGTTTAAATGCTTATTTTACAAAAACTCTGCTAAACCAGTATGTAGTAGTTTTTCATTAGAAACAAAAATTAGAAAAATTAGCAATTTTATCTTGAGTGTAGGGGGGACAATGCAATTTTTTTAACTTAAAAGTGGGGCGTGGCGTAAAAAAGGTTGGGAACCATTGCTGTAGACTTTTAAGTGTCCCGTTGCCCTTTAAATGCTCTACGTTGAGCGCCAATGAGACAATGTGAGTATTTTAATAATACAAATTTATTCAGAATTTTTTTCAAAACAATCGATCTAGTACCCCTATTATTCCATGTCAAATCGAACACTTTGAAAATTTTTTAGATTTTCCCAATTTGTTTACAGTTTTTAGTACCCTTTAAAAACTCCTTCGTGGTAAATGTTCATATTTTTTTTGATGACCCGTTCAAAAGATATCGAATTTCTTAAAAATTGGTAGTTTGTTCCTTCAGAAAAAAAAAAATAAATATCAAATTTTTTTTGAAAATTTTGAAAAAAAAAAATTAAATAAATTTTGAAAATTAAAAAATTGTAATTATTCGATTAATCGAACAATTTTAAAATTTTATTCGTTTTATCGAATAAGAATTGCAAATATCGATTAATCGTTTAATGGAACAATCAAACAACCCGATTAATTGAACACCCTAGTGCGGCCCCATGTTGGGCGCCAATAAGATTACATTAACATTTTGTTTAAAAAATTAGTCTGATTTTATTTATTTTAAATTTTTTAGTTAACAATTAATAAATTTCGAAGATAAGTGGACGCAAGGTTAAAATGGTTGCCCCACGTTGGGCGCCAATTAGACAATGTGAGTGTTTAAGTATATTTAATCGGTTTTTATTTAGTTTTCTGTTTTTAGTTAATAATAAATATTATAAGTAAATTACGAAAAATATGATCCACCGTATTTTTATGCAAGAAAAAAAATCCTTTCCTTAAACTTTGCATTTTTAAAGCCTTTCAAAATTTTGTTTGGCTTTTGGTCATACCAACTAACATCTTTGTAACTTGGTAAGCATGTCAAATAGATTTTTTTTCTCTTCCCTGTTGTTTAGAGAAGATGCAAAATAATTTGATATGGTTAGTTTCATGTTGTTTTTTAGTGATTTTTCTTCTTATTTTTCAAACCCCTTGTACGGTTAAAACAATGTTGCAAGATCCCGACCTTCATAAAGTTAGTTTTTTTTTACTGTGTTTGCTTATTTTTATGGACGTTGATAATGTTTTAAGCACGAATTTTTGTTATTGTTTGTCAAGTCAAAACATAACACAAAAATGTTGAAGTTTGAAGAAGGAAATCAGGCTTATAGCCATAAACTTTAAGCAAACTTCATGTCAAAATGACAAAAATAAAAAAAAATTTATAATAACGTTGTCTTTTTTTTTAAGCAAATTTTATTTTTTTGATAAGTTTTAAGGCATACAAAATCAGTTAAGTAGAAGGAATATGAGAAAATACAAGAGATTACAGATTTTTTATTATTTTTTTTTTATAATTTTATTATAGTTTTTAAGGAAGGAAAATCAAGTTTTAGGAAGTATAAGAAATTTTATATAGAAAAAAAAGAATACTTGAAAACTTTAAACAAATCTCTAAGAAATAATGACTAAATAAAGTGTAGTGCTTAGGATAGAGATGCAAATTTAGTTTTTTTTTTTAAATAGTAAAAATCTCAATTAAATATTAAATTGAAACATAATTGTGAAGAGATTTTATTAATTCATTTTTCACATTTTATTTATTTTTTTTAATTTTTTTCGTCTTGGCCTGATTTTGTCCATTATTGAACTTGAACTGTCGAGTACCAAAAGACACATTTCTGAAAAACTTTAGCGGCCTTATCTCTTTTGGTTGAGGAACTAGAGTGATTTTAACAGACATACGGACGGACATAGCTAGTTTGTCTATGAAATCGGTGGAGAAAATAAATGTGTAATTTGAAAAAATATTTTACTTGTTTTTATTATTTGTTAAACTCCTCAGTCACCCCTGACATAATGCTGACTCTCCCTTTATAAAATTGCTGACATCTTCAACTTTTCAAAATGTTCCCAATTGACATTTGGTCAGCAGTTGTTTAAACGAATTGTTGGTGGGCACCAATACGAGTGGACACTGCTGACCAAGTGCTGACATGTCATTGTGGACATTTTGATTTCATAAAGGGAGAATTAGCAGTATGTCAGAGGTGATTTTATTTTGTCAACTGGGTCACTCCACTTTCTTCACTTTTAAATTTAAACATAATTGTGAAGAGATTTACTTAACTAATTTTTTTATTTTAATTTTTTTTTTCATTTTTTCATTCCATTAAAATTTTTGTTTTTATTCTTTAAGGAAGGAATTTTTCCTCTTGCTCCAATTTTGCCCATTAATGAACTTGACCTTCCGAGTACCAAAAGACACATTTCCGAAAAAGTTCAGCGGTCTTAGCTCCCTTGGTTAAGGAACTATCGTGATTTCTACAGACATACGGACGGTCATAGCTAGTTTGTCTACGTATTCGATGAAGGACAAAATATGTGTGACTCGAAAATAAATATTTTTCCTGTTTTTATTTGTTAAACTCACTCCACTTTCTTCATTTTTCTATAAAAATATAATATTCTATTAATTTTATTCCCTTCAAAAGATTTAAAATAAATTGCATTATTTTCAGCTTCTTTCATTCTAAGCCATCTTATCAATATTTATGTTATTTTTCCTTTTAAACTACACATTTGGGATTTATGCTTGTTCATATGCAGCTTGTGTACATAAAGGTGGCATATATATTTAAAGGAGGCCAAAAATACTTTTTTTTGTTAAATATGCTCAAAGAAAAATATCAACCTCCTGCAGGCTTAGAAAATCCTTCGTTACGGTTATCTCCATGAGATATAATATAAATTATAAAACAATCTATCAAACCGAACATAAAAATCGTGTCACTGTGCGCCCAGTAAGACTAGCTTGTATCATGTTGCCATATCAACACTAGGGTTGTGGGTTCGATTCTGATCAGAGGCTTCCTTAATGGTTGACTGGATATATAAGTTTTGAAATCGCTTTTTATTATTGGTTCAAACCATAACTGAAACTTCATGCTTCATAACTTTGGCGACAACCCAATCTTTTTAGAATGTTCAGCCAAATGGCGCCCAAGCAGGGGTTTTACAGAAATAATGAAAGAGAAATGGGCTATTAAAAGAATATGAAAATAAAAAACTTTGAGCATACACAGATAATTTATTTTCTTATCCGCTATTATTATTATCCTTTATCCGTTTTTATACCCTCCACTTAGTGATAGAGGGTATATATAAGTTTGTCATTCTGTTTGTAACTCATCGAAATATCGATCTGGGTTCATGATGCCCGATCGATTTTAAGACATTCTAGCGATGTCCGTCTGTCCGTCTGTCTGTGGAAAATGCTGTCGCGGACAATATATTGCACAGAGATGACTGAAACTTAACATATTTATTGGAAGTTCTCCCGAGAAGTTTGATATTGCATTTGAGCGATATCGGTTCAGCGCACAGTGATTCGTTTCATTGGCAAAAATCAAAAAAAAAAGTATGTCTTCAATGTTGATGATTTTTTGTATTTTTACAGTTTAATAGTAAACTAAAAGAAATATGTACTTTTCTGATTTTTAAGAAGTCATATATTGCCACAAGAGGGCGCTAAAGTATGGAAATTCAACGCTATTGTGTTAAAACCTAAAAATTGATTTTTATAGGTTTACTAAAATAATTATGAAAAATCGAATTTTAAAGAAATCAACGAACATTTTTTTGTAAAAGTTACTTAAATATATTAGCTAAATGTTGTATTTGCATTTTTTTAGAATTAATATTAAAATACATTTTTGTATTGCTCTGAAATCTATATTTTTTCTACCGAATTCCCAAAAATTGACAAATTTTGATGGAATGCATAAAAAAAGTTCGTGAATCAAAAAATTATTTTTTTCGCTTTTTCGATAGCTCGGACTATGGTTTATAAGGTAAAACAATAAAAATAACTAAGTTTTTGTCTGAAGTTGGAAAAAAGTTATGTTTTTTTTTGTGTCTTTATTTAATTTTTTTCAAAAGCTATATTATTAATGGAAAAAATATTAGAAAAAAATCCAATATTAAGTATTTTTTCTTTACACATTGATATATTATATAGTATTCTGTAAAAATATAATAAAAAATCAGAAAAAAATATGAAGTACGTGGGCCGTTTTGCTTTAAAAGTTATCTATGACTTTTACTAAAATCCCCAAAATCACCAAATTTTAATGGCCCTCATAAAAAAAGTTCGTGGATAATTTTTTTTTGTTTTTTATTTTTTTTGTAGCTTTAACTATGTTTTATAAGATCAAAAAATAAAAATAACTAAGTTTTTTTTTTTAAGTTGAAAAAAAAATTTTTAAAAAAATCTAAAATTGGATTATTTTTTTTTTTATTTATGTTATTTACTGTAAATAAATTTAAAAAATACATCAACATTTTTGTGTTTTTTATATAAAGGGGTTTATTGTATTGTATACCATAAATTTATAGTAAATAATTCGACAAAATAAGTATACAGTGGGCCATTTTGCTTTAAAACCAGTATTTGATTTTCGTTGGTATCCCAAATCAAAACCAAAATTTTTTTGAGATACATAAAAAAAGTTCGTACTTAGAAATTATTTTTTATTGATTTTTTTAACATCCTGGACTGTTTTCTATACGATCAAATAATAAAAATAACTAAGTTTTTGAAAAAAAACGAAAAAATAAAAATTTTAAGTACCCAAAAAATTTTTTTTTAAGTTTTTTGTTATTAACGGGGTATATACTTAGGAATAAACCAAATATTAAACGAGTTTACTTAAAACTTATTTTGAATAAATTTAAGTGTTTCGAATGTTTTGTTTTTGCAGTTATTATGTATTTTTATATTTTTGACTATATTTAAAAAAAGGATATACTAACAGCTTTTTTGTTACCGCAAGCAACTCAACGAATTTTGGCACACTTATTAACGCCATTTGATCTAATCTATATTAAAAATTTTATAGCAATTGAAACATTTTTAAAATAGTTACAGCGATTTCAATAAAAAGGATATATGGCAGCCACGCGAGTCCTTGCTCAGATTAAAATACAAATGTTGTACGTCGATAGTTATCTAAATTTCTAGGACAATAACTAAGTTTAGTAATTTTATAGCAAGTTTTGTGGCTAAAACTCCACTTTTAAGTTTCAGGATATACGACAGGTACAAATGTCCTTCGACCGATTTGCTCAAAATTTTTATTTTTTTTCTACTAATTAATTTTGTGCTTGCGTACCAAATTTGCAAAATCGTTGACAACTCTTTATATTTTATTTTTGTGATTAAACTATATTAACACTTTTTTGCAGTTTTTAAAAAGGATATATAAATAACTTTTGTTTTACAAAACCGATTTCAGCGAAATTTGGCACACACATTGACATCACTTATTTAAATTTTTACAAAAAATTTCAAGGGTATCGAGTAATTTTTGAGCGATTTACAATATTTTTAAGAAAAAGGATATATGGCAGCCACACGAGTCCTTGCTTCAATACAGAAAAAAATTTACACATAAAATACTATATCAAAATTGGTAACATTGACAAAGTTTGGGAATTTTGTGACCATTTTTGTAGTTTTAATCACATATTTAAATTTCAGGATATATGGGGGGTAGGCGTGTCCTTGCTCCGATTTTTTCAAAAACTCGTTTTTTTCTTGATTAGATAATTTAATGCTTGTGTACCAAATTTCAGAAATCTGCGACCAATATTCTATTTTTGCCCACTCGATATATGGGAACGAATCACTGTGCAGCGGTTCAAAAGTTATAAACGAAAATGTAAGCATATCTCAAACATTTCAGTACATTCAACATAACCTAAAAATACAAAATACTTTAATTCGGCTTCTGGTTGGCATATGTGAACATAATTGAACAACAAATGGTATTTGAACAAGTACGAACATATTTTTTGACAAAAAAAGAAAAAAATCGCTGATTTTTTTTACCAAAATTTTTTTTCGCGGAAATTTTTTTTTAAAAAAAATTTTTTTTTTCAAAAGTAATTTCCTTTTAAATAAAGTTTTTTGCAATAATCTTTTTGAAATTGTGGAGGGTATCACTACATTCGGCAAGGCCGAATTTAACTTTTTTACTTGTTATTATTGGTTTTATCAATAACTGAAACTTCGGTTTTCACAACCATAAAACCGAACCCTACAATAACTTTGGTTACAACCGAATGCTTTTGAAATTTTTAAGCAAATGGCACCCAATTAGTCACATTATAGAAAGAATGAAAGAGAAATGGGCCAATAGAGAACATGATAATAAAGTGACTTTGAGCATCCACAGATAATTTATTTTTGTACCCTCTTATTATCCGTTTATCCGTTTTCATTATTATCCGTTATCCGTTTTTATTATTGGTCCAACCCATTACTAAAACTAAAGTTTTCACAACCATAAAACTGAACCCCACCAAAAATTTGGTAACAACCGAATGTTTTCGGAATATACAATCAAATGGCGCCCAAGCAGGGGCTTTGTAGAAAGAGTGAAAGAGAAATAAATCTTTAAGAGAAAATGAAAACAGAATGACTTTGTGCATACACAGATATTTAAGCGTCTTTTTACCAATATGTTGGATCCACTAATCCAACAATTCAGATTGCTACGCGATAAAATAAACACCGGAATTACCAGCAGAAATTGGAAAGCGCAAACAACAAGTACGATCAGATGATGTTTGGGGTCATGCTATCTGAGGAACACAAAATATTTCCTCTCACTTACCAGATGGAATTGCTGTACACTTAATGGAGTCATAACCGGACACTGCCTTATAACACTGTTTGACACCAAAACCTCCCAGTGAAATGTCTTACTGGTCCTTATAGATTTTGCTCTCCTGTTAAAGTCAATATTTTAGCACTTTTGAGGGTCCACTCTTACGTATTTTTACAATGCTTCTACAAAATAGGACTATATTTTATATAACATAGATGTATTTCCTGATTTAAAAAACGGCAAACCAAATTTTTCTAGCATGTTCCGTTTTGGAGATATTCGCGTTTGAAAATTTTAGTGTGATTTATTAAGAACATAAGTGCGTGACTGTGGAGTTTGAGTTTTTCAAAGGCCAATATTTCAAAAATGACACGCGATAGAAAAATTTCGATAACAGATTTGGAATCAAGATGTACCATTTACTTATACTAATTCTAGTCCTATTTTGTGTGAGCAACTTAAGAATAAGTTACAGTAGAGACCCAAAAAAATGCTAAATTAGCGTATTTTTCAATATTAAAACGCGAATATCTTGAAAACCTTACGTGATAAAAATTTTTGGAAAGCAGATTTGGTATCAGGAGGTATTCTGATTCATAGGAGTGCGAATTTCTATGAAGTTGTTTAACAACGTAAGTTATCATAGAAAGAAAATGGGACTCGTCACCGATACCCACTGTCCTGCTTTTGACAGAACACGCCTAAACATATTGGACACACATGTCTTCGAGAGCTTGGAAATGGTTTCGAATGTCGTCCTTGGGCAAATAATATTTAAGTGGAGGACTAATGCGGTTTAAAGCGTTGCTATGGAAATATGGTGGTTTTGCGGAGATTCTTAGATGGAGGGATTTCGGGCAGCAGAGTCTCTATAAAGTTTTACATTGATGGATCGAAGCTACACAAGCAAGTGGGCTTCGGAGTCGATTCATAAGAGTTTGGGTGAGACTGAATTGGAGGTTTCCAGATCTTAGCAGTGTTTACCAGAGATGCTGACAATAATGGAAGTGGTTGACTGGTTGAGCAGCAATGTCTTTTCTGAAACCAAAGCCAACATCTATTTCGACAGTTAAGCCGCGGGAAAGTTCCTGAAGCCAATTTTTATTATAACAAGATCTCTCCCTAACTATCACACGTCCTTAAATAAGATGACCGATCAATTTGACATACAACTCTTATGGGTCCCAGGGCACTGAGACATTCCAGGGAATTTCAAAGTCGATGAGCTAGCAAGACTGGGAACTACCTTACAGGTTCCATTGGAATTGAAACATGTTTGTTATGCATCTTAAAACTTGCAATCAAAATAGACGGTTTTGTGCCACGACGGAGACTAATCAGAGATAGGCACATGAATGGATGTATGAGACTAACGACAGATTTGGCCTTATCTGAATCAGAGTTGCACAAGTGAGCTAATATCGCTTCCAAGATGAGAGATTTAGACGATGGTTGCTGTAATTACACTGCCTTATAAGAAAGCACGCTGAGCGGTTAAATATGCCGCCAAATGACTTTTGTCGAAATTTCATGGATGAGTAGAAGTTGAAAACTATAGAACACTTTCTGGTCAGAGAATTGTTTCACCGGTATTTAGTGAGCTTCACAATCTTTCTAATTTGTCGGATGTCAAAATTCAATATCTTAAGAGTTTCTTAAGGAGCTCAAATTGGGTTGACTACAGGGACTAGTATAGGGGGACCCCATTACCGCCTCTTGGTATTATAACAGACCTTGGAGTCTATAAGTACTAACGTAAAGCGCTGGAGCTGGTATCGATATTGAAACGTCTGTGACGTCTGTGGTACTGATATAAAAAAGGTTTTTCTTAAAATTAGAACCTCTTCTTCTGTTTTTAATGACTCTTTTGGATAATGTAATGAATTGTTTTTGTATGCTCAAAATCATTTCATTCTTATTTTCTCTTAACAATCAAGAAGGTCGACGTTGTTATACAATAAATCGTTAGTGAATACTCTTACATGTCGAGACTGGTCTTTTAGTTGGTTTTTATGATTGACTAAATCCTACCGAATTTGTTGATTCGTTTTGGTTGCCGCCGTAAATTTCACCCGACTCTCCTACGTTTTATGGCTATTCTAAACTGGGCCCTTGCTTGGGCGCCATTTTCCTTAAATTTCAATTCGAAAATTTAGCTTAATTTCTTAGTTTATCTAAAACCAATCTCAATATTTTTGAATACCATAACGAATCCAAAAACATTCTATTATTAAATTTCAAAAATTCAAAAAATGTCGGTTATTAAGAAAATTTAGTCAGAACCCGGTACCATACACGTGTTCATGATCCCTGATTGGTTGTAAGATTATGTAGTGATGTACACCCTTTCGTGTTTCTGTTGGGACCAAGCTAACTTTCGCTTCCAACTTGGAGGTTGAGGAAAGTACTGTATTGTTATTTTATGGACTTACTCAAGAGTGAATCGTCATAATTTTAAAGTTCAAATATAAATTCCTCCTTAATTTCTATTTATAACTTCACATTGGCTACTTTATTCTCTTCACATGGTGTTAGAGGGTATATATAAGTTTGTCGTTACGTTTGTAACACACCAAATATAGTTTAAGGACTCCGCATTTCTCTGTAGGTTTGGTGTCGATCTATGTCCTTCTGTCTGTTGTTATGGACTTTTAAAAGAAACTAGGATATTAAGAGTGCTGACGTACATTTTTAAACAGTTGTCATGAACCTTAATTAAGTATATGTAAAAATGGGCGAAGTCAGTCCAAGGGTTTGAAAGCTGTGAATGGAACAGTTAAGATACCTCGAAATTGTTTGTACAAACCCTGAACGTACAAAATGCGTAGAAATATTACAGAAGTTTGCAAAGGAATTTTAAAATTGTTACATTTTGCCTAACCCTGGCCCAAAATGGGCGGTATTGGAGAATGGGGCGTGGCACATATAACTTAAAGGTACAACATGTTTTACCTCGACACTTGATAAACACATTCAAACGAAATATGAAATGGGTTGATATTTGGGCCTACTCAAGACCAGCATTTTTTAGGTGCGATTGAAAAAAAAGAGGCGTAGCACCACACATATATCCCGTTACTACAAAATACTGTAACTGAGCTACTGGTTAAGAAAGGCTGACATCTCTTATACTATTCACAAAACTACAAAATATTTAAACTCTAATCAGCTAAACATATTAAAAGAAAATTTGACAAAGCTTAAAATTTGGAGGGCATTTAAAAGATTCGTCTCTGCCGATTACAACCTCCCTACTTATTTTTTTATATGTTTTTTTAATAAATACCACAAAAAAATTAATGTCAAAATTGGCTGATAATGACAGCTTAACATTAAAAGCACAAAAAACTACTATATATATGGTAGCTAAAAACAACAAGAATTTATATGATCAGACCACAACATTTAACTTCAAGAATATTTAATGAAGAATGAGGCAAAACAGCAAAAAAAAAATAAAGTGAGCGAAAAACTATACATAGCAGCTACTTGTATTTGTTACAGTTAACGAAAATATATGACTCCCTAAAGATATAATTGCTATTGTATAGTAAAGCTGCAATTTTAGCTGAGTATAGATGAAAATATGGCCACAGGAAAGTAGCTTAACAAATAAAATTGCTATAGAGGAAAGAAAAATATTTATGTTTCGATAATGATAGGGTACTTTTTGGCTAAAAGAAGAAGAAGAACCTATACAGTTTGAAGAAGAATAATTTGTATTAAAAAAAATACCAAAAAACTAATGTTGTAGTTTATGAAGTAAAAATTAATAAATATTAATTGTTACAATATGGGAGGGATGTTTTTTTTTTAACAAATGAAGGATTTAAAAAATTTTCTTAAAGACGTAGTCTTTTTAAAATCGTAGTCTCCTACAGAAGATTTCTTAATCGCGAAGTCCTCTAAAAAACGTCTGGTTTTAAAATAAGTAGTCTTCTTGAAGACGTGGTCAGAGTCATAGAGTAGGATAACAAATGGCGTTTGAAAAAGTAGTAAACAAAAACGTAGTTTCCATAAAGACGTAGTCTTCTTTAAGACGAAGTCTTCTTAAAGACGTAGTATTCTTAAAGACGTAGTATTCTTAAAGGGGTCATTATTAGTGAAATCAATCATGAATATTTTTGACCCCCTCCGATATTGATGAAACTTGGTTTAGTTCTTACACTACGTAAACAACTAACAAATGCAAATTTTCCGCCCTCTAAGTCAACAGGGGCCGAAAATACGAAGGGTCAAAATTTCCCCCAAAATCTCCCAGTCGCGACACTTTACACCGTAAAAACTTAATATCGTTGGTTCTATTATAGCTAGAAAACCCATTTTTGGTTTGTTTTGAAGCTCATAATATTTTCTACAAGACCTACCATAACCAAAAAATTTTCGAAAAAAAATAAGGGTTACCTCCCTTATTTTAATGTCGTGATAAAGGTAGGAGAAAATGGGGAGGATGGTATCCCCCGATTTTTTTTTTACTTGATAATCTTATAGAGAAAGTCCTAAAGAATACATTCTAAAATTTTTAAGTTGGGACAACAATGGGATCACTCAAAATCAAAATTTTGCACAATTTCCCCTAAAATCTCCAAATCGCAATACTGTTGAACCTTAAAAATTTAATATCATAAGTGCTATTGTAGCTACAGAGCCCATTTTTGTTTGTTTTAAAGCTTATAGTACGCTCTAGAACTCCTACCTTAACCAAAAAATTTTAGAAAAAAAGAAAGGGTGCCCCCCTTATTTAAAGGTCGTGTCAAAGGGTGGAGGAAATTTACTTAGAGGGCTGAAAATAGGTGTGCGTCAGTTTATCACTTAGTGTTACAACTAAACCAAATTTCATCAAAATCGGAGGGGGTCACGAAAATTTTTAGCTATTTTTGATTGATTTCACTAAGACTGACCCAATGACGTAGTCTTCTTAAAGACGTAGTCTTCTTAAAGACGTAGTCTTCTTAAAGACGTAGTCTTCTTAAAGACGAAGTCTTATTAAAGACGTTGTCCTCTTTAAGACGTTGTCCTCTTTAAGACGTATTCTTCTTTAAGACGTAGTCTTCTTTAAGTCTTAGTTTTCTTAAAGACTTAGTTTTCCTAAAGACTCACTGAAATGCAATGGAAACCGTTCGAATTCGATAAACTTCACCAAAAATTCCAAATGCGATTGAGAATAGGAGAGCCAAGGTAAATTGAAATTGTTTTTAATCGCGTCCGTTAGATTAAATATATCGATTTATGTTTTGTTATAAAAAAATGATATCAAAAATTCACGATTGAAATTTCAAACTCGATTGAAATGAATTCGATCAATTTCAATTAAATACCAATAGTATTTTAAAGACGCAGTCTTCTTAAAAATGTAGTCTTCTTAAAAACGAAGCCTCCTAAAAAACGTAGTCTTCTAAAAGAATAGTCTTCTAAATGACAAAGTCTTCTAAACGACAAGTCTTCTACAATACAAAGTCTTCTTAAAGACAAAGTCTTCTAAAAGACAAAGTCTTCTTAAAGACAAGGTCTTATAAAAGACGTAGTCTTCTAAAAGATGTAGTCTTCTAAAAGACAAATTCTTCTAAATGACTTAGTCTTCTAAAAGACGAAATTTTCTTAAAGACGTACTCTTTTAAAAGACGTAGACTTTTAAAAGACGTAGTCTTTTAAAAGACGTAGACTTTTAATAGACGTAGACTTTTAAAAGACGTAGACTTTTAAAAGACGCAGACTTTTAAAAGACGTAGACTTTTAAAAGACGTAGACTTTTAAAAGACGTAGACTTTTAAAAGACGTAGACTTTTAAAAGACGTAGACTTTTAAAAGACGTAGACTTTTAAAAGGCGTATACTTTTAAAAGGCGAAGACTTTTAAAAGGCGTAGCCTTTTAAAAGGCGTAGACTTTTAAAAGGCGTAGACTTTTAAAAGACGTAGACTTTTAGACTTTTAAAAGACGTAGACTTTTAAAAGACGTAGACTTTAAAAAGACGTAGACTTTTAAAAGGCGTAGACTTTTAGACTTTTAAAAGACGTAGACTTTTAAAAGACGTAGACTTTTAAAAGACGTAGACGTTTAAAAGACGTAGACTTTTAAAATATGTAGACTTTAGAAAGACGTATACTTTTAATAAGCGTAGACTTTTAAAAGGCGTAGACTTTTAAAAGACGTAGACTTTTAAAAGACGTAGACATTTAAAAGACGTAGACTTTTAAAAGATGTAGACTTTTAAAAGACGTAGACTTTTAAAAGACGTAGACTTTTAAAAGACGTAGACTTTTAAAAGACGTAGACTTTTAAAAGACGTACACTTTTAAAAGACGTAGACTTTTTAAAGACGTAGATTTTTAAAAGACGTAGACTTTTGAAAGACGTAGACTTTTAAAAGACGTAGACTTTTAAAAGACGTAGACTTTTAAAAGACGTAGACTTTTAAAAGACGTAGACTTTTAAAAGACGTAGACTTTTAAAAGACGTAAACTTTTAAAAGACGTAATCTTTTAAAAGACGTAGACTTTTAAAAGACGTAGACTTTTAAAAGACGTATACTGTTAAAAGATGTAGACTTTTAAAAGACATAGACTTTTAAAAGACGTAGACTTTAAAAAGACGTAGACTTTTAAAAGACGTAGACTTTTCAAAGACGTAGACTTTTCAAAGACGTAGACTTTTTAAAGATGTAGACTTTTTAAAGACGTAGACTTTTTAAAGACGTAGACTTTTTAAATACGTAGACTTTTTAAAGACGTAGACTTTTTAAAGACGTAGACTTTTTAAAGACGTAGACTTTTTAAAGACGTAGACTTTTAACAGACGTAAACTTTTATAAGACGTAGACTTTTTAAAGACGTAGACTTTTAAAAGACGTAGACTTTTAAAAGACGTAGACTTTTAAAAGACGTAGACTTTTAAAAGACGTAGTTTTCTAAAATTCTTAGACTTTTAACAGACACAGTCTTCTAAAAATCTTAATTTTCTAAAAGACGAAATCTTCTAAATTACGTAGTCTTCTAAAACACGTAGTCTTCTAAATTACGTAGCCTTCAAAAACACGTAGTCTTGTAAAGTTCTTGCTTTTTTTATTAAATTATTGTCCAAACAAATATATTCTTCCTATAAAAGTAATCCTTCGATATTTGTCTACTTCCTATGCTGCTATCCCTTCCTTACAATTTGCTCCTTTTTTTTAGTCAATAATTAATTGCCTGACAAATAAACTTGATTGCTATACGTTTTTTTTTGCTTTTCTGTTTATTTTAATGTAGCAAATATGTTGCAATTAAATACGTATGTAGATTTGAGTATGAGTATGTACAATATTATTTGTTTGCCTTTTGCCATTTTGACTCTTTGATATTTGGTTTGACTCAAACATATAAAACGATAAATGTGTCTAAAACAAGCAACTCTTTCCCTATACGAAATTTTTTTAATTTTAACACAATTTCGATTTTTTGTTTTTCCTATTAAAAATTTAAGAGAAAACAAAAAACTAGCTGAAATTCTCTCACATTTCTTTTATTTTCAACATTAATTTTTTACAACTTCTGTTGATATTGTTTCTTTGGATATTTTGTAATACCCTGCACTTCGTGATTATAAAAGTTTGTCGTTCCGTTTGAAATTCATCGAAATATTGGTCTGGAACTCCATAAATTTCTTATATAGTTGATTCTTACACATTTTTGCTATGTCCGTCTGTTGAAATGGCGATCACGGCCAAAATATTTAAGAGATATGACTGAAATTTAATATATTTCCTTGTAATTGTCCTCAACAGTTTGGTATTGCATTTGAACGATATCGGTTCAGCGGTTCAAAAGTTATGAACGGAAATGTAAGGACCCCTCAAAAATTTTTATATATTCAACATAACCTAAAAATAAAAAATGCTTTAATTTGGCTGCTGGTTGACTAATTTGAACATAATTAGAACCCGAATGGTATTCAAACAAGTACAGACAAATTTTTACAAAAAAAAAATTTTGATTTTTTTTTCAAAAATTTTGATTTTTTTCAAAATTTTTTTTTTTTTTTTTCAAAAAAAATTTTTTTTTTTGTTAAATATTTTTTTTTTTTCAAATAATCTCTTTGACATTGTGCAGGGTATCAATACATTCGGCCAGGCCGAATTTAACTTTTTTACTTGCTTCTATATAAATTCAACAACATGTGACAAAACAACACTTTTTTTTTGTGTGGCAATGTAAAACCAGAAAAAAGTGGGATTTAAAAAAAAAAAAATAAAAAATTTGGCATAATTTTTGGAAATAATTCTAAATATCCTAAGAATTTAAAAAATCAGTTAAAAAATTAATTAATTTAATTAAAAAGAAATAATTGAATTTCAGCATATTATAAATTATTATAAGACATTAGTCTTAATATAAGACTTTAAGACATTAGTCTTAATATAAGACTTTAGTCCTAGTATAAGACAGTCTTAGTATACGACTTTAATCTTACTATAACATTTTGTCTTAGTATGAGTGTTTAGTCTTGGTTTTTTTTTAGTTTTGGTATAAGACATTGTTAAGTCTTAGTACAAGACTTTAGTCTTAGTATAAGTCTGTAGTCTAAGTACAAGACTTTAGTCTTAGTATAAGACTTTAGTCTTAGTAAAAAAATTTAGTCTAAGTATAACACTTTAGTTTTGTTATAAGACTTTAGTCTTGCTATAAGACTTTAGTCTTAGTATAAAACTTTATTCTTAGTATAAGACTTTAGTTTTAGTATAAAACTTGAGTCTTAGTATAAGACTTTAGTCTTAGTATTTTGTCTTAGCATGAGTCTTTTTTTGTAGCATTGATTAACATTTTAATTGAATCAATTGAGGTTTTAATTGAATAATTTTCGCTTTTGATTAAATAAATGCATTTTTTAAATGAATCAATAACTATTTAAATCAATTTTAAAAATTGATTGATTAATTATTTTTACCAAATGAGCCAAAACACTCCAATCTTTTATAAATATTTCAATTTTAAAGAAAATCAATTTATATCAATTTGGGATAGTTCCCTATAAATTGGAGGTTATATAAACTTGTCCCGGACGGAAATTTTTTTCTGTGTTTGTGTATTTTGTAGATATTGTACTACTCATTCCTTTAGAATACTACGACTATCCGTATATGCCTTTAGCAATTGCAATTTCGCACTTTACACAATTTACAATTTTGGCCATAAATCAATGAGCAATAAATTTACAACGACATGCAGTTGTAAAAATTGTTGGCTATTACAACAAGCACATGCAAGCAATAATATGTAATTTTAACAGAATATCTACTAAAAAAACTGGATAAAAAAAGGAATATCAACAAAAATCGACAAAAGAAATAAAAGATCATGGTAAAAATAAAATAATAAACAACATGTTGTTGACAAAAAGAAAAAATTAAAGCGGAAAAATGTTTAAAAAAAATTCAATAAAAGGTCAAAATTTACATGAATTACAGGCAAGTCATTAATATGTCAACATTTTGGAGCAATAAACTGAATGCATAGTAAAAAAAAAATTGCTGTATAAGTCCTGAAAACACTTATACGACAATCTAGATTCTATTAATTGACTCAATTAAAAATTTAATTGATTTAAACAAAATATTTGATTGATATAACTAAATATAATACTATTTTGATTGAATTTTTAATTCAAAATATACAATTTTAAATTAGGAAAAAAGTCTTATACGCAATTCAAGTTAATGGTACGTTTAAAATATTTTTTTTTTATTCAACTAATTTGGTAATCAAAGTTCATTTTTATTCAATTTTGTATTAAAAACATTAAAATTTTTTTAAATTTCTGTCTAAACACTTCCAACTTGATTCTCCTTCAAATCCCCCCTAAAATTGTTTTCATTTTCAAACCAACTCAAAAAAATGTTAATCACCAAACTTAACTTGAAAATTGTTTTCAATTTTCTTAAATTGTTATCAATATTTATCGCAAAATACTACTATTAAATAAAATTATCTGGAAATTATTTTTTTTTTTGTTAGAAACAAAATTAGTATGTCTATTCACCATACATACATAAATAAATATAATTATGTTGTGATAAGTATTTGTCTGGTGCCAAATAAGTTGCCATAGTTTATACCAAAACAAAACGTATAACAACTAACTTATATAAAAACCGATAATCGTATCAATTTTCTTACATTTTCACTAGGTTATTAGGTGGAATATGATGATGGTGATGATGATAATCAAAGTAAATTACCTGTAAAGAAATAAAAGATAAATTAATAAATTTGGAACAACGAAAATGTATTCGAAATAGTTAGTTGAAATAGAAAGGAATTATTAATTTTTTTTGTTTATCATATTTATGATTAGTAAGGCCATTAGAAGAGTAATTATAAATAATACGGCATAACGGTTGCCTTAGTATAATACGATTGCGTCAGTATAAGAAGGTTTTCTCAGATAAGTAGCATTAGTGTAAGACGGTACTCTCAATACAAGATATTTGCTTTGTATAAGTATAAGACTTTAGTCTTAGTATATGAGTTTATTCTTAGTATAATGTTTTAATTTAAGTATAAGACTTTATTCGAATTATAAGACTTTGATCTTAGTTGAAGACTTAAGCCATAGTATAAGACTTTAGTGTTAGTATAAGACTTTAGTGTAAGTATAATACTTTAGTCTTGGTATAAAACTTTGGTCTTAGTACAATAATTTAGTGTAAGTATACGACTTTAGTGTTAGTATAATACTTAAGTCTTAGTATAAGACTTTAGTCTTTGCATAAAAATTTGCTCTTTGTGGAAGTCTTAGTATAAGACAATAGTCTTAGTATAAGACTTTAGTAATAGCATAAAACTTTAGTCTTAGGATAAGACTTAATTTTTTGTGTAAGATTTTATTCTTAGTAGACTTTTGTCTTTGTATTAGACTTTTGTCTTAGTATAAGACTTTAGTCTAAGTATAAAACTTTAGTCTTAGTATAATACTTTAGTCTGACTTTAGTCTTACAAGGGAAGTATCTCAACCCTTATGAACCGATTTGCATGAAACGTAAAATATATATAAAAGAGACAATTCTAAGGTTGGGGTGTCTCGGCTTATCGGCCATATCGGGAATTTAAGGGTTCAAAACATGGGTCAAAAAATGGCGAAAAAATAGTTTTTTGGATTTTTCAGCCATTTCTTTCTAAGAAACTATATGATGTTTACATATGAGAAGAAAGGTTTTTTAATGCCTATCCAACGGTGGTATAACCTTGTAAAAGTTTGGCTTCGTTAAATACTTTTTTCATGAAAATGTGAAAATTTTGGGGGGTATTTATATGAAGACATAGAGCTACGATGTCCATATAAATATGAAATAATCTTTATTAAATTTAAGTCGACACGTATTTTTGTTCTAGGGGATATTCCTGTTAGTTCGTGAGTTATCGAAATTTTCCCGGAGGTCCATATGGTTTCATAAGGGGACAACGAAATTTTGAAACACTGATATGGCCGAAAAGCCGAGACACCCCAACCTTAAAATCGTCTCATTAATATATATTTTAAGTTTCAGGCAAATCGGTTCATAAGGGTTGAGATACTTCCCTTGTTAGTACAAAAATTCAGTCGTAGCACAAGACTTTAGGCTTAGTATAGGAGTTTAGTGTTAGTATAAGACTTTAGTCTTAGTATAAGTTTTTAGTCTTAGTACATATAAGACTTTAGTCTTAGTATAAGACTTTAGTCTTAGTATAAAACTTTAGTCTTAGTATAAGACTTTAGTCTTAGTATAAGACTTTAGTCTTAGTATAATACTTTAGTCTTAGTATAATACTTTAGTCTTAGTATAAGACATTACTCTTAGTATAAAACTTTGGTCTTCGTATTTGAATTTAATCTTAGTATATGACTTTAGTCTTAGTATAACACTTTTGCCTTAGTGTAACACTTTAGTCTTAGTGTAATACTTTAGTCTTAGTATAAGACTTTAGTCTTAGTATAAGACTTTTGTATTAGTATAAGACTTTAGTCTTAATATAAGACTTTAGTATTAGTATAAAACTTTAATGTTAGTATAAGACTTTAGTCTTAGTATAAAACTTTAGTATTCGTATGCCTTTAGTAAGACTTTAGTATTAGTATTAAACTTTAATGTTAGTATAAAACTTTAGTATTCGTATAAGACATTATTCTTCGTATAAGACTTTAGTCTCAGTGTAATACATTAGTCTTGGTATACGATTTTTGTCTTAGTATAAGACTTTAGTCTTAGAATTAGACTTTAGTCTTATTGTTAGTATAAAACTTTAGTCTTAGTATAAGACTTGTGTCTTAGTATAAGACTTTAGTCTTAGTATAAAACTTTAGTTTTAGTATAAAACTTTAGTCTTGGTATAAGATTAAATCTTAGTATAACACTTAATCTTAGTATAAGACTCTAGTCGTAGTATAAAGCTTTAGTATTAGTATAAGACCTTAGTCTTAGTATAAGACTTTAGTCTAAGTATAATACCTTAGTCTTAGTATACGAATTTAGTCTTAATATAAGACTTAAGTCTTAGCATAAGACTTTAGTCGTAGTGTAAGACTTTAGTCTTAGTATATGACTTTTGTCTTAGTATAAACTTAAGTCTTAGTATAATACTTTAGCCTTAGCATAAGACTTTATTCAGACTTAAGCCTTAGTATAACACTATACTGTTAGTATAAGACGATAATCTTAGTATAAGGCTTTAGTCTTAGTATAAAACTTTAGTCTTTGTATAGCACTTTAATCTTAGAACTTTGGTCTTGGTATGAGACTTTGGTTTTAGCTAAAGTACTTAGGTTAGTATAAGACTTTAGTCTAAGTATAAACATTTGGTTTTGGTATAAGATTTTAGTCTTAGTATAAGACTTTAATCTTAGTATTAAACTTTAGTCTTACAAGAAGGGTCTTTTACAGGGCACACACCGATTGTCCTAAAACGTGAATATTGCAATGAGGGGAGAAAAAAAGAGTTACGAAAAGCAGAATTTGGGCACGGCATTAAATAGGCCTTCAAAAAACGGTTCTATCTGTTTTAAATGTTCATATAGTTTCTTTTTAAAAAATGGTAAAAATCCTCAAAAAAATGAAAAAAAAAATTCCGTTTTTCCCAATCCTTTTTGACTCGCTAAATGTGGGATTGGGCAGTTGGCATGATACAACTTTAGTCTGGGTATAAGACATTTTTTAGTATTTACTCTACGTATATGACTATAGTCTTAGTATAAGACAGTAGCAATCTAGACCGATTGGCTGAAGAGGTGAAATACAACCGATAAATAAGCAATAATATGGCGCCCAGCATGGGGCGAAGCATCAAGTTTTTATCAAAAACCTTACATTAAAGCCTTTCTTAGTATAAGACCAGAATTGGGCCTGAATAACAGAGTCATTGATTATTTCATATGAAATGCTCAATGAAATCGATATCATTGAATCATTATTTCATACAAATTTCTCTCATTAGCCTTTAGTGTTGGTACATATAAGACTTTAGTCTTAGTATAAGACTTTTCTCTAGGTCTATTACTTAAGTCATAAAATAAGTATAAGATAATAACAACCTAGACAGATTGGCTGAATAGGTGGAATAAAACCGATAAGGTTTGCTGGCGAAATGTTTCTTTCGATAGAAAAAAATATGGGGCCCGGCATGGGGCCAATCATCAAGTTTTATCAAAAACCTTACATTAAAGCCTGCACTTGAACTAAGGTGACGGTGCAGTCTAAGCTGATGGAAGTTTTAGTATAAGATGGTAAATTAAATAGATGACAGCAGATTGAGTCTAAAAAATTGTTAGGAGTATAAAACAATAAATTGAGTATAAATCCGTTTAAGAAGTGGTCGACTCGACAGGAAAGTTTCAGTTTAAGACCGGAGTATACGATTGAAACGTTTCCAGATAAAAGCGGCAATTGCCAACTAAACAGTCTTGGATATGTTTTGTCCACTTTACTCCCCTTTTAAAAAATTTATAAGAATGTGTTATTGTTTCTTTAATGTTATTATTCCATACAAATTTCTATCATTAGCCTTAAGTATTGGTATAAGACTTTAGTCTTAGTATAAGACTTTTCTCTATGTATATTACTTAAGTCATAAAATTAGTATAAGGGATTAACAAACTAGACAGATTGACTGAATGGATGGAATTAAACCAATAAGGTTGGCTGGCAAAATGTTTCTTTTGATAGAAAACAATATGGCGCCCAGCATGGGGCCAATCATCAAGTTTAATTAAAAACCTTACATAAAAGGCTGCACTTGAACTAAAGTGTCGGTGCAATCTAAGGTGATGGAAGTTTTAGTATAAGATGATAAATTTAATAGATTAAAAAATTGTTCGGAGTGTAAAACAGTTAATTGAGTATAAATTCGTTTTAGAAGCGTTCGACTCTCAGGGTCTTTTCCGCTATTTTTTCCAAATACAAGCGTTTTTGTTTAGGACCGGTTAATACGGATGAGACCTTTCCAGACTGGTTTTGCGCCAGTTTTTCCTAAATCGACAATCGCCAACTAAACAGTCTTGGATATGGTTTATCAACTTTACTCCCCTTTAAAAAAAATGTATAAGTATGTGTTATTGTTTCTTTAATGTTTTTTCATATTAAAATAATAACTTTCGTCTGCATTTTAAGCACGTAAATCTACATATTCGCACATAAAACAATAATAATAATAGTAGTAGAAGAAAAGCAAACAAAAGTACAAATGTAAATGTCAAGAGTACTTATCTAAACTGACATCATACGACGCCTTAATGTCTCTTAACGACAAAAAAAATGGAATTTTTGGGAACCCAGCAAACGTTTTTAAAAATGGGACTCTATTTGAATATTAAGGTAATTCTACGGTATCGCAGAAGGAAACACGATTCATAAAATGATCTGTTAAGCAGGCATTTGAAACTTCAAAGAGTCGGATAAAATGCAGTGATTAAAATTTTTATTAAAAAATATTGAATTATTTAATTAATTTATTTAATTAACAAAATAATTGATATATTATTGAAATACATGAGATCTGAAAAAATTTTCCAATCTGTCCCCGACCTTGAACAGATGTGAGATAATATAATGCAGGACGTAAGTCCTTATCTCAGACCGAATGGTGCATAGCGAAACCACAGTAATCCGTTAGCGACACTGATAGAACGCGTTAGTATTTATCGCGAAGTGTACTATTTGCTGACATTTGAAACCATTTCCAAGCTCTTGACAAAATTATTATTATTATTATGACATGTTCTTAATCTACATATTTTACAATATATTAAGAACTTAGTCTATCTACATAAGTTTTCCAAATATCTCTACGTCTTGCCATATATCTTAACTCGTTAAACGACTTGGATGTCTCTTTCAATATCGTCCTACGCCATGTTGTTCTAGGCCTGCCTCTAGATCTGGTTCCTTGAGGATTCCACTCTATAGCTGAATGCGCGATGTTGTTTGCATCTTTACGGAGAGTATGACCAAGCCAACGATATTTTCTTTTCTTTATGTCGGCTTGAATGTTTTGCTGATGTGTGAGCTGCCATAGTCGAACATTAGAGATTGTATTGGGCCAAAAAATTCCCAGAATGCGCGTAAGCATCGGTTAGTAAAAGTCTGCAGTTTGTTAGTTATGACGTCAGTAACATGCCAGGACTCGCTTCCATATAGCAGAACAGATTTTACACATGCATTGAATATTTTTATTTTAGTGTGACGAGTAATAGTGTTTGCTCTCCAGGCACGATTAAGAGAAGCAAATGCGCCGTTAGCTTTTTGTATTCGGCTGTTAACGTCAGTCACTGTACCACCATCGGGTGTAAGTTTACTTCCTAGGTATTCAAAAGAATCGACGTCTTCCATTTCTTCGTTATTGATGACGAAAGAATTGAGGTTATTTACGTTAACTCTCATAGACTTGGTTTTCCTGGTGTTTATATTAAGGCCTAACTTGGCGGACTCTCTGTTCATCGTATTGATCATACTTTGCATGTCTCTGTGACTGTTTGAGAGGAGTACGACATCATCAGCGTATGCAAGGTCGCAAAGTCTATCATTTACACGCCAATTTAAACCGGAGGCATTGTTAGTGATTGCTTCAAATATCAAATCAAGACTTGTAATAAAAAGAAGGGGAGATAATGCACAACCCTGTTTTACACCAGATATAGTGTGAAATGGAGCACTAAGTTGTCCCTCGTGGAGCACTCTGCTTGTTGCATTTTCGTAGAACTTTTTTATTATGTTTATCACCTTATTGGGTATACCTCTCGATTCTAATGCAGTCCATATTACATCTCTTTTCAAAGAATCGAACGCTTTTTCAAAGTCCACGAATGCCATGAATAATGGGGAGTTATATTCTGCCGATTGTTCTATAATAATTCTCATGGTGTTGATGTGATCAAGGCATGAATAGTCGGGCCGAAAACCAGCTTGGTTTTCTCTTATAAGACTATTGAGTGGAGTTGCTATACGATTTAATATCATGTTGTTCATAATTTTAGTTAAAGCAGGTAATATGGATATACCTCGCCAATTACTACAAATATTCTTGCTACCCTTTTTGGTAATTTTGACAATAACAGATTCTTTCCAATCTAGGGGGATTTCTTCATTTGCCCATATTTTTTGAAACAGAGGGGAGAGTATGGAAGCAAGAACTTCAGGACAGGCTTTAAAAAATTCTGCTGGAATTCCATCGCTTCCGACTGCCCTACCACATTTGAGAGACTTTATGGCCACACATATCTCTTCGATGTTCGGTGGGTCAGAGTCAATGTGTATATTAAGATTACGATGGCTGCGAATTTCCAAAGGAACATTACTTTCTTCGTGTATAACGTTAAGGGTCCTCTCAAAGTGTCTTCTCCAAACTTGCAGTTGTTCTTCCTTAGTTGTCACCAACTCACCAGATTCGTCTTCTACAGACACACTGTTATTGTTTTTCCGTCCGCCGATTTTCCGTATGATCTTGTATAGTTCTCGTAGATCCCCTTTTGCTGCAGCTGTTTGAGCTTCGTCTCCTAGGTTATCGAAAAACTTTTGTTTGTCTTGCTTGACTTTTTTCTTTATTTGTTTACTTAGTTTGTTGTATGTCTTGACAAAATGCTTGCTTTATATGTACAGGCTGGTTCTTACCAATCAGGCCAGCGGATTAAATCTTTTGGATCACTGAAATATATTGAAAACCCAGGTAAGAATATGGCGCCCAACATGGGGCCAACTTTCAAATTGCTTACAAAAACCCCACACATGAACGTAAGTGTTGATTTGATCAGGAATCTATAGTATATATACTTTATGAACTCCTGTAATCATATTTCGATGCGAAATAAATAAAATTACAAAGAGAGTATAAGTAGTAGTCGTTGAAGGGTTTAAAAAAAAAAGCTGGTTATCAAATTTTTGTTGGGTTGTCCAATATTTATACAAGAAACAAAAGAAAACAAATATATAATTCGTGTAGTATATACAATATTCCATTAGCCCTACTACCTGTTTGCTTTAGCCTTAAATAGAAACATGCACAAACATGTTTTTTTTTAATTTCACAAAGGAAATAAAAAGCTGAAAACTAAAAAAAAAACATCAAATGGAACATGAAATTATAATAATTTTTAAGGTTTTTGCTATAATATTGTTAAAAAGTATTATGGCATTTCGGAAAAAACCTATGAGGCTTAAATTAGCGCTTTTGCAACGACAGTGAAAGCTTAAAGAAAGGGGCACTTGGGCAAAATTGAATATACTGACATAATTCAAAAAAAAAAAATTTAACTCAGTTGATACATGACAATATTGTTGACGTATTAGTTAAACATTTTAGCAATGGATGTGCGATAAGATCTAAATTCGAGTAAATGAAATCCCCAAAAATCTTTGCCAAGTACGCTGACTAGTCAGCACAGTGTCAGAGAAGGAGTATTATAGATTTTAAAAATAAAAATAATTAAAAAAAAACTTTGGCGACGTTAAATTGCCTGCCACGCGATTTTTTTGGTCCCACCCATTATTTGTCTTCAGATATCTTAAATAATTAAAAAAAAATCTCTCAATAGCTCATCACTGTCTTAGTTCCTATCCAATACGTCTTACTGTTCCTGTGACCCATGATTATAGGTAGGTAGCAATAATTGCTTACCTCATTTTGTGACATTGTCATAAAACACGTCAATCAATATTAAAAAACATTTTTATGAGCGTGTTTTTATTCATTTCAATCCCTTTACTATTTAACTACAACTTTGTTGTGTCAGGTTTTTTAAATAAAAAAAAACTGAAATTCGTCACTTGTGTATTAATTTATGTAATTTTGACTTTTATACCCTATATTAGAGATGGGCAAGTCAGTAATTTTGACTCACACTAACTCACGCTCACGACAGGAATTTTTGAATCACGCACACTCACTCACGGGCATTTTTTTCTACTTACACTCACTCACAATCACGTAAGTAAATTTAATACTACTGACATACACTCACGAAACTCTTATTTACACAAAAAAAAAATTCAAAAACTAAAATTTCAAAAATCTTTCAAAATTTTCAGCGAGCGGAATTTAAAATTCAACGAAATTGTAAATTTTTTTTGCTTTTTTTGGGACCAAATCTTAAGTTTTACAAAATTTTACAATATTTTCTACTTACACTCACTCACAATCACGTGAGTAAATTTAATACTTCTCACTTGACTCACACTCATGAAACTCTTATTTATAAAAAAAAAAATTTCAAAAACTAAAATTTCAAAAATATTTAAAAATTTTCAGCGAAATTCAAAGTTTAGCGAATTTTTAATTTTTTTTTGCTTTTTTCGGGACCAAATCTCAAGTTTTACAAAATTTTACAATATTTTTGTTGCTTTTTTAATAAAAAAGGAAATATGAATTGAAAATAAATCACGCAAACTCACGCAAAAAAATCAATTCACGCCCACTAACTCACGCAAAAATCTTACACACACGCACTCACTCACCTAATTTTTTTCTCCACTCACTCACAATCACGTGAGTAATCTTAAATTCAGTAACACACACGCGTGATCACTCGTGCATCACGCTCTAATCTGCTCATGTGCCCATGTCTACTCTATATACATTATTTTTGTTTGTTTCAAACAATATAAAAGTCAAAACTATATAGAACACGCGATAATTATTAACCGTCAAATATACAGCAAACCAAGTTGAGCATTTAAAATAAATCATCATCTAGTATACAAAACAAAAATAATAATAATATATGACAGATCCCCTACTTACGAATAAACTGCAAAGAAATATATTGGATAAAAGAAAAAGCAATTTCTACATTTTAAAGGCGTAGAAGTAGGGATAGAAGATGGTGGTCTGAGTATAAAACTACTACGTGTATAAGAGTTTTGAGTATAAGATAGAGTTTTTGTTAAAAACGGGCTTACTTTCTGACAGTTTTTTTATAGATAGCTAATTTTTATTAAAAGCATGAAAGTAATATGTGTATAAGAGTTTCGGAGTAAAATATTGAGTTTTCTTTTAATGTGGATATATAAGGGAAAAGGCAATTTCTACATTTTAAAAAATTAAAAGCGTAGAAGTAGTGGTAGAAGACGGTGATCTGAGTTTAAAACTTCTACGTGTATAAGAGTTTTGAGTATACGATAGAGTATTAGTTTATAACGGGTTTACTTTCTAACAGTTTTGTGATAGATAGCTAATTTTTATTAAAAGTATGAAAGTATTATGTGTATAAGAGTTTCAGAGTAAAATATGGAATTTTCTTTTAATGTGGATATATGTATTTTATACTAAAAACTTTGTTGACGACCAATATTTTATAGAAACCTTTGTTGTCGATACATCGATAACTATTTTCATGTAGAAAACTTTGTTAAAGATACATCGATAACTAATTTTCTATAGAAAACTTTGTTATTCATATAGCGAAAATTATAGTTTTATAGAAAACTGTGTTATCGATAACTAATTTCCTATAGATAACTTTGTTATCGATAACTCATTTTCTTTAGGAAACTGTGCTTTCGATATATCGATAATATTTTTCTATTTGTTTTGACTAATTTGCTATAGAAACTACTGTAATCGATACATAAATAACTAATATTTTATAAAAAAGTTAGTTATGGATACATCGATAAATAATTTTATATAGAAAAGTATGCTATATACCTAAATTTTCTATAAGTACTTTTTTATAGAAAATTTGGCTATCGATATATCTATATTTTGTTATCGATACATCGCAAACCAATTCATTATGGAAAAGTTTGTTATCGATACATTGATAACCAATTTTTTTATAAAAAATTTGGTATCGATACATCGATAACTTAGTTTGCTATCGATAACTAATATTCAATAGAAAAGTTTGCTATCGATAACTAATTTTCTATAGAAAAGTTTGCTATCGATAACTAATTTTCTATAGAAAAGTTTGCTATCGATAACTAATTTTCTATAGAAAGACAGTTGTCGATACATACATCGATAACTAATTTTCTTAAGAAAAGTTTTTTATCGATCCATTGATAACTAGTTTTCTCTAAAAAAGTTTGTTATCGATACATCGATAACTAGTTTTCTATAGAAAAGTTTGTTATCGATAATTAGATTTCTATAGAAAAGATTGTTATCGATACATTGATAACTGATTTTCTCTACAAACGTTTGATATCGGCGCAAAAAAATGTTAGCAATCGGTACATCGATAACAAATATTCTAAAGAAAAGTTTGTAATAACTAATTTTCGATAGAAAAGTTTTGTAAAATGATTGTTATCGATATGTAAAGAAAAATTTTTTTCGATTTCTTTAAAAGAATTTTCTTTAAAAAAATTATTATCGGTGCGTCCATTACAATTTTGTATAGAATTTTCCATAGAAAAATTTGTTATCGACACATATAGAAAATTCTATAGAAAATTTTGCTATCGATAACTTATTTTCTATAAATAAGTTTGTTATCAATAACTTATTTTGTATAGAAAAATTTGTTATCGATTTCTTTAAAAGAATTTTCTTTAAAAAAAATAGTTTTGTTGCATACATTACATTATAAAATTTTCCATAAAAAAATTTGTTATCGATAACTAATTTAAATTCGTCCTATATGAAAAGTTAGTTATCGATACATCGATAACTAATTTTATATAGAAAAGTTTTTTATCAATGCATCAATTACAAATTATACAAAATTCTTTAGAAAATTTCTATAGAAAATTTGTTATCAATACATCGATAACTAAGTTTGCTATAAATACATCGATAACTAATTTTCTAAAGAAAAATTTGCTATCGATACATCGATATTGAAAAGTTTTTTATCAACAACTTATTTTCTATAGAAAAGTTTGTTATTGATACATCGAAAAAGTTCGTTATCGATACATCGATAACTAATTTTCTATAGAAAAATGTACTACCGATAACTAATTTTCAACAGAAAAGTTTGTTCTCGATACATCAAAAGCTAATTTTCTGTGTAAAAGTTAGTTATCGATTCAGAGATAGCTAATTTTCTATAAATCTATAACTAATTTTCTATAGAAAAATTTTGTTTTCGATTCATCGATAACTAATTTTCTATATAAAAGTTAGTTATCAATGAATCGAAAACGATTTTATTTAAAAGAGTTTAGTGAGTGACTGACTGACGTATCATCCCAAACCACTGAAGCTTTGGATCAGAAATTTGGTTCAACTCCCGGAAAATAAATCCATTACGGTAAAAAAATTATGGTACTTTTTATATTTCCTGAAATAAAGGTCATAGAAACTTTAAATTTCAAATGTAGTATCCTGCTGCGAAAAAAGTACATTTTTGGAATTCCATTTGTAGGGGGTAAAAAATTGTAATTTGGCACTTTTTTCTTTCTCCAAAAATAATTTTCTATAGAAATTTTGTAAATGTGGTATCTTTCAACCAAAAAAACATTCCGAAAAAGTACGTGTTGGTACTTTTGCATTTGAATGTATTAAAAAAGGGCAAAAAATTGCACTTTGGTACTTTTTCTATCTCCTGAAATAATGGTTCTAGAAACATAAAACGTAGAAAATATGATCATCCTGCTTAAAAACCCTTCTGAAAAAATTATTTTGTTAAAGTTTTTATTCTAATAGGGTAAAAAGGTGAACTTTGGTACTTTTTTGGATTTCCTAAAAAAATGGTCGCATAAACATGAAATATATAATCTTTTAGCAAAAAAATACATTTGGGAAAAATTAGTTTTGGAAAATTTTATCCTAAAGGGACCAAAAAGGATAAAAGGGGAAAATTGGTACCTGTTTTTACTATTGAACTATACTTAACTAATTTAGAGATTGGGAATCTAATACTGATCTTCCTATTATCCTGTATTTAATACTACTGATTACGCAGTTGTATAATTACTGATATATTAGTATATTTTTGTTAATGTTAATAAAATCCGAGTTTACTTATATGGCACAAGTGTGAGTATAAGAAGAAAATTCTTGTATAAGTCTTTTGGTTGGAGTATATAAGAGTGTAAGACGCTGAGTGTAAGACGCTTGTTTGAGCATAATAAATTTGTTTGAGATAATTTCAGTTGTTTCAGTATAACAGTTTTGTTTGTATAAAACATGATAGTTTGAATATAAGTTGAGTACAAATTAAATTGAGTATAAGTGCCAGTTTACAGAAGGCGAACGATACACACGAACGAAAATTTTGCATGTGTTTTGTTATTGTAACAACAACAAAATACATGTAAAATTTTCGTTCGTGTGTATCATTCGCCTTCTGTAAACTGGCACTAAGACGGTATATTAATTTGGGTATTGGACTAATATAATAGTAAAATATGCTAGTTTGAGTATAAATTCTATGTTTAAAAAAGTCGATAGTTGGAGTATAAGAGTGTTGTTAAAATATAAGACATACGTTTATGCTTAAAATGTAATTTGTATAAATTGTTTATATTAAAATCAGTATAAGACGAAAATTCATTCTGCCCTCACCGCATCAATGCCAATAATTTAGTTCAAAATTCCCCTGCCTTAAAAAGAGAATCAAACAATAGAACAGCAAAAAAACATATAATGGAATATAAAAATTACGCTTAATTCCATTTAAAAACGTTTAAGTAATGTGTTGTTTTACATTTGAAATACTCTTATACAACGTTTCGAAAGTGTAAAATAAATGACTATAAAATTAAATATTATATGGAATACCAAAGCGAGGAAACAAACTGATATAGGGTAGGGGTGAGATATATTAACGTATATTTCATTTTTTTTTTTGTATAAAAAAAAAGCCGGCAAATGAATGGAATTCTTTGTTGTACAAATAGTATATGGGTATGTATAATATTGGTGACCTTGGCATTGAAATAATTCTCGTGTACGAGTATATAGTATTTTAATGTTCCCCCTTTAGACAATTTTAGTTTAACAAATATAAAATTGACTCGTATGAATTATAATACATTTTTGAATGCTTTAGAATATACGAACAATATTGAAAATAATGAATATTTGTGGTATTTTTTGCACTGATGACTGGCTGCTATGGATTTTTATTGTTTAATATAACAAAAAAATAAAATAACATATTGGCGTGCACCGAACAAAATAATCTACGTTAAAATATTTTCTTTCTTAATCCCATTTGTTAGTTACGTATTACTCTTTTCTTGGCATTTTCTTTAGTCAGCAGAAAAAAAATTGCTGAGAATATTGAAAAAAAAAATTAAATTACTTGTTAATAGGGAAATAAGTAGGGAAATTGTACAAGAAATGTTTAAGAATGTTTATAGAATTTTACTTTGTTTTTTTTTTTTTTGCAAATCATGGGAATTTAATACAAACCACAAGGTAATTAAATTACTTGGAAAGATTTAGTTAGTTTGAAATAATATGATTGAAGAATATTAGCTAAAAAGGGGGATTATAAAGGGAAAAAAATATTTTAAGTTGGAATATAAGATATCAAAGAGTGAGTATACGAGTTTGATATATATATTATACTATTTTTAGTATAAGACTTTAGCGTAAAAAATATAAGATTCGGAGTATAAGACATTATTCTGAGCTTAAGTTACGTATAAGACGATTAGTTGAGTATAAGAAGGTTGTTTTAATACAGTTTTCTAACATATGCTCAAAATTGTATTAAAACAACCGTTTATACTCAAATAAACATCTTATACGCAACTTAAGCTCAGTATAATGTCTTCTACTCAGAATTTAATACTGTTTACACTAAAGTTTTATACTAAAAATAGTATTATATATATTTAAAACTCTTATACTTACTCTTTGATATATATTATTTCAAATTAAAATATTTTTCCCCCTCTTAATCCTCCTTTAAAATATTTTTTAAGTTGGAAAAAAAATGTCAATCATATTATTTAATACTAACTAAATCTTTCCAAGTAATTTAGTATAAGGTTAAGATTTGAAAGTTATTTAATTGTTTTTATGTAAAAAATATAAGATTTTGAGTAGAAGACATTATTCTGAGCTTAAGTTGCGTATAAGACGATAAGTTGAGCACAAGACGGTTGTTTTAATACAATTTTCTATTATATGTTCAAAATTGTATTAAAACAACCGTCTTATACTCAATTAATCGTTTTATACGCAACTTAAGCTCAAAGTAATGACTTCTACTCAGAATCTTATATTTTTTACACTAAAGTCTTATACTAAAACTACACCATTTCCAATTGTATTTTAAAACTTTCCAAATGTATTTTAAAATTGTCCAAATGTATTTTAAAATTGTCCAAATGTATTTTAAAATTATCCAAATGAATTTTAAAATTGTCCAAATGTATTTTCAAATTGTCCAAATGTATTTTAAAATTGTCCAAATGAATTTTAAAAATGTCCAAATGCATTTTAAAATTGTCCAAATGTATTTTAAAATTGTCCAAATATATTTTAAAATTGTCCAAATGTATTTTAAAATTGTCCAAATATATTTTAAAATTGTCCAAATGTAGTTTAAAATTGTCGAAATGTATTTTACATTTTTCCAAAAGTATTTTAAAATTGGCCAAATGTATTTTAAAATTGTCCAAATGTAGTTTAAAATTTTCCAAATGTATTTTCAAATGTTCCATATGTATTTTAAAATTTTCCAAATTTAGTTTAAAATTTTCCAAATGTATTTTAAAAATTTCCAAATGTATTTTAAAATTGTCCAAATGTAATTTAAAATTGTCCAAATGTATTTTCAAATTTGTCCAAATGTATTTTAAAATTGTCCAAATGTAGTTTAAAATTGTCCAAATGTATTTTAAAAGTGTCCAAATGTTTTTTAAAATTGTCCAAATGTATTTTAAAATTTTCCAAATGTAGTTTAATTTTTTCCAAATGTATTTTAAAATTGTCCATATGTATTTTAAAATTGTCCAAATGTATTTTAAAATTTTCCAATTGTATTTTAAAATTGTCCAAATGTATTTTAAAAAATTGTTTACAAAAAAAAATTGTTTTCTCTTTCATAATGAAAATTTTATTGGAGTTATGAGACTGAGCAAAGTCACTATGTGCATAGAAGTATAACTTATACTTATATATAAGTAATGGTCAGTCGTTAAAATTAAGAAATCTGGACACGTTAATGTGTAGGTATATAATCTCATCCCATCCCACTACGTACTTTTTTTGCAAATTAGTTTAAGTTCTGGACAGTAAGCCTTCCAAAATACTAAAGTCCTTTTTTACAAAAAAAAAAAAAATAAAAAAATGTTCGAAAAACCCATTCGATATTTTCAAACAACCTATTCGAACTTTACGAACTGTTACCATTTCTGTATTTTTATTATTTGTAATCTTTGGGTATACCATCATTTACAAAAAAAATTTGGAAACAATATTTTTCAAATGTACTTACACGTAATTAAACTACATAAAAATATGTTTTCAATATAATTTATTTTAAATAACAAAAATGTTAAAAGAAGTTAAATCAAATGTTAATGAACGAATATTAATAAAAATCTAATTCAGCGGTACTTAATTGTTAACAAAAATTTTAAAATTATGATGGAATGTACATAAATACAAGAAAAAACTAAGTACAAATTATGATTACAAAGGAAAAAATTGGTTATATTCATTATAAGCAATATTGAACAATTTTTAATTAGAAGCATATGTATTCTGGAGCTCGAAAAATTACTTTTGTCGAGTGCTATGCAAATTATGGTTCCTTTTGGAGTCAGAGTCAAAGCTGGTCCTTCAAAAAAAAAATCATAATCAAAAATCATATTTTAAGTTTTTTTAAATTATAATTTTACTTTATTAACTTATAAACGGCAAAAAAATATTTTGGTGAGAGAGGGCATTCAGCTTAAAAAATAATTTCGAAAAACAATTTAGGGCCATTGGGCCCTAAGCATACATAAAAATTCAACGATATTAGGTGTTATGTTGCGCTTAATGACATTTTTGCTTTTTTTATTCATTTAATTTTAACGACTGACCACTACTTATACTTCTATGCACATAGTGACTTTGCTCAGTCTCATAACTCCAATAAAATTTTCATTATGAAAGAGAAAATAATTTTTTTTTTGTGAACAATTTTTTAAAATACATTTGGACAATTTTAAAATACAATTGGAAAATTTTAAAATACATTTGGACAATTTTAAAATACATTTGGAAAATTGTAAACTACATTTGGACAATTTTAAAATACATATGGACAATTTTAAAATACATTTGGAAAAAATTAAACTACATTTGGAAAATTTTAAAATACATTTGGACAATTTTAAAAAAACATTTGGACAATTTTAAAATACATTTGGACAATTTTAAACTACATTTGGACAATTTTAAAATATATTTGGACAAATTTGAAAATACATTTGGACAATTTTAAATTACATTTGGACAATTTTAAAATACATTTGGAAATTTTTAAAATACATTTGGAAAATTTTAAACTACATTTCGAAAATTTTAAAATACATGTGGAAAATTTTAAAATACATTTGGAAAATTTTAACTACATTTGGACAATTTTAAAATACATTTGGAAAATTTTAAAATACTTTTGGAAAAATTTAAAATACATTTCGAAAATTTTAAACTACATTTGGAAAATTTTAAAATATATTTGGACAATTGTAATATACATTTGGACAATTTTAAAATATATTTGGACAATTTTAAAATACATTTGGACAATTTTAAAATGCATTTGGACACTTTTAAAATTCATTTGGACAATCTTAAAATACATTTGGACAATTTGAAAATACATTTGGACAATTTTAAAATTCATTTGGACAATTTTAAAATACATTTGGACAACTTTAAAATACATTTGGACAATTTTAAAATACATTTGGAAAGTTTTAAAATACAATTGGAAATGGTGTAGTATTTCATATATTTCAAACTCTTATACTTGCTCTTTGATATCTTATATTACAACTTAAAATATTTTTCCCCAATTTTAATCCCCCCTTTTAGCAAAAAAAAATCAATAATATTATTTCATACTAACTAAATCTTTCCAAGTAATTTATTATAAGACTTGAAGAAGTTTTGAAAGTTATTTGATTATAAAACCGTTGCCTAAGTAGAGGAATTTCATAGAGATATACAATGATAATTTGAGTAAAAGACGACAAATTTAGTATCTTATACTTAGATATAAGAGACGGAGTATAAACAAGGTATACCAAGCTTTAGCTTTTGTATAAGACGATTATTTAAAGATAAGTCGGACGTTACAATGCATTATGATCGATAGCGTATATAAATATATTTTCAATATGAGTATTTGACAATTGTTTGAGTATAAAAATAAGGATATTAGGCGGCACTTTAAGTATAAGATATCAAATATTTATTAGAGACTTAGTGTAAAACTACAGTATAAGTATAAAACTGTTCCAAGTATAAGACTTTATCGTAAAAAATAATTATGAGTTAAGGACAGTATTCTGAGCTTAGTTTAGGTATAATATAAATATTTGAGTATAAGAGGCAAGTTTTTAAACATTAGTATAAGAAAAAATTTTGAGTGCTAGAAAATATCAAAAGTATTAAATAACAGTTTGAATATTAAGATATAAGAAGACAGTTTGAGTATAAGTCAGCAGTTTAAGTATAAGATTGTAGTGAGACACCAGAGACTAAGTAAATAATGTCTACAGTATAAATATGAAACTTTTTTATGTATAAACCTTTTGCTTAAAAAATTATTCTATACGGTTTTCTTAGCCTTACTTCTAGTATAAGACGATTTTTTAAGTTTGAAACAATATTATAAGGAAAAGACGATCATTTGAAAATAAGACCATAATATGAGTAGTACCCATTAAGTTTAAGATATTTCACTATGTTATTGTTTTACAAATCATGGGAATTTAATACAAACCACATGGTTTTCAAATTACATGAACAAGCTTAGCTTAGATATCATTGGAAATTTTTGCAAAGGGGGGGGGGGGGGGGGGGGGGGGGGGTTGGGGGAAGAAATGGAAAAAATTAATTTGGAGTATAAGACTATTCTTGGTATAAGACTTTAATTAAAAAATATTTTAGTGTGAGTTGCAGACTATATCTTGAAATTAAGTTTGAGTATAAGACTATTTATAAAGTATTATAAGTATAAGAATTTTCAGTATGTTTTCTAGAAGTCTTGGGAAATAACTACAAACCACAAGGTTTTCAAAATACGTGAACAAAGTAAGTTAGATTGACAAAATATGATTGAAAATTTTTTAAAGGGGGGGGGGGGGGTAAGATATGGGAACAATTAGTTTGGATGTAATATAAGACATCAACGTCTGAGTACAAGACTATTATTAGTATAAGACTTTAGTAACGACATATTTTAGTTAGAGTTGAATGCTATATCTTGAACTTAAGTTTGAGTATAAGACTATTTTTAAGTATTATATCGATGTTTTAATACATTTTTAAAAAAGTTTAGTATAAAACAGACTTAAAGGCGTATTTGAAAGTTGTTTGAGTATAAACCTGCTATCTGAGTAGAAGAATTTCATATATGATAGTTTGAGTATAGGACGGTAAATAAGGTCCAACAAAGTAATTTAATATCAGGGACTAAGTATAAGACTATTGTATGAATAGGATACAATTCTTAGTATAAGATTTTTGCCCAAAAAAGGTGCTACACTAAGTAGAAGACGGTGTTTCAAGCTTTAGTTTTAGTATAAGACTATTATTTAAGAATAAGACGGGAAATTCAATGTACTAAGGATATTATTACTAAGGATATTTCCAGTATAAGACTTACTTTTAATTATCAGATAATATTATAATAGTTTGAGAATAAGACCGAAATTTAAGTATAATACATTAGTTATTTGCAAGAGACTTAGTATAAGACTTCAATATGAGTATAAAAATGTTCCTAGTATAAGACTTTAGCGTTAAAAGAGATTTTATTCAGAGTTAAAGACAGTATTATAAGCTAAAGTATTAGTATCAAACGATTATTTAAGTTAAAGGCGGAAGTTTTTATATATTTAGGATGATCGCTATTAAACAAAATATTTTCCGTATAAGACGGACTTTTTAGACTGCAAGGTTATAGTAAAAGTATTATATAACAGTTTGACTATACAACGGTTGTTTGAGCAGAACAACTGTATTAAGATATAAGACAACAGTTTGCGTATAAGACGCAGTTTATGTATAAGACTAAAGTTAGATTTCACAGAATGAGTATAGGACCCCAGTATGAATACGATGCTGTTGTATGTATAAGACTTTAGCATAAAAAAGTTTCCAGACTGACAAGACTATGGTATTCTAAGCTTAAGGTTAAGTATCAGACTATACTATAGGAAAAGATGATAATATATTTATATAAAGTAGTAACGTGACTGTGTGTTAGCGCAAACCGCTAACACTAGATACCAAAAATTTGGAATATAGGTTCACATTCCGAAATGTAGATACACTAGGGCTTGAGGGTTACCGCGTAACTGAATTCAACAAAAAATTTTCGAATTCTAAAATTTTAAATCGAAAAACATTCCGTCTTAAAGTTAAATTTTCTTATATTTTTTAAGTATTTGGAAAAGGGCTGTCAAGCTCTAAAAAATTTGGTTCTTAATTTTTTTTTTTCATTATTTGCGAGAATTTTATATTTTTATTCGAAATCATTTCCTTTCGAATCGAATTAAGCGGTAAGCCCCCCTTGGGTTTTAGAAATTTCTTATCCACATTGGAAAAAGTATACTTTGGTACTTTTTATATTTAATGAAATAGTGGTCCTAAAAAATTTGAACTTGGAAAGTAGGATCCTCTGGAGAAAAGACACATTTAAAAATGTACATTTTGAAAATTCCAATTGTACGTGAGGAAAAAGTTTTCTATGGTACTTTTTTTATTAACCGAAATTTGTCCAAACAAATAATGGTCCAAAAACTTGAAATTTAAAACACAGTATCCTACAGAAAAAAACAACGTGCTAAAAAAGTGCCTTATGGAAATTCCGATTTCATGGGGTAAAAATTTTACTTTGGTACTTATTTCGCCCCCTAAAATACTAGCGAAAAAAAACATACTCTAGAGGAAAAAAACTTTCTGACAAAAGTACTCTTTAGGAAGTTCTGATTAGAAGAGGGTAAAAAAGTGTACTTTGGTACCATTTTTTACTCTTCTGCCATAGTGGTCATAAAAATTTGATATTTGGAATAAGGATACTACAACTAAAAATAACATTCTGATACGAAATACAAAAACGGAAAATACGTTAAAACCATTGTTAAAAGTATTTTTAGAAGTTTAGATTCTAAATGGGGAAAAAAGGGTAAAAAATTCTACTTTGGTACTTTTAAGAGTACCAAAAACTAGAAATTCGGAATGCAGAATCCTCTAGCAGAAAAAAAAACATTCGGAATAAAAGTACTCATTGGAAAATTAGACTTTAAGGTACTTTTGTATCTCCTAAAATAATGGACCTAGAAATTTAAAATGCAGGATCCTACAGCGCAAAAACAATTTGAAAACATAACTTTAAGGAAATTTAAATTTGAATGGGGTAAACAAAGGTTCTAGAAACTTAAAATTTGGAAAGTACTTTAATTTAGCGGGTAGTACTTTCTGATAGAAGTTCTATTTAGAAAGTACCGATTATAGGAATGTAAAAAATATTACTTTGGTACGTTTTTTTTTTTAATTTCTGAAATAAGGGTCATTAAAACTAAACTTTGCGTTTGCTATTCTAAACACCCCTCCCTGTTTTATCGTTAAAGCTTTCATTTCCGTATTTATTTGAAATCAATCTACCTCTTTTTCCCCAAACAAAAAAATCCTTGAATTTATAAGATAATATTGATTTAAAATCTATTCCCAAAATAATTTGTTCAATTAAAAAAAAATATATAAAATAAAAATATATATCAGCAACAAAACCCAGCCAATCAATCATTTTAAAAGTATACACAACGTTAAAATATTTATCAGCCAAATATTTTCTTTTTAACCATCAAACAAAAGCAAAAAAAAAAACTTACATATAAACGTTCTAGAATTAAAAGCATTCAAACATTTGTAAAATTTATTTTTATTTTTTAGGAATTTTGCTAAAATGGCAAAAAAAAAATATTTTAGATGAACGAATTTTTGGCCTTAAATAATGAATTTTTATTTTATATACCTAAACAGCAACAAAAACTGACAAAATGGATCACCTAAATCTCTACCCTAGATTTGAACAAAAAACTTTGCTGACGATGATGAAATTATTTTGATAAAAAAAAAAAAAGTAAACGAAAATTGAGAAGAAAAAATATGTACATAAAATTCAATTGCTATGATTGATAAAGGCACAGGAATTAGAGTTTCTGTTTCGGTTAAAACCGTAACCGAAACCGCGGTTATTGAAGCCAAAAACCGAACCCGAAACCGACTTATATATTTTCGGTTATCCGCTTTTTAATAATAGAGAGATTTTTTATATTTTTTTGCATTTAGAAAAATTAATTTAAATAAACAACTATTTACATATATATTTTATATGTTTTTCGTTAAAAAATTTTAATTATTAACGTTTGCAAAAGCGAAATTTCACTGCTACGCAGTCACTTTAATGTTACAGTGACTGTCGATTCATATCATATTCACATTTAGAACAACTATTCAAAAAAGCGAGTGGCTATAATTAAGCAGCTAACATTTTAACTCGCAATTTTTAATTATGAATGAGTGTAAAAAAGTTTATATCCCGCTTTTTGTTATGAATATAGCTTAAAGGGCCTCCTAATTTTTTTTAAGATTCAAAATGGGAAAATTTTAGTATAACTATGAATGGACAAGCACTAGAGGTAGGCGATTTATAACTGTGAATATCCATGAATCCAACGACAACTTTTCCAATTTTGGGCTTAAGGCCTATTCACACCTGGGCTGAAATCTCGTTCGAACTAGATTTCGATCATATGGTTGTGTATAAAATGATACAGACCATATGATCGAAATCTCGTTCGAACGAGATTTCCCCTCAGGTGTGAATTGGGTATTAGACTTATTTTTGGTTTACGCAATTCGAAAAAACAACAAACTAGTGGAGACAAATGTTAGAAATTTTAAGTTTCAGATAACTTTTTGTAAGACTGTTCGTCTCAATAAAAATACGGTTTATAATGGCAAATTTAAAATATATTTAATTTAAAATTTTGGTTTTACTATTGAGATAACTTGAGTGTTTATATCCAGTTGAAGAATTATCCAGTTCTGAAGTTAAGGAACCACTCGATCTTTGGAGGATGAACTAAATTCTTCTGTTTAAAAGACATAAGCGGAAGCTAAACCAAAATGGGAATTTAAACTGAATTCGATTTTAATAAAAAAACTTTTTTAAAATGAAGTTTTTCCACCGGAATAAAAATTTTACTGATAACCGAAAATAACCGAAACCGATCGGTTATTCAATTTTTTATAACCGTAACCGCGGTTACTAAATTTATCGGTTATTCAGAAACTCTAACAGGAATAGGTTGGGAAACCCAAGAGAAAATAATATTGGATGAAAACAAGTATTAAAGTTAAATTCGACTTGGCCGAATCTATGAATACCCTCCACAATGCCCTTTTTAAATGATAGAAACATTTTTTAATGTAAAAAAAATTTTGATTAGAAATATTTTATTTTGAGCAAAAACCTTTTTTTTTTGTCATTTTTGTAAAAAAAAAAATAATTTACAATTTTTTTTTGAGTGTAAAATTTTTTTCGAGTGTAATTTTTTTTTTTTTGGTGTAAAAATATTTCTGAGTGACAAAAGTAATCTGTTAAGTAATTTTGTGGCGTATAATTGTTTTTAAACCTTGTTTTTTTAAAACTCGAGTTTTTCAACACGTGAATTTTAGGTGAAACCAATCTGAAATTCAGGGTTTTGCTTATAACTTTTGAACCACTGGACCGATTTAGCTGAGATTTGAAACGAACTGGGATAGAGGAACGACAAATACAAGTGTCTCACTTCAGCGTTCTCGGAATTGTCGTTCGAAAGTTACCGTGTGTTTTATCTCGTAAATTCATGAAAAACCCTTGCCGAAATTCAGCCTTTTGCTCATAACTTTTGAACCACTGGACCGATTTCGCTAGCTTGCAATGCCAACCTGACCAGGTAAATGTCCAACATATATGCCAAACATCAGAAGCCTCCGTAAAGTCTTTCAAAAGTTAGCGTGTTTTCAACAGACAGAAAGGCAGGTAGGCAGACAGGCGGACAGACGGACGGACAGACCATCGCTAGATCATCTTAAAATGGATCGAGGATCATGAATATATATACTTTATGGGGTCTTAGACCAATATTTCGAGGTGTTACAAACGGAATGACAAACTTATATATACCCTCTATCACTAGAGTGGAGGGTATAAAAATCAAGGGAGGAGGAGTAACGAAGTTCATTAAAAATATATATTTTTTTTAACCAACATTATTTTGGAGAAAATATAAAAATGTTAAACAAAAACTTTTTTGGATATTTTTTTGTCAAATTTTATGTTCATGTGAAATGTTAGGTTTATGACAAATTTTATGTTTATGTCAAATTCCATATCTATATAAAATTTAAGCTTTATGTATGTCAAATATTATTTCTTTATCAAATTTCATAACCTTGTCAAATTTCATGTCTTTGTCAATTTCCATATCTTTGTCATATTGCATGACTATGTCAAATTTCATGTCCGTCAAAAATGTAATGTCTATGTCAAATTTTCTTGGCTATGTCATATTTTAGGTCTATGTCAATTTTTATGTCTATGTCAAATTTTATGTCTATGTCAAATTTTATGTCTATGTCAAATTTTATGGTGATGTCAAATTTCATGACTATGTAAAATGTTATCTTTATGTGTGTCAAATATTATTTCTTTATCAAATTTCATAACTTTGTCAAATTTCATAACTTTGTCAAATTTCATAACTTTGTCAAATTTCATAACTTTGTCAAATTTCATGTCTTTTTCCAATTTTACATCTTTGTCAAATTGTATACCTATGTCACAATGCATTACTATGTCGAATTTCATGTCTGTCAAAAATGTAATGTCTATGTCAACTTTTTTTTTTTTTTTGCTATGTCATATTTTAGGTCTATGTCAAATTTTAGGTCTATGTCAAATTTTATGTCTATGTCAAATTTTATGTCTATGTCAAATTTTATGTCTATGTTAAATTTTATGTCTATGTCAAATTTTATGTCTATGTCAAATTTTATGTTTATGTAAAATTTAGGCTTTATGTATGTCAAATAATACTTGTTTATCAAATTTCCTAACTTTGTCAAATTTCATGTCTTTGTCAAATTTCATATCTTTGCCAAATTGTATACCTATGTCATATTGCATGAATATGTCAAATTTCACGTCTATCAAAAATGTAATTTCTATGTCAATTTTTTTTTGGATATGTCTAATTTTATGTCTTTGTCAAATTTTATGTTTATGTAAAATGTAAGCTTTATGTATTTCAAATATTACTTGTTTATCAAATTCATAACTTTGTCAAATTTCATGTCTATGTCAAATTTCATGTCTTTGTCAAATTTCATATCTTTGTCTAATTGTATACCTTTATCACTTTGCATGGCTATGTCAAATTTCATGTTTGTCAAAAATGTAATGTCTATGTCAAATTTTATGTCTATGTCATTTTTTTTGCTATGTCATATTTTAGGTCTATGTCAAATTTTATGTCTTTGTGAAATTTTATGTTTATGTAAAATTCCATGTCTAAGTAAAATTTAAGTTTTATGTATGTCAAATATAACTTGTTTATAAAATTTCATAAATTTTTTAAATTTCATGTCTTTGTCAACTTTCATATCTTTGTCAAATTGTATACATATCTTAAATTGCTTGACTATGTTAAATTTCATGTCTGTTAAAAATGTAATGTCTGTGTAAAATTTTATGTCTATGTCAAATTTCATGTTCATGGCATGTTTTATTTGTATGTTTAATTAAACAGATATAAAGACAATTTTGAAATTACAATTTTGAAGTCAGCTTTGAATATGTCAAATTTAATGTCAACGTCATTAAACGAAAGCTTTGAAAATGTTAGACAAATGGCTTTCATCAAAAATCAAACACCACTATCAAATTTACAACAAATTTTTTATGTACTGCATACGCATGATAAAATAACATTAGATGAATGAAAATATTAGATGAAGAAATCTAGGGAGGAGTAACAACGTTCAAAATAAATACAATTTTTTCTTAAAAACAAGAGAAAATATAAAAATATTATACTATACTGAATTTTTGCCTTTGTCAAATTTGATGTCTTTGTAATTTTTAATGTCTATGTCAAATTTTATTTCTATGTTTATTTTGTTTCTCTATGTAAAATCTAATTTATGAGTTGAATTTTATGGCAATGTCAAATTTTATGTTTTTGTCAAATTTCATGTCTATGTCAAATTTTATGTTTATTTTGTTTTTCTATGCGAAATCTTATGTATAAGTTAAATTTTATGTCTATGTCAAATTTTATGTTTTTGTCGAATTTCATTTCTATGAGAAATTTATGCCTGTTTTATTTTTTTTGGTTTGTCTAAGTAAATTCTTATATAATTGTCAAATTTCATATCTGTGTCAAATTGTATGCCTATGTCATATTTTATGACTATGTCAAATGTCATGTCTATTAAAAATGTAATGTATATTTATGTGCATGTTTAATTAAATATATTAAAAATGTATGTCAAATTTAATGTCTACGTTATTAAATCGATGTTTTTAAAAACTTAAAGGCAAATGGCTTCCATCAAAAATCTAACGCACGTTTTGAATTTTATGTTTTTGTCCAATTTTATGTCTTTGTCAAATTTCATGTCTATGTCAAATTTTATGTCAATGCTTATTTTATTTGTCTATGTAAAATCTAATGCAGGAGTTAAATTTTATGACTATGAAAGATTTTATGTTTTTGTCAAATTTCATTTCTTTGAAAAATTTAAGCCTCTGTCATTTTGTTTTTCTATGACCTATTCAAAGCCTAAGTAAATTTTTATATAATTGTCAAATTTCATATCTGGGTCAAATTGTATACCTATGTCAAATTTTATGACTATGTCAAATTTCATGTCTATTAAAAATGTAATGTATATGTCAAAGTTTTATGTGCATGTTTTATTAAATATATTTAAAATGTATGTCAAATTTAATGTCTACGTCATTAAATCGATGTTTTTTTAAAAATCAAAGACAAATGGCTTCCATCAAAAATCTAACCCATATTTTGAATTTTATGTTTTTGTCAAATTTTATGTCGTTGTCATATTTAATGTCTATGTCAAATTTTATGTCTATGTTTATTTTATTTTTCCATTTAAAATCTAATGTATGAGTTGAATTTTATATCAATGTCAAATTTTATGTTTTTGTCCAATTTCATGTCTATGTCAAATTTTATGTCTATGTTTATTTTGTTTGTCTTTGTGAAATCTAACGTATGAGTTAAATTTTATGTCAATGTCAAATTTTATGTTTTTGTCAAATTTCATTTCTATGAAAAATTAAGCCTATCTCAAATTTTATGTTTTCCCCCTATTAAATGTCAAAGTTAATTTTTATATAATTGTCAAATTTCATATCTGTGTCAAAATGTATGCCTATTTCATATTGTATGACTATGTCAAATTTCATGTCTATTAAAAATGTAATGTATATGTAAAATTTTATGTCAAATTTTATGTCCATGTCATGATTTATGTTTAATTTAACAGAAATAAAAACGATTAGACATGACAATTTTAAATTCAACGTCAAATATGTCAAATTTGATGTCTACGTCATTAAATTAAAGTCTTTGAAGGTGTGATAGATGGATTTCATCAAAAATCAAACCCATTGAGGTCACAAGCAAATTTACAACAAAATTTGTATATACTGCATACGTATGGTTAAACAATTATGTACACACACAAAAAAACTTGTCAAATAACAAGAAATCTACTCGTAATCCCATTTTACCAATATTTTACAGTTTTCCTTATTTTTAAAGAAAAAAAAATCGATTGAAATTACAATTTTTTTTTACTTTTACATTTTTTTTTGTTGTTTTACAAATTTCCAAGAAAATTTGACAAAAAAATCTAACAAATTTACTAGAATTCCTTTTTTTGCACAAAAAACTGTAAATTTACAATTTTATTGGTCAAATTTTTGTAAAATTACAAAAAAGCTCGTTGTTTTTACTAGGAATTCTCGTAAAATAGGAGGTAGTAAAAAATCCACCAGTCACTTGAAAATTTTATCAAAAATTTAAAAAAGTCGTATATTTACAATTTTATTGGTAAAAAGTTTGTAAAATTACCAACTTATTGGTAAAAAGCTTGTAAAATTACTAGCAAAAATAAAAATAACAAACATTTCTTTTCATTTTACAAGATTTTTTTTTTGTAGTATACTGCATACGTATAATTAAACAATTATTTTAAAAAAAAGTACAAAAAAAACCATAAAGTTATTACATTTTCAAATTAAAAATATATTAATAACACCCAACACACGTACGATTTTTGTAAAAATTCCTATAAATTTAATACCAAAAAATTGCTCCTTTTTGTAAGACCACAAGATTAATTGTGTCCTTTTTGTAATGGCAAGCCAACAAATGAACCAAACCCGCAAATGGGTTGACAATAAAAGTCTGTAGGACTTTTTTATTTCTTTTTGTGAACAGAAAAAAACAAAAAAAAAAAAACACTTATTGTAGAATTATGAAATATTTAGCGAACGAAAAATGTTGTAATTACTGTTTGTATATTTTATAGTACTATGTGTTTGTAACCGCATACGACGTGTACACACAAAAGACTCTTATACTGAAACACTTATACAAATACATTTGCAAACATTTTGTTTAATATGTGCAAGTATGTGACATGTACAATCCTGTTTAAGAATCCTTTACTACACTCATACTTGAGAGAAAAAAAAAAAAAATATACATTTTTTAAAACGAAACACAACGGGACATGATAGTAGAAATTGGGAGTTGTTAAACTTGAGGTAATATAAGGAAAATGCTTATATAATATTACCCCCGTCTACACCTTCCATAATTATGTAGATATAAAGCCACAAACACACACAAAATAATAACAAACAAACATTTGCTATTGTTTTGTGTGCGTTTGTTGCTTTTTGTCTACATAATTATGGAAGGTGTAGCCGGAGGTTTACAAACATTGGGTTAGACATAAAATTTGACACAAAGACAAAATTTAACATAAACACAAAATTTGGCATTAACAATAAAAAATAAGGTCCAGCCTAAAATTACGAATATGACAAAAATATTCGTGGTTCGATTCCAGACTGGGGCAAAGATGGTAACGAACAAACTGACATTTAAAAGCCTTACTGATTTTTATTAGAGTCATAAAATTTAAAAAAATTTCAAAGACATAACATAAAATTTAACATCTAATTATGACAAAAAAATTGTGATAATTTTAAAATAAATTCCCTGAAATAATGAATAATTTTCTAATCTCCGATTTTTTTGAACTTGGTAAGATTAAAGCTATTAGCAACAATTTTTGTCCCATAGTGCCCCTACATGCATGTTACATTTATTTGTTTTGAAATATTTTAACAAGGACAATACCACATTAATATATATTTTTTTTTTCATAATTTTTTTTTTTCAACTTGTATTTGGTTTGATAATAAATGAATGAAAGTATGTGTTGGTGTACGGATTATTTTTGTTCTATAATGGCCATTGTTTGGCTGAAATTTGATGTTGACTAGAGATACGTAACGTGTCTATACAAGAAATACTTTGTATTGAAGTAACACCGTTTCGGTATTATTTCAAAATAAGTAAAAAAAAAGTAAAATTTGGCTTTTGGCGAATGTAATGATATCCTTAAAGGTTAGATTATATTATTTTTTTTTTTTTAAATAAAAATTGGTAGAAGAAAAAAAAATTTTCCCAAAAAAAAAAATTTCGGAAAATTTGTTTTGGACAAACACATAAAATTTGACAAATACATAAAATTTTACAAATACATAAAATTTGACAAAGACATAAAATTTGATAAAAAAAAAAAAAATTTTACATTGACATAAAATTTGAAAAAAAACATAAAATTTGACAAAGACATAAAATTTGACAAAAACATTAAATTTGGCAAAGACATAAAATTTGACAAACACATAAAATTTGACAAAGACATAAAGTTTAATAAAAAAAATAAAATTTTAAAAAGACATAAAATATGACAAAGACATAAAATTTGACATGGACATCCAATTTGACAAAGACATAAAATTTGACAAACACATGAAATTTGACAAAGACATAAAATTTGACAAAGACATAAAATTTGATAAAGAAATAAAATTTTTCAAAGACATAAAATTTGACAAAGACATAAAATTTGACATGGACATCAAATTTGACAAAGACATAAAATTTGACAAAGTCATAAAATTTGACAAAGACATAAAATTTGGCAAAGACATAAAATTTGACAAGCACATAAAATTTGACAACGACACAAAATTTGATAAAAACATAAAATTTTACAAAGACATAAAATTTGACAATGACATCAAATTTGACATAGCCATCCAATTTGACAAAGATATAAATTTAACAAAGACAAAAAATTTGACATAGAAATCCAATTTGACAAAGACATAAAACTTAACAAAGACGTAAAATTTGACAAAGACATAAAATTTGACAAATAAAATCTGACAAAGACATAAAATTTGCAAAAGACATGAATTTTACAAAAATATTAAATTTGACAAAGACATAAAATTTGACAAAGACATCAAATTTGACAAAAAACAAAAAATTTGACAATGATATAAAATGTGACAAATACATAAAATTTGACAAAAACATAAAATTTGACAGACATAAAATATGACATAGACATAAAATTTGACAAAGATATAAAATTTGACATGGACATCCAATTTGACAAAGACATAAAATTTGAAAAAGACATAAAATTTGACAAAGATATAAAATTTGACAAAGTCATAAAATTTGACAAAGACATAAAATTTGACAAAGACATAAAATTTTACAAAGATATAAAATTTGACAAAGACATAAAATTTGGCAAAGACATAAAATTTGACAAAGACATAAAATTTGACAAAGTCCTACAATTTGACAAAGATTTAAATTTAACAAAGACATAGAATTTGATAAAGACGTTAAAGATGACAAAGACTTAAAATTTGAATGAGACGTCAAATTTATAAAAAACATACAATGTGACAAAGACATAAAATTTGACAAAGACATAAAATTTGATAAAAACTTAAAATTTTACGAAGACATAAAATTTGACAAAGATATACAATTTGATAAAAAATAAAATTTTACAAAGACATAAAATTTGACCATACAATTTTACATGGACATCAAATTTGACAAAGACATAAAATTTTACAAAGACGCAAAATTTGACAAAGACATAAAATTTAACAAAGACGTAAAATTTGACAAAGACATAAAATTTGACAAGGACATAAAATTTGACAAAGACGCAAAATTTGATAAAGACGTTAATTACGACAAAGACTTAAAATTTTATAAACATCAAATTTGAAAAAGACATAAAATTTGGCCAAAACATAAAATTTGGCAGACATAAAATTTGACAAAGACATACAATTTAACAAAGACATTACATTTGTCAAAGACATGAAATTTGACAAAGACATAAAACTTGACAAAAACATAAAATTTTACAAAGAAATAAAATTTGACAAAGTCGTAAAATTTTACAAGGACATAAAATTTGGCAAAAAACATAAACATTCGACAAAATAATTTTACAGTTAAGCGGTGTAAAAAAAATATTCAACATTACTTTAGTTGTTTGTATAGAAAATTTGACAGACATTAAATTTGAAAAAGACCGAATATTTGACATAAACATTAAATTTGACAAAGACAGAAAATTTGACATAGACATTAAATTTGACAAAAACAAAAAATTTTACAGAAACATTAAATTTGACAAAGACATAAAATTTTACAGAAACATTAAATTTGACAAAAACGTAAACTTTGACAAAAACAAAAAATTTTAAACAAAAACAAAAACAGACAAAAAATATGACATAGACATACAATTTGAAAAAGACATAAAATTTGGCCAAAACATAAAATTTGGCAGACATAAAATTTGACAAAGACATAATATTGGAAAAAGACATACAATTTGGCATAGACGTAAAATTTGACAAAGACATAAAATTTGACAAAAACATAAAATTTGACAAAGACATAAAATTTTATAAATACATAAAATTTACGAAGACGTAAAATTTGATAAAGACATAAAATTTGACATAGGCTTTAACGTATTTTTGACAAAGACGCAAAATTTGACAAAAACATAAAATTTGATTAAGACGTTAAAACAACAAAGACTTTAAATTTGACAAAGAGATAATATTTGACAACGACAAAAAAATTTACATAGACCCAAAATTTGACAAAGGCGTAAAATTTGACAAAGACATAAAATTTGACAAAAACATAAAATTTGACAATTAACATAAAATTTGACAAAGATAAAAATTTGACAAATATATTAAATTTGACAAAGACATAAAATTTAACAAAGACATAAAATTTGACAAAGACGCAAAATTTTAAAAAGATAAAAAATTTTACAAAGACATAAAATTTGTCAAAGGCGTAAAATTTGACAAAGACATACAATTTGGCATGGACATAAAATATGACCAAGACATAAAATTTGACAAACACCAAACAATTGACATAGACAACAAATTTGACAAAAACATAAAATTTGACAAATAAATTAAATTTGACAAAGACATAAAATTTGACAAATACATAAAATTTGACAAAAACATAAAATTTGACAGACATAAAACATGAAATAGACGTAAAATTTGACAAACACATAAAATGTGACATAGACATAAAATTTGACAAAAACATAAAATTTGGCCAAGACATAAAATTTGACATAGACATAAAATTTGACAAAACATTAAATTCAACAAATACATAAAACTTAACAAAGACATAAAATTTGACAAAGATATAAAATTTTACATAGACATGAAATTTGACAAAGACATAAAATTTGACATAGACATAAAATTTGACAAAAAACATAAAATTTGACAAGGACATAAATTTTGACCTCGACATAAAATTTGACAATGCCATATATATTGACCCAAAAATAAAATTTGGCAAAATATTAAAATTTTACAAAAAAAAATTTACAGTTAAACGGTGTACAAAAAAAATATTCAATATTACTTTAGTTGTTTGTGTAGAAAAATGCTGTTTGCTCTTACATTCATAAATATTTTCAGATATCATTCATTGGTTGTAAATGTTAAATGTTAACATCCTGATGTCTGTGTTTATTTTGTTAGATGTAGGTGGTTTTAGATAAGAGATATTTTTCTAAAGGATTCTTCATACATACATATATTTTGCTGATATTAATATCATATGATGGATAATGGGTCATAATGTTATGAAAAGATATTATACACAACAAAATACAATGTATAAGTGCAGACATCCTTTTGTTTGGAGGCGAAAAAAAAAAGTCCTTAAAATAAATTTAAAGACTGTTTCAAAAATGCTCAAGATCAGAGTTTGTTTTTAAAAGTGGAATTACTTAATGTGGAAAAATAAAAAAGTTAAGAGATACAATGTAAAAGAATAGAGTTATACGGGTTTTTTGCAACAAAAAATTAACTCACAATAAATTTTATAAAAAAATATATTTTTTTTAATTTTTCTTGTAGAAAACCATTACAAAAAAGATTTTCTAAAAAATTTTAAAAATATTCAAATATGTTTTTAAAATATGCTTTTTTATTAAATTTCAAACAAATAGTTCAGAAAATGTTTTTTAAAAAAAGCCAACGTCATACAGCCTTAAGTTGTGTTTTATATATTTAAAAAAATTTCATAGAATTATAAAACTTATAAATTTATTTTGCCATAACTATGTTTTCAATTTTCTTTTATTAACCCGAGTAAAAATAAACATATATTACAATATATAACTTGATACGAACATAATAAATTATATATGATTATACATCCGTGAGATATTTTGTAAATATTTTTAATGCAGTCATATGTTGTAATATATAATTTAATCATGATTCGGATTAAAAGGTGTACGGTAGATATTACTATATGAAATAATATGAGGTTCAATACAAAATTTGTTGTTCTGTATAATTTGATATAAAATTTTATATATCTCATTCTCTTCCATATATAACTATAAATGTTTCTAAAATTTTCTTAGTTTTTTAGGCAAAGTATAAAAACTTTTTAAAATGTTCCTAAGCATTTCCTTGTTAGGGTTATGTATATCACCTATCTGGTTCGAAGCGTACCCAAACAATTTTTTTGTTTAAGAAAATTATATGTTTGGTGAATGTATCGTTGACCTGTGGTGTATCTCACCCCAACCACCAAACACCAAGATTTTATATGTTTTATTGCAATTAGATCTAATTGGATCCACTGAAATATGGCAATGTCTGGTCAAAACTCGGATGAAATCGGATCATATTGTATACACGTTGATCTTTTTTAATGCAAAAACATCCACCATTATTCGGATCACATTGCGTTTTAATATATATTGTGTCATATATCATTATATATTGCATCATATAAAAATTTTTACTCGGGAAGTAATGAAATAAAAATTTATAAATATATTCTGAAAAATATTCATATTTACCTAAAAGAAAAACTACATATTTCTAATATTGTAAAACTCTTTTTAAAATATTCAAATATTTGATATTCTTTTCACTACTCTAGCAAAATATTAAACAAATTCTACAAACAGCAAGAAATTTTATAACTTTTTTTACGTTTGTTATAATATTTATTCTATTTTTTTAGATTTTATATCAATATCATTTAATTTTATATGTTCAAGTAAAAGCATTAGGTTATATTCTTCTTCCAGTTAAAAAAAATGTGCTATAAATGCAAATCAAAAATTTAATATAAAACTTTATTATGAAAATTTGTATACATATCTCATATTAGACAGGCATTTTTTTGTATGGCAAAAAATGTTCTTTCGATTTTGAAAGTCCAGGTAAATTTTTAGTTTCCTCGACCTAAAATTTGTGGGGTATTAATAGAGGCAAATCGAATTAAATAAAGCTGTGTTGCCCGGCGATCAAAGTTTTGGATTATTGAAAATTAAAAAAAAAAAAAATTTAAAAAAAATATAACACAAAAAATTGTCTTGTTTATTTGTATGTCATATTCAGGGACAGGACCTTCATGCACTAAAAAACTATGTTTTAGGCGCCTAAAATATGCACTAAAAAGTCTTGAAATATGCACTAAAAATCTTAAAATATGCACTAAAAATCATAAATATCCACTTGTTTTTTTACTTTTATTAAAAAAAACATAAAATTTAAATTCAGTATGGTATTTTATTCATATATACAGCGTGTATAAAATGTTATTAAAAAACAAAAATTATCTAAAAAAATTAAAAAACTGCTTTAATGCAAAAAAAAAAATGAATATCATACTAAAATTTTAAAAATAGCTAAAAAAAATACTAAAAAATATCTAAAATACTAAAATTTATGCAAAATATGACCTAAAAATATGCATTTATAGCGAAATAATAGCAAAATATGCAAAAATATGCATTTTAAGCCAAATATTCAAAAATATGCACTTACGAATCGATGCCATATTAAAGCAAATTCTTTGATTCGCAAAGATATCTTGTTTATGCTGTTCTATGACTAAAGGGAAAAAACATGCGTTTGCATGAAGTCCTCTCCTTGGTCATACTATTTAATTTTGATGCGCTTGGCGATCAAAGTTTTGGATTTTTAAAAATTAAAAAAAAAAAAAATTTTAAAATTTAACCATTAGGGATGTGATTTCCATACCAATGCATGGTTTTTGTCGATATTCTAAATTATCTTTCCGAATCAAGAAATTTGCGTTAAAATGGCATCGATTTGTTTTTGAATATTTTGCATATATTGGTGAAAATGCATATATTGGTTTTAAATGCATATTTTGTGCATATTTCCAACTTTAAAGTGTATATTTTTGCATATTTTGGCATAAATTAGCAAAAACACAAATTGAAATTTATTTGTTTCAAAACTGTTTACAATTTGAAAAATTTATTTTGAAAATAAAAATTTTTTTTTTATTATTTTAAATTATTTTTAGATTAGATTGTTTTATGTAGTTTCTTAAAAATCGTGCTTACATAAAGTTTCAAATGTTATTTTCACTTTTTTTAGAAGTTTTTCACATGAAAACAAGATTTTTATTGCAGAAATTTTATTTGTTAGTGCATATTTTTAGGTTTTAACATGATAATATTTTTAGGCTGGTGTCTAATTTTAAAAAAAGTTGCAGGACGTTACCTCAGTTTGACTATATAAGCTAACAATTAACGAAAAAGAAAACAAGAATTACTATTTTAATTTTCTTAAAACCAAGAATTTTAATAACTTGGGCTTGTAACTTGGATAATAATTCACCTCGTGGTGAATAAAACCGTTTTTCACTAGCTGGTGAATAAGAAGTAACATTTTTTTTTTATAAATTTTTGTCATCAAATTTTTTTTTTTCATCAATTTTTTTCATCAAATTTTTTTTTTTTTTTTTCATCAATTTTTTTTCCATAAAATTTTTTTTTCATCAATTTTTTTTTCATCAAACTTTTTTTTCATCATTTTTTTTTTTTATCAAATTTTTTTTTTATCAATTTTTTTTTTCATCAAATTTTTTTTTCATCAATTTTTTTTTTTTTCATCAATTTTTTTTATACCTTCCACTTAGTGATAGAGGGTATATATAAGTTTGTCATTCTGTTTGTAACTCATCGAAATATCGATCTGGGACCCCATAAAGTATATATATTCATGATGCCCGATCGATTTTAAGACATTCTAGCGATGTCCGTCTGTCCGTCTGTCTGTCTGTGGAAAATGCTGTCGCGGACAAAATATTGCACAGAGATGACTGAAACTAAACATATTTATTGGAAGTTCTCCCGAGAAGTTTGGTATTGCATTTGAGCGATATCGGTTCAGCGGTTCAATGGTTATGAACGAAAATGTAAGCACACCTCAAAAATTTCAGTACATTCAACATAACCTAAAAATACAAAATGCTTTAATTCGGCTTCTGGTCGGCATATATGAGTATAAATGAGCACAAAATGGTATTTAAACAAGTACGAACATATTTTTTGACAAAAAAAGAAAAAAATCGCGGATTTTTTTTACCAAAATTTTTTTTCAAAAAAAATTTTTTTTTTCAAAAGTAATTTCCTTTTAAATAAAGTTTTTGCAATAATCTTTTTGAAATTGTGGAGGGTATCACTACATTCGGCAAGGCCGAATTTAACTTTTTTACTTGTTTTTCATAAAATTTTTTTTTTATCAATTTTTTTTGTCATAAAATTTTATTTTTTCATAAATTTTTTTTCATCAATTTTTTTCATTAATTTTTTTTTATCAATTTTTTTTTCATCAAAATTTTTTTTTCATATTTTTTTTTTTTATCATATTTTTTTCATCAATTTTTTTTCATCAAATTTTTTTATAAAATTTTTTATTATCAATTTTTTTCTCACCAAAAAATTTTTTTTTCATATTTTTTTTCATCATTTTTTTTTACATCAAAAAATTTTTCTTTTCATCAAAAAAATCATCAAAAACTTTTTTTCATCAAAATTTTACTTCTCCAAAAATTTTGGGTTCATTAAACTTTTTTCAACAAAATTTTGTTTTTCGTGAAATAAAAATCATTTTTTTTTACCAAAACTACTTTTTCACCAAGTCTAAGCTTTTCGCATAAAAATTTTCCATTTGTTTGTCAAATGTACATAAAACAAGTGAGAGTGTTATATTCTTTGGTGCCAAATCTTTTATACTCTCCAAAATGTAAAAACACTTTTTTTCACTTATTTTGCACTCACTTACGAAATGTACACAGAAAATAATATCGTAATTTTTTTTTTAATTAAAAATGGATTTGATATTAAATTTAACTTCAATTAAACATTTTAATTGATTCAATTAATGTTTTAATTGAATTCTTATCTTTACTGAAAACAAAAATAAAATAAACAAACGAAACCGGTTTTGTATGCATTAGTGTTAGTAGCCAATGAAAAAATAAAAATGTAAAAAACAACAAAAAAAAAACTTTTGAACTATTGTTTTGTATATTTTGGTGGTAGCAGCCACCAAAAAAATTTAGTTTCATTGTGTTTTGCTAATGAAATGTGTACAGTTGAAACAAAAAATAAAATATGAGGCATTTGCCTTGTGTTTTGCACATTGAAATATAATAATTTTTTTTTTGTTTCAACTTTACTAAAGCGACAAAAATGCATGCAATAACAAGATTTAAAAATAAAAATGTAATTTTAAATAGTTATTGATATTTTAAAATACTACTATAATGTTTCAATGCAAATTTATACCAACTGTTTATATTTAATAAAGAAAAATAAATTCTTAATAATTTAAAACAAAAAAATTCTATGTTTATTTATTTTAGGGCATTTTTTGAAGTTTAACTTTTAAAATTAAATTGAGCTTTGGTCTTTTTTCTATTAAACATTTTATGTGAATCAATAAATCTATATTATTGATTTTCAATTTTATATTAATTTTTTTTTTTTTTTTTATTTAATAACAATTTTAATTGGTTTTCCATTTTATTTTCAATTAAAACTTTAATTGATTCAATTAACAATTTAATTAAGTTTTAAAACTATTTTCAAACAAAATGAGTAATTAATATGCGCATTTTCGTGATACGTCCGAAATCAATTAATTTTTTAATTGAATCAACGAATTTCGTAATTGAAATTCATTTTTATTTTTTTCTGTGTACTGTTCTTTTGGTTTTTAAATGGGGTCCTCGACTGAAACTTCAATTCGTTTTGCATGGAATAGTAAAGTAATATTACATTATTTTTTCTAAAAAAACTCTGCTTTGGCAATCTTCCGCAAAACATTATCATGATTTAATGTTTTGAGCAAGAGTACCAAATTCGCAGGCATTTTTTAGCGCATATTTTTAATTTTTTTAGCGCATATTGTCGATTTTTTAGTGCATGAAAATCTTATCCCTAGTAATCATGTTTTTATACATATTTCATATTTATTAATTTTGATGCGTTTAACATGAATATCAAAAAAAAAGTGAAATCAGTCAAACAGTTTTCGAGATATCGCTATTTGAAATTTTCAAAAATGGCGATTTTTCATTCGTTCAAGAAATTAAAAAAAAAAAAAAATTTAAATTTCTTTTCCTTTGCCCTTCATTGAGATGAACTTTAATTTACACTAAATTTAGGGCAAAAATTTTTTAGCCCCTGGCGCCCATAGATCGATTATAGATTTTTTTTTAAATTTCCACCAAAAATTTATAGAAAATTGTAAATATTAAATACATTTGAAAAAAAAAAACAACTAAATTATAATTTAGCACCAATTTTTAAAACATTGCTGCTAAATTGCCAAAGAGGCTGCTAATTCTAGCTTTAAAGGAGCTTTCTCGAAAGATCTGACTCGATCTTTTATTAAACTTAAACTTTCAAATATCTCAAACGTTGTACCCAACTTTATATACCCAATTTTAAACTTCTACGAATTTCAACAGAAATAATAATGGAGTCTCAAAAGGAAATGAGAGAAAAGTGCATAACAAGTATATAAATTAGGGTGGCTCAAAAAATAACTTTTGTCGAATTACGTTGAGTGATAAGCAAATTATGTTTTTTTTTGTTCTCAAAGCTCTAAATTTAAAATTTTTGCCAAATCGGACAATTTTAGTCTGTGCCGCTTAAAAAGGAGTATTTAACTAAGCATAACCTAACAATGTGGTGGCTGTGACGTCTAAGGTGACGACCAGCCTGTTAAGTGTTGTTAAAGGTATGAATATGACAAACATAGCCGAGGTTCGATTCCCGACTGGGGCTTCAAAGTGACATCTTTTCTTTAAATGTTACTTTTGACAAGTATCCGTGCAAATTTATATTCTATCAAACCTAAAAATTATATTGTAAAAACTAGAGGCCAATAGGATAAAATTAGCCCGGCGATCAAAATTTTAGATTTTGGAAAATTAAAATTATAAAAAAAAATTAAGCGACTGTTTATTTGCAAAAAATGGCGGATTTTCCATTGGTCAAGAAATTTTTAAAAAAAGTCTCAAAAATTTGTTGCTTGACCCTGTCATAGATCTTGAGACAAAATTTCATTTAAAATTAATTCAAGCCAAATCAGATCATTTCAACCCGTGACGCCCTTTGATCAAAGTTTTGGATTTTTCTGTAGATCAAGTTAACCAAAAATTCGAAACTTCGATTGAAGGGCGAACGGTTTTCGAGATATCACTATTTGAAATTTTCAAAAATGGCGGTTTTTTTCTTCGTTCAAAAAAATTAAAATTTCTTTTTCTCAAAATTTCTTTTTCTTTTTCTTTACGCTACCTTGAGATGAACGTTAATTTACACTAAATTTGAGGATACTCCGATCATTTTAGCCCCTGACGCCCTTAGATCAATTGAAGGGCTTATTGTAAAAACTCGATAAGGAACGTTTCATTTTGTCGAGGGTTTGCCTTAAAACTTTTGAAATAATGTAGAATAAGAACTTTTGCAGAACTTCCATTCTCAAGATACTTGTACGAAGGATTTAAGCAAGACTTCTGCCAAAAATCTGTCAATAAAACATCAGTAGAAGGGGGAAAACACCAAAAAATAAAATGTTGCTTATCAAGTTTTGGCATTAAGCCCTTCAATTATGGATTTTTTGAAAATTTCCACAAAAAAAAATCTAGCGTCTGTTTATTACTTTGGGTGCGCTAAAAAAAAATATAAAAAAAAATTCAATCGGTCAAATGGTTTTCGATATATCGCTATTTGAAATTTGAAAAAAGGGCGAATAACCGCCCTAACGGTCACGAAATTAAAAAAAAAAATCATACAATTTTTTCGTTGACCTTTTCATAGAGCTTGAGATAAATGTTCATTAAAAACTAATTTAAATTTTAATCCGTGACACCCTTCGATCAAGTTTTGGATTTTTTTGTAGAAAATTTTAACCAAAAACTCGAAACTTCGATTGAAGGGCGCCATGGGTTGAAATTTTTTAATTTGTATCAAATTTAATTTTAATAAAAGTTTGCCTCAAACTTTATGAAATATTCAATGAAACGAAATTGCGATTTAATTTAAAAATTTCTTGAATTGTAGCAAAAAGGCGCCATTTTGGAAATTTTTTGACAAAATTTCAAGAGGCGATATCTCTAAAACCGTTTGACTGATTTCCAATGATGGGTACCAATACCTTTTCGATACCAATACCCGTTAATACCAATTGAAATTGAAAACCAATACCAATTAAAAACCAAAACCTTTATTTGTGCGATACCAATACCGATAAAAAACCAATACCGATTCCCCACTACCAATACCAATTAAAAACCAATACTTTTATTCTTCAAAACCAATACCAATAAAAAACCAATACCAATTCATTTTTTTCTACTTTCGTATCGGTTTTGTTTCGGTTTTTTTGTATTCTTATTTTCGTTTGTTTTAATTATGAATTCAAACATTTTCTTACCATCACATTATTGGGTTTTACCTGGCTTAAGATGTTCACAAAAGATGTTACATCGATCAGTAATAGTTTGCATGCAATATCACATAACAAAAAGGAGTTAGCTATTTGAATTTTAAAAGCCATAAAAACATAAAACAATTTTTTTTGTCACGTACCATATCCATATGTTTAACCCAATTGGATTGTTATGACCCCTAATAAAAGTAGATCTTAAAAAATTTAGACCTTTTATGTGATAAATTTTTGATATTGATAATTGATTTTACCTGACTAACGAATTGTTAAAGATGTTCACAAAAGATGTTACATCGATCAGTAATCGTTTGCATGCAATGTCATATAACAAAAAGGAGTTAGCTACTTGAATTTAAAAAGCCATAAAAACATAAAAAAAAAATATTTTTTTTACTTCTTTTTAACCAAATTTGATTTTTACGACCCCTAATAAAAGTAAATCTTAAAAAATTTAGACCTTTTCTGTGACGAAATTTTTTCTTTGGCAAACATTGTTTATATTTGATATACATTAAGTGTCACTGCACTGTTCTTTGGGTTGTAAAAAAATACTAATGTCCTTTTTTGGAAATTCCAATCAAGCAGTCGTTACAAAATTTTATGTCACAACCACAGACCATATAGACATGCAACACGAGTGCTTATTTTGGTACTTTCAATATGGACGCATACAAAATACTACTAAATTTGGTTCTCTGCCTAGAATACGTGTGCCTGTACGTGTGAGCTTTTGCATCTGTATATTCGTTGTTTGTTTACGTTTTGTATGAAACGTCAAAAGTTTCACGCGCGTGCCGTCACTATACATACACATATGCGAAACTTGTTCGTTTCACCCCTATGGTCACAACACCAGAATCCAAAAATTATTATTTTTTTTTGTTTTATTAGAGGCACACTGTGCCGGGCACAGTGTATTTTTTTTTTCTTTTAGTGTAAAAATATTTTTGAGGGACAAAAATGCGTTGGAAAATATTTTTGTGACTTACCAATGTTTTAAAACCTGTTAACGGGGTTTCAACACGTGAATTTAGGGTGAGGTGAATCTGAAATTTACGGTTTTGCTAATAACTTTTGAACCACTGCACCGATTTGGCTGAAATTTAAAACGAACCGGACCAGAGGAACGGCAAATATATATGCCACACTTCAGCACCCTCAGAATTGCCGTTCGAAAGTTACCGTGTGTTTTATCTCGTAAATTCCAGAAAAACCCTTGCCGAAATTCACTCATTTGCTTATAACTTTTGAACCACTGGACCGATTTCGCTGGATTGCAATACCAACCTGACCAGGTAAATGCCCAACATATATGCCAAACTTCAGGAGCCTCCGTAAATTCTTTCAAAAGTTAGCGTGTTTTCAACAGACATACAGACAGACAGACGGACAGACGGACGGACGGACATTGCTAGATCGTCTTAAAATCGATCGAGGATCATGAATATATACACTTTATGGGGTCCTAGACCAATATTTCGAGGTGTTACAAACGGAATGACAAACTTATATATACCCTCTATCACTAGAGTGGAGGGTATAAAAAAAGCGCTTTGCCAATGTTTTCTATTTAAATCCGTTCAAAGTATAATTTGTAATTAAAATTTATTAATTTTCATAACAATTGGAATATTTTTCATTTCCCTGCAGTATTAGATATTGGTCCTTGAAAGCTCTCGTGATATATCACTTAGACACAATTCCTATCACAAACCTGACACCTTTTATATAAAAACACGTTTCTTTTGTGAGGAAGTGTCTTAAACTCCGGATACATCACATGTGAAATGCCACTGGGTCTATCCTTTTGGAAAACAACACGTTTCGGTTCAATACATCACTTTTTTTCGGTACTTTTGCTAAAAGGTTAATCTAGGACTATTATTTCGTGTAGTTTCAAACATAAGCATAAACTCGTTATACCCTGTACCACACAGAAAAAAATAAAAAAAAAATTTGAGTAAATTTTTAATACTATTGAGTAAAAAATTACTCAATTTTCCACCAGTAAACAATTTAATAGTATTGAGTAAACTTTTAATAAAAAATTATTAAATGCTTAATAAAAAATTTGAGTAAATTATTAATTCACACAATTAAATCTTTACTTAAAATTTTTTAATATTTTTAAGTAACTTTTTAATTGTGTCAAGTAAAAATTTACTCAAAATGTATCAAATTATTTTTTTAAAAAGTTTAAAAAGTTTCTAATTTTTTTTCCAAAAATATTGCTTTTACAAACTTTACCAAATATACTTATGTCTTCAAGACAAAGTAAAATTTTATAAAGATGATTTCAAACTTTCATGTACATATACAAAAAACAATAAACTAAATGAGAATTCAAAACACCAAGAGAAAAAAAAATAAATAAAAATAAATATTAAATTTGTATTAAATTATTTACTCAAATTTTATTTTCAATTTTTGAGTAAATTTTTAATTGCGTCAATTAAAAAATTACTCAAATTTTTTTTAAAAAATTAAACAAGTGATTACTCAAATTTGTTTCCTCCATATTTTTTTCTGTGCACAAGGCGCTTTAAAATAGCAACGGCATACCGTTTACCGTGGTTATCATTTTGGACGCTGGGAGAGTACTAAACTGTGATGCTTTCCCAGCACACAAGCGACCATTAAAGGTACTTTGCCAGCGCTCTCCCGTTCGTATTTTTCTGCCTGGGTAGTTTAATTATTGGCTTTCCCCATACAATTTAAACGTCAAAATAAACCACCGTTTTATTTTGACAGATAAAGTGCTTAGAATTGTATGGGGAAGACACATAATTAAACTAGCTTAAATGAATGCGAATATGGTATTACTGGTGTTTTGATAAACAACTTGTTTAAGGTCGTAAGTTTGAACCCCATATAAGAAAACAATTACCCGTGTAATCGCAATTACCAAAAGATCTAAAATCGAAAAAGAGGCCTCCACGATAATCTATTTCGATAACCTTTTCAAAAAATATTTATGTATGAAAAGGATGAATTTCAGGTATATTTTGTAACGAATGTTAAGTCTCAACTTTCTGCAATTAAAAAATATCTCTCCTTGGCCACCGCAATTTATATGTGCATTAAATGCAATGTTCATCAGCACAGAAATTGTTTAAAGAAAAAACGAAAACTTTGCATTTTATTATTTTAGGCTTTTAATTTTTATACCCTCCAGCGACTTAAAATTTTAAATATAAAGTCGACTATTAAAAATATATTTTAGAAGTCGATTTTTTGAGGACTTGTGGTGAGGCAGTTTGAATTTTAATTTGGTTATAAAAACTAAATTAATTATATAACAAATGCTATTTACATCATTAATAAGGGGTTCAAATACCCTTGCCTATTAATTTTTTTAAAGAAAAAATACTGAAAAATGTCCTTAATATTAGAGATGGGCGCGTGAGTGATTTTTGGCTCACTCACGCTAACGACAGGAATTTTTGAATCACGCACACTCACTCACGAGCATATTTTTTCTACTCGCACTCACTCACAATCAAGTGAGTAAATTTAACACAACTCACACTCACGTGCACTCAAGCAAGCTTCGCTCACACTCACGTTGACTCACACTCACAAAACTCTAATTTATACAAAAACTAAAATTTTGAAAAATCTTTCAAAATTTTAAGCAAAATTTAAAGTTCAGAGAAATTTTACAATTTTTTTTTTTGCTTTTTTCGGGATAAAATCTAAAGTTAAGCCAAATTTTACAATTTTTTTGTAAATTTTTTTTGTACGAAAGGAAATATGAAGAGAAAATAAATCACGCAAACTCACGCAAAAAAATCGACTCACGCACACTCACTCACGCACACTCACTCACGCAAAAATCTTACTCACGCACACTCACTCACGCAATTTTTTTCTCCACTCACACTCGCTCACAATCACGTGAATAAAATTGAATTCAGTCACACTCACGCGTGAATCACGTGAATCACGCTCTAATCTGCTCATGAGCCCATCTCTACTTAATATAAGAAAAATAAAAAATAAATCATTATTCAAAAATCCACCATGTCCGATCGATGACTTAAAATCAAAACTAAACTCGGTTAAAAATTGCACATAAACGTATATTTTTCTCCACTGTGGGGCGGTGGAGACAGAAGGACTACGTACGTTAAATTAATTAATATTAACGACAAAACCTTTTGCATACAAATTCCAAAACCGATATAAGATAAATACCAATACTTATTAAAAACCGATACCGATTCGAGGCTAAAACCAATACCAATACCCAATACCTAAATAATTCAAAACCAATACCGAAACCTATACCAATTCAACAAAAAATGAAAACCAATACCTATACCAATACTAATATAATTTTAAAAACCAATACCAATACCAATACTTTTATCGAATTGGTACCCATCCTTGCTGATTTCAGACATTTTTTAAATATTCGTATTCGTTACTTTTTATACCCTCCACTTAGTGATAGAGGGTATATATAAGTTTGTCATTCCGTTTGTAACTCATCGAAATATCGGTCTGGGACCCCACAAAGTATATATTCATGATGCCCGATCGATTTTAAGACATTCTAGCGATGTCCGTCTGTCCGTCTGTGGAAAATGCTCTCACGGACAAAATATTGCACAGAGATGACTGAAACTTAACATATTTATTGGAAACTTAACATATTTATCTGCCAAGAAGTTCGGTATTGCATTTGAGCGATGTCGGTTCAGCGGTTCAAAAGTTATGAACGAAAATGTAAGCACACCTCAAAAATTTCAGTACATTCAACATAACCTAAAAATACAAAATGCTTTAATTCGGCTTCTGGTTGACATATGTGAACATAATTGAACACCAAATGGTATTTAAACAAGTACGAACATATTTTTTTACAAAAAAAGAAAAAAATCGCGGATTTTTTTTACCAAAATTTTTTTTTGCGGAATTTTTTTTTTTAAATTTTTTTTTTTTTTAAGTTATTTCCTTTTAAATAAAGTTTTTTGTAATAATCTTTTTGAAATTGTGGAGGGTATCACTACATTCGGCAAGGCCGAATTTAACTTTTTTACTAGTTTAATTTCAAATTTTTCAAAAATCCATAAAACAAAATTTTTTTTTGGAAAATGTACTGATGATAACACCATAAGTTGAGTATTTGAAACAGGTATGGGAATAACAAAAAGGTCTATAATTTTAAGAAATAAAATGTTCTTCTACTTTTTTCCACTCAAAACTTATAAAAATTGAATTAGAGCCTGTGCCCCATCTGTAGTAACAGAAAAAGTATAGAATTTTTTTTTTTTGCTTTTTAAAAAATTTCAAGGATCATTTTTAACCCCAGAGGCAAATTGTCCGATTTGCCAAAATTTTTAAATATAACGTTTTTAGACTACAAGCAACCATAATTTCCCCGGCAGCCGACGGATTTCGACAAAAGTAATTTTTCCTGCTACCCTAATATACATATAAACATATTTCTACTTATTTTTCAATAAATTGAAATTGATATTTTTCATTTCGTTTGTGCAATTCTTTTTGTTGATGTTTTTTTTTTTGGAGCTCTTCATTTTAAAAAGTATTTATTTACAATATGTTTTTATAACATTCACAAAAACTGTAAGAAAAAAGTGGAAAAAAATAAAATTTTTCTTCATATTTTTTTTCGCCGAATATGTAACATTATCATTTTCATCGTTATTATCAATAACACAGTGCAACAACCAAAATCGGAATGCGATGAAACAAAAAGCAAATGAAAGTTTACATATTCCACAACAAAACTCTCAAGTTTTTTTTTTACACGCATTTGAAGTTGGTGAACTTTTATTAAAATAGTTGTTTTTTAATTGACATTTCCAATTTAATTATAAAAAAGAATTTAGCTCGAGGCCTGGATTTTGTAATTAAAATTCTTCTTTATTTATATCTTAAATTTCGCTACTCATCGAGAAGCATCCTCAGATACTCCCTGAGGATGTTACTGGATGAGTAGCGAAATATTGGATATAAATAAAGAAGAATTTCAATTACAAAAACGAGGCCTCGAGCTTAAACATTTTATTTTTATAATAATTATAATAATAATTGCTTGAAAACTGTATAGTGGCGTATGATTATATTTTTTTTATGATCAAGGTTTTTTTTAGTTCAGCAGCGCTAGATTTTTTTTACACGCATTTGAAGTTGACGAACTTTTCATTATAATTATAATAATAATTGCTTGAAAACTATATAGTGGCGTACGATAAATTTGTTTATTGCCTTTTAATAACAATCATACGCAACGGTGCACAGTGATTCATTTTAAATAATTTGGATTTTCAGTAAATAGGTAATGGACCGATTGAAATGAAATTCATAGCGGTTATAGCATAAATTTGGACACTGGATTCCACATTTCCAATAAGAGCACCACCATGGGCCCCTAAAGTAGGACATGTTTAGAACAAAAAAACTTTAAATGCTTTCAAGTCGCCAACTTTAAATGAGTGTAAAAAAAATCTAGCGGTGAACTAAAAAAAAAGGCTCGAGGGTTTTGTTAAGTGAAATGTCAATTATAATTTGCTTTTGGTTTTGGTTTATGCCATTAAGATTCGGAAAGTTCGATTTTGTATCACTGTGTAATCACAAAAAAAAACACTTTCTTTACTGTCAATTTGTTGTTCTTTTTATTCTATAGACTTTATATAAAATATAAGGCGGTATTTTCCCTTAGTTAAACTGTTTGTAACATAGTGAAAAAATTACTAGAATTCCGAATAGTTCGGTTTCAAAATATGAAAAGATTTCAACAGACATACCGACTGACGGACGGACAGACATCGATAGATCGTCTTAAAATTGATCGGGACTCATGAATATATTTCCTTGCATTATGCAGGGTATTTTAAGATTTAACACAACCTCAAATAAATTTTTAACTTATTTGTTTTTGATCAAAAAATTTAAAAACAGTCAAAGTGTTTCAATTATATTAAGAAATAATAAAGAGTGAGTGAGGACCAAAATAAACTTTTATGACTTAACTATGCTTTTAACACTTTTTCTTCGTCTGAAATATCAATTCTTCATTGTTGTCTGACACTTTGCAACACTTCAATGATGTACGTTTGGTATATGACAACAGTGAAATTTATTAAAAACAGACAAAATTGCAGGTTAGAAAGAAAAAAATTTTTTTGAAATGAAAAATCGCTGGCAAAAATCTCTAACATTAAATTTTTTGTTAAATTAAAAATATTCAATTATTTTTTTAATTGATTTAACTAAAATGTTAACTTTAGAATTTTTTAAAATCTAGTTGCAATTCTTGATAATTTCAATATCAGTTATTTTTTTTAATTAAATCAATTAAAAAATAATCAATTATTTTTATAATTGATTCAACAAAACTATTAATCAATATTATAATTATTTTTCAAAATTAATCTTAATAGACGTTGCAATAACTAACTAATAAATAATCAAGTTCGGGGTCCTTTTTGTATAGAAATATTCTTTATTTTATTCCTCCAATATTTCTTCATTCCTCGAAAAACATCAACCGGGAATATATTCAAGGAATAACGAAATAGTGGAGGAAATTTACTAAAAACAGACAAAATTGCAGGTTAGAAAGAAAACATTTTTTTGAAATGAAAAATCGCTTGCAAAAATCCCTAGCATTCAATTTTTTGTTAAATTAAAAAATATTCCATTTATTTTTTTAATTGACACAACTAGAATTTTTTTTCGTTTTTTTTTAATTAATCCCAAATGGAGTTAATTTAATAAATTGTTGATCAAATATTTCCAATATCAATTATTTTTATACCCTACACCACACTGTGGTACAGGGTATAATGAGTTTGTGCTGATGTTTGTAACGACCCGAAATATTGTTCCTAGACCCACTTTTAAGTATACCGATCAACTCAATGTAACTTTTTGAGTCGATTTAGCAATGTCCGTCCGTCTGTCTGTCCGTCCGTCCTTCCGTCTGTCCGTCCGTCTGTCTGTCCATGAAAACGTTGTAAACACGATACAGGTCGCAATATTTAATTAATTGACTTGAAATTTGAAACTTAAACCTCTTTTGGCCCAAGGACGAAGCCAATTGAAATTGGAAAAATGGGTCCATATTTAGACCTAGCACCCATACAAAGGACCTCTTTAGTCTTGGCTCATATGTCTCTAATAACCGCATTATAATAGGTATCTTTTGGAAATTTGGCAGGTAATCATGTTTTATCTACACAAATCACCATTCCGAATTTTAAAGAAATTGGAGTGGTTCTTCTTGTAGCCCCCATACAAACCACCTTTCCGATTTTCACATAAATCTCTCAAATTTCATGAAAATAGAAAATATTTAATTTAAATTCTGTTTGTGTGTGTTTAAAGCATACATTAACCACCTTATCAAATCTGATTATCATCGGACCACTTTTGGACTTAGGCCCGCTTCATGTGAAAATTTCGCCCGATATTCAGTTGAAGCGATTTATTGTCAACAAAAAGAAGCCTATTCTACTCAAATTTGATTAGTGAGTGCTTTTTACACTTATTAAAGATTTGACAAAATATAGATCTAATCAGTCCATGTTTGAACTTGGGACCCATTTTCCGGGAAACTCTGGTGTAGGGTATTATATGGTCGGTCTTGACCGACTATAATTTTCTTACTTGTTTTTTATTGAATCACTTAAAAAAATAATCAATTATTTTTATAATTGATTTAACAAAAATATTAATCAATATTATAATTTTTAGAAAATAAACTAAATAAAGGAAGTAATGATTAACTTAAAAAAATTCAAGTTCGAGGTTCTTTTTGTGTATAAATATTCTTTATTTGTGTTTTTGAATGATTTAGTTTATTTTATTTCTACAATATTTTGCCTTTCCTCGAAAAACATAATCAGGGAATATATTTAAGGAATAACGCAATATTGGAAAAATATAAAAAGAGGATTTATATTAGAGTTGTCAATTATTCGACTTTCAACTTTGTTCGAATAATTCAAATAATTGTTTTTCCTCGTTCGATCAAACGATCAAAGATCAAAATTTATTCGATTAATCGAAGAGAATAACGAATAAAAAATTATTTTAAAAAATATTTTTATTAACAAAAAAAAATAAACAATTCATATAAAAAAAACTTAAAATAAGAAAGTTAAAAGTTTTATTAACGAAAAAATGCATAAAAAACTTAAAAATAAAATAGTTAAAAGTTAAAAAAACTTAAAAATTGAATAAGTGAGATCACTTTTAATTAATGGATGTCGATTTTAATACTTGTTGAGAAATAATTCAAATACAAATTATTATTTGAAGTATTCAGACAAAATATATCATAATTGATTTTAATTTTTGTCAAATAAGACAATTTAAGTTGTTCTTAAGAAATAATCTTTTAAAAATAAAAGTTGACTCAATTTTTTTGCTTTCAAACGAATTTTGGTTTTGGTTTTTGTTTTTATTAAATTAGATTTTGAAAACATTCTTTCGCTAATTGTTGAAGTAGGTGATATAGTAAGAAGAGCATACAAAAGTTTATCTAATTTTTCTGCTCTTTTTTCAGATTTTCCCAAATATACCATATCGTCTGATATATCGCTGAAGTCCTTTTTATTTTCTGAATTTTTAATACTTTGAATTGAATTATTTAACTCGCATAAAAGATTATTATTTTCACTACTAATAACTTCCTCTATTTCAATACTTTTATCTGAATTATTGTGATTACTTTCAACATAAAATAATTTGGAGTATAATTCATTTGCGTTATCTTTTGTTTCGCTTTTTGGAGAATATTTTAAGAAACTTTCATTGCTCGGAAAATTTCCAGAATTTAGAAAAATTATTAACGTACTTAACACTTTTATACGTCTCTCATTAATTCTTATTTTAATGCGTTTAAGTAAGTCTGATGCAAAAGAATTATTAATTTTTTCTAAATAATTTACTGAAAACTTGATAACTCCCCCTAATTCTATAATGGATGTGCTATCCAGGGCTATGGCTACAATATATTTTAACTTTTCTGCATTTTGTATAAAATCTTTCAAGATTTATGAGAATAAATCAAATTCTAAGCATTTATTTAATTTTTTAATTAAAAAAAATTGTTCGATTAATCGACATTAATTAATCGATTTATTCGTTATTCGAAAATCGTCATTTTTGAATTATTCGAACAAGAGTTGGGTTTTGTTTGATCGATTAATCGAATTATTCTTAATCGACTGACAACTCTAATTTATATACAAAAAGAACCTCGAACTTGATTTTTTATTGGTTATTTATGTTACTGAAAAGGTAAAAAAACACTACATTTCTTTGTAAACGTAGTTAGTTTACTTAACGTTGTTGAGTGCTGTTTTTACATGTCCAACATCAATTACATTTTTAATTAAATCAATTAAAAAAGTAATCAACATTTTTTTTTTAATCACACTTTTAATATGTTTCACTGTATCTACGTTCTCTAATACAAATTTCTTTTGAATTGTTGCAAAAAAAAAATATTTTAGCACAAAAGTACTTTTAAGTTTTTTATTTCATTTATTTTTTATTCATAGAAAAAATAAAATAAAAGTTATTTGTTTGTCAAGTTTGTACATGTCAACAATATTTTGTGTATATATTTTTTTTTATATCATTTATATTAATGTATACTAATACTATTGGCAACCCAATATATAAAAAGATGGGAGATTACAAGTTCGAGTCTTAGAAATTAAAGGCAAAAAAAAATTATTGGATAAAACTGTGGATGTTAAATATTCTGTGACAGATTTTATTGATATGCCTTACTGAACTGACAATTTTTTGTATACCAAAAAAGTTTTTTTCCGATTTTGAATGACCAGGCAAATTTTTATTCTGCTAGGCCTAAAATTTTTGTTTTACAAATTTGAGGACAATCGGATTAAATTAACCAGTGGCGCCCAGCGATTAAAGTTTTGGACGTTTGAAAATTTAAAACAAAACAAGTAGAAAAGTTAAATTCGACTTGGCCGAATCTATGAATACCCTCCACAATGCATTTTTTAAAGGATAGTACATTTTTTAACGTGAAAAAATTAGCAATTTTGATTAGAAATATTTTATTTTGAACAAAAAAACTCATTTTTTGCATTTTTTTTTTTTTTTAAAGAAATGTACTAATTTCTTTTTTTTGAGTGTAAATTTTTTTTCGAGTGTAATGTTTTTTTTTAACGTTAAAATATTTCTGAGTGAATGCACGTACGTATGTAGACAAAATATTGTCATTTTTGTAAAAAAACTAATTTTTTTTTGAGTGTAAAATTTTTTTTGAGTGTAAAATTTTTTTTGAGTGTAATTTTTAAGTTGCCAATGCTTTTAAAACTACACAAGTTTAAAAAGCATTGTTTTAAAACTAAACAAGTTTGAAAAGCATTGTTTAGTTACCACCAATGCTTTTAAAACTTGTTTAACACGTGGCATTTAAGATGAAACCAATCTGCAATTCAGGATTATGCTAATAACTTTTGAACCACTGAACCGATTTAGCTGAAATTCAATACCAAACAGACCTGGGGAACGGTAAAGATACGTGTTAAGCTTGAGTAGTCGCATTATTGTCTTTCGAAAGTTATCGTGTTTTTTATCTCGTAAATTCGCGAAACCCCCTTGCCGAAATTTAATCTTTTGCTCATAACTTTTGAACCACTGGACCGATTTGGCTGGATTGCAATTCCAACCTGATTAGGTAAATGACCAACATATATGCCTAACTTTAGTAGCCTCTGCAAAGTCTTTCAAAAGTTAGCGTGTTTTCTACGGACGGACAGAGAGACAGACGGACGGACGGACATCGCTAGATCGACTTAAAATCGATCGAGGATCATAAATATATATACTTTGTGGGGTCATTGACCAATATTTCGATGTGTTACAAATGGAATGACAAACTTATATATACCCTCTATCATTAGAGTGGAGGGTATAACAAGTAGACAAGTTAAATTCGACTTGGCCGAACCTATGAATACCCGCCACAATGCCTTTTTAAAGTGTTAGTAAATTTTCTAACGTGAAAAAATAACATTTTTGATTAGAAATATTTTATTTTGTGTAAAAAACCCTTTTGTTTAGTAATTTTTGTACAAAAAAAAATAATAATTTACTAACTTTTTTTTGAGCGTAAAATTTTTTCGAGTGTATTTTTTTCGTAGTATAGAAATATATTTGAATGACAAAAATACGTTGTAAAATATTTTTGTGACTTAAAATAATTTGAGTAGATTTATTCTAGCTCGAGGTCATTATTTCGTTTACTAATTAAAACTATCATATTCAAGAAACTAATTTTTCTGTTTTAAATTTATTCGTGTTCGTCATTTTTGAAAGACTTAATCGACACGTGTTTCGCAGTTTGTCAGATTCCACTGTTCAGATTATTTAGCAAATATAAAAACCCTATACTAAAAGTAGCAAAGGGATTTTAATGACAAATCGTTAATGATCAAACTAAAATTAAAATCCCTTTGCTACATGTAGTAAAGAGTTTTTATATTTGCTAAATAATCTGGACAATGGAATCTGACAAATTCCGAGACACGTGTTAAAATAATCATCAAATTTAAATAATTTTCTTAAAAATTATTCTACAAGAACATCATAGTTTCAATTAGTAAAGAAAATAATGACCTCGAGCTAGAATAAACCCACTCAAAATGTTTTTAATTTATTTGTATCTCTATTGGGTTTTCCAACTATGTACTTCTATTACCACTATTCATTCTTTATAAACATTATATAATATGTAAAAAAAAATTTTTTATTTATTTCTTCTGAAGAGTTAAAATGTATATTAAATAAACATTTTCAGTATGATTTATTTAATATTGTTTCTTTTAGTTTGAAATACGACTTATGTACAACTTATTTAGAATAAAACAAACTATGTGTGTAAAACTATAGTTTATTGATATGAAATTTTGTTGTTTATTTGTTTGTTTTCATGTTTTCAAAAGAATTAAGTAGATATATTTATGGTTTTCATATTTAAAACATTTGCCACTACATGTCGACGGTCACATTCCAAAACAGGCTAAGTTGACATAACATGTTTTGCTGGAAATAGCATTTTTTAAATGTTAGTATTGATTGGACTAATTTATCAAAAGTTTTAAGCAAAAATGTATTATGTATAATTTAAAAAGTTAAAAAAAAAACTTCCTTTGTAAATGTTCTAAGTTCAGTTAGCATAATATGCTTAGATTTGTTTGTTTGTTTTAAGCTAAGTGTTCTTTTTTAGTACTGAAAAATAATTTCAATATTAAGTTTTTTCCAAACTAAAACATGCTATCTGAACTTAGAATAGCAATGCAAGTTACTTTAATCTACTACAAATTTATAAATTTTAAATAAATTCTATTACTATTGTGATACGAACACAGAAGGTCTTAAGGTTCTATCTCGAGATATCGTCAAAAAACTTTGAAGGTGATTATCTCAAAAATAGCATTTTAGACTTAGCATGTTTTAGCAAACTGCAAAAAAAGTTGTTTTTATTCCTTAAGATCTTTTGAAGTTTTAGCATACAAATAAAATTTTATATTAGACAGATGTTTTAGACTAACAGAGAATTTGAGAAAACATATTTTTGAGAAAAAAATAAAAATTATGTCTATGTCAAGTTTTATGTCTATGTCGAATTTGATGTCTAATATTACAACTTACAAGAGAAGTATCTTTAATGTAACACTCCGATCTTTAAGGGTTCGGTTTAATTGTGTAGTTCAGGAAAAATAAGGGAATACGTATTTTTTTAGCGGTCCCAGCAAGCACAACTTTTTGACATAGTGAGTAAAACACCAAAGTTTTACGACATTTTTGTTAACAATTCAAAAAATGTTTTCATTTTTGTCACGGTATTAGCACCACGAGATAGGTATTTTTAATACCTTTAATCTGCTACCAAATATGCCTATAGTAATTTCAAATAAATAGGCGTAAAACGTAAAAAACTAAAAAATGTGGGAATGTGAGAAAGTGAGAGTGTGAATGTGAGAATGTGAATGTGAGAATGTGAATGTGAGAATGTGAATGCGAGAATGTGAAAGTGAGAATGTGTGAATGTGAGAATGTGAATTTGAGAATGTGAATTTGAAAATGTGAATGTGAGAATGTGGATGTGAGAATGTGAATGTGAATGTGATAATGTGAGAATGCTAATGTGAGAATGTGAAAGCGTTAATGGGAATGCGGGAATGTAAATGTGAGAATGTGAGAATGGGAACGTGAATGTGAGAATGTGAATGTGAGAATGTGAATGTGAGAATGTGAATGTGAGAATGTGAGAATGTGAATGTGATAATATGAATGTGAATGTGAATGTGAGAATGTGAATGTGAGAATGTGAATGTGAGAATGTGAATGTGAGAATGTGAATGTGAGAATGTGAATGTGAGAATGTGAATTTAAGAATGTGAATGTAAGAATGTGAATGCAAGAATGTGAATTTGAGAATGTGAAAGTAAGAATATGAATGTGAGAATGTGAATGTGAGAATGTGAATGTGAGAATGTGAATGTGAGAATGTGAATGTCAGAATGTGAATGTGAGAATGTGAATGTGAGAATGAGAATGCGAATGTGAGAATGTGAATGTGAGAATGTAAATGTAAGAATGTGAATGTGAGAATGTGAATGTGAGAATGTGAATGTGAGAATGTGAATGTGAGAATATGAATGTAAGAATGTGAATGTGAGAATGTGAATGTGAATGTGAGAATGTGATAATGTGAATGTGAGAATGTGAGAAGGTGAATGTGAGAATGTGGATGTGAGAAGGTGAATGTGAGAATGTGGATGTGAGAATGTGAATGTAAGAATGTGAATGTGAGAATGTGAAAATGTGAATGTGAGAATGTGAATGTGAGAATGTGAATGTGAGAACGTGAATGTGAGAATGTGAATGTGAGAATGTGAATGTGAGAATGTGAATGTGAGAATGTGAATGTGAGAATGCTAATGTGAGAAGGTGAATGTGAGAATGTGGATGTGAGAAGGTGAATGTGAGAATGTGGATGTGAGAATGTGAATGTAAGAATGTGAATGTGAGAATGTGAATGTGAGAATGTGAAAATGTGAATGTGAGAATGTGAATGTGAGAATGTGAATGTGAGAATGTGAATGTGAGAATGTGAATGTGAGAATGTGAATGTGAGAATGTGAATGTGAGAATGCTAATGTGAGAATGTGAATGGAGAATGTGAATACGGGAATGTGAATGTGAGAATGGGAATGGGAATGGGAATGGGAATGGGAATGGGAATGGGAATGGGAATGGGAATGGGAATGGGAATGGGAATGGGAATGGGAATGGGAATGGGAATGGGAATGGAATGGGAATGGGAATGGGAATGGGAATGGGAATGGGAATGGAATGGGAATGGGAATGGGAATGGGAATGGGAATGGGAATGGAATGGGAATGGGAATGGGAATGGGAATGGGAATGGGAATGGGAATGGGAATGGGAATGGGAATGGAATGGGAATGGAATGGGAATGGAATGGGAATGGGAATGGGAATGGGAATGGGAATGGGAATGGGAATGGGAATGGGAATGGGAATGGGAATGGAATGGGAATGGGAATGGGAATGGAATGGGAATGGGAATGGGAATGGGAATGGGAATGGGAATGGGAATGGGAATGGGAATGGGAATGGGAATGGGAATGGGAATGGGAATGGGAATGGGAATGGGAATGGGAATGGGAATGGGAATGGGAATGGGAATGGGAATGGGAATGGGAATGGGAATGGGAATGGGAATGGGAATGGGATTGGGAATGGGAATGGGAATGGGAATGGGAATGGAATGGGGAATGGGAATGGGAATGGAATGGGAATGGGAATGGGAATGGGAATGGGAATGGGAATGGGAATGGGAATGGGAATGGGAATGGGAATGGGAATGGAATGGGAATGGGAATGGGATGGGAATGGGAATGGGAATGGGAATGGGAATGGGAATGGGAATGGGAATGGAATGGGAATGGGAATGGGAATGGGAATGGGAATGGGAATGGGAATGGGAATGGGAATGGGAATGGGAATGGGAATGGGAATGGGATTGGAATGGGAATGGGAATGGGAATGGGAATGGAATGGGAATGGGAATGGAATGGGAATGGGAATGGGAATGGGAATGGGAATGGGAATGGGAATGGGAATGGGAATGGGAATGGGAATGGGAATGGGAATGGGAATGGGAATGGGAATGGGAATGGGAATGGGAATGGGAATGGGAATGGGAATGGGAATGGGAATGGGAATGGGAATGGGAATGGGAATGGGAATGGGAATGGGAATGGGAATGGGAATGGGAATGGGAATGGGAATGGGAATGGGAATGGGAATGGAATGGGAATGGGAATGGGAATGGGAATGGGAATGGAATGGGAATGGGAATGGGAATGGGAATGGGAATGGGAATGGGAATGGAATGGGAATGGGAATGGGAATGGGAATGGGAATGGGAATGGGAATGGGAATGGAATGGGAATGGGAATGGGAATGGGAATGGGAATGGGAATGGGAATGGAATGGAATGGGAATGGGAATGGAATGGGAATGGGAATGGGAATGGGAATGGGAATGGGAATGGGAATGGGAATGGGAATGGGAATGGGAATGGGAATGGGAATGGAATGGGAATGGGAATGGGAATGGGAATGGGAATGGGATGGGAATGGGAATGGGAATGGAATGGGAATGGGAATGGGAATGGGAATGGGAATGGGAATGGGAATGGGAATGGGAATGGGAATGGGAATGGGAATGGGAATGGGAATGGGAATGGGAATGGGAATGGGAATGGGAATGGGAATGGAATGGGAATGGGAATGGGAATGGGAATGGGAATGGGAATGGGAATGGGAATGGGAATGGGAATGGGAATGGGAATGGGAATGGGAATGGGAATGGGAATGGGAATGGGAATGGGAATGGGAATGGGAATGGGAATGGAATGGGAATGGGAATGGGATGGGAATGGGAATGGGAATGGGAATGGGAATGGGAATGGAATGGGAATGGGAATGGGAATGGGAATGGGAATGGAATGGAATGGAATGGGAATGGGAATGGGAATGGGAATGGGAATGGGAATGGGAATGGGAATGGGAATGGGAATGGGAATGGGAATGGGAATGGGAATGGGAATGGGAATGGGAATGGGAATGGGAATGGGAATGGGAATGGGAATGGGAATGGGAATGGGAATGGGAATGGAATGGAATGGAATGGGAATGGAATGGGAATGGGAATGGGAATGGGAATGGGAATGGGAATGGGAATGGGAATGGGAATGGGAATGGGAATGGGAATGGGAATGGGAATGGGAATGGGAATGGGAATGGGAATGGGAATGGGAATGGGAATGGGAATGGGAATGGGAATGGGAATGGGAATGGAATGGGAATGGGAATGGGAATGGGAATGGGAATGGGAATGGGAATGGGAATGGGAATGGAATGGAATGGGAATGGGAATGGGAATGGGAATGGAATGGGAATGGGAATGGGAATGGGAATGGGAATGGGAATGGGAATGGGAATGGGAATGGGAATGGGAATGGGAATGGGAATGGGAATGGGAATGGGAATGGGAATGGGAATGGGAATGGGAATGGAATGGGAATGGAATGGGAATGGGAATGGGAATGGAATGGGAATGGGAATGGGAATGGGAATGGGAATGGGAATGGGAATGGGAATGGGAATGGGAATGGGAATGGGAATGGGAATGGGAATGGGAATGGAATGGGAATGGGAATGGGAATGGAATGGGAATGGGAATGGGAATGGGAATGGGAATGGGAATGGGAATGGGAATGGGAATGGGAATGGGAATGGAATGGGAATGGGAATGGGAATGGGAATGGGAATGGGAATGGGAATGGGAATGGGAATGGAATGGGAATGGGAATGGGAATGGAATGGGAATGGGAATGGGAATGGGAATGGGAATGGGAATGGAATGGAATGGGAATGGGAATGGGAATGGGAATGGAATGGGAATGGGAATGGGAATGGGAATGGGAATGGGAATGGAATGGAATGGGAATGGGAATGGGAATGGGAATGGGAATGGGAATGGGAATGGGAATGGGAATGGGAATGGGAATGGGAATGGAATGGAATGGGAATGGGAATGGGAATGGAATGGGAATGGAATGGGAATGGGAATGGGAATGGAATGGGAATGGGAATGGGAATGGGAATGGGAATGGGAATGGGAATGGAATGGGAATGGGAATGGGAATGGGAATGGGAATGGGAATGGGAATGGGAATGGGAATGGGGAATGGGAATGGGAATGGGAATGGGAATGGGAATGGGAATGGGAATGGAATGGGAATGGGAATGGGAATGGGAATGGAATGGGAATGGGAATGGGAATGGGAATGGAATGGGAATGGGAATGGGAATGGGAATGGGAATGGGAATGGGAATGGGAATGGGAATGGGAATGGGAATGGGAATGGGAATGGGAATGAGTGAATGTAAATGTGAGAATGTGAATGTGAGAATGTGAATGTGAGAATGTAAATGTGAAATTGTGAATGTAAGAATGTGAATGTGAGAATGTGAATATGAGAATGGGAATGTGAGAATGTGAATGAGAGAATGTTAAGGTTAATAAATTATAGTTGTTTTTTATTCGACCTTTCCAATTTAATTATAAGAATAAAATATTTGAGCTCGAGGTCTCGTTAATGTTAATGTTAATGTTAATGTTAATGTTAATGTTAATGTTATTGTTAATGTTAATGTTAATGTTAATGTTAATGTTAATGTTAATGTTAATGTTAATGTTAATGTTAATGTTAATGTTAATGTTAATGTTAATGTTAATGTTAATGTTAATGTTAATGTTAATGTTAATGTTAATGTTAATGTTAATGTTAATGTTAATGTTAATGTTAATGTTAATGTTAATGTTAATGTTAATGTTAATGTTAATGTTAATGTTAATGTTAATGTTAATGTTAATGTTAATGTTAATGTTAATGTTAATGTTAATGTTAATGTTAATGTAATGTTAATGTTAATGTTAATGTTAATGTTAATGTTAATGTTAATGTTAATGTTAATGTTAATGTTAATGTTAATGTTAATGTTAATGTTAATGTTAATGTTAATGTTAATGTTAATGTTAATGTTAATGTTAATGTTAATGTTAATGTTAATGTTAATGTTAATGTTAATGTTAATGTTAATGTTAATGTTAATGTTAATGTTAATGTTAATGTTAATGTTAATGTTAATGTTAATGTTAATGTTAATGTTAATGTTAATGTTAATGTTAATGTTAATGTTAATGTTAATGTTAATGTTAATGTTAATGTTAATGTTAATGTTAATGTTAATGTTAATGTTAATGTTAATGTTAATGTTAATGTTAATGTTAATGTTAATGTTAATGTTAATGTTAATGTTAATGTTAATGTTAATGTTAATGTTAATGTTAATGTTAATGTTAATGTTAATGTTAATGTTAATGTTAATGTTAATGTTAATGTTAATGTTAATGTTAATGTTAATGTTAATGTTAATGTTAATGTTAATGTTAATGTTAATGTTAATGTTAATGTTAATGTTAATGTTAATGTTAATGTTAATGTTAATGTTAATGTTAATGTTAATGTTAATGTTAATGTTAATGTTAATGTTAATGTTAATGTTAATGTTAATGTTAATGTTAATGTTAATGTTAATGTTAATGTTAATGTTAATGTTAATGTTAATGTTAATGTTAATGTTAATGTTAATGTTAATGTTAATGTTAATGTTAATGTTAATGTTAATGTTAATGTTAATGTTAATGTTAATGTTAATGTTAATGTTAATGTTAATGTTAATGTTAATGTTAATGTTAATGTTAATGTTAATGTTAATGTTAATGTTAATGTTAATGTTAATGTTAATGTTAATGTTAATGTTAATGTTAATGTTAATGTTAATGTTAATGTTAATGTTAATGTTAATGTTAATGTTAATGTTAATGTTAATGTTAATGTTGATGTGCAAAATATTATGACTTATTAACTTTGTCAAATTTCATGTCTGCGAAAAAAATTAAATAAATTTTACACTAACATGAAATTTGACGAAAGCATAAGGTTATACATTATATGACATACAATTTTACAACCTTGTGTAAAAATTGTTTCTTTATTGTCAGATCTGTCAGATAGTCAGATTTAATTGTCAAATTTTATGTCTGTATAAAATATTATGTCTACGGAATCTAACGTTTTATTAATTGTTTGTTAACTCAATAAAACAGTTAAATTATGAAAGTACCCGCATTATATTTTCTTTTTATCTCCATTTCTTTGGCAGTCTAAACGTATTGCCTAGACCATATTCTAAGTATGAATATAAGTAAAATAAAACTTTTTACACATGTTGTGACAATATTTCAAATATTTTTTTTTTTCAAAGAATTTTCTTTATTTATATTTTACATTTTCCTAACAAACCAATACACTCAAAGTACAATATACTTCATACATCTTCATAAACAATTTTCCATTAGTTCTGTGTACATTTGACCCACAAATGTTTTTGAAATTTATTGAAATGTTATATGGCAAAATATATTTATATTATACACATTAGAATGGTATTTTTTTTTTTGTATTGCAAACAAGATTTTCTGCCGATTTCGAACGACCGGACAATTTTTTATTCTACTACACTCAAAAAAAACCTTGTAAAATTACAAGAAAAGTTTGTAATTTTTTTTTTTGCTACCTCCTATTTGACAAGAATTCCTCGTTATTTTACAAGCTTTTTACCAATAATTTTGTTATTTTACAAGCTTTTTACCAATAAAATAGTAAATTTACAAATTTTTTGACGCGATAAAACTTCCAAGGAGGTTTCGTGATTTTACTATATTTTTTGCTACCTCATATTTTACGAGAATTCCTAGTAAACATGACGAGGTTTTTCGTAATTTTACCAATAAAATTGTAAATTTACTAATTGTTTGGCGCAATAAAATTAACAAGGAAGTCTCATGAATTTACTAGATTTTTTTTTGTAAAAAAACCTTGGAAATTTGTAAAATTACAAAAAAAATTGTAAAATAACAAAAAAAAATGTAAATTTTGACTGAAAATTTTTTTGTTAAAAAACAAGGAAAACTGTCAAATATTGGTAAAATGGGATTACGAGACTTTTTCTAGTAATTTGACAAGATTTTTTGTGTGTCTACACTCAAATTTTGGTGAGTGAGTGTTTTCTGCACTACACTCAAAATAATACATTAGTAGATTTACTAATTTTTTTTGTTAATGCTGGTTAGCTAATTTAGCAAATTTTTAGTTGAGATTAGCATGTTAGCAAAAATATCTTGTAAACTTCATTTAGCACATTAGCAATTTTAAACAAAATTTTAACTAATTTTTTTTGCTAAATTTAAAATTGAGTTGACCAAATTTTTACAAGCTTTTTTGCTAATATTAGCAAAAATAAATGGTAAATTTTTTTTTATTTTCAGAAAACTTTAAATGGCGCTATCTCGGAAACTAATCCAGATAGAGCAAAATGGAGGCCATTTTTGGTTCTCGGGCTCACCATAGTATCGTCGGTCATCTTCACATGTGTGGATCCTAATGGGTCCTAACTTTGGATCCAAAAAAGTTAGCATTCCCGAAAATTTTAAAATGCTCATATCTCGGTAAATATTGCCGACACAACAAAAAGTCCAAAAGCATTTTAGTAGCTCACGTAGAACAAGACCGCAAAATAATCAAAAGCTCTCCGAGTAATATTTTTGAAGTTATCGAGTTTTGTAATTCTCAAAACCCCGGTGGTCCCCTAAAATCACGTATCTCAAAAACTAAGCAAGGTAGAGCGAAACGGACACAAATTTTGGATCAAAAACTATGACGATTTTTAAGGAACCCAACTAGGTCTAGACCCATCGGGGTCTGGACCTATCGTGTCCGAACCCAATGGGGTCCTCAAATGTGTATGAACTAAGTTGAAATAAAAAAAATTTCAGTTAACTAATTTTTGGCAAAACATTTTTGCTAACTTTACCAAAAAAAATAGTGGGTTCAAAATCAGCAAATTTTCTTGTAGGTTTACAAGCTTTTTTTGCTAACATAACAGTTTTTTTTTTTAGTGTAATTAAAGATTTGACAAAAGAAAGACCCAATCGGTTCAAGTTTGGACCTGGGCCCATTTTCCGGGAAACATTGGTATAAATTTTTTTATTTGCGTTTTAAATACATATTTGCAAAAAATCCCTAACTGTGATAGCCGGTCGCCACGGGTTAATTTAATCTGATTGGTCTCAATTTGTATACCCTCCACTCTAGTGATAGAGGGTATATATAAGTTTGTCATTCCGTTTGAAACACTTTGAAATATTGGTCTAAGACCCCATAAAGTATATATATTCATGATCCTCGATCGATTTTAAGACGATCTTGCGATGTCCGTCCGTCTGTCCGTCCGTCTGTCCGTCCGTCCGTCTGTCCGTATGTCTGTTGAAAACACGCTAACTTTTGAAAGACTTTACGCAGGCTCCTGAAGTTTGGCGTATATGTTGGGCATTTACCTGGCCAGGTTGGTATTGAAATCCAGCGAAATCGGTCTAGTGGTTCAAAAGTTATGAGCAAAAGACTGAATTTCGGCAAGGGTTTTTCGTGAATTTACGAGATAAAACAAACGCTAACTTTCGAAAGGCAATTCTGAGGCACATATATTTGTCGTTCCCCAGGCCTGGTTCGATTTGAATTTCAGCCAAATCGGTCCAGTGGTTCAAAAGTTATTAGCAAAACCGTGAATTTCAGATTAGTTTCACCATAAATTCATGTGTCGAAAAACCCGTTAAAAATGTTTTCAAATCATTGGTAAGTCAAAAAAATATTTTTACATGTTTTTTACACAAAATAAAAACTAATCAAAAATGTTATTTTTTGACGTTAAAAAATTTAATATCACTTTAAAAAGGGCATTGTGGAGGGTATTCATAGATTCGGAGAAGTCGAATTTAACTTTTCTACTTGTTTTTTTAAGTCTAGTACTGGTAGAATAAAAATTTGCCCGGGCACTTGAAAAAACCAAAAGTTGAAGAAAAAATGTCACTCTAATACACATATATTTCTATATATATTTGTCGTATGAAAGTATTAGTTATGGAAATTTGATATAACAAACAAATTAAATAGAGAGAAAAAAAAAATTAAATCATCTTGAAGGAAATTGTAAAGTATGTTTAAAAACAGGGTGTAACAAAATTTCGTAATTTCAAGCTATTTGAAGTGAAATTTTAAGAATTTTGTAATGTGAAATAGATTTCAAAGCTAGATAGATCAACTGAATCTATTCAAAAAGTAAGCAATTTAGGATCATCCTGTCAATATCATTAATGTACCGATTTTTTAAACACCCTGTACATTTTATGTTCCAAATTTATATCATGTCAATTCTCTTTATCAAGATTAAAAACTAAACCTTAATCTTATCATTTTTTATAATAGTATAAGTAAAAAATTGTAGAAAAAATTTAATTAAAGAGCTTACTATAAGAACTTGAAAAGCAACATTTTATTTTTTTGTGTTTTTCGCCTTCTGCTGATGTTCCATTGACAGATTTTTGGCAGAAGTCTAGCTTTAACCCTTCGTATAAGTATATTGAGAATAAAAGTTCTGCAAAAGTTCTATTTTCTACATTATTTTAAAAGTTTTAAAGCAAAAACCACCAAAAAATTAAATGTGTAAGCCCTTCAATTTCTAAAAATTATAGACATTTCTGGAATTTCCATACCGATTTCAAACACTTCCAGTTATCATCAGTAGGATTTTAAATGTGTGTTTGATATGTTAATGGAAATTTTTCTCCTTATATGAATTTTTATTAACTTCAATACCCCAGTCAGGAATGGAACCATAGACCTCACGGCCACCACATTGTTAGAATATGCAAATACTCTTTAATAGTTTTCTACAAGGAAAGCTGATCAATTACAAAAATACAATTCGACTTTTAGTAATCTCGCCTTCATTTTATCAAAATTTAATTTAAAATTTACAAAAATCAATATTTCCTTTTCTGCCTCACCCTGTATTTATACACTTCATACATTTATACTTTATTGCTGAAGACACATTTCTGTTTAATATAAATGTTCAACATTTTAATAAATGTTTGTAAAGGACAACATTTAATATTGTCAAAACCTTAATTAAAGACTATTGTTTTGTAAGACGACATTAAATATCAGTTGTTGAAAGAAGCAAAAAATGCAAAAAAAAGACAACTGAAACCAAAATCAACCACAGAGAAAACAAAGGTTATGCCAACATTTTATATAAATTAAATATTGATTTTTCTTATGAATATTTAATTAAAAATAATTTCAAATGAAAAGACCTACAGGAGTAATATAGAAAATGATAAAATGTCATACAAATAAAAAAAGGGAAAGACATTTCTGATTATATATTTATGTAAATTATAAATTAAAATTTAAATATTCTAAAAAGATGAAATCTTAAAGGTAAGTAAGAAAAGAAATTAAAGTTTTTAAAAGTTTTTTTTTTGGAAAGAAAAGTAATTATAGTATTTAAAATTTATTTATAACATTAAATTTAAAATTTTAAAGTTGAAGTTTAAGGTTAGAAACAAAAACTGGTTAAAATAAGGCTTCAAAGAAACCACATTTCTCGATAACTGTTAAGAATATTTTGAATTTTTTTTGGAATTTCTTAAAAAAAATTTAATTTGGGTGCGGTGCGAAAATAAATTTTTTTCCCGGCCACCCCCTTTTGTGGGCGTAGATATAAAAAATATTTAATTAATGATAATATAATTATTATTACTTAGCTGCAAAAATCGTAAGAAATAAAAAACAATTTCCATTAGCAAGACAAACTGACATTTAAAAGCCTGCTGATGATTCAACTAACTGGAGTGTTTAAAACCGGTATGGAAATACCAGAAATGTTTATAATTTTTAGAAATTAAATTTTTCTTCTGTTTAAACTTTCAACTTAAACCCTTTATAACAAATATATTTACAGCCTGAGAAAATCGCCGAAATTGGTGATCATCGCTTAAAATTTTTAAAAAAATTATTTTTAATTGATTAAATTTTAATAGAACTGAAACTGATGATCATTGCTATAAATATCCAAAAATCTAGTTTTACCTAGAGGTGCTAGAGTAATAACAGCAAAAACTAGGGATCATTGCTGTAAATTTTACAAAAAATCAATTTCTATGATTTTTTTTCTAAAAAACTATAACTAGAGGGGATCATCGCAATAAATTTCCAAAAATCAATTTTTAAATAATTAACTAGAGGTGCTAGAGCGAAAATAGCTCAAAGTGGTAATCATCCCTCTATATTTCAAAAAATCCATTTATAAATGATTTTTTTTTCTAAAAAACTTAACTTACATTTCTTAACTAACTGGAGGGTGCTTGAGCTTAAAAAGCAAACACTTGTGATCACCGCTTTCACTTTTAAAAATTGTTTTAAATAAGATCTTTTTTTAAACTTTTATTACATTTTATGGTCAAAAGATATGAATCTAAAATTGGGGATCATCGCAATAAATTTCCAAAAATCCGTTTTTATGTGATTTTTTTTCTAAAAAACTTTAATTGCATTTTATGGTCTAACTACACACAAAGAAAAAGCTTCATTAATATAAAGAAACTCATCATAAAAATTCGTCCAATGAAACTGTTTTGTTATATGTTCCGTTTTTATGTGATTTTTTTTCTAAAAAACTTTAATTGCATTTTATGGTCTAACTACACACAAAGAAAAAGCTTCATTAATATAAAGAAACTCATCATAAAAATTCGTCCAATGAAACTGTTTTGTTATATTTATGAAATGTTTCATAAATATTTATAGTATTTATGAAACATTTCATTATATTTATGAAAATTTTCATAATATTTATGAAAACTTCATTAAAAAGAAGAACTTTTATGAAAAATTGTTCTTTGAGTGTAGGGGAGCAAGAGCAAAAATTGGAAACTTGGAAATTATGGGGGTTTTTTTTTAACCTTTAATTAGTAATAATTGCAAAATTAAAGGTGCTAAAGCGAAAATATCTGAAATTGGAGATCATCATTATAAATTAAAAAAAAATCATTATTTATTAAATTGCTCAAAATATTGCATCTTTGGCTTTACGGGAGGTGCTAGAGCATAAAAACCCAAATTTTGAGATCATCCATACAAATTAAAGAAAAATCCTTTTTATATTTTTTTTATACCAGAGCCGCTAGAGCGAAAAAAAGGACCCAGTCGGCAAGAAAATCACCTCTGACTGTCCCTATATACATAAAATTGCTGACATCTTCGTAAAATTTTTCAAAATGTCATCAATGACTTGTCAGCAGTTGGTTAGCGGTTGTTTTAACGAATTGTTGGTGGCCACCAATACTGGTGAACACTGCTGACCAACTGCTGACATGTCATGGAAATTTTGAAAAATTGTATGAAGATGTCAGCGATTTCATAAAGGGAGAGTCAGCAGTTTGACAGGGGTGATTTTATTTTGCCAACTGGGCAGGGGATCTTCAATATATTTGTTTAAACCTTTAATTCTATTTGTGGCTTAACTAGAAGGGCTAGAGCAAAAAAAATGAGTTTTGAGATCATCTATATAAATTTTCAAAAAAATAAATTTTTTACATATTTTAAATAATTTTTTTTTAGCATTTTTTATCTTAAATGGATGTGATTGATCAAAAGAAGCAGAAATTTAGCAAAAATCCATTATTTTGTATTTTTTTTTTGCATTTGTCGCGTAAGTAAATGTGCTAGAACAAAATTTTCAAAAGATCCATATTCCACGAATTGTTTACAAAAAAGTTCTTGCATTTTGTGGCTTAACTAGAGGTACTAGAAAGAAAATAGCAAAAATTCAGGATCATCTCTATAATCCTCCGAAAATCCATTTTGATATGAATTTTTCTTAAAATCTTTATTTTTATCTTTTGGCTTAAATAGAGACGCTTAAGAGTAAAAAACTGAAATCGGGGATCATCCATATAAATTTTAAAAAATCCATTTTTTTAAATATTTTTTAAAAAAAACTTTAAGTGCATTTGTGGCTTAACTAGAGGTGCGAAAGTTGAGATCATACATATAAATTTTAAAAAATCCACTATAGAAAATAGCTGACATTGAGGATCATCCTATTAAATTTCCATAAATCCTTTTTTTATGTGAATTTGTCATAAAAGCTGTATTCGCATCTTTGGGTTTAACTAGAGGTGCTAAAGCGAAAAAATTAAAGGTGCTAAATCGAAAAAAAAAACTGAAATTGGGGATCATCCCCATAAATTTAAAAAAAAAAAAAAAATTTTATTTTTTTTTTTTTGCATTTGTAGTTTAATAAAAATTTATCAGAATTTGAACAAATGTGAATTTTTCTTGAAAACTTTTTTCAGCATCTTTTGGTTTAACTAGAGGTGCTAATGCGAAAATATTAAAAGCGCTAAAGAGAAAAAACCTGAATTATGGGATCATCCATATTAATTTAAAATATTAAATTTTTTTAATATTTTTTTTTAAACTTAAACTGTATTTGAGGCTTAACTAGAGGCGCGAGATGAAAAATAAAACAAAACTTTGGATCTCAACCATTTAAATTTAAAAAAATCTACTTTATGTAAAAAAAGCAGAATTTTGAGATCATCCATATAAAAACCCATTTTACATTTTTTATAATGGTAAAGAAATCAAAAAACGCAGAGTTTTGAGATCACCCATATAAATTTTCAAACAATTTATTTTATATGAATGTTTATAAATTTTTTTTTTTTAATTTTTTTTTTGTGCTTAACTGGAGGTGCTAGATCGAAAATAGCTGAAATTAAGGATAATCTCTATTAATTTTCAAAAACCGTTTTTATATGAATTTTTCTTAAAAACTTTATTTGCATCCTTTGGCCTAACTAGAGGTGCTAGAGCTACATCCATATAAATTTCAAAAAATCCATTTTTTAACTTTAACCGTATTTGTGGCCAAACTAAACTAACTAAAAATGCGAGAGCAAAAATAAATCAGAATTTTGAGATCATCCCTATAAAATTTAAAAAATCCACTTTATATGAGTTTTTTTTATAAAACTTCTCTTGCATTTATGGATTAACTAGATAGGCAGTAGCAAAAAAAGCTTAATTTTGAGATCATAGATATAAATTATTTAAAAAATCCATTTTATATGAAGTCTTTTTTAAAAACTATTCTAGCAGTTTTTGGATAAACTTGAGGTACATGATCAAAAACAGCTGAAATTAAGAAAAAATCCATTTTTTATAATTTTTTGCATTTGTAGTTTAACTGGAGGTGCTAGAGAAAAAAACAGAGTTTTAAGAGCATCCATATAAATTTACAAAAAATCTGTTTTACATGAATTTTTAAAAAAAAATGTTTGTGCATTTTTGTTACTTAACTTGATGTGATAAATCGAAAATAGCTGAGATTGATTAAACAAATTAAAGGTGCTTAAGCGAAAAATGCTGTAATTGGCGATCATCCTTAAAAATCTATAAAAATCCATTATGTTATATTTTTTTTCTAAAAAAAATGTAATTACATTTGTAGCTTAACTAGAGGTGCTAAAACAAAAAAAAAAACGGAATTTTGAGATCATTCATATAAAATTTTTAAAAACATGCATTCTTTTTAATATTTTTTTTTTTAATTTTGAGGTAATTCATATAAATTTAGAAAAAGTTAATTTTATATAAAATTATTAAAAAAAACCTTTTTGCATTTTTTAGCTTAACTGGGCGTGCTAGATAACTGAAATTGAGTATCATCTCTATAAATTTAAAAAAACCCAATTTTTAAAAAAATGTTTGCCATTGAACTAGACAATTAGCTAGAGGTGCTAGAGCAAAAATAGCTGAAAAAACCCAAAATTAAAAAAAAAGGTTTGCCATTGAACTAGACAATTAGCTAGAGGTGCTAGAGCAAAAATACTTGAAGTTGGTAATTATTCCTCTAAATTAATAAAAATTTGTCAAAAAAATTTAAATGCATTTGGTTGCTTAACTAGAGGTGCTACAACAAAAAGAGCAAAAATTGGTGATCATAGCTAAAAATATTAAAAAAATATTTTTAATAGAATTTTTACTAAATTACCTTTAATTTCAATTAAGAAGCTGAAATTAGGGATCATGCCTTTAAATTTGCGAAAGTCCAGTTTTGTATGTATTTCTCAATAGAGACATTTGTAAAACAGTCTCGGAATCCGAAGGTTAACGTCCATCTAAATCATGTATTCTGGTTCATAGAAGCGAGAATTTCTTAGAATTTATAGAACAGTGTTATAAATACCCATATCGTTATGTTAACCATCCCTGTGGTAACCTGACCAATGACTTCTACCTACAATTTTTGTAAAAATAAAATCGCATAAAATTATAAAAGAAAATAAGAGCAAAAGTAACCAGCAATAAACATGGACATTATTATGATAAAACCCCCCATCATTATTATCAGCAACAACAGTATTATAAAATAAAGCACAAATACAATTTAGAAAAAAACAAAAAAAAAATAATAAAAAAATTCTAAAAAAAAAAATTTAAAAAAAAATATGGAATGCATAAATAAAGCTGGTTTTTATCATCATCTGAGAAAAACGACAGAACTGCAGACTGATGGATAGTAGAACAGACAGAGTGATGCTAAAACAGACATATTTATAGAAAAACAGTCAAATTCATTGTAGGACAGCCACACCATAGCAAGGACAGTCTGTGTTAAGGAAAGACAGAAAGCAAAAAAAATGGCTGGTTTGATAGGACAGACAGACAATAAACATAAATAGTATAGCCAGTAAGTAGTAAGTAAAGATTTTCCAGTTTTTGCACACCCACCCAAGCAAAATGAAAACAAAGCTGGGTATTTGATCAGCACAAATATTTATACCCAAAACACATGATTATGCGAATGAATGTAAAGTTGATGAAGATGCAGGGCAAACAACAAAAAAAAAACTAATATCTGGAATGTGAAAAACTGCAATTGTAACCATTCATGTATTCATAACGATTTTTAGCAGCAATGCTGTTTAGATTTTTGTTAAATTTTTGGTTTTAACCAAAAAACAAACAATGTCAGTTTTCATTGCCGAGGATAAATTGTGACCAAACATACTCAAAGTGAGTTATTAAGTAGCAATTTTTATGTCAGTGAAATGTATTTAATGAATTTTTATGTTAAATTACATTTTTAGTTGCATATCTAAGTTTTAGTGTTTTTTAAACAATTAATTTAGGTGTCAGTTTTAATGGCACCTGTTTTTTTATCGATTTATTACTACAGATCGAGCACAGGCCCTTATTCTAGCAATTTTCATCTCAATGCATGTTAATTCATTCAATTGACGTAAGTTTTCATTTCTAGTTTCATGTCTGAATTAAATATTTAATGTGTCAGTTTTAATGGTAACAGTTTTTTTTGTGTTTTTTCTGTTAGTACAGATCGTACATGATTTGGAATTGCAGACAAAATGAAGGAATTTGCATTTTAAATATTTTTTTTGGAAATTTCTACATTGACAATATCATCGTTATAATTGGCAAAGAAATATAACCTTGAGCTAGAATAATATAAAAAAAAAACAAGTAAGAAAGTTATATTCGGTCAAGACCGACCATATGTTACCCTACACCAGTCCTTTCCGATAAATGGGTCCCAGGTCCAAACATGGACCGATAGGATCTGCCTTTTGTTAGATCTTTTTTTAGTGTAGAAAACACACTCAGATCAAATTTTAGTGGAATTAGTTTATTTTTTGTCAATAGACCGATTTAACTGAACATCGGTTGAAATTTTTATATGGGGGACTAGTCCAAAAATGGTTCAATTATATTCCGATTTTATTAGGTTACTAAAGTACACGTTTAATACCTAAAAATAAAATTTTTATCAAATATTTCCATTTTTATGAATTTTGAGGGAATTATGTGAATATCGGGAGGGCGGTTTGTTTGGGGACTGCCAGAAGGACTGATCCGATTCCTTTAAAATTTGGAATGGTGGTTTGTGCATACAAAATTTGATTACCTGCCAAATTTCGAAGCGATATCTACAATAACACGGTTATAACAGTCATTTAAGCCGAATCCAAAGGGGGCGTTTGTATGGGGGCTAGGTCTAAACATGGACCGATTTTCTCCATTTTCAATAGGCTTCGTCCTTGGTGCAAAAGATGCTTAAGTTTCAAATTTCAATTGGTCAATTGGTTGAAAATTGCGACCTGTATCGTGCCTAAACCGATAGATGGACAGACAGACGGACGGACGGACAGACGGACGGACATTGCTAAATCGACTCAAAAAGTAATTCTGAGTCGATCGGTATTCTTGAAGGTAGGTCTAGGACCAATATTTCGGGTAGTTACAAACATCAGCACAAACTCATTATACCCTGTACCACAGAGTGGTGTAGGATTTAAAAATAACAGTTCTTTTATATTAGTTCTTGAAAAATTTTTAACAATTTTGAAAACTGTTTTTTGGTTATTTTTATGTTAGATTCTATGTTTTTTTTTCTTGTCTTTCAAGATAAACTTTTCTCATGTCAATTTTCATGGCCACCTGCATATTTTCCTATAATGATAGTTTTTGTGCCATGTCAGATCTCATGTTGCCATTTCAATTTTGTTTAAATAATTCTTTGTCTACCATAATTTCTCTTGATCTTTCTTGTCAGTTTTCATGTCTGCCAAGCTGATCTCTGCATCATCAGTTGTTACTACAGCCTTTCTGTCAAATTTTATATCTACTCCAAAATATATTTATATCTGCCTTTATTTCTGTACCTATTAATATCTTTCTAATCAGTTTTTTATATCTACATAATTATGGAAAGTGTAGCTGAGGTGTTACATGAAAAATCCAATGTCAGCTTCAAGTCAGATTTCATATTAGTTATTATGACAGTATATATGTCAGATCTCAATTTGTTTAAATATTTCTTTGTCTAGCTTAATTGCTGCACATTTACTTTTTAACTTTTCTTGTCAGTTTTCATATCTGCCCAGCTGATCTCTTTATCACCAGTTGTTACGACAACATTTCTGTCAAATTTTATATCTACTCCAAAATATATTTATATCTGCCATATTTTCTGTTGATATTTTTCTAATCAGTTTTTTATACATATGTATTAAATTATGGAAGGTGTAGCTGAGGCGTTATAGTGCGTTTACATTGGATTTCTAATCTAGTAAATTGCAATTTTAATCTACTTTGTAATCTGTACCGTTTACATTGCCATTTTTTGCATTTGAGAAGATTAAGATTGGCATTTATAATAACAAGTTGGTAATAAATGTGTGTGACTGCGTCAAAAGACAGCGACGGTAATTCGTCGTCGTATGATTTACAAGGACAGTGACAGCGTTTACAAATAACAATGTCAGTGGCATAAACATACCTGGCGGCGCCATCAAAACGGCAGGCTTTGTGTCGGTGTTTTTCAGTGTTGGAAAATGAAAATAATAGAAATACAGAGTTGTATTTAACTTTACAAGATTGCGTTTGCCGATTAGAGCCTAAACTACTAGATTGAAAAATATAAATTTGTATGGGCAATCTAATAGATTGAAACTGGATTGGAGCCACAATCTACTTTAAGCTAGCTTAGAGGACCAGTGTAAATGCACTATTACATAAAAAATCTAATGCCATCTTCAAGTTAGAATTTATATCAGTTACTATGACAATAAATATGTCAGATCTCTTGCTGCCATTTCAATTTGTTTAAATATTTTTTTGTCTACCTTAATTTCTGTACATTTACTCTTTGACTTTTCTTGTCAGTTTTCATGTCTGCCCAGCTGATCTCTTCATTATTAGTTGTTACGACAACCTTTTTGTCAAATTTTATATCTAAACAAAAATATATTTATATCTGCCATAATTTCTGTACCTATTGATATGTTTCTTATCATATTCTTAAATCTACATAAATATGTTAGGTGTAGTTTAGGTGTTATATAATCCAATGTCAGCTTCAAGTTAGATATCATATTAGTTATTATGACAATATATATGTCAGATCTCTTGCTGATATTACAAATGGTTTAAATATTTCTTTGTCTACCTTAATTGCTGTACATTTTACTCTTAAATTTTTCTTGTCAGTTTTCATGTCTGCCAAGGTGATCTCTGCATAAACAGTTGTTACGACAACCTTTCTGTCAGATTTTATTTCTACCCTAAAATATATTTATATCTGTCATATTTTCTGTTGATATTTTTCTAATCAGTTTTTTATATGTATTTAATTATGGAAGGTGTAGCTGAGGCGTTACATAAAAATCTAATGCCATCTTCAAGTTAGAATTTATATCAGTTACTATGACAATATATATGTCAGATCTCTAGCTACCATTTCAATTTGGTTAAATATTTCTTTGTCTACCTTATTTTCTGTACATTTACTCTTTACTTTTCTTGTCAGTTTTCATGTCTGCCATGCTGATCCCTTCATCATCAGTTGTTAAGACAACCTTTCTGTCAAATTTTATATCTACCCCAAAATATATTGATATCTGCCTTTATTTCTGTACCTATTGATATTTTTCTGTGTTTTAACTCAGCTCGCCTGTCAGTTTTCATGTCTGCCTTTATGAGGGTTAACTAAAAGTCTTGTTGCATAAAAAATCTTTTATTCTAGACCGGTCAAGTAATGCTAACCTAAGTCATAGTCTTATATACTGCTTAAAATATTAAATATAACAAAAAAAATTATTATATACTATTTATACATAAATAACTACAACATTTGGTTCATCATGTATTCATTCAACTGTGGATTTTTTCCAATACACTTAGGTACACGCAAAAAAAAAAACCTAGTCAAATTACTAGAAAAAGTCTCGTAATTCCACTTTACCAATATTTGACAGTTCTTCTTGTTTTTTAACAAAAAAATTTTTTATGGAAATTTACAGTTTTGATCGAATTTTACAATTTTTTTTGTAATTTTACAAATTTTCAACTTTTTTTACAAATTTTTTTTTATTAAATTCACGAGAATTAATTGTAAGTTTAATTGTGCCAAAAAAAAATTGTAAATTTACAATTTTATTGGTAAAAAGCTTGTAATATTTGCAATATTTTACAGTTTTTCTTGTTTTTTAACAAAAAATTTTTGATGGAAATTTACATTTTCTTTTTGTAATTTTACATTTTTTTTGAAATTTTACATTTTTTTTTTGTAATTTTACACTTTTTTTGTAATTTTACAAATTTTCAACTTTTTTTTACAAAAAAAGTTTTTATTAAATTCACGAAAATTCCTTGTAATTTTTATTGAGCCAAAAAACTGTAAATTTACAATTTTTTTGGTAAAAATCTTGTAAAATTACAAAATTATTTTTAAAAAGCTTGTAAAATTACCAGAAATTCTCGTAAAATAGGAGGTAGCAAAAAATCTAGTAAAGTTACGAAACCTCCTTGTAAGTTTTATTGCGTCGAAAAATTTGTTAATTTACAATTTTATTGGCAAAAACCTTGTAAAATTACAAAATTATTGGTAAAAAGTTTGTAAAATTACTAAGAGTTTTTGTCAAATAGTTTTTCTTGTAATTTTACAAGGATTTTTTTAGTGTAGCTAGCTGCTGTTATTTGTAACTGCTTCTGCTGCTGCTTTTATTCCAGCATAATAGTTTGACTGGATTTTATCAGTTAGCTTTTGCAGCTCAAGCAAATGCACATTTTTGTTTAGTTATTCATTCGTTTTATTCTCAGTTTGACTGTTTGTCTGTCTTGCCATCTGTATGAATGAATGCCTGTTTAGTCGTCTGACCATTTGCTACAATGACGATTGCAAAGTTATTTTGAGTATAAAATGACGGACTGTCTGTCAAAAAAAAAATAATTTTTTTTTTTTTCAAAATTTTATATTGCCTTAATACACAGTAGGGCGTCTCGTAAAATCTTAACTTTTGAAGTTCGTGTCGTAATACCTACCGAATGATGGCCACGGAAGATCTGATTTGGAAAATATTTACAAAAAAAATTTGCAGGCAACCAGCGGTCAAAATTTGAAAAAAAAATAGGTTTTTCGACAAAAATTCATATCCGAATTTTTTGACCAAATCCACCGAAGATGATCAGAATTTTTGAATCAAAATCATGTTTTTAACATATTCCAACTTTTAAGACCACATTGGTTAAAAAATTATTTACATGTTTAAAATCAGCATCTGTTAACCTAAATCGTTATTTTGGAATTTTCTTTTAAATAATTTTCTGATAAAGTACGCAAAAAATCCTAATTTTTGAGCCAGATTTGGTTTAAAAATTCGAACACAAAATTTGGTGGAAAATCAAAATTTTTTCAAACTTTGACCGCTGGTTGCCGACTAAATTTGCCCGTCCAAAATTTTTTCAAAAATTTTCCCACAATCAGCTATTCTGTGGTTATCATTCGGCAGGTATTACGAGACGAAATTTGTAAGTTTAGATTTGTCGGGACGCCCTAATACACAGCCAGAGGTTTTTTAGCTTTTGTTTTTTATGTATTATTTTTTTATATGTAAGTTTTTGTCTTAAAACTATGATGTCCTTCAAGCGGTCAGTAATCTACTTGACTTTTTTTATTAAAAAAAAAAGCAACAAAATCTAAACAGAAAATATTTTACACATATTATATCAGCAGAAAAGAGACAAGAAAATCTATAAATAGCAGGTGTTTAAAAGAGTAAAACTTAGGGAAATCTATTCAAAATTTGAATAAAAGTTAAATTTGACACTAACGAAAGTATTTTCAATCCTTCACAATGTAAATAGAATATTGCAAAAATCTTTATTTAAAAAAAAAATCGTTTTTTCCTAACTTTAAGAAATTTTAGAACAAAAATCTTAAATTTTTTTATTAACTATTTCTTAGAGATTATAGAAACTTTTATTTAAACTTAATTTGAGCTAAATCAAACGATTTTAACCCATGGCGCCCTTCGATTAAACTTTAGAGATTTTGTTAAAAGTCTTCTAAAAAGCCAAAACTTTGATCAAAGGGCGCCACACACAAGAAAAAAACCTTGTTAAATTACTAGAAAAAGTCTCGTATTACCAGTTTACCTATATTTGACAGTTTTCTTTGTTTTTTTAACAAAAAATTTTCGATCGAAATTCAATTTTTTTTTTGTAATTTTACAATTCTTTTTGTAATTTTCCAATTTTTTTTGTAATTTTACAAAATTTTAATGGTTATTTTTACAAAAAAAAATTCCTTGTAAGTTTTATTCAGCCAAAAAAGTTGTATATTTAAAATTTTATTGGTAAAAATCTTGTAAAATTACAAATAGGAGGTAGCAAAAATCTAGTTAAGTCACGAAACTTTGTAAGTTTTATCGCGTCTAATTAATTGCAAATTTACAATTTTATTGGTAAAAATCTTGTAAAATTACAAAAATATTGGTAAAAAGCTTGTAAAATTACAAGAAATTCTTGTCAAATAGGAGGTAGCAAAAAAAAAAAAAAGTCACTAGTTTTTCCTGTTGTTTTACAAGGTTGTTTTTCGAGGGCACAATTGAAAATTATCGAAAACAAACTAATTAATAAATAGTTTTTGGACAATGGACACAATGGACAATGGACAATGGACAATGGACACAATGGACAATGGACAATGGACACAATGGACAATGGACAATGGACAATGGACAATGGACAATGGACAATGGACAATGGACAATGGACAATGGACAATGGACAATGGACAATGGACAATGGACAATGGACAATGGACAATGGACAATGGACAATGGACAATGGACAATGGACAATGGACAATGGACAATGGACAATGGACAATGGACAATGGACAATGGACAATGGACAATGGACAATGGACAATGGACAATGGACAATGGACAATGGACAATGGACAATGGACAATGGGCAATGGACAATGGACAATGGACAATGGACAATGGACAATGGACAATGGACAATGGACAATGGACAATGGACAATGGACAATGGATAATGGACAATGGACAATGGACAATGGACAATGGACAATGGACAATGGACAATGGACAATGGACAATGGACAATGGACAATGGACAATGGACAATGGACAATGGACAATGGACAATGGACAATGGACAATGGACAATGGACAATGGACAATGGACAATGGACAATGGACAATGGACAATGGACAATGGACAATGGACAATGGACAATGGACAATGGACAATGGACAATGGACAATGGACAATGGACAATGGACAATGGACAATGGACAATGGACAATGGACAATGGACAATGGACAATGGACAATGGACAATGGACAATGGACAATGGACAATGGACAATGGACAATGGACAATGGACAATGGACAATGGACAATGGACAATGGACAATGGACAATGGACAATGGACAATGGACAATGGACAATGGACAATGGACAATGGACAATGGACAATGGACAATGGACAATGGACAATGGACAATGGACAATGGACAATGGACAATGGACAATGGACAATGGACAATGGACAATGGACAATGGACAATGGACAATGGACACTGGACAATGGACAATGGACAATGGATAATGGACAATGGACAATGGACAATGGACAATGGACAATGGACAATGGAAAATGGACAATGGACAATGGACAATGGACAATGGACAATTGACAATGGACAATGGCCTCGAGCTAGATCAATCTTTTTTAAAAAACATAAATTTAAGAAAAAAAAATAAATTTGTTTAATTTTTGTAAAAAAGTGTTGTTGAAAACAAATTAATAAAATAAAATGTTTTTGAAAAATAAAAATTTAAAAAATAATTTTTTTAAAAAAATTTCAGAAAAAAAAATTTTGTAAAAAAATTTTTTTTGGTGATTTGAATTTTGGAGTAAAACAATTTGTGTTACGCGTATCAAAATCAATAAAACTATCAATTTAAAACAAATTAATTAATAAATAGTTTCTGGAAAATTGTTATTTTAAATATATATCATCGTAATTATTAGTAAAGAAATGTGACCTCGAGCTAGATCAATCTTTAAAAAAAAATACATTTAAGAAAAAAAATAAATTTGTTTGATTTTTGTAAAAAAATGTTGTTGAAAACGAATTGATAAAAGAAAATGTTTTTGAAAAAAAAAAAATTCAAACAAAATTTTTTTTTTTTTTAATATCTGAAAAAAAATTTTGTAAAAAAAAAAGTTTTGGTGAATTAAATTTTGGGGTAAAAAAAAAATTTTATAAACGATTTTGGGAAAAGAAGAAGTTTGAAATAAATGTTTGTACTTTTTTAAAAAAAATTCAGTATGCTACTACGTTCGTTGCAGCCAATATAAATTATTTTTTTAGGTTATGTCGATTATACAAAAATTTTTGAACTGTATTTACATTTTTGTTCATAACTTTTGTACAAACCGGTATCGCTCAAGCAAACTTCTTGATTCATTAATAACACTGTGCTCGAATTTGACACTTTTTTTAACAAGCTGGGCACCCCACTGGTTAATTCGAGTACTCTAAATTCAATGGTGTTACCTTTTTCGAAGTTAGCGCTCGTATTCGCGATTTAAAATTTTGATGCTCAAGTACAATAAAAACGATATTTTTACACTTATGCGATTATTTTTAAATTTGAAACCATTTGAGTCTGTTAAACTAGCAAAACAAACCATAATACCGTGATTTTTTTTTCGCGAAAAATCGTTATTTTCTTGAAATAGTTGGTTTAATACAAATATCCGACATCCATCTGGTAAAGCTAGTTCATGTACACTAAATCCCATTGCAATATCAGATTTTTCAAGTTAGCGTATGTATTAGCGATATTCGCGATAATTTTTTTTATTTTTAAGTAAAAAAAACAATTTTTTCATATTATCCCAGTAAAACTTTGGTAATGGGTGGTGATTATATAACACATTACCAGGTAATGTATATCCCTTATTTGTAGGATTATTTTGGGATGTCTTACCAAACATTTGTTCAACAACGTATTATTTGAAAGTGAAAAATAATGTATTACTGATAACTTGCTACGTAATGCAAGATTATTGCAAAAAAGTATTTCATATTTATCATTTCTAAACATTAAATCATAGATGACTTATATTTGGTAACATTATGTATTATTTCAAAGTTTGAAATAATGCATTTTTTATAATTAGATGCATAATGCATTACAATAACGAAAAAAATAAATATTTTATAAAAAAATGCATAAGTTTAAATTAGAGATGGGCTCACGACATAAATTTTCTAATGACACACACTCACTCACGAGCATATTTTATCTACTTACACTCACTTACAATCACGTGAGTAAATTTAATACAAAATTACTTTTTAACTACTCGTAACACCTTATATATTATGTTCTGGTATGCTATATTTTATACCTTACTCGTATGCATTACTTTGAGTCTCATCCCCTGTTAAAATCATCAATGCTGCAATGTATAAAATAAGCAATCCTATACCTTATTTTATACCTTATTTGGTAATCTAAGTTTTGCTGGGATTTAGACAATTGCTGAATTTTTATCATCTAAACTCTATTCAATAAACAAAAAAAAATTTATTCGCGGAATTTTTTTTTTGCGAATTTTTTTAGCAATTTTTTTTTTTTTTTTTAATTTTTTTTTTTGCTATTAATTTATGAAAATGAGTAGAATACGATACATTACAGACTCAAAATTAAAAAAAAAAAAAAAATTTCGCTGTTTTTTTTTTCGCGGAATTTTTTTTTTTTTGGTAAACATTTTTTTTCACGAAAAAAAACAATGGATTTTGTAAATTTATATTTAAAAATTATCCCAAAAGCATAAAAATTATTTTTTTTAGTACCTAGGCTTTACAATTTTAAATCGCAAATATCGCGAATTCGAGCGCAAACTTCGAAAAACGGCTAGCACCATTGAATTCGGCATAGCCGAATTAGCTTTACCAGTAGTGCCAGGGTGCCCAGCTTGTTATGTTTTGCGAGCAGCACAGTGTTATTAATTCCAATCTCTTTTATAGATCTTCATAATAATTCTGATAAGAATGACTTCTTTTACAATTTCATCTCATAGACACCCTTTTCACAAACTCCAGGTTTTGTATAATTCTGCTGAGTTGTGTTAAGTTCTATTTCAGTTGGTTTATGTTGTCTTTCCCTTCATTCCTCTGTCCACTGGTGTATTGATAAATTAAATTTAACAGTAGCTTTAATCATTTATTGCTTAAAATTTGAGATATCGATATTATTTTCATACAAACATATATCTCATAAAATTATGAATTCCAATCACAATTTACAGTAAATTTCAAAACATAAATATCTACATTTATTTTTTTTTATTTCTCTGTTATTATTTATAGATGCATATATCATGTAGAGACAGGGGTATGATAATAGAAGGTGGACAAAAGGGAATTGAAAATAAAGTGATTGGAGATAAATTGGCGGTTGAAAAATATTGAATTTTTCTTTCGATGCTTAAAATGGCTCATGTCAGTTTTCATGTTACATCAATTTTTGTGTGATGTTTTATTTCTACTTTTATATCAGTTATATTTTTAAATTCCTGCCAATTTTCATTAACAGGTCAATTTTAGTTTGATTCGTTATTTACTTTTATATAAGTTTGAGTGTCAGTTTTCATGGTAGTGTTTATTTTTAACTAATAAAAAAGTTTAAACGCAAAATTTGGCATCACGCATACATTTTATTAGGACTATTTTTTTGCATTAACATATTGGAATTTATTTATCGGTTTTTATAACGACTCATGTCAGTTTTCATGTTACTCAAGAGTATCGCTACACTTTCCATAATTATTTATACATAAAGCAACAAACACGTACAAAATAAATAACAAATTTTTGTTTGTTGTTATTTTGAGTGCATTTATTGTTTTATGTCTACATAATTATTGAAGGTGTAGCGATACCCTTGAGTAACATTAAAACTGACATGAGTCGTTATAAAACTCGAGAAATAAATTTCATAATTATGTAAACATAAAGCAACAAACACGTACAAAAAAATAACACATTTTTGTTTGTTGTTATTTTGTGTGTGTTTATTGCTTTATGTCTACATAATTATGGAAGGTGTAGCCGGGTAGTATAGTCAACTGTTGTTAGTTTTTTATTAAAACTTTTATATCAGTTTTTTTTTCTCAAAATTCTTTCAAATTCTAATTTGAATATTTAAAAATTGGTACGTTAATTTGTGTGTCAGTTTTCATGGTAGTGGTTATTTGAACTTTTATAGTTGATATCATTGCAATATTAATGTCAGTTTTCATGTCAGCATCGTTTTTTTATATAAGTTTATATCTTATATATTTTTTGGTTAATATGTCAATTCCTAATTAAGGTGTCAGTTTTCATGGTAGTGCCCAATTTAACCTTTATGCTATATTTAATAACATAATTAATGTCAGTTTTTATGGTAGCATTATTGGGGATCTTTAATACTAATTCTCACCTAATTTTTTATGTTAATTTAAATGTCAATTACTGTGTCAGTTTTCATGTCATTTTATCAGTACGTACATTTTTTGTCGTGACAATTTTCAGGCAAGAAAATTTAATCCCCTTTCAGCTGACCACATCCTTTTTTTTAAATTGTGTACTATAGTACACAATTCAATACTGGGTTTATTTAGTTTATTGTTAGTGAGGTGTATTTTCAAATTGATTTTATTGCTGCTGTTTTGTGCATATTTGTGCATGCACATTTTGTTTATGCCATAAAATTGTCTTGTATATTTGAAAAATATATTATAAAAACAAAACAAAAAAAAATTTTAGCAAAAAATACTAAAATTCAAAACAAATCATATGGTGATTGCACATGTACGTACACATCGCATTCGCAGTACTATGTAGTGTGAATTTGTAAATAAAATGAATTTATTTTAGCAGCGCAAATGGAACGTGTTTTATTATAGATTTTAAAATGATTAAACAAATTGTGAAAGCAATTCTAAGTAAATTGGAATATAAAAATTATATAAATAAAAAATAAATTTTGAATATTTTTTATGGGATAAATTTGATGTCAGCTAAATGGATTTTGTTTTGAATTTAGGTTTTTTTTTTGTCAAATTTTATGGTAGGTGTCTGAATTTTTTTTTTGCACCAGTTTTATTTTTCGTTTTTATGTCAGTTTCATGTTAGATATTTCGTTGGTTTAATAGTCTGTTCAAGCTGGATTATCCATTTGGGGGGTTTGGTCTCGTGGGAGTCTGCATAATTTTTTTTATTCTAATTTAATAAACAGATTCGTGTTGCACAGTGTTATAGATTTTTCTTCGTATCAAGTTTTATGTCAATTTTCATGGCAGTAGAATGTTTAGTTTGCTTTCACTCAAGTTTAATGTCAGTTTTCATGTCAGATCCTCCGTCTTTTTCTTGTTCAATTTTTATGTAAAAAAAACATTTTTGAAAGAACTGATGTCAGCTGGAATATCATGGCATGTCAGTTTTCATGGTAGACAACTAGTCGCTTATACATATATAAGTCAAAATACTGTACGTTTTACTTTGAGAGTCCTTGTTAGTAATCAATGTGCCGAAAACAATACTTTCTACAGAAAATTAGTTATCGATAACAAACTTTCCTATTGAAAAGTTTGTTATCGATAACAAATTTTCTATAGAAAAGTTTGTTATCGATAACAATTTTTTTATAGAAAAGTTTGTTATGCCTTTATGATACTTGCTTTTTTCAAGTTACTTGTTGCTGCATTTATTAGGGTTTTTCTATGGGAATTTCGATAAATTCAAAATTTTTGGTTGAAGTTATCGAAATTTTTATAGAAAAACCCTAATAAATGCAGCAACAAGTAACTTGAAACAAGCAAGTATCATACGCACTTTATCGATAACAAATTATCTATAGAAAAGTTTGTTATCGATAACAAATTTTCTATAGAAAAGTTTGTTATCGATAACAAATTTTCTATAGAAAAGTTTGTTATCGATAACAAATTTTCTATAGAAAAGTTTGTTATCGATAACAAATTTTCTATAGAAAAGTTTGTTATCGATAACAAATTTTCTATACCTTTTTTCTAAACTTTTCTATAGAAAATTGTCTATAGAAAATTAGTTATCGACAACAAACTTTTCTATAGAAAATTTGTTATCGATAAAAAACTTTTCTATAAAAAATTTGTTATCGATAACAAATTTTCTATAGAAAAGGTTGTTGTCAATGACAAACTTTTCTATAGAAAAGGTTGTTGTCAATAACAAACTTTTCTAAAGAAAAAAAATTATCGAAATCTAAGTTTTCTTAAGAATATAAGTTATCAATAACAAACTTTTCTATAGAAAATTTGTTATCGATAACATACTTTTCTACAGAAAATTTTCTATAGAAAATAAGTTATCGATAACAAACTTTTCTATACAAAATTTGCTATCGATAAAAACTTTTCTATACAAAATTTGTTATCGATAACAAATTTTCTATAGAAAAGGTTGTTGTCGATAACAAACTTTTCTATAGAAAATTAGTTATCGATAACAAACTTTTCTATAGAAAATTAGTAATCGATAACAAACTTTTCTATAGAAAATTAGTTATCGATAACAAACTTTTCTATAGAAAATTTGTTATCGATAACAAGCTTTTCTATAGAAATTTTGTTATCGATAACAAACTTTTCTATAGAAAATTTGTTATCGATAGCAAACTTTTCTATAGAAAATTTGTTATCGATAACAAACTTTTCTATAGAAAATTTGTTATCGATAACAAACTTTTCTATAGAAAATTTGTTATCGATAACAAACTTTTCTATAGAAAATTTGTTATCGATAACAAACTTATTTATTGAAAATTTGTTATCCATAACACACTTTTCTATAGAAAATTTGTTATCGATAACAACCTTTTTTATAGGAATTTTGTTATCGATAACAAACTTTTCTATAGAAAATTTGTTATCGATAACAAAAAAAATTCTACAGAAAATTTATTATCGATAACAAAAAAAAAAAATTCTATAGAAAATTTGTTATCGATAACAAAAAAAAAATCTATAGAAAGTTTGTTATCGACAACAACCTTTTCTATAGAAAAGTTTGTTATCAATTACAAATTTTCTATAGAAAAGTTTGTTATCGACAACAACCTTTTCTATAGAAAAGTTTGTTATCAATTACAAATTTTCTATAGAAAAGTTTGTTATCGATAACAAACTTTTCTATAGAAAATTTGTTATCGATAACAATCTTTTCTACAGAAAATTTTTTATCGATAAAAAACTTTTCTATTGAAAATTTGTTATCGATAACAAACTTTTCTATAGAAAATTTGTTATCGATAAAAAACTTTTTTATTGAAAATTTGTTATCGATAACAAACTTTTCTACAGAAAATTTGTTATCGATAACAAACTTTAATATAGAAAATTTGTTATCGATAACAAACTTTTCTATAGAAAATGTGTTATCGATAACAAACTTTTCTATAGAAAATTTGTTATCGATAACAAACTTTTCTATAGAAAATTTGTTATCGATATCAAACTCTTCTATAGAAAATTAGTTATCGATAACAAACTTTTCTATAGAAAATTTATTACCGATAACAAACTTTTCTATTGAAAATTTGTTATCGATAACCAACTTTTCTGTAGAAAATTTGTTATCGATAACAAACTTTTCTATAGAAAATTTGTTATCGATAACAAACTTTTCTATGGAAAATTTGTTATCGATAACAAACTTTTCTGTAGAAAATTTGTTATCGATAACAAGCTTTTCTATAGAAAATTTTTTATCGATAACAAACTTTTCTATGGAAAATTTGTTATCGATAACAAACTTTTCTAAAGAAAATTTGTTATCGATAACAAACTTTTCTATAAAAAATTTGGTATCGATAACAAACTTTTCTATAGAAAATTTGTTATCGATAACAAACTTTTGTTATCGATGTAAAAAATTTTCTATTGAAAAATAGTTATCGATAACAAAACTTTTGTTATCGATGTAACAATTTTTTCTATTGAAAAATAGTTATCGATAACAAAAAAAATTCTAAAAGTTTTAAAAGTTCTTTCTTTTAAAATCTTTCATGTTTTTTTCTCAAACTTCTATGCTAAATATTTTCCCAATTAAAAAGTTTTTTTTTTAAATCTCATACAATTAAAAAGAATGTACGTGTTTTAATATTTCATTATTTTTTGTTTTAAAACCAGTTATAAATTTCAGTTTAATTTCTACAAAAAAAAAAAAAAAATACAATTTGGTTTTTGGCTATAAATTCCATTTGGATGTTTGCAAATGTTTTTAAATGCTTACGGACCATAAGTTTAATTAAATCTTTTTTTTTTCAAATATTTTTTTTGTTAAAACCAACAAAAATTAAATAGCTAAGCGTGATCTTTTAAAATAAAAAAAAAATTGTGCTGGTCGTTTAAAAGGGGCCAATAATAAAAACCATTTTTTTAATGGCCTTTAAAAAGAACCCAAAAAAATATTATAAAACCGAGTAATTAAAAAAAAGTGTTTGCAGATATTTTTTTTGTCTAAAAAAAAACATTAAACCAAAAATATACCAACTAGCATAGAGATTTTAAAGTATGTATAGTATATGAAAAAAAAATTTTATGACTCTTGCTATATATTGGCCTAAAAACGCAAAATTCGTTGATGCTATAAAAAGCAGTCACTATGATAATACACCATTGTGTGTAGAACAATAGGGGGGTTCAAAAAGAAGATTTTTGATCATTTATAGAGATGATTACCAATTTGAGATATTTTTGCTGTAGCAAATCAAGTTAAGTCAAAAAATCCAGTAAATGATTTTAAGAAAAAGAGAAACTTAGATATTTTATAGAGATGACCCATAATTTTAGCACTTTTGACAGTAACCATTAAGTTAATGACTTTAAGATAATTAAAAAAATATATATTATTTTTTTTTAATTATCAGGGTGATAACCGGTTTTAGCTATTTTTGCTTTAGTTAAGCCAAAAAATTAAATCAAAGCCTCTTACCTAAAATTCATATTTAAAACTGATTTTTTAAATTTATAGGGTGATCACCCCTTTCCACTGTTTTCGCTTTAGCGCTTATAGTTAAGCCACAAAATTTTTAGAAAATAATAGCGATGATCTCCAAATTAAACAATTTTCGCTCTAGCAGCTCTAGTTAGGCTTTAAAATGCTATTTATGTTATTTTTAGAAGAATTCAAATTTAGTTGAATTTTCTAAAATTATCCAAAAAAGACATTTGAAGGTTTTTAAAGTCATATAAGAACGATTTTTTTAATCCAAAGGGTGATCGTCAATTTCAGCTATTTTCAACATGCAATTATTTTCCTTTTTGAAAAATTAGTGTAAAATTTATAACGATGATCCCTAATTTCAGCCATTTTGACTCAGTTAAGCCAAAAAATGCAATCAATATTTTTTAGAAAAAGATTATAAAAAAATTGTTTTTTGCATTTATAGTATAAACAATTTTTTTTTATTAAATTTTATATAAATAGGAATTTTGTAAATTTATAGCGATGATATCAAATTTTAGCTATTTTTGCTCTAGCACTAATAGTTAACCCAAAAAAGGCAATTAAAATTTTTTAGAAAAAAATTATATAAAAATGATTTTTGAAATTTATAGGGTGATTACTAATTTCAGCGATTTTCGTTTTTGCACATTTAGTTCAACAAAATGCAAATATATATTTTTTAATTAATATAAAAATGGATTTTTGGAAAATTATATCAACGATCTCAAATTTCTGAAATTGAAGCCACAAAATGCAATTAATTTTTTCATAATAAACTGGATTATGGAAATTCACCAATTTCAGCTATTTGCGCTCTAGCACAAATGACACTTAAAGTTTTTCGGAAAAAAATAAATTAAAATGAATTTTTTTAAATTTATAGCGATGATCCCCAATTTTTGTCATTTTTGCTTTAGCTCTAAGCCATACAATAAAATTATTGTTTTTTTTAGAAAAATTCATAATAAACTAGATTTTTGACAATTTTTAGGGTGATTACCAATTTCAGCCATTTTCGTTTTAGCACCTCTAGTTAAGCAACAAAATGAAAATTTATAGCGAAGATTTCCAATTTCAGAAATTTTCTCTTTAGCACCTCTAGTTAAGCCACAAAATGCAGTTAATGTTTTTTTTAGAACAAATCATAATAAACTGGATTTTTGGGAATTTTAGTGATAATTCCCAATTTCATCTACATTCGATCTCTCGTTATGCCCCAAAAAATGCAATCAAAATTTTTAGAATAAAATCATGTAAAAATTTTTATTTTTTTAATTTATAAGGTGAATAACAATTTTTGCTATTTTTGCTTAAGATTCCCTATTTATAGGGTGATTAACAATTTCAGTCATTTTCGTTTTAGCGATTCTAGTTAAACACTAAAATGCAAATATGTATTTTATTAAATTAATATGAAAATGGATTTTTGGAAATTTATAGCGACGATCTCCAATTTCCGAAACCTCTAGTTAAACCACAAAATGTAGATAATGTTTTGTTTTTGAAAAATTCATAACAGGACTTTTGGGAATTTTAAGTGATGATCCCCAATTTTAGCTAAATTCTATATAGAACCTCTTGTTATGCCCTAAAATTGCAATCAACATTTTTAGACAAAAAATTATGCTAAATAATTTTTTTTTAATTTATTGGTTTATTATCAATTTTTGATATTTTCGCTCTAATAAAGCAACAAAATGCAATTTTTAATATAAAAATAAATTTTTAGAAAATTATAGCTTGATCTCCAATTTGAGCCATTTTCACTCACGCACTTCTTGTTAAGCACAAAAATCCAAATACTGTTTTTTAGAAAAAAAAATCATAGATGATCCTTAATGACAGCAATATTCGCAAAAAAGACAATTAAAGTTTTTGAAATTTAGAGGATGATTACAAATTATAGCTAATTTCGCTTAAGCAGCTCTAGTTAAGAAGCAAAAGGCAAACAAGTTTTTTTTTTTTTTAATAAAAATTGATTTTTGCATTTTTTAACGATGATCTCCAATTTCATCCATTTTCACTTTAGCACATAAAGAATTCATAATAAACTAAATTTTTGGAAATTTTTAGCGATGATCCTTAATTTCAAACATTTCTGCACTAGCACCTAAAGTTAAGCCAATTTTTTTTTTAGGGTGATCCCCAATTTGAGCAATATTCGCTTTACCACCTCTTTTTAACCAACAAAATGTATTTTTTTTTTGACAAATTTTTAAAATTAAACTTTATTTTCTTAAATTCATATAAAAAAGGATTTTTCGGAAATTTATAGCGATGACTCCCAATTTCAGCCATATTCGCACCTATACTTAAGCCACAAATTGCATTTTTTTTTTTTTTATAAAAATTTCTATGAACTGGATTTTTGGAAATTTTTAGTGATGATCCTCAATCACAGCTATATTCGCAAAAAAGGCAATTAAAGTTTTTTAGAAAAAATACACAAACATATTTTTGAAATTTAGAGGATGATTACCAGTTTCAGCAAATCTCGCTTAAGCACCTCTAGTTAAGCAGCAAACTGCAAACAAGTTTTTTTTTTTTAATAAAATTGATTTTTTGAATTTTAAACGATAATCTCCAATTTCGGCCATTTTGACTTTAGCACCTCATTAATTTATAATAAACTGACTTTTTGGAAATGTTTAGCGATGATCCTCAATTTTACCCGCTTCTGCACTAGTACCAAAAGTTTTTTTTAAATGTATAGGCTATTTTCGCTCTAGCGCTTCTTGCTAAGCCACAATTAAACTTTTTTACCTAAAATTCATATAAAAAAGGTTTTTGGCTAATTTGAAGGGATGATAGCCGATTTTAGCTATTTTCGCTTTAGCAGCCCCAGTTACGTCACAAAATGCAATCAATGTTTTTTTTTTCTTAATTCTACTAAACTGGATTTTTGGAAATTTTTCAATGACAGCCATGTTCGCAAAAAAGGCAATTAAAGTTTTTTTTAGAAAAAAAACATAAAATTTAAATTTTTTAAATTTAAAGGATGATTACGAATTTCAGCTAATTTCGCTTAAGCAGCTTTATTAAGAAGCAAAATGGAAACAAGTTATTTTTTTAATAAAAATAGATTTTTGGAATATTTCACGATGATCTTCCATTTAAGCCATTTTGATTTAAGCGCCTTAATAATTCATAATAAACAGACTTTTTGGAAATTTTTAGCGATGATCCGTAATTTCAACAATTTCTGCACTACATAGAACCAAAAGTTAAGAAAAAATTTTTTTTATTTATTTTTAGGGTGATCCCCAATTTGAGCAATTTTCGCTTTACCACCTCTTGTAAACCAATGAAATGTATTTTTTTTTTTTGACAAATTATAAAAATTAAAGTTTTTTATCTTAAATTCATATAAAAAAGGATTTATAGCGATGACCCCCAATTTCAGCCATATTCCAACCCCTAGTTAAGCCACAAAATACAATAAATGTTTTTTTTAAATTCTAATAACTGGATTTTTGGAAATTTTTAGTGATGATCCTCAATAAAAGCTATATAAGCAAAAAAGCAATTAAAGTTTTTTAGAAAAAAAAATACATAAATATTTTTGAAATTCAGAGGATGATAACCAGTTTCAGCTAATTTCGCAACAAACAAGTTTTCTTTTTTTAATAAAAGTTGATTTTTGGAATTTTTAACGATGATATCCAATTTCAGCCATTTTGACTTTAGCACCTCAAGAATTTATAATAAATTGAGTTTTTGGAAGTTTTTAGCGATGATCCTTAATATCAACAATTTCTGCACTAGCACAAAAAGTTAAGCCAAAAATCATTATACCCTACACCACACTGTGGTACAGGGTATAATGAGTTTGTGCTGATGTTTGTAACTACCCGAAATATTGGTCCTAGACCCACTTTTAAGTATACCGATCGACTTAGAATCACTTTTTGAGTCGATTTAGCGATGTCCGTCCGTCCGTCCGTCTGTCCGTCCGTCCGTCCGTCTGTCTGTCCATGTAAACGGTGTAAACACGATACAGGTCGCAATTCTTAATCAATTGACTTGAAATTTGAAACTTAACCCTCTTTTGGCCCAAGGACGAAGCCTATTGAAATTGAAAAAAATCGGTCCATATTTAGACCTAGCCCCCATACAAAGGTCCTCTTTAGTTTTGGCTCAAATGACTCTAATAGCCGCATTTTAATAGGTATCTTTTCGAAATTTGCCAGGTAATCATGTTTTATCCACACAAATCAACATTCCGAATTTTAAAGAAATCGGACCAGTTCTTCTTGTAGCCCCCATACAAACCACCTTCCCGATTTTCACATAAATCTCTCAAATTTCATGAAAATAGAAAATATTTAATTAAAATTCTGTTTGTGTATGTTAAACGCGTTCTTTAATAACCTTATCAAATCTGATTATCATCGGACCATTTTTGGACTTAGGTCCCATGTGGAAATTTCCCCCGATATTCAGTTGAAGCCATTTATTGTCAACAAAAAGAAGCCTATTCCACTCAAATTTGATTAGTGAGTGCTTTTTACACTTATTAAAGATTTGACAAAATATAGATCTAATCAGTCCATGTTTGAACTTGGGACCCATTTTCCGGGAAACTCTGGTGTAGGGTATTATATGGTCGGTCTTGACCGACTATAATTTTCTTACTTGTTTTTTTTTATTTTTAGCGTGATCCCCAATTACAGCAATTTTCGTCTTACCACCTCTTGTTAACCAACAAAATGCATTTTTTTTTTTGACAAAGTATAAAAATGGGTTTTAGAAATTTATGTATGTCTATTATCTCTAATTTCAGCCATTTTCGCCTTAACACCCCTAGTTAAGCTACAAAATGCAATTAATGTGTTTTTAGAAAAATTCATACTAAACTGGATTTTTTGGAAAAATTTTATATAAATCATATAACAATTAATTTTTTTGAGACTTTAGTTAAGCAACAAAATTAAAATAATTCTTTTTTGAAAAATTATTATTAAAATTGGTTTTAGGATGATTATAGCGATGATTTCCAATTTCAGCCATTTTCGCTCTAGCACCTCTAGTTAGGTAAAAACATGCAATTAAAGATTATTAGAAAGCAAAATCATCCCGGTGAAAAATGTTCATATATGAATCATGTGTGGTCCAAATATGGACATTAGAGTGGCACTTAAAAATTAAATTTTCGAATTTCAAAAAGCGCGGGTCGGAATATTGTGTAATTGCGTCTAAAAATGATTGTGTAAAAATTTCAGGAAAATCGAATAACTTAAACCCGTGCCGCTTTGAGGTCAAAGTTTCGGGTTTTTGGGGAAAAAGGACGATGATTTGAAAAAAAAAATAAAAAAAAGTTTTTATGAAATTAATTAAAATAAATTTTTTTTATTTAGCTTTTACTCAAAACTACTTGGAAAAAATTATGTCAACTTTGTATGACATCATTAACCCGTTAAAAATTTTAAGCTAAAAATTACCATGAATTTAGGGGGGTACTTCAAATGAGTATTTTCGATTTTTTTTAAATTTTATTAAACAAAATTTTTAAATTCAACATTTCCATACAAGTCACTTATAAAAAACATCCTAAAGATTAAATATTAAAAAAATTGGGGATATACACCGACTCAATTTGTTTTTGGAGCCGTTTGATTTTTGTGGATTTCAAGGAAATTAGAATTTTGTGTAAATTTTTTTTTATGAAAATCGATTTTCAAATAAACTGACCAAATTTAAATTTTTTGTTGCTTCTTTTGATCAAATTAATTCAGTTAAGAACTATTAACTTTATTAGACATCGTTAACCCATATTGGCAGGGGACAAATGTGACCCAAGCAGCAAATTTAAAGTTTGTTTCTAGAATTTTAAGAATTTTATTGTTTCAAAATCATTTTGGTGGTCTATTACATACTAATTTATAGTGTCCGACCGAATATTTGGCTTCGGCATTGGCCAAAGAGCAGCACTCGGCCAGTATTCGGCTTCGGCTGCATTTTTGGCCAAATATGGCCTTTTACCGAATAATTATATAAAACTTGTACGAACGTGTTAAAAAATGTTTTTGTGGAAAAAACAAATACTAAAAAAAAGTCTTGTACTCAAAAAAAAAATTTTTACTCAAAACAGGTTTTACACTCGAAAAAATGTGCACTCAAAAAAAAAATTATTTTTACAAAAATTACTAAAAAAAACATTTATGGATTCGGTCCATAAATGTTTTTTTTTTATTAATTTTTGTAAAAATAATTTTTTTTGAGTGCACATTTTTTCGAGTGTGAAACCTGTTTTGAGTAAAAATTTTTTTTTGAGTGCAAGACTTTTTTTAGTGTTTGGTTTTTCCACAAAAACATTTTTTAACACGTTCTTACAAGTTTTATATAATTATTCGGTATAAGGCCATATTTGGCCAAAAATGTAGCCGAAGCCGAATACTGGCCGAGTGCTGCTCTTTGGCCAATGCCGAAGCCAAATATTCGGTCGGACACTATAAATTAGTATGTAATAGACCACCAAAATGATTTTGAAACAATAAAATTCTTAAAATTCTAGAAACAAACTTTAAATTTGCTGCTTGGGTCACATTTGTCCCCTGCCAATATGGGTTAACGATGTCTAATAAAGTTAATAGTTCTTAACTGAATTAATTTGATCAAAAGAAGCAACAAAAAATTTAAATTTGGTCAGTTTATTTGAAAATCGATTTTCATAAAAAAAAATTTACACAAAATTCTAATTTCCTTGAAATCCACAAAAATCAAACGGCTCCAAAAACAAATTGAGTCGGCGTATATAAAAATATATTTTTTCAATTTATAGGGTGATCTCAAAGTTCAGCTATTTTCGCCCCTAGTTTTCACCCCTAGTTAAGAAACAAATTGCAATTATTTTAATTTCTTAGAAATTTATAGCGACGATTCCCAGATTTAGCAAAAAAAATAGAAAATTGGAAATTTATAGCGATGATCACCAAATTTCAGCTATTTGAGCTCTAGCAATTCTAGTTAAGCAGTAACATGCAATTAAAGTTTTTTAGAAAAAAATTCATATAAAAACATTTTTTTTTTTAATTTTTAGGGTGATCTCAAAAATCAGCTATTTTCGCTCTAGCATTAAGGAACGAATTGCAATTTCTTTTAATTAATATAAAATTCATTTTTAGAAATGAATAGCGATGATCCCTAACTTCAGCCATTTTCGCTCTAGCAGCTTTAATCAAGCAAATAAAATGTAATTAAAGTTTTTTTTTAGAAAAATCAAAGCATATAAAAATGCAAAAGTAAAGTAATGCATACCCATTACATTTTCATTGTTAGGTAATGCAACACCTAACTGGTACGTCTAAAATATGTTATCTTAACTTTATATCCACCTTATTATTTCCAGAGTATTAAAACACGGTAGAATGGACAAAAAAAAGTTTGCTTTTGTGCTAACAAAAGGCCAATAATAGTACCACAAACTATGACTGACAATCAGGATAAACTTATATACTTGTACAAACGAAACTCACACAAAAAAAGTCCGGAGAAGTTTGTAGTTAAAAGACGTAGAGATAACTAATAAAAGTCTTATACAACACTAGGCTACACTGGGACACTCAACAAAAAAACCACATTAAGTTTAACAATAGATTCTTAACAAAACAAAAAATAATATAGAAAAAAAAAAATACACGCCGTAAAATGCAAAAGGAAAAGAGAACAAGACATGGTTTAGTGTAGATGGATGAATGGTTGGGTTTTTGGTAGTTTTGATGGGTTTTTTATGTTGTTGCTAAGGTAGCAAGCAGGAAAGATACAAGTGGCAAGCGGCAATAAATATGTTAAAATTTGCAAAAAAAAAAAAGTAAGGAACAGAGATGAATTCGACTTGGCCGATTCTGTTGATACCCTACACAATGACCAAAACACTAATGGGGAACATAAAGCTGGCCTCGAACTAGAATAGACTCTTTTTTCATAGCACAATTAAAAAGTCGAATAAACAACTTATTTTTATTAATTTTAATAAAAATTAAACAAAATTATTCGACCTTTAAAATCTTTTGTTTTGAGTAGGTTTATTCTAGCTCGAGGTCAATATTTTCTTTACTAATTAAAACTATTACATTCTCATAGAATAATTTTTAGAAATTTACTTTTCTGTTTTAAATATATTTATTTATAATTTTTGCAAGACTTAGTCTTTATATTTTTGTTTGAACAATAGCGATTTGTCATTTAAATTCCCTTTGCTTACCTATAGGGTTTTTATATTTGCTAAATAGTCTTGACACTGGAATCTGATAAAAATATGTTTGTTCTTGTATAAATGCCATTCGGTGTCCAATTCTGTTCATATATGTCCACTAGCAGTCGAATTAAAGCATTTTTATTAAGGTTCTGTAGAGTGTATAAACATTTTAGGAGAATGTTCATAACTTTTGAACCGCTAAACCGATATAGCTGAAATGCAATATCAAACTTCTGGAAGCCATAGCAAGTAAATGTGTTAAGTTACAGTTATATCGGTGTCTAATGTTGGCCGTGATTGCCATTTCAACAGACAAATATTTTAAAGAGTTACGTACGCAATGACAAAATTATACTTTCTACCACTACCACTAAGTGTAGGGTATAAAAACAAGGAAAACCAAATGAAAGAACAATAGGCAGTTAATGTTTGTTTGAATGTTTTTTAGAAAAATGAAAGGAAGTCAAGACAAAGATTTCATGTAGCAATCAACCTAAGAAGAGAAAAAATAAAACAGCAGACGACACACAGAAGAAGAAAAAAAAGAAAAAACGCACACACCACTGGAACGAAAATAACAGGTTAAATAGCAATAAAAGTGTCGTAGGTAAAGGTACTTTAACTTTATAAGAATGAAACCAATCAGCAGGACTACAAAAACTCTAACACAAAATATAATAACAAAAAAAACTTGATATAAAAACCCTACAGCAGCCATAAAAAACTTAAAAAACCATAACAACAGGAGAAAAATGAAGACTTGATGATAGGCTTAGTTATGGAGACAGAGGCACAAAAACAGCAACCTACAACGAACGACATATGCTGGATGTTGTTGGTTGATTGCAACCCAATGTGGATGTAAAGTAATAAAAATAACAAGTAAAAAGAGTTAAATTCGGTGTGGCCGAATTCAGCAATACCTTACACGTTGTTAAAAATTAAATTTAAATTTCAGTTGCAAGCAAAAAATTTTTAAGTAGCAAAAAAATTTTTTTTTATTTTGAACACGAGAATTCACGATAAACCCCTTCATAGTCTCAAGATTTTGCTCAAAACCCTTAAACCAATTATGCTGAAATACAATATCAAAACCTGAGCAAAAATATTAAAAATATGCTAAGTCTCAGTAGCCAATATTTGCTAAGGCTGAGTTGCCTTAGGTCTAGCTGTTTTTTGAAAGTTAGCATGTTTCCTACAGATAGACGGACGGTTATCGCCAGATCGCATGAAAGTCGATAGAGAATTATGAATACATACCCTTTATTAGGTATTTTTAACTATATTTCGAGGTTTTATAAACGGAATGACACACTCTCTATTACTTAGAGTAGGGTATAGAAAAAGCAAACATATGTATTACTTTTAGAAACTTTTTTAAAGAAACTCAAATTCATACACACAAAAACAGCTGAGCACTTAAATTATGCACTGAAAGAAATCATAAATTATAAGCAGAGTAAATTGTTTGCTTCATCAATAAGGGTTAAATATAAAAATTTAATCCGGGATAAACCTACCATTGAAATCATGATTAACCCACCAAGCCAAGCTAAAAAAGCTAGTGAATGATTAACATTAGCGCCCTTTCAAAGCCACCACACAGAAAAAAATATTTGAGTAAATTTTAAATACTATTGAGTAAAAAATTACTCAATTTTGCACCAGTAAACGATTTAATAGTATTGAGTAAATTTTTAATAAAAATTTATTAAATGTTTGAAAAAAAATTGAGTAAATTTTTAATTGGCACAATTAAAATTTACTCAAAATTTATCTATTTATTTTTGTTAAAAGTTTAAAAAAATTTTAAATCTTTTTACAAAAAACTTGTTTTTCAAACTTTACCAAATATATTTATGTCTCAAAAACATAGGAAAATTTTATAAAGACGATTACAAACTTTCATATACATACACAAAAAAATATAAACAAAAAGAGAATTCAAAATTTCCTAAGGCAGTGTTTTTGGAATGTCCGATTCTATAGCGGTTAAAAATTGTAATTAGGCCCTCTTTTTATTTCGAGAAATAATGGTTTTAAAAAAACACTTTTTTGGAACTTTCGATTTTAAGGAACAAAAAAGGGGTAAAGTAGGGTACTATGGTACTTTTTCCTTCTCCTAAAATAATGACTAGGGATGAGATTTTCATGCACTAAAAAATCGAAAATATGCGCTTATAATATGCGCTGAAAAATTTAAAATATGCACTAAAAAACCTAAAAATATGCACTAAAAAATAAAATGTGTGCAATAAAAATATTGTTTTCGTAGGAAAAACTTCTTAAAAAGCAAAAAATAAAGCCGTGTTTAAATAGAAACATTTAAAACTTTATATAAGCAAGATTTTTTTAGAAATAAAGAATATCTATAAAAAAATTTAAAAGAAAAAAAAAATATTTTTTCTTATTTTCAAAATAAATTTCTAAAATTTAAAGTAGTTTTTGAAACAAATAAATTTCAGTTTGTGTTTTTGCTAATTTATGCCAAAATATGCACTTAAAAGTTGGAAATATGCACAAAATATGCATTTAAAACCAAAATATGCAAAAATATGCATTTTCACCAAAATATGCACAAATATGCAAAAACAAATCGATGCCATTTTAACGCAAATTTCTTGATTCGGAAAGATAGTTGGTTGATGTCGTTTTTAGACTATCGACAAAAAACATGCATTTGCATGGAAATCTCATCCCTAATAATGACCATAGAAACTTGAAATTTGGGAAAAGTGGGAACCTTCAGGCGAAAAAAAAAACAATTTAAAAGGGAAAGTTTAGGAAATTCAGATTTTAATGGTTTTAAAGTGTATTTTGGTACTTATTCTATCTGCTGAAATAATGGTTCTAGAAATAGGAAATTTGGAATGTAGAATAACACCGTCCGACAAAAATAAAAAATGTCGTTAAACAAGAACTGGATAATATACATTTGAAACTAGAGACTAAATGTAGGTAAATTGCATTTACAGCTTTTTCTTTTCGTGATTCTGTTTATTTTATAAAATATTTCGTCACCTAAAATGCAAAAAGCCCTAACTAACATTTTATTAATTTTACAGGAGAAGCAAAAACAGTATTGAATGATATTTTAAATTTGTAATAAACTTTGTTGTTATTTAATGATTTTTCAAAAATTTTGTGAGGACGTTCTTTTATAAATATGAATCAAAATAAATCAAAAAATATTAAAAAAGTTTTTTTTGGTTTAGTTATGTCCATTGGCGATTGCCCAAATCACATGTTTTTTTAATTTTGGCTATAAAATCGCTAATTTTTTTATGCGGTCCTAATTTTTTGTGGAGACGTGTATGTTGATAAAATAATCCAGAACCACTGTTGCCAAGTTGTAGGTTTTCCCGCTAAATCTAGCGCTTTTTGTTTGGTTTCAGCGGGGGAAAATTGGTTTTAGCGGGAACGGTGCTTTAGCGGGAAAATCTAGCGCTTTTTGTTTGGATTTAGTTGGAAAAATTTAGAGGTTTTTTTCCAATTTTTCTTTTTTTTAATCGAAAACGCCAAGTTTGTCGAATTTTAGGGCTTTTTTTGTAACTTAGCGGGAGAATTTTATATTTCCCGCTAATTTTTTTTTTTCGGTTTCTTGCGCGTTTTTAGTGAAAAGTAAATTTTCGTAGAAAAAAATAATTTGGAGGTTTTTTTTTAATTTTTTCTTTTTTGTCAATCAAAAATGCCAACTTTTTCGGTTTTTAGCGCTTTTTTTCGTAATTAAGCGGGAGAATTTTAAATTTTCCCCGCTAAATTTATTTTTAGCGGTTTCTAGCGCTTTTTTAGTGAAATTTAGAGGTTTTTGGTTAAAAATAGTTGGCAACAGTGTCCAGAACCAATCAAAAAACTGATTTTGAGTTTTTTGTTAGTTAGGGCCTTTTGCTTATTAGGTGACGATTTGTACTTGTAATAGGATTCCACTTAGTGCCCCCCATTTCCCGGTTCTCGGTATTCCCGGGAATACCGGTATTCCCGGTTCTGGTACCGGTTTCCCGGTTCTAGATATATTCCCGGGAATACCGGTATTCCCGGTTCTGATCCTGGTACCGGTTCTCAAAAACCAAAAAATTACTATACCATAAAATATTTAAATTACACCACTTAATAAGTATTTCAGAAATATTTAGTTGTGTTTGTAAAATTATTTGAAAAACATTTAAAAATTTTTTCTTAAATTCAAAAAATAAAATGGAAGTGGTATTTTTCACAAGTTTTGTATTTTTTTGGTTAAAGCAAAGAAAAAATTTTAATTGTACAAAATATTACAAAATATACATAACGGTAGTCCCGGGAATACCGTCAGAACTGGAACCGGGAATACCGGCATTCCCGGGAATACCGGGAATGAATTAAGAACCGGGAAACCGGTACCAATTCCCGGGAATACCGAGAACCGGGAATACCGGTATTCCCGGTACTACGGTACTGACCGTAGGCACTAATTCCACTAGTGATAGAAAATGAAAGAGGAGGATCAAATTTTCCTATTTTATTATTTTTAGATATCAGGAAAAAGGAGGTAAGATCTTTCAAAATTTTCAGCAAAATATTTTGATAAAGTTTTCAAATGACTTTATTTACATCCTTTTATCATTATATGGCAAAATGGAAAAATTAGGGGAGATCCTCCTCTTTCATTTTCCGTCACCAGTGTCATCCTAGGACAAGTACAAATATTTTACAAAATGTATCATTTAAAACTTTAAAGTCCTTTAAAAAGGAAACAGAATCACGAAATAAAAAACATGGACCGATTTATTACAATTTCAATAGGCTTCGTCCTTAGGCCAAACGAAGCTTAAGTTTCAAATTTTAACCTAATCGATTAAATATTGCGACCTGTATCGTGTTTACAACGTTTACTTGAACAGACAGACAGACAGACGGACGGACGGACGGACGCACATCGCTAGAATGACTTAAAAAGTTATTCTGAGTCGATCGGTACACTTAAAAGTGGGTCTTGGACCCATATTTCTGGTAGTTACAAACATTAGCACAAAATAATTATACGCCGTACCACAGATTGGTGTAGGGTATAAAGATTTCTGCTGAAATAATGGTTTTAGAAACTTGAAAGTGCAGAATGTTAACGCACTTCTTAGAATGTTGTGATGCTGAAGAGTAAAAAAGTGTACTTTATCACATTTTCGATCTCCTGAAATAAAGGTCATTAAAATTGAATTTTTGAATTTTTTCTGATTTTAAAAGTGTAAAATATGGTTAACAATTTTACTTTGGTACTTTTTCGATTTTCTTAAATAATGGTCTTAAAAAATTCAAATTTTGCATCTAGTTTTATTGCAATCTTCTGAAATAACTGTTAAATAAACTTGATTATTGTTTCTTCATCAGAAAACAAAATTTCTTAAAAAGACTTTTAAAAATTTCTTATTCTAATTGGGTAAAATTGGGTAATAAATTGTTACTTTTTCGATTTTCTAAAATAATGGTCTAGCAAAAAAAAATTTCTTAAAAAGTAGTTTTTGGAAATTAAGATTCGTAGGGGAAACAAATGGGATAGAATTGTAAAATTTATACTTTTTATAACTTTTGAATTTTAAACACCGGAATCTCAAAATTTCTAATGTAGTGTGATGTATTCTGAAATAATGGTTCTAGAAACTTGAAAATTAGAATATAGGATCAACCAGCGAACAAAACTTTCTTACAAAAGTACTTTTTAGAAAGTTTCGATGCTAAGGGTGTACTTTGGTACTTTTTCGATCTCCTAAAATAATTATTATAAAAAATTTTATATTTCTTTCTTCATCAGAAATTTTTTTTAAAAAATGACTTTAAAGAATTTCTGATTTTAAGAGGGGAAAATTGGGGAAAAAATTGTACTTTGGTATTTTTTTATTATGAAGCAAATTTATTTACATCAAACATTTTGGTATACTCCACATAACCTAAAAATACAAAATGCTTTAATTTGGGTGCTGGTTGACACATGTGAATAAAATTGGACACCGAATGGTATTTTTCGCGTAATTATTATTTTACAATTTTTTTTTTATTTAAAGTTGTTATTATTCGACCTTTCCAATTTAAATTTATAAAAGTTCTTCGAGCTCGAGGCCAGTTTCCTTGTAAATAAATATTCTTTTATTCCATTCCAATATTTCGATTCTCTTTGAGTATCATCATCAGGGGATTTAGTGAATTTTTATGCACATAAAAACTTAAAAAAATATGTTGTGATGGTTTCGACATCTAAAACTGCACTGATTTGCAGCACTATATTTGTGCAGTTTTAGATGTCGAAACCCTCACAACATATTTTTTAAGTTTTTATATACATAAAAATTCACTAAATCCCCTGATGATGATTCTCAAAGAGAATCGAAATATTGGAATGGAATAAAAGAATATTTATTTATAAGGAAACACTGGCCTCAAGCTCGAAGAATTTTTATTTATTTAATTTTTTTTTTTATATTTTTCTGGTTCAATAAATAGCTGGCCTTAATTTAAACAACAAAATTCTTTATTCAAGTGTATCAAAAAGAATTTAACCACAAAATATAAATTTTTTTGTTTGAATATTCTAAGCCCAATAATAAAAAAAATAAAATTAATGTGTTTGCTACAATCATAAAATTAAAAACAGCATCACAATCACAAAAAAGCAAAAAGCAAACGAAATATAATAAAATAAAAAATTTAACAAAAAATGTTTACACTCAAAATAATAACTCTGTAAAATACCCTGTAAAATGACTGTAATCTCAATTCAACAGATACTTGACAGAGTTTTCTGTCAAAATACAGATTTAAAGAAAATACTTTGTATTTTGTTGTGACAAAAAAACCAAAAAAGTTTTTATTTTTAGTAGTTTTTGTTTTTGTTACCAAACATCAAAATTTTACCTGTTAATTTTTTTTTTTTTTTTGAGAAAAAGTAGAAAAAGTTATCAACAAAAATCTTTTCAGAAATCTTATAAAAATTTTAAAAAATAACATGCATTTAACTAAACTCTGTAAATTTACAGAGTTTTTCTGTAATTTTTTTTTTTTGCATCAAATGCATTTTACAAATATATGTAAATTTACATAGTTTTCTTTACTAAATGGTGGTTTATTTAACCAATATTTTACTAGAAATTCTGTAAATTAACAGTTTTTTTTGTCCAAATCATTTTACAGAGTTGTTTAGTAAAATTACAAAGATATGTTGTTAGCTGGAAAAGTATGGTGTACTCTGTTAAATTAGCAGAGTTTTTCTGTAATTTAACAGAGTTATTATTTTGAGTGTAAGAATCTAACACAGTTGGGGTGCCTTTACTAAAGACAAAACCGTAAATTTTTGCGGATATAAAAAAAAAAAAATATAATTTACCTTGGCTGGTGTTTTTTTTGGATTTTGCAAAAGACTATCAAACAGTTTCTTTTATTGTTTTATGTTTATGTTTAATTTTTTTTCTTTAGGATTGCAAACAATGAATCAGACATCGAAAACATTCAACCAAGCGAATGAATGATCACATTTAGCCATCTCTAAACAAAACAAAAAAAGCTATTTTTTTGTTGCTTTTTGCTCCAAAGCGGGTGTTACCCACAACTGACAGCAAACAATCAATTTTATAAGTTTATGATTTTATAAAGATAATTGGAAAGATGTTTGTTGGTTAGTTGTCGTGGATGTCTGGTTATTAGGGGAGAAGCTTTTTTTTTAGTAAAGTTTCGAAATTCGAGTAATGATCACGTGCATTTTGAAGGTAGTCTAAAAGTTAGAAAAATTTCAGTTAAATTGGCCATTATTAACCCGTAGTGCACCGCTACTAAGATTTTGAATATCTGTATATTGAATTTCCAAATTCAACATTTTATATAAAAGCTTCCATCCTACTGAAGATGTTTGTTCTTTTATGGTTTAGTAAGATTTATATAAATTGCTTTGTCTGTTTCATTGTCTGATTGTTCTTCTTTTTGTATTTCTTAAAAATATTGCAGGCATATTTTAAGTTCTTTTATATGTTTTAAATTTTAAAAGTTCAAATAATTTTTATGAGCTAAAATTTTTAAAAGGGCAGAATTCATTTGATAGCTTTTTTTATATATATATTTTTAGTAAGTTTGCTTTTAAGTATTTAATAAAAATTTGAAGGTTAATCGTAAAACCAAATATTTAGTACATATACTATTTTTAAGCAATTAAGTTTAAAAGCTATAAAAAATAACTGAATTTTTATTTAGTTCGGTTTGAGTCCATATTAATTATTTCTGAGAAATAATAATTGTTGTACAATGAGAAAATCTGAAAAAAATCAAGTGACAACACAGGCTAAGTGGAGATGTCGACAGCTTTCGGAAGATGCCACCCTTCCATCATCAGCACTCCTTCGATTGCCACACACTTAATGTGTGTCAGATTAAAATTAGCCATTTAAATGAAACTTTTGAAGAAATTAAGAATTGGAATTACTCCTCTTTGTGTTGAATAACCCGTATTCACCATTAATTCGTGTTGTATTCATTTGGCAGAAACTTAATTAATCTTAACTTTTAACAGAGTTGTATTTTTCCCATTGTTAACCCTTAGTAGGACTTTTCAAGTCTTGAAAAATGTCCGTTAGGTTTGAATTTTTGTTTCATATTTCTAATTCTTAGAAATATTACTAAATTGCAATGTACCTTATGAGTTGTGTATTAATTATGTTTATATATGTATTGTTGGACTGTATATTTTATAACTGAATTTTTATTTAGTTCGATTTGAATCCATATTAATTATTTCTGAGAAATAATAATTGTTGTACAATGAGAAAATCTGAAAAAAATCAAGTGACAACACAGGCTAAGTGGAGATTTCAAAAGTTTCATTTAAATGGCTAATTTTAATCTGACACACATTAAGTGTGTGGCAATCGAAGGAGTGCTGATGATGGAAGGGTGGCATCTTCCGAAAGCTGTCGACATCTCCACTTAGCCTGTGTTGTCGCTTGATTTTTTTCAGATTTTCTCATTGTACAACAATTATTATTTCTCAGAAATAATTAATATGGACTCAAACCGAACTAAATAAAAATTCAGTTATAAAATATACAGTCCAACAATATATAAACATAATTAATACAGCTATAAAAAATTTTTAATTAAATTGTTTTAAATAATAAAAAAAAAAATTTTAATAAAAAAAAACCCACAGTAAGGAGGTAGAGCAAATATTGGCCTATTTATGTCAACATCAATTCTCAAAAATATTGGACCTGTGCGGCAATGTTTTCAGATTCCTTTTTTTTTGATTTATTTTTGTACGGAGAACTTTTGAAAATCGGAAAGTTTCCCACTGTAATAAATTATGAATTCTTGTTGTAAAATATTAGCAAAATGTAGCGAAAAATCTATTGAATTTTCATTCATAGCAAAAATACCAAGAATATAGCGAAAACACGGGTTTTACAATCTTCAGGTCATGATATCTGAGAGATGGAACACGACATTTAAAAGGTAAAATATTAATTTTAAAGGTAATTTGTAGGACTTATTTTATAAATCATCAGATTTTATAAATAAAGATGCAATCGCGCAGTTATAACGACTCGAATATGGCGAAAGAATGGGGTTTTTTTTCAACTTCAATCTAAGATATCTCGAAAACCTGATGTGATAGGTAAATTCTTAGAACAGATTCGGAGTTAGCGCAACTCGAGCCTTTACAAAAGTATACTCTGGTCTATGGGTAAACATATGTTGGCCTGTTTAATTCATCTGCTGGTGAATAAAAAAAGATGGTGAAGCTGGTGAATAGAGCATAACATAATTACACTGTGCAACAAATTTCGGATCTTCGACTGTATCTTGAACGGGACCAAAAAAAAAAAAAATTAAGTATGCCAATAGAAGACCAAAACCCCCGAAGGGTTTTGAAAACTTAGCTCGAGTTCTTTTTTATGACCCACTAAAGTTTTTCAATTTTTTTCGAAGGCGTTCCTAATAAGTCAAAAATAAAGTACTAAATCTAATTCTGGGGTAATAAAGTTAAGACATGTCCTCAGTAAAATTTGATGGCGGTTCTTTTCTTAGAATATATTTACCCTCTATCTTCCATTTTTAGGGGTCAGTTTGGTTCTTTTTTCAAATATCCTCTTAGAATACGACTAATATCAATATATACCCTCCAACTACAGTACGGGGGTATACTCACTTTGTCATTCCATGTGTAACGACCGATATTTCGATAGGTCGAGGACCATATAAAGTATATATATTATTGGACCATTATCGATTCTAAGACATTCATCTTTCCGTCTGTCTGTAGATAACACGATGCAGTGCAAAATAAAACATCTAGACTCCTGAAGTTTGGCACAAATATGTCTCGTGTTCATAGGCAGGTTAAGTTCGTGAATGGGCAAAATTGCGCCAGGGGGAAAAAGTTCCCCTTGAAGAACTGAACCAACCTCTGAAAAAATACACTTTTTATACCCTCCAACCACAGTATGTATGGGGGTATACTCACTTTGTCATTCCGTGTGTAACGCATCAAAATATCGGTCTAGGACCCCATAAAGTATATATATTTATGATCAGTGATCGATTCTAAGACATTCTAGCGATGTCCGTCCGTCCGTCCGTCTGTCCGTCCGTCTGTCCGTCTGTAGTTAACACGATGCAGTCCAAAATAAAAGAGCTAGACTCCCGACATTTGGCACGAATATGTCTTATGTTCCTAGGCAGGTTAAGTTCGTAAAGGAGCAAAATCGGACCAGGGGGAAAAAAGTTCCCCCTTGACGAACTAAACCAACCTCTAAAAAAATACACTTTTTTACATGTTTTTTTTGTATTTTTGTTAATTAAATGAAACATTTGGTATATTTATCGCGATGGGAAGGTGCTCTCAACGTCCCCCACTGACCCTATCAACCCCCCCCCCCCCCCCCAAAAAAAAAGAAACGCCCCTGACAAATTTTTGTTTTAAATTTTTTTTTACATTTTGGAGGGTATAATAGATTCGGCACAGCCGAATTTAACACTCTCACTTGTTTTTCTTCAATATTTTCTTTTTTACCGACTTTTTTATCCATATTTTTTTTTTTTGCATCAACATTTTTTTTACAGTATTTTTTTTATTTTCATGTAATTTTTTTTGTCTAAATTTTTTTTTATAGGTATATAAAACTTTTCTGATAAAAAAAAATTTCATTAAAAATTTTTTTCAGCAACAATTTTTTTTTTTTTATCAAAAATATTTTTCACCAAAATTCCATTTTCGCCAAGTTGAACTACAGAAGACAAATGAGGGATACCCTCCAAAATTTTAAAAAACTTGTTTGCACTTAAGTAATGTACAACATTTTACCAGCCCATGAACACAAGGCAGATTCGTGCCAAATTTTGGGGGTCTAGCTCTTTTAGGTTGGTCTGAAGTGTGCTTTCCACAGACGTTCCAAAAAAAAAAGCATCGCTAGAATGTCTATGACTCGATTTTGTTCATTTACCAAACATATAGCTCTTTTATCGGGCTTTCCATAGAGAGACGGATCCGATGTTGCTCATTTACCAAACTTACAACTCTTTTGGTTTGAACTACATCTTTGTTTCCACAGAAATACGGACAGATAGATGGGTACCGCTAGAATGTCTTAGAACGATCATGGGTCACTAGTATATGTGTTCGAAAAAAAATTGCTTTGGCAAGTTCGAAAAAAAAAATAGCTTTGGCAAGTATCTTCAGCAAAATTAGCATACATTCAAAATTTCATGTTTTTATGACCAATAGCTTAGGATATCGAAAAAGTACCAAAGTACTATTCTATATTCCAAAGTACACTTTTTCACTTTCTCAGAAACCAGGTTTTTTTGAAAGTACTTTTAAAACCTTGATTTTAAATATCAAAATTTTAAGATTTTTGGACTCTTGTTTTAGGACATCGAAAGGGTATAAAAGTACAAGTTTATATCTTCCAAGAATCCGAACACTCTAAAAGGATGACTTTCTAGAATGTTTTTTTTTTTTCAGTGAAGGATCCTACATTCCAAATATGAAAGGATGCTATAGTGTAAATTTAAAAAAAAAAATATTTCAGAAGAACCGAAAAGTACCAAAGTACACTTTTTTGGCCTCTTAGAGACAAAACCATGTAAAACGTACTTGCAGAACCTTTATTTTTGAACTCAAAATTTTAAGTTTTTATTACTTTTGTTTTAGGTTATCGAAAAAGTTTTAATAGTACAATTTTTACCCTCCTTTTCACCTCTTTATGAGATCGAAAATGTCTTGAAGTACACCTTTTTACCCTCTGGGAAACGAAACTTTCTAAAAAGCACTTGTGTCAAAATGTTTTTTTTTTTTTTATCGCACGATGATTCTACATTTCAAATTTAAAGTTTCTTGAACCTTTATTTTAGAAGATTGGAAATGTACTAAAGTAAATTGTTTTACCCTTTAAAAATCGGAGCTTTCAAACAGATATTTTTTTGGTACAGTTCAAATTTTAAGTTGTAACGAACACTACTTAAGGAAATAGAAAAAGTACCAAATTACACTTTTTTCTCCTATTGCACCCACTTAGGATCGGATTTTCCAAAAAGCTTCAGCTTTCTAGGAATTTACTTCAAGTTTCTAGGACTATTATTACAGGAAATAGAAAAAGTATGCAAAGCAAACTTTGGTACTTTCGTCATTTTTCAAAATTATTGTTAGCAGGAGGTTTGAACTTTATATCAGCTTAGATAAGATTGAAGGACCATGTTAGGTTTATATATTTTTCAGGGAAGCTTCACTTAATATAAAATTTATATTAAGCTCTATTTTATAGAAAATTCATATTTTCAATTGTTTGAGTGAATATACTTATAAATTTAAATTTTTAAATTCCTTTTAATTGTGGCAAAAAAAAATTTAACCTTTTCTCTTAGCTTTTCCTTTTCAATTGAAATACAAATAGAAAATCCCCCTTTTGTTATAATAAAAATTATGCAATAAAATATACACACTTTTTTTTTTTTTGAAAAACAATTCTACACACCTGAGTTCATCATGGCACTAAAGAGTCAGTCATGATTTTTTTTTTTTTGTTGGCAAGCTTACCTGTAAAAAAAAGAAACACAAAAGAAAAAAAAAACAATAAGATTATTAGTTTTTTTTTTATATACATTTTTTTATAAAAATTTTTTATACAATTTTATTCAACAGTGAGAAAAAACATAATTTTAAAATAAATTAGTACTTATTTCCCTATATTTTTTTTTTATTAGACAAAAAAAAATATTTTGTTTACTTTTTAAAATCCTATTTTCCATAATAGTTTTTCTTGTGAAGTTGTACGTAATAATTTAAATTTTTTTTTTCAGTTTATAAGTTTTAGAGGGGGGGCGGGGGTAGTAGGAGAGAAGTACCAGATGAATAAAGTGTTTGGTGGTTGAATGTTGCACGTTAAGTTTATAGTTTACATAGGATGCAACACCTTTACAAATGTTGAAGATATTAAAAACTTGCATAATACTTGTTTTTCAAACTCAAAAAAATGTAAAAATTTTAAGTCGGCCTTGCCGAATGTATGGATACCATCCACAATGTAAAAAAGATATTTAAAAAAAAAAATTTAAAAAAAAAAGTTTTTGAAAATTTTTTGTTTTAAAAAATTGGTAACCAAAATTAATTTTGAAAAAAAAAAAAGTGAGAGTGTTAAATTCGGCTGTGCCGAATCTTTTATACCCTCCAAAATGTAAAAAAAAAATAAAAAAAAAAATTGTCAGGGACGTTTGTTTTTGGGGGGGAGGGTGATGGGGGTCAGTGGGGGACGTTGAGAGCACCTTCTCATCCCGATAAATATAACAAATGTTTCATTTATTTAACAAAACTACAAAAAAACATGTAAAAAAGTATATTTTTTCAGAGGTTGGTTCAGTTCTTCAAGGGGGAACTTTTTTCCCCTGAGCCGATTTTGCCCATTTACGAACTTAACCTGCCTAGGACCATAAGACATATTCATGCCAAATTGCAGGAGGCTAGCTCTTTTATTTTGGACTGTATCGTGCCATCTACAGACAGACGGACGGACGGACGGACGGACGGACGGAAGGACGGACGTACATTCACAGAATGTCTTAGAATCGATCATGGATCAATAATATATATACTTTATGGGGTCCCTGCCCGATATTTCGATGCGTTACAAATGGAATGACAAAGTGAGTATGCCCCCATACTGTGGTTGGAGGGTATAACAAGTAAGAAAATTGTGGTCGTCAAGGTTGGCCAGATGATACCCTACACTAGTGTTTCCCGGAAATGGGTCCCAAGTTTAAACATAGACCGATTGGATTTATCTTCTATTAAATCTTTTATAAGTATAACAAGTAAAAAAGCCGAATGCATTGGTACCCTCCACAATGTAAAAAAAGTTTATTTGTAAAAAAAACAAGTAGAAAAGTTAAATTCGACTTGGGCGAATCTATGAATACCCTCCACAATGCCCTTTTTAAGTGATAGTAAATTTTCTAACGTGAAAAAAAATAACATTTTTGGTTAGAAATATTTTATTTTTTGTAAAAAAACTTTTTTTTTAGTAATTTTTGAAAAAATAATTTACTATTTTTTTTTTTTTTTTTGAGTGTAAAATTTTTTTTAAGCGTAAAATTTTTTTTGAGTGTAAAATTTTTTTTGAGTGTATTTTTTTTTTTGTTTCAGTGTAAAAATATTTTTGAGTGACAAAAATACGTTGAAAATATTTTTTTGACTTACAAATGTTTTTAAACATGCTTAACGGGTTTCCAACATGTGAATTTAAGGTGAAACTAATCTGAAATTTACGGTTTTGCTAATAACTTTTGAACCACTGGACCGATTTGGCTGAAATTTAAAACTAAGCGGACCAGAGGAACGGCAAATATATATGCCATATACTTCAGCACCTTCAGAATTGCCGTTCGAAAGTTACCGTGTGTTTTATCTCGTAAATTCCAGAAAAACCTTTGCCGAAATTCACTCATTTGCTTATAACTTTTGAACCACTGGACCGATTTCGCTGGATTGCAAAATATCAATCTGACCAGGTAAATGCCCAACATATATGCCAAACTTCAGGAGCCTCCGTAAAGTCTTTCAAAAGTTAGCGTGTTTTCAACAGACAGACAGACGGACGGACGGACATCGCTAGATCGTCTTAAAATCGATCGAGGATCATGAATATATATACTTTATGGAGTCCTAGACCAATATTTTATACCCTCTATCACTAGAGTGGAGGGTATAAAAATGTTGAAAAAACATCCGCGAAAAAAAATTTTTGGTGAAAAAAAAAAAAAATTGGCGAATTTTTTTTTTGTAAAAAAATATGTTTGTATTTGTTTAAATACCATTCGGTGATCAATTCTGTTCACAAGTGTCAACCAGCAACCGAATTAAAGCATTTTCTATTTTTAGGTTATGTTGAATGTACCAAAATTTTCGAGATGTCCTTACATTTTCTTTTATAACTTTTGAATCGCTGAACCGATTTCGCTCAAATGCAATATCAAAATACTTACGGCAACTGTTTAATACTTTAGTCGTGATCAACATTTCCACAGATTTACAGACAACAGACGGACATAGCTAGAACGTCTTAAAATCGATCACTGATACATTATGGGGTCCTAGAACGATATTTTGATGAGTTACAAACGGAATGACAAACTTATATATACCCTCTATCACTAAGTGTAGGGTATAAAAAACACTCACAAACCAAATTTTAGTGAAATAGGCTTCAATTTGTTGCCAATAAACCGATTTTAACTGGAGATCGGTCAAAATTTTCAAATGGAAAAAAACTCCAAAAATGGTTCGATTATAATCAGATTTTATAAGATACTTAAAAATCAGATTTTATAAGGTAATTTAAAACAAGTAAAAAAATAATTGTCGGTCAAGATCAACCCTACACCTGTGTTTCCCAAAAAATGGGTCTCAAGTTCAAACATGGACCGATTGGATCTATTTTTTTTTTTTCAAATCTTTAATAAATGTAAAAAACACTTAAAAACCAATTTGATTTTTTTCTGTAAGTACAGATCGAGCACGTGCTCTAATTATATTTGTTAAAAGGGTTCAAGTTGAAAAAATGCAGAAGAAAAATTGAATTTCTAAAAATTATAGACATTTCTGGTATTTCCCATACCGGTTTCAAACACCCCAGTTAGTGTCATCATCAGTAGGATTTTAAATGTCGGTTTGTCTTGTTAATGAAAACTGTTTTTTATATATGTGAATATTTATAGTTTCCACAGAATAAATTTTGACAGTTTCCAACACTACAATTTTATTTCTAGCAATCTCAACCTCACTTCATACTTTTTTTCAACTTTTTTGTCTCTTACATTATTTCGCAAGGGTTACAAACCAAATTCGGGTGAAATAGGCTTTGAGCAAAGACCGGTCGAAATTTTCAAATGGGTTCTAAGTGCAAAAATGATCCGATTATAATCAGATTGTATAAACAAAAAAAATAAATTCGGACAAGACCAACAATATAATACCTTACACCAGTGTTTCACAAACAAAATTTTGAGTGAATTAGGCATCTATTTGTTGCCAATAAGCCGATTTAACTGAAGAGCGGTCGAAATTTTCAAATGGGGCCTAAGTCCAAAAATGGTCGGATTACAACCACATTTTATAAGGTAATTAAAAACAAGTAAGAAAATTATAGTCGGTCAAGACCCACCATATAATACGATTCACCTGTCTTTTCCGGAAAATGGGTCACAACTTCAAACATGGACCGATTGGATCTATTTTTTTGTCAAATCTTTAATAACTGCAAAAAACACTGACAACCCAATTTTGAGTGATATAGACTTCTATTTGTTGCCAATAAACCGATTTAGTGAAGATCGGTCGAAATTTTCCAATGGGTTCAAAGTCCAAAAATGGTCCGATTTTAATCAGTTTTTTTAAAGTAATTAAAAACGAAGTTTTAATAAAATATTTTCTATTTTCATGAAATTTGAGAGATTTATAATGAATACTGGGAAGGTGGTTTGTATGGGGGTTACAAGAAGAACTTGTCCGATTTCTTTAAAATGGTGATGATTGAATACAAAACACATTTACCAGCCAAATTTCGAAAGGATATCTATTATAATGCGGTTATTAGAGCCGTTTGAGCCAAAATTAAATCGGACCTTTATATGGAAGCTAGGTCTAAACATGGACCGATTTGTTCCAACTTCAATACACTCAAAGAAAAAGCTTCTTCATATTGATGAAAAGTAACATCAATATGATGAAATGTTACATCATTTTTCGTCCAATGTAACTTGTCATCAATATGATGAAGCGGTGTCATCAATAACATTTTTTATTTGAAAAATAAGAAAAAAAAGTAAAAAAAAATTTTTTGTTGTTATTTGATTTTATTTAATTTATTTTTATTAACTTACAATTGAATAGTTCATGCGAATAAAGACGAATAGACCATTTGTAGAATTTTACAGGGGACAATAAAAACGCAGGAAACGGTTAAAAAATAATATTTTTGTCAACTTTTTGGTATTAGCTTAAAGATTTAGGTCACATCTACCTATATACAAAATTTTAGTAAGGTATTCGAAAGAGAACTTGCCAAAAATTGGACTTCAATTTTTTGCTTAAATGGAAAAAGGGCGAATATCCAAAAAAATGTATTGAAATTTGAATAAAAACGTGTTATTTTGCAGCAGATTTTGACTACATTTGCATGAGACTTGCAATACTTGACGAACTATGGTTGGTATTTGTTTGTAACACTTTAAGGACTTCAAGGATACACTTTTTAAGGATTGCCAGGACATGCAAAAAAAATTTTTTTTGTTAATTTTTTTTTAATATTCCTGCCATTTGATGCAGTAGTAATTCTTTATGACACTAAATACATTTTTAGGAATTATAATATTAACCATTGACTGCATATTACGACGCAACATAAAAGGACATAAAAAAAATTTTGTTTTTTATTCCTGACATTGGATGCAGTATTAACACTGAAAGTTTGTATGTGCTAAGATTGTTTTTTTTTTGTGTACAATTTCAAATTTTAGCTAATATCAATTTTAAACTCGCAGCTAAATAATTTTTATATAATATTTTGCTAAGGATGGATATTCGCCCTTTTTGCTTTCCACACTTTAAAGTCTTATAACTCAAGAACGGTAAAATTTTTTGCCAATATAATAAGTGTGGTTTGTTCCTCGTAATGTTCTTTTAACACATTGTTACCGAAAGTAAAATTTTTGTATGTTTTTGTGTTGTATTTAATCAAAATTGTGCGTTAGTTCACTCCCAATTTAAACAAAAATATAAAAATATACGAATTATTGCACTTTCAAAGTCATTTTTTTAGCCTTAAAAGCCAAAATTTCCCCAAAATTTCTGCATAGGATTGTAGGGCTCTGCTAATAAAATGCATTTATGCAAAAAAACGTGTTTGCGAAAAAGTGGTCTATTCGTCCTTATTCGCATGAACTATTCAATTGTTTGTTATTTTCTAATTTTTAAAAACTTACATCTTTTTTTCGTATCCACCAAGATTAGAACGCCGGACCTCTTGTTTGTTGGGCTTAGCCTCTACCCACTTGCCTACAGAGCTTCAACAAATAATAACAACCAAAAGCCGTTTTGTTTGTTGTGTGCTAATAATAACGCTTAAAGTTTTTGTGTACACTCTAATCAAAATTTGTTGAAATTTACCCAATTTATAGTAGGAAACTGGACTCCTACTATAAATTGGGTAATTTTACTCTGAATGTGTAAATTGAATAAATTGACCACATGTGGTCAATTTAAATAAAAAAGAGGTGAATAAAATATAAAAAAAAAACAAAAAAAAAAAACATACGGCGCCAGCCAGCATCGAACTCGCCACCTTCTGATTTGAAAGTACACTTCTTAACCACTACGCTACAGAAGCTTATACTTTTATCTGGCGTTTTAGCTATTAAGCATGTGTGTATGTATGTTGTTCGACAATTTTATTTACGCATTTGTGTGTAAAATATTTGAATTAACGGATAATATTTTTAATTTGCTGTGTTTAATTGGTTTGAATTTATTATACGCATTTAGTGTTTATATTAACACATAATGCGTGCTATTCAACAAAAATTTACCCAATTTATAATAGTAAATTTACATGCGTTTTTTAGAGTGTAACTATGCTTTGCTAAAAGCAGTGAGAGGGAAAGAGAGGGATACTGTACATTCATAAAATGTTTGAGTCTTTACAAATTCCCATAAACAATCGTTATAAACATGTATATATACATATTATACATTGTATATAACGAAAAATGTTGAGTCTTCACATTTACATTTTAGAAAACGTTATGTAACTAAGTAGTGGTGCGATATTTTTATCTATAGTTGGCTGAACTAGCTAAGGCGTCGATGATAAACACTGCAACTTCGGGACCGTGGGTTCAAGTACCAGCCGGGGCGGGACTTTTTTTTAATTTTTTTTTTTTTTTATTGTTTTTTTTTTATTTTTTTATATTTTTTAATATATTTATTTAATATTTTTATTTATTTTAATATTAATTTAATTATTTCCAAAAAAAAACATTTGAAAGGCATATTGATGACACTTTTTGAAGACATGATGAAATGTGTCATCACTTGTTTTTTCAATTTGTATGACATGTTTCATCATATTGAAGAAAACCCTCATCAATATGATGAAATTTGTCATTAAAATTGATGACAGCAAGTGATGAAACCGTATCATCAATATGATGAAGCATTTTTCTTTGAGTGTAGGCTAAACGAAGCTTTCAGCCAAATCGATTGATAATTGCGATCGTGTTTACGTTTAGATGGACGGACATCGCTAGAATGACTTTAAAAGTTATTCTGAGTCGATCGGTATACTTGAAATTGGGGGTAGGACCAATATTTCGCGTAGTTACAAACATCAGCACAAACTCATTATGTACCACAGAGTGTTGTAGGGTATAAAAAGAAATTTATATATTTAAGAAAAAAAAAATTTTTATATTTTTAAGTTAAAATTTTCGCAGATGAGGCGACTTTAGTTTTAACTGTTTAAAACGATGGCAACGTCAGCACAAACATCAGTTTCAGTCGTTGTTGTCAACATTAAATATATATTTTTTTTTCTACTGCTTTTTTATTATAATTTTTTTTTTTTGCTATTTCTAGCTACATTTTTTTCTGTCATAAAAAAATAACTAGAGGGAACCCCACAAATGTATGCATAAGTCTTAAAAAAAAACTTAAGATGCTACTTCCTTTGTGGCAGCCTGGACTTAAAATACGAAAAAAAAATTTATGTATGGAGACTTTTGTTTACTTTCGTAAGATGAAGAAGACTAAAAAAAACACTGCTATTTTTTTTGTAAAGAAACGGTAGCAAAAACATGAATATGTGTGTGTCTAAAACTATGTTCGGTGATTGTTTGCAGTGAACACAGTTTGTGTTTTAAGCAAATAACACTAAAGTGTTAGTATAGACAGTGACATATAAACAGGGACGGTGGGTAAAGGGGAGGAAGAGAATTGACGATATACAAACCTATTTTCGAACTTATTACCAAGGCTCCTACAATGCTGCTAAGAGGATTGTCGGGACCTGGAAATAATTTGAGATAAAGACTTAACTCTTTTAAAACTAAAAAAATTTACACTAAAATTAGCTGAAATTTAAGCGGGATAGAGTTTACTTAAAGAGCTATAAATAAAGCAAAATACAAAAAAAATTAAAATGAATCTAATCCATACTTAAATTTGCTTAAAATAGCAGTCTAAATCCTATTTATGCTACTTAAGAGCGGCATTTTTTTGTATATTAAAAAAAAGTTTTTCTTTTGATTTTGAATGTCTGGGCAAATTTTTATTCTACCTCAAACTCATTTAGTACAAATTTGAGGACAATTGGATAAAATTAACCCGTAGCGCCCGGCGATCAAAGTTTTGAATTTTTGAAAATTAAAAAAAAAAAAAAAAATAGTAATAATAAAAATCACCCGTAATGTAAAAACTTAAAAAAAAATTTGCCAGGGGCATTTTTTAGGGAGGAGAGGGCGGTGAGTTTGGGTACTCCTTGGCACTCGCTGTAAATATTTACAAGTTCATTTTATTCTGCTTTGTGCAATAAAGTAATATAGTTTTATTATTGTTGAAAATTTTTGTTTTATCCACGCCCTAAAAAAGGGGCGGGTCGAAAAAAGTGTATTTTTTAAATCCCCTGGGCTCATGCGCAGGACTTTGAACTTTTGCGAACATAAAAATGTTTCATTTGGTAAACAAAAATAGAAAACAAATTTGGGGAGTTTAGCTCTTTTATTTTGGACTGCATCGTGTTAATTACAGACGGACGGACAGACAGACGGTAGGACGTCGCTAGAATATCTCATAATCGACCATTGATCAGTAGTGTCCGACCGAACAGTTCGGCGAAAAAACGGTATTGGCCAAAAATTAATATTTGCAAGCATTTTTAACAGCTTTTTCTAATGGCCGTTTGTTTGTTTAGGCGATAGAAGACTATTCTGACTTTCAAATTTAATGGCGAGGACGAAGTTAAGCATCAATTTAGATGTTCGGTAATCGAACGTTCGGCAAAATTGAAAAAAGTTCGGTTACCGAACTTCGAAATTGTGGCTTAACTTCGTACTCGTTCTTAAATTTTACACTGAGAATCGTCTTCCATCGCCTTAACAATTCTACCCCATATACAAAAAGTTGTTAAAAGTACTTCCAAATACCAAATTTTTGATTAAATTACGTTTTTTGTTCGAACTGTTCGGTCGGACACTACTGATCAATAACATATATACTTTATTGGGTCCCCGACCGATATTTCGATGCGTTACACACGGAATGACAAAGTGAGTATACCACCATACTGTTGTTGGAGGGTATAAAAATTACCCCTTTTAAAGGTACAATTTTAAATGATTTAAAATTGAGGATTAGAGGTTTTTATTATTAGTTGAGAAAAATTTCAGTGTTTAATTACAATTCACCTACCATATTTTTGCCTTTTGTACTGAAAACTTAAAAATAAATATATCGGATAAGTGCGCCCAGAAAAGGCTTCATTTTAGCGTGTTTCAAAATCAGGAAATTTTGGAATTTCTTGAGAGCATACCCCCAGTACGATGCTTAATGAAGAGCTGATTACGGGGGAAAAAAATTGTAGGTCATCTTCAGGGCGCTTATAGTTTGCATCCATAGTGCATTTGGTAAAAAATATTTAAAATTGGAGCCAAAAGTTTCGTTTTGTAGAGTTCATTGAGGAAAAAAATTTTATAAAGTTTTTATTATTACAACAGAATAATTCTTTAATACTCTAAATTACTCAAAAATGAGATATAAAAATTACACTACAATTTTAAATGATTTAAAATTGCATATTAGAGGTCTTTTTATTAGTATGAGATAAATTTAATTTAATTTTAGTCTTTTGTACTTAAAACTTGAAAAAATATAAAATTTTGATTGAGTCGGATAAGTGCGCCCAAAAAAGGCCTCACATTAGCGTGTTCCGAAATCAGAAATTTTTCGAATTTCTGTAGACATAATTCACTATTGGAGTTTAAGGTGTTGTTAAACACATATAAAAGATTAAATGCTTTAAATATTGTAGGTATTTTGAATTTGGCTATTCCAGCTATTTTCATTCCACGATTTTTGGGAAAAATTAGATTTTCGTCACATTTTTAGCTTTTTTGTTTTTTTATTACTTCTTTTTTTGAAAAACTCCATATGTTTAGGCATGGATAATAACAACAGAAGAAATCTTCAACGTTCTATATAAGGGCAAAACTGAGATATAAAAAATTACTTTTGTTTAGGGTTAAATTTTAAATGATTTTAAATTGCGGATTAGAGGTTTTTTATTAGTTGAGACAAATATCAGTGTTTTAATTACACTTCACCTACCATATTTTCGTCTTTTGTACTGAAAACTTGAAAATAAATAAAATTTGTAGTAAATCGGATAAGTGCGCCCAGAAAAGGCTTCACTTTAGCGTTTCCCAAAATCAGGAAATTTTGGAATTTCTTTAGGGCATACCCCCAGAATGATGCTTATTAAAGAGCTAATTATGGGGAAAAAAATAAAAAAAAATGGAGGTCATCTTCAGGGCGCAACCAGCGCTTAAAGTTTGCATCCATAGTGCATTTGGTAAAAAAAAATTTTTTTTTTTTTTTAAATTTATTTTGTAGAGTTCATTGAGCAAAAAATATTTATAAAGTTTTCATTATTACAAAAGAATAATTCTTTAACACTCAAAATTACTCAAAAATGAGATATAAAAATTATCCCCTTTTAATCCCCTTTTAATGTTCAATTTTAAATGATTTAAAATTGCGTATTAGAGATGTTTTTATTAGTATGACACACATTTACGTGTTTTAATTCCAGAGTTCACCAACCAGATTTTCTTCTTTTGTACTTAAAACTTAGAAAAAAATAAAATTTTGAGTGAATCGGATAAGTGCGCCCAGAAAAGGCTTCACACTAACGTGTTCCGAAATCAGGAAATTTTGTTAAGCACATATAAAAGATTAAATGCTTTCAATATTGTAGGTATTCCATTTTGAATTTGGCTAGTCCAGCTATTTTCATTTGGGAAAACTAGATTTTTGTCACATTTATACCTTTTTTGTTATTTTATTACTTTTTTTTTGAAAAACTCCATATTTTTAGGCATGTATAATAACAACAGAAGAATTCTTCAACATTCTAAATTTGGGCAAAACTGAGTTATAAAAAATTACTTCTGTTTAAGGACAAATTTTTAATGATTTAAAATTGCGGATTAGAGGTTTTTTATTAGTTGAGACAAATTTTAGTGTTTTAATTACAGTTCACCTACCATATTTTCGTCTTTTGTACTGAAAACTTAAAAATAAATAAAATTTGTAGTAAATCGGATAAGTGCGCCCAGAAAAGGCTTCACTTTAGCGTGTTTCGAAATCAGGCAATTTTGGAATTTTGTACACCCAGAACGATGCATATTGAAGAGCAGATGACAAAAAAAATTAAGAAAAATTTGGAGGTCATCTTCAGGGCGCAACCAGCGCTTAAAGTTTGCATTCATAGTGCATTTGGTAAAAAAATATTTTTTTTAACTTATGCTGCTTTTGATCTCTTAAATAAGTTCTTAAAAAATTCATCGTTGTGATATCTTGCGGTTATTTTTCTTCTAAATATAAATAATTTCTAAAAATATCAATCGTGGTCATATTTTTTATAAAATAAATTCATCTTACAAAAAGGTGCTATAAAAATAGCACAAACAGTGGTTACATTTTTACTGATATTTACGCGAACAGATAGGGTTTACTAAAAATAGCCAAAATATTGCTATTTTCATTACTTTTCATGTCAGAAATAATTTTTCAATAATAGAAATCGCTGTAATATCTCTGCGGTTATTAATTCGATTAAATACAATAATGTTCTGAAAGAATTACTCGTGGTCATATTTTTTATACAATTTGCTCATCTGAATGGGTTTGTTTTAAAAATAGCAAAAAGCGTGGTTTCATTAGTGCTGCTATTTATGCGTTATTGTGCTATTTAGGCGTTATTCATTGAACAAATGAACTGCTACTTATTTAAAGTCGATGCTCATGCTTAATGTCAGCATACACAGAACCTTTCAGCAAAAACTGTATTACATTTCTGATTACTCTTCCCATTACATTTATACGGAAAGTGCCAAAAGTAATTGCTTTTGACTTAAAGTACTTACATTTTCCATGCAAATGCATGTTTTTTGTCGATAGTTTAAAACGATGTAGACTAATTATCTTTCCGAATCAAGAAATTTGCATTAAAATGGCATCGATTTGTTTTTGCATATTTTGGTGAAAATGTATTTATTTACTTAGTTTGGTTTTAATTGCATATTTTGTGCATATTTTCAACTTTTAAGTGCATATTTTTGCATATTTTGGCAAAAATTAGCAAAAACACAAATTGAAATTTAATTGTATCAAAAAATATTTCAAATTTAAAAAATTTATTTTGAAAATTAGAAAATTTTTTTTATTAATTATACCCTACACCACACTGTGGTACAGGGTATAATGAGTTTGTGCTGATGTTTGTAACTACCCGAAATATTGGTCCTAGACCCACCTTTAAGTATACCGATCGACTCAGAATCACTTTTTGAGTCGATTTAGCGATGTCCGTCCGTCCGTCCGTCTGTCCGTCCGTCCGTCCGTCCGTCTGTCTGTCTGTCTGTCCATGTAAACGGTGTAAACACGATACAGGTCGCAATTTTTAATCAATTGACTTGAAATTTGAAACTTAAGTCTCTCTTGGCCCAAGGACGAAGCCTATTGAAATTGGAAAAAATCGGTCCATATTTAGACCTAGCCCCCAAACAAAGGTCCTCTTTAGTTTTGGCTCAAATGACTCTAATAACCGTATTATAGAAGGTATCGCTTTGAAATTTGGATGGTAAACATGTTTTGTCTTCACATATCATCATTCCGAATTTCAAAGAAATCGGACCAGTTCTTCTTGTAGCCCCCATACAAACCACCTTCCCGATTTTCACATAAATGTCTCAAATTTCATGAAAATAGAAAATATTTAATTAAAATTTTGTTTGTGTATGTTAAACGCGTACTTAAATAACCTTATCAAACCTGATAATCATCGGACCAGTTTTGGACTCAGACCCCTTGTGAAAATTTCGCCCGATATTCAGTTAAAGCGGTTTATTGTCAACAAATAGAAGCCTATTTCACTCAAATTTGATTTGTGAGTGTTTTCTTCACTTATTAAAGGTTTTACAACATATAGATCTAATCGATCCATGGGACCCATTTTCCGGGAAACCTTGGTGTAGGGTATTATATGGTCGGTCTTGACCGACTATAATTTTCTTACTTGTTTTTTTATAGATTGTCTTAATTCCTTACGTCAAGTCTTAAATGTTATTATTTTTTTGTTTTTTTAAGAAGTTTTTCGTATAAAAAACAAGACTTTTATTGCACATATTTAAATTTTTATTGCATATTTTTATGTTCTTAGTGCATATTTTGAATTTTTTAGTGGATATTTTACGCGCATATTTTCGATTTTTTAGTGCACGAAAATCTCATCCCTAGTAATGTGAAAAAGTAATCAATAAGGAAATAAAGATTTTGCTGGGTTAGGTTTGTTAAGATTAAAAACGGATTTAACAGGGTTTAAAAAAGTAAAATAGTAAAATTTTTTAAACCCTGATTTTTTTTTTAAATTTTACTCCACCTCTGCCTGTTTTAACCTGCTCTTCATGTATGCATAGTTCAATCTTTAGTTGTTTGTTTTTGCTTAACATCACCTCTTTGGTATATTTTTGTAATGCCTTCTCTGTGTTTTTTCTTCTTCCTAATAACTGGGCAACAGCTGTTGCAAAAAGCAAATATTATACAAAACGAAAAAAAAATATATTAAGTAAAATTAGATCTTCAATACTTTTAACAATATTACTTATTTTTTTTTTCTTTCTTGCAAATTTTTTTATGATTTAAATTAAAAAAAAAAAATTTAAACAAATGGTTTTTCCAAACAGCTATTTTTTTTTCTTTGCTATTCTTTGCATTTAGCTATGCTTTGCATTCCGCTTTAATGTTTGCATAAAAGTTTTAGATTATTTTTTAATGGTCAGTTATAACAACTCGTATGTTGATGACAAGTTCCCAACTCTGTCTCCGTCACTTGAAAACTTTAGCAACGGCAACTTTCTTTTTAACTTTTGTTTCTTGTAGTAGTTTTGTTGGTTGTTTTTGGCTTTTTTTATAAAAAAAAAATATATAAACAATTGTAAGAAAAAAAAAACATTAAAAAGTTTAACTATGACATTTTCTTAATGTCTTTGTACTTCTTATATTTAAATAAATATAATTTTTTTTTTCTTTTATGTTTATTTGTATAAAGTCTGCGAGTGTGTTAGTATGTTTACAATATAATCAAAAAGTTTCCAGCTTTAGCAGCTTTTGCTTGAGTCTTACTAAAAATAGTAACTGTGGTTTTTTTTGTCAAAAATTACTAATTGTAGTGCTATTTATAGTTTTTAACGAAATGTTGTAAGATCTTTTTCTTTCGATTTTGAACGTCATTTCAAATTTGTATTTTTTTAGGCCTAAAACTTATGTGGTACAAATTTAAGGCCAATCGGAAAAAATTAATCCGTAGCACCCGGCGTTTAAAGTTTTGGATTTTTAATAATTAAAAAAAATGTCTTGCAATACACTCAAAGAAGTGTAAAACAAATTGTCATAAAAGTTCGTCCAATGAAAATTTTTAATGAAGTTTTCATAAATAATATGAAAATTTTCATAAATATAATGAAATGTTTCATTAATACTATGAATATTTATGAAACATTTCATAAATATAATGAAACAGTTTCATTGGACGAACTTTTATGACGAGTTTCATTATATTAATGAAGCTTTTTCTTTGTGTGTACATTAAATTTATTAATTTTAATGCGCTAAACGCGAATATCAGCAAATTTTTTTAATCGGTAGAACGGTTTTCGATATTTCGCTATTTGAAATTTGCAAAAATATCAATTTTTTCTAATTTCAAGAATTTAAAAAACAAATATAAATATTGTTTTCCCTCATCTTCTCAAACACACAAAAAAATATTGGCTAAAAAGTTTCAATTAAATCTATTGATCAACAAAATTTAAATGAGTCAATTATTGTTTTGATCAACATTTTTGTTATTTTCTTTAACTATCAAATTACAAATTTTCAACATACCAGATTTTTTTCGCTTCAATTTATTTGAATACATTAATTCAAAAATATATTTTTACTACGGTTATACTTTTTTTTTTATTGTCGGCAACATATTGGAAAGCAAAAAATATGAATTTCTTCACAATTTTTCCAAAAGCGTGAAATTCATTTGTTAAATCAATAATTATTTTAATTGACTTTAAATAAAAAAGCAATCAAATTTTTGATCAAAATCGAAAAAATGATTAATTGAAATAAAAATCAATTAATCACCTACAATTTGATGATTGATATAACAATTTTCTTTATCGGAGGAGTTTCAATTAAAAAATTAATTGAATTCGCTTTTTTGTTGATTGACTTTCGTTTTCAATTCATTCTATGTAGAGCTTGAGACAATCTTTCATTTAAATTTAATTTTAGCCAAATCCGATCATTTTAACCCGTATCGCCCTTCGATCAATATTTTGGATTTTTAGGAAGTTTTTACCAAAACTCTAATCATTGATCGAAGGGCGGCAAGGGATAAAATGTTCTGATTTGACTTAACTTAAGTTTAAACGAAAGTTTGTCTCCAGCTCTATAAAATAGTCAGCTGAAAAAAATTTTGTGATTTTTTTTGTTAAAAATTTTTTAAAAGTACGAAACAATCGCCATTTTTAAATTTTTTTTTCCAAATTTTTAAATGGCGATATTTCGAAAACCGCTATACCGATTTCAGAATTTTTTTGGTATACAGTGACTCAAAGTAATACTGGAACAGCATATACAGTGGTTCAAAGTAATAATGGAACAGCGTATATTTGTTAGCAGTTCTTTAAAGACAAAGTTTTAAATACTAAACCTGATTGATATCAATCGACTATTTTTGAAAAAAGTGCTACATAGGAAATTTTCCAAGCTTGAATTTAAGCTTGATAGCGTCCAGATTGATCAAATATTAAATGAGATACGAGGGTCGCAATGGAAAATGAAATTATTTGTAGATATTTTTTTGAAATTTTTTTAAAAATATTTCTAAGTCGATTTTTTCCAAGTTCAAACATTAAAAATTTAAAAAATTACCCAATAATTTTTATTTAGTCATCAGCTTGTTTTTCCAACAATCCAAACAAACAATGAAATTTTTTAAATACAATAGAAGAAATCCGCATTTTTTGACCTCCAACTCTTTCGACCACCAATTTGTTGTAAACAAAGAAAATATTTTATTGTTTATTAATTTGAGTACATCTAAGAATATAGTAATGACGTATAAGAATAATTAAAATTGTTCTTTGTTTACAAAAAATTGGTGGTCAAACGAGTTGGAGGTCAAAAAATGCGGATTTCTTCCACTGTATTTAAAAAATTTCATTTTTTGTTTGGGTTGTTGTAAAAACTAGCTAATAACTAAATAAAAATTATTGGATAATTTTTAAAATTTTTAATGTTTGAACTTGGAAGAAATCGACTTAAAAATATTTTTAAAAAAATTTCAAAAAAACATCTACAAATAATTTCATTTTCCAGTGCGACCCTCGTATCTCATTTAATATTTGCTCAATCTGGACGATATCAAGCTTAAATTAAAGCTTGGAAAATTTCCTATATAGCACTTTTTTCAAAAATAGTCGATTGATAATAATCAGGTTTAGTATTGATAACTTTTCCTTTAAAGAACTTCTAACGAATATATGCTGTTCCATTATTACTTTGAGTCACTGTATTTGTTAGCAGTTCTTTAAAGGAACAGTTACCAATACTTAACCTGATTATTATCAATCGACTATTTTTGAAAAAAGTGCTATATAGGAAATTTTTCAAGCTTTAATTTAAGCTTGATAGTGTCCACATTGAGCAAATATTAAATGAAATACGAGGGTCGCACTGGAAAATAAAATTATTTTTAGATATTTTTTTGAAATTTTTTTAAAGATATTTCTAAGGCTGGATTACTCAATGCTCTTTTATAAAATAACTTTCCGTTAAATTTAACTTTTTCATACAAATTTTGACATAAGGCTCTGTTAAATCGGCAGTTAGCAGCTAACTTTTCATTAAGTAATCCGCCCTAAGTCGATTTTTTCCAAGTTGAAACATTAAAAATTTAAAAAATTATCCAATAATTTTTATTTAGTTATCAGCCAGTTTTTCCAACAACTTAAACAAAAAATTAAATTTTTTAAATACAGTTGAAGAAATCCGCATTTTTTGATCCCCAACTCTTTTGACCACCAATTTTTTGTAAACAAAGAAAAATTTTAATTATTCTAATATCGCATTACTGTACACTTAGGTGTACTCAAATTAATAAACAATAAAATATTTTCTATGTTTACAACAAATTGGAGGTCGATAGATTTGGAGGTCAAAAAATGCTGATTTCTATTACTGTATTAAAAAAAAAATTAATTTTTTGTTTGGGTTGTTGGAAAAACTAGCTGATAACTAAATATAAATTACTGGATAATTGTTTAAATTTTTAATGTTTGAACTTGAAAAAAACGACTTAGAAATAATTTTTAAAAAAATATCTACAAATAATTTAATTTTCCAGTGCGACCCTCATATTTTTTGCAAATTTTAAGTAGCGATGTCTCGAAAACCGTTCGTATCAACATTAAAACATAATATGTCAAAAGATTTTTTTTTTTAACAAAATGTAAAAAATCATAAAAAAATTGATCGCCGGACGCTACGGTTGAATTTGAAAAAAAAAAAATATTTTTGAAAAAAAATTTCCGCAAAAAAAAACTTGGTAAAAAAAATCCGCGATTTTTTTATATTTTTGTCAAAAAATATTTTCGTACTTGTTTAAATACCATTTAGTGTTCAATTATGTTGACATATGTCAACCAGCAGCCGAATTAAAGCATTTTGTATTTTTAGGTTATGTTAAATGTACTAAAATTTTTGAGGTGTCCTTACATTTTCGTTCATAACTTTTTAACCGCTAAACCGATATCGCTCAAATGCAATACCAAACTTCCGGGAGAACTTCCAATAAAAATTTTAAGTTTCAGTCATGTCCGTGTAATATTTTGGCCGTGATCACCATTTCCACAGACAGACGGACATCGCTATAATGTCTTAAAAGCGATCGGGGATTATGAATACGTATATTTTATGGGGTCCCAGACCGATATTTCGATGAGTTACAAACGGAATGACAAACTTATATCACTAGAGTGGAGGGTATAAATATATAGTCACGTTTCTTGTAATTAAAGGAGTTTTCAAAAATGACATTAGTTTTGCTATTTATGCAACTAATAAAGTTTTTTAACCCTGGCTGCTTAAGTTAAGTTGAAAAAATCGTACATCGTCAGTGCGCCAACCAAAACCGCTATGTGTGTTTCAAAATTTTTTGAAGATACTTTAAAAACAGTGTTTTTTAAAATTCAAATTAATGTAAATTTTATTCTATTTATAGAAAATTTGCAATAATTTTTAAATATTTATGAAAAAAAATATTGTTTTAAAGCACCGCGAAAGGTCAAAATAAAGCTGATTTGTAAGCTTATTTAATAAATTTTGATTGGCTCACCGATATATTGTGCATTTATTTTTATGCTATTTATTTATGTTTCTAAACGATGTTTGAAAATATTAAAAACTTAGTAATAGTAGACCTGCATAAGCTTTTATTCAAACAATTATCGTGACACCACGTGTTTTTATACTACTTAAAGGGTACTTTCCACTATCACACTTTTCCATTAAACACATCAAAATTTACCAACTTCCTAAAGATTTTTGGATTCTTTTTTGATTGAAACCTAGTCATATCTAATAAGTGAACAATTTCTGGCCAAATTTTTAAAAAAAATATTTTGCTAACATGGTGAAATTACGCTTGTATAATGGAAATGTGTGATAGTGAAAAGTACCCTTAAGGAAGTTTTCTAAAAATGCATTAGTTTTTCTAATTATGCTACCATGAAGTTTTTTAAACCCTGACTACTTGAGCTAGTTTTTTATATCCTGGCCGCATATTTTTTACGCTACTTAAAGTTGTTTTAAAATAGAAATTAAAATAACTGCTTCTTTCAGTTCATTTTGTAATTGTCCTCTATGAAATTATCCAAATAGCATTCATCTTGCTATTGTGCTATTATGTATTTTCTAAAAATAGCAACCATCGTGCTATTTATGAGGCCAAATGTAGTTTACTAAAAATTCTGTTACTATGTGTGCTACTTTATAAGGTTTAAGAAAAATAGCATTTGTTGCTATTTGTGCTATTATATATAATTTTTTTCAAAATAGCAATCGTGATGCTATTTATGCTACCAAATGGGTGTTACAGAAAACCCTCTGAGTATTTGTGCTACTTTAAAAGGTTTAAGAAAAAGAGCATTTACTGCTATGATATTTTCTAAAAATAACAAAATAGCATTTATTGCTCTTTGTGCTATTATTTAAGTTTTTCTAAAAATTGAAATCGTGGCGCTATTTATGCTCCTAAATGTGTTTAATTAAAAATTATGTTACTATTTGTGCTAAATATTTCTAAAAATTACTACTTTCAGCTCCTAGTGTAATTTCTATGTAAATATAGTTTTGAGCGTAGTTAGTTTGTTGTCATTGTTGTTTTTTTTTCATGTTTTCTTTCAACTTTTTTTCTAGCTTTTTGACTTTGTTTGTGTTATATTACCAGTATAGTTTTTTTTTATTTTTGTACTTTTTACTGGTTTATTCAAATTCAAACTTTAAACTTATACTATCATGGTTAAAATACAATTGCATACTCATACAGAGCTTAAAAAAAACTCATACACATGTACTTCAAGATATACACTCTCAATTACACACACATTCTTATGTAGATCTCATATTTGCAAAAAAAAAAAAAAAAAATATATGAAGAAAAAAGCAAAGTTGTTTTATATATTTAATGTTTTGCATGTCATCATTTTGGCACAAGTTTTTGACAGATACTTGAGTAATTTATGATTGTAATTCATTAAAAGTAGTTGTAGCAGGAGCAGCAGCAGCAGAAGAAACAACAACTATTACTACTACTTGCTATGATAATAATAACAACATTAACATAAACTCCAACTATAGCTACTAACATAACCACAACAAATAAAGGTACCAGACTAAACAAGGCATGAACTAATATCAGCAGACTCCTATGAGGAGCGAAATAACATGGATTTAAAAAAAATACTAAAAATAGCATAAATCCTGGTCGAATTGGAAACTTAAATCCTGATCGTTTTATTATCTGATATTTAAATTTTCAGGTAACGTTATTTAAATTTTCAGGTAACGCGGGTATTCTTAATAAAACTATAAGCTAATAATTCAAATTTGCTAAAACTAGCACTTACGATCACATTATGATATTACTAGCGGTTTTATTATTAAACCAACAATTTTTTTATATTGTTTTATATTGTATCAAAAATATTTCCCATATACTAAAACCAATTCATTGTCCTGAAATTATTGTCTATTTACTTTGCCTTAATTACTTAAGGCTATATCATCAATCTCTGCCAAAATGTTATGAACCTATTTGAAAAATTTTCCCGCTCCATCTCAATATATAAACAAAAAAACATTAAAAAAAACTCTAAAATAAATAAGTCAATAATAAACAATAAATAAATGAAAAAAAAACATTAAAAAATATTTATTGTTCAACTAACGGCAATTTAATTGCTTTTTATAGACATGAATGATTGACTACATAGATGAGAAATAGCAAAAATTACTATCAATATATAAATTTTAAGCGTATTTTATGAACATATGAAAAATCTAAGTGATTCATATAGTTTATATGTACTAAAAAAAAAATATTAGGGTGATAGGCCCTAGTTGGAGTTTATACTCTGCTACTTTAAATTGATTAAATTTCAATAAATTTCAATTAAAATTACACTGTGAACTTAAATTTGAAATTTAAAAAATTTATAGAGGGAAATCAGTATCATTTTAAATATCATATGTGTAATTTTACACAATAAACGTTTAAAAAAAATATATAGTTAACAAAATGTTTTAATGTCGTTTAAATTTAAAAATGAAAAACAATTGTGTAATTTTACACATTTTATGTGTAAATGAACTGTTGTCCCTTTAATTAGAGAGTATCCAAAAAAGTTTTAAAAATAACTTTTGAGTATTTCAGCAAGTTGTAAACCCTCCTGTCGTTTTTCTGCCACATATGTTGAATGTTATTAAAAATTTTACAAATTAATTCAATCATTTTGTCAAAGAATTTTATGAAGAACTTATTGTTCAACTAACGGCAATTTAATTGTTTTTTATAGACATGAATGTTTGACTTCATAGATGAGAAATACCAAAAATTACTATCAATATATAAATTTAATCGTATTTTATGGACATATGAAAAATCTAAGTAATACAAATAGTTTGTGTGTACTAAAAAAATGTATTAGGGTGACAGGCCCTAATTAGAGTTTAAACTTTGCTGCTACAAATTGAGTAAATTTCAACAAATTTTAATTAAAATTACATTGCGAAATTAAATTTGAAATTTAACAAATTTATAGAGGGAAATCAGTATTATTTTAAATTTCATCTGTTTAAAAAACAATTGTTAACTAAATGTATTTTCTTTTTAATACACAATATGTGTAATTTTACACAATAAACATGTAATAAAATATATATAGTTAACAAAATGTTTTATTGTCGTTTTAATTGAAAAATAAAAAAAAATTGTGTAATTTTACACATTTTATGTGTAAATGATTTGTTGTCCCTTTAATTAGAGGGTATTAAAAAAATTTAAAATAACCTTAAAATATTTAAGCACATTTTGAAAACTCCTATCGTTTAAATGTACCAAATGTTGAATATAATAAAAAAAAATTAAAAATTAATTCAAAATTTTTGTTAAGGAATCATATGAAAAAAATGTTTGCCACCTTAATGCTTGTTTAAGGAAGTAGTAAAATAGTGCCAAAGTTTATGTGAACTACAATAAATATGTTATACAAATAACATATTTATTGTTAATAAATTGTTTACTTTAATAAAAAGAGATATTAAAAAAATAATAAGTGGTAGGCATTAGGAAGTAAAGTTTTTTTAAATAAATCAAATTTATATCTTCCTAATTTTAAAATATTTTTTGGAGGGGGAGAATGAAAATTTGTTTTAATTTTTGTTTAAAAACAAGCAAAATATTTTTTTTAGAAAATAAATATTTATTTTTAAATATACCAGTTCCCTTTGTAATCTAAAAATTTTGGAACGGGTTGAGAAACACATAGTTGATACAAAAAATTCGTGAAATTTTTGCTATTTTCATATTTAATTTACATTTTCGATATAGCAGTTTAAAAAATTTTATTAAAAACTGTTCTATTTTTAGCATTTTTAAATCAAAAATTTATGAAATTTTTGCTAATTTGATGTTTAATTTTTATTTTCGATAATTTTAATTTAACAGCATAAAAATTGTATTTAGCACTGAAAAACTTAAGAGGCACTTTAAGGCACTTTGTTGTGCTAAAAAAAAAGTAAAATTGGATTTGGTCAAATCTACGAATTCCATGAATATCCATAATGCCCAAAGCTTTATGAACACAAATATATTTGGGTAGAAAAACACTTTTTTAGTGATTGTAATTTTTTTAAAGTAAAAAATTTTTATAAAATTTTTTTTTGAAGAAAAATTACATTTTTATCAATTTTTAGGTGTTCGGCGGGGGACAATTTTTCCCTTAATATAAATCACAGCAAATTTTTTTTCTATAGTTTTTGCACTTAAGTAATACAAGTTTATCCTAATTTTAATTATTTGTTTTATAATAACGTCCCAAAATGGGGGCAGACAGGGAAAAATTAAATTTTTAGTCCCCCGGGTCCAATTTCAAGACTCTCAACTTCATTTGCTTAACAAATTTACAAAAATCTCAGTTAATAAAATGGTGTTTTCAAAACTTTTTTTAATACTTTAAGAGAGACTTTTTTCACCTTGTCCGTTTTGCCTATTTACTTACTTAAACTGCCTATGATCATAAAACATATTTAAGTAAAACTTCAGTGGGTCATTCCATCTCCAATTTATAAGGGGCTCCCATACAAAATGACATATTTTAAAATTTGCTCTAACAGCGCTAACTGCCCTAATTGTAAGAGTGCCCCTTGAGCAGCAGTAAAATCGAACCACAAAATTTTTTAATCCTAATATATATTATTTTTATTATACCCTCCACTTAGTGATAGAGGGTATAAATATATAAGTTTGTAATTCCGTTTGTAACTCATCGAAATATCGGTCTGGGACCCCATAAAGTATATATATCGATTTTAAGACATTCTAGCGATGCCCGTCTGTCTGTCTGTGGAAATGGTGATCACGTCCAAAATATTACACGGAGATGACTGAAACTTTACATATTTATTGGAAGTTCTCCAGAGAAGTTTGGTATTGCATTTGAGCAATATCGGTTCAGCGATTCAAAAGTTATGAACGAAAATGTAAGGACACCTCAAAAATTTTAGTACATTCAACATAACCTAAAGATACAATACACTTTAATTCGGATGCTGGTTGACATATGTAAACAGAATTGATCACTGAACAAGTACAAATATATTTTTTTACAAAAAATATATTTTTCGCCGAATTTTTATAAGAAAAATTTTTTTTTTACGGATTTTTTTTGCAATTAATTGTTATTTTACATTGTGGAGGGTATTAATATATTCGGCAAGGCCGACTTTAACTTGTTTACTTGTTTAACGTTCAATTTGTTTTGCAATTTTTTTACGTTATTTAAAAAATTTTCATTTTGCCATCAAATATCGCGTGCAGGGCCCACCGGATTGCAAATTTATTTTTCCGAACCCTTCAGTGTTCAATCCTGTCCAAACGAAACATAAAAGTATTGTACGGTTATTTTTAATGATTCTTTCTGGATGTGTACACTGAAGTGTACAAGAGGAATGAAAGGGTTAAAAAAAATCGTTAACCCTTCTTGGTTAGGGGTCAAAAATTACCCATTTAGTAAAAAATAAATATATTTGGCGAAAAATTTATTTTTGGCAATCTATTAGATAACTTTAAATCAGGCCTGAATTCTTACCTATCTTTAAATCATATTGGCCGGGGTAAAAAATTACCCGCAAACTTCCCCCCGCAATTCCCTAAAAGTGGCCCGACGGCTATCCGCCATATTTCACATTTTTCTTCTCCAAGGTGTTCTTAATGAACTCAGAAAGAAAAAATGGTATATTTAAAATTTTGAAAAAAGTGTTTTGAGAACGCCCCAGTGGCGGGTACAGCTTTTGGGTTTGGGGGGGGAAATTTTTTTTTTACTTCGAAAAAAAAAATTATAAATTTACCTATGTTGGACGGGCAAAAACAGGGATTCTTTTTTTGATAAAATCATCAAATTCAAAAGTTTTTGCTGTAGGAGGTTTGTTTTTTCATGATCATAAGTATTTCGTTTAGATCATTTTGTTTTAATTTGTCTAAAAAGAAAATTGTACATTTTCGTATACATAGAAATACTCTGATTCTAAAAAATTTGACGCATAAAAAGTCAAAATCTAAGACTTCTTCTTTACAAAAAATGTCTCAAAATCTGAGACTTTTTTTGTATAAAAAATTTTCAGATTCTAACTTTTTTCCACAAAAAAATCTAAGATTCTGAAACCTTTTATAGAAAGTATCTTATATTTTAAAGCTGTTTTAATATATTTTTCTTATAGAAAAGGTCTCAAGTTAGTATATTTGTTTCGTACTGAAAAAAATTTATATTCTGAGACCTTTTTTCTATAGAAAAAGTTTCAGATTCTGAGACTTTTTTCCTAAAGAAAGAGTTTCAAATTCTCAGACCTTTTTCCTATAGAAAAAGTCTCAGATTCTTAGACCTTTTTTTGTGAAAAAAAGTCTCTGATTCTGAGACCTTTTTCCTATAGAAAAAGTTTCAGATTCTTAGACCTTTATCTTTTTAGAAAAAGTCCCAGATTCTGAGACCTTATTCCTAAAAAAGTCTCAGATTCTCAGACCTTTTTCCCATAGAAAAAGTGTTAGATTCTGAGAGCTTTTTCTTATAGATTTTCCTAAAGAAAAAGTCTCAGATTCTAAGACCCTATTCCTATAGAAAAAGTCTAAGATTGTGAAACTCTTTCTAAAAGAAAAGGTACCAGATTATGAGACCTTTTCTTAGCTATAGTCTAAGTATGTGTATAAGATTCTGTCACTTTTTTTCTAAGATTTTGAGACCTTTTTCCTATAGAAAAAGTCCTAGATTTTGAGACCTGTTTCCTATAGAAAAAGTCTCAGATTCTGAGACATTTTCCCTATAGAAAAAGTCTTTAATTCTGAGATTCTGAGACCTTATTCCTATAAAAAAGTCTTAGATTCTAACAATAAGACCTTTTTCCAGAAGAAAAAGTCTCAGATTCTGTGACCTTCATCCAATTGAGAAATTTTAAACTTCTGAGACTTTTTTTCAACAATAAAAAGTCTCTGACTTTGAGACATTTTTCTTTTTAAAAAAGACTAAGATTCTGAGACCATTTTCCTTAGAATAAGTCTGAAATTAAGAGATTCTGATACCTTTTTCCCATAGAAAAAGTCTCAGATTATTATGCCTTTTTCATTTCAAAAAAAGTCTCAGATTCTTATACCTTTTTCTTTTCAAAAAAGTATCAGATTCTGCGACCGTTTTCCTATAAATAAGTCTCAAATTTTAAGACCCATAGAGAAATACTCAGATTCTGAGACTTTTAGAATTTGGGAATTCTTCTTCAAAAATCCGAAAAAGAATATTTTTTAGAATGTGAAAAATTTTAGAGTTTCTCTGCACCTTTTCTATAAAAAAAGTCTCAGAATCTGGAAACTTTTTAATATGTCTCAGATTCTAAGACCTTTTTTCTTATAGAATAAGTCTCGAATTCCGACACATTTTTTCTATAGAAAAGTCTCAGATTTTTTACAAAGAAAAAATTTTCAATCCTCAAATATTTTCTTTTAGGGATTTTTGTAGAAAAATTCTCAAAATATAAGTACTATTAAAAGATACCCAAATTCATAATAAGATTGACATATATTTTTTCACAGAAAATTTTCAGATTGAGTCACATTTTTTTCTTTAAAAATTTTCCCTATAAAAATTTTCAGATTTTTTCTATGAAAAATTTTCGGATTTCGAGATAATTTTCATTCGGAAATTTTTTTTGAAAATTTCCTACTTTCTTTTTTTCTCTTTTTCTTCCTTTTTCTTTCTTTTTTTCTTTTTTTCTCTTTTTTTCCTCTTTTTTTTTCTTTTGAAATTCGGTCTGGGGGGGGAAATTTCCCCTTTCCCCCCCCCCCCCCCCCTTGTACCCGCGCATGGAACGCCCTCAACCCCAAAATCAAGTTTGAACGGGTTAATGATACCGTAAAATCTTTAAATTTCATATATAAGTATTTACGAGCAAATATAATGCAAAAATAATTGTTTATTAATTTTAATAAAAAAAAAATTTTAGTTCATTTTTTTTAAATCTTTTTTGCAAAGATCCCAATTTTGAGGCTCAAGGTGGGGACAGAAGATAAACTCTGATCGGAGTGATATTTTGTATGTGAGTTACCCTTAGGGTACCGACACTTTTTGCGGATATTATAATTTGATCAGCGAGAAGAGCCCAAAAACCAGCCACACTAATAATACCAATATCAAAAAAATTTCTAAAATCGGTCATGCGGTTTTTGAGATATCGCCAATTGAAATTTGCCAAAAAATTTTTTAAATAGCGGTTTCAAAAATTAAAAAAAATCTCAAAACTCTAATAATAAAGAAAAAAAATTCTTGAATGTAAGAAATTTTTTTTTAAATTTTAAAAAATTTTAAATTTTGATAGACTGGAGCCAAGAGTTTATTTAATGTGTACCAAATAGTTTTTAGGTCTAGTAGAATAAAATTTTGCCCGAAAACTTGGAAAAATCAAAAGTTGAAGAAAAAATTTTGTTCTAATATTATGTTTTCACTGCGTTCAAAAACACATGTTTCACAAAATATGCTGTAACAGAAGTATTGCTCAATTGTAACAGCATAAAGGGCAAACCAACATGATTGGTGAAAATATCTGTTTTCGAATGCAGTGGAAACATGTTATATGTATTTTTGTTGAAATTTGTGGTGTGTACGTGTAAATAGCTGATTGTGTTCGGCCGCTGAGTGCTACACACAAAAAAAAAACTTTGTCAAATTACTAGGAAAAGTCGCGTAATCCCATTTTACCAATATTTCACAGTTTTCCTTGTTTTTTAACAAACATATTTAGATCTAAATTTACATTTTTTTTGTAATTTAACTTTTTTTGTAATTCTACAAATTTACAAGATAATTTTACAAAAAAAAATCTTGTTAATTCATGAGAATTCGTTGTACTTTTAATTGCGCCAAAAAAAAAAAACTGTAAATTTACAATTTTATTGGTAAAAAGCTTGTAAAATTACAAAATTATTGGCAAAAAGCTTGCAAAATTATTAGGAATTCTCGTAAAATAAGAGGTAGCAAAAAATTTAGTATAGTTACGAAACCTCCTTGTAAATTTTATCGTGTAAAAAAATTTGTAAATTTACAATTTTATTGGAAAAAAACCTTGTAAAATTACAAAATTATTGGTAAAAAGCTTGTGAAATTACTAGGAATTTTTGTCAAATAGGAGGTAGCAAAAAAAAATTACAAGTTTTTCTTGCAATTTTACAAGTTTTTTTTAAGTGTATGGGTGCCGATCAATACTCTAGCTTGTTATTTGAAAGTTAGCATGCTTTAAACAGATGGCAAGGACTTATTGTTAGTTAAATCGTGTTCTAATCCATTGGAAATCATTAAAACATATTTTTTACAGCGATATCGTTTATATCGTGAACTATTTCCTAACAAAAGATATCTCAGAATCATTAATTTTTTCTTTACCAAAAATGTCTTAAAATGCTATACTTTCTATTTCAGTGTTATACCTTTCTTTAGCAAAAAAAAAAACTGACTTATAATCATCGTCCAAAAAATATTTTTTAAATAATTATTCTTCAATCTTGTTTTAGACACGTGATTTTTTTTTTATTTTTCAAATTTTTGATACTTGTTTTTTTTTGCATATCATTTATTTTGAATGATTAATTATTTCTCTTTCGTTAGACGTCCAAAAAAAAATAACAATAAATTTTTTTTCTTGTACATATTACTCGTCATACATTATGGTGTGATCTATCCAAAAAAAAATACAAAATAATTTTTTCATGTTTTACATTTTGCTTATATAGTTTTAGATATTATTATTTTTTTTTTGCATACATACAACTGACAGCTGACATTTGACAGTTGACAGCTTAAATACGGTCAAATATAAACACTCGTAGTTATATATGAACAAATTCAGCTATAACATAACTTCAAACAATGGAAAAAACGCTAGATCAAAAAAAAAATAAAATACATGTTGAAGACCCGTAGAAAAAAATAATATTGAAAAGCAAAAAAAAATAATTTAAAAGCGAATATTTTTTTTAAGCATGCATGAATTTGACAAGTGATTGCAAACATATTTGCCTAAGGGGGTCTTTTGTAGCTGGTCAAACAATTTGGTAAAACAATGAAATTATACATGAAATTATATTTTTTTTTTTTTTGTTGTTAAGTTAAGTTTTTTTTTTCTAATTTCAAATGTTTTTGTTGACTTTTTATTTTCAGGGCGTGTCTTGTTTGTATTATTGATTTTTTTTTTTCAGCCGTTTTTAGACACTTAATTATGCATTTAGTTGTTAGCTAAAATTACTTAGGCAAATTATAGTAATTAATATTATTTATATTAGATTTATTTTTTTTTATCAAGCAAAGTTAAAAATTTAACTATAGGGCAATTAGTTCCGTTAGAAAATTTAACATACATAGATATTTAATTTGACAATGAGTTTGATAAAAAGAAATGTTTCTAAAGAATCAAAATAAAATGCCGGTCAAATCAGCAAAAAACTTTGTAAAAAAAAATTGTAAAAAAAAAAAATTTGTAAAAAAATTAATTTTCACCAAAAAAAATCAGCAAAAAAGATTTGTTGGTGAAAAAAATTGTGCAAAAAATGATTTTGTGTAAAAAAAATCTTCAAAAAATTTTTTGGTGAAAAAAGGTTGTACTTGTTATACACTAAAAAAAACCTTGTAAAATTTCAAGAAAAATTTTTAACTTTTTATACCCTACACCACTATGTGGTACAGGGTATATTGAGTTTGTGCTGATGTTTGTAACTACCCGAATTATTGGTCCTAGACACACCTTTAAGTATACCAATCGACTCAGAATTACTTTTTGAGTCGATTTAGCGATGTCCGCCCGTCCGTCCGCCTGTCCATCTATCGGTTTAAGCACGATACAGGTCGCAATTTTCAATCAATTGACTTGAAATTTGCAACTTAAGCATCTTTTGGCCCAAGGACGAAGCCTATTGAAATTGGAAAACATCGGTTCATGTTAAGACCTAGCCCCCATACAAACGCCCCCTTTGGATTCGGCTTAATGACTCTAATGACCGTAGTATAATAGATATCGCTTTGAAATTTAGCAGGTAATCAAATTTTGTATGCACTCATCATCATTTCAAATTTCAAAGGAATCGGATCAGTCTTTCTGGTAGTCCCCATACAAGCCACCCTCCCGATATTCACATAATTCTTTCAAAATTCATAAATATGAAAATATTTGATAAAAATTTTATTTTTAAATGTTAAACGTGTACCTTAGTAACCTAATCAAATCGGAATATAACTGGACCATTTTTGGACTAAGTCCCATTTTAAAAACTTCGACCGATATTCAGTTAAATCGGTCTATTGACAAAAAAAATAAACCAATTCCAATAAAATTTGATCTGTGTGTGTTTTCTACACTAAATAAAGATCCACCAAAAGACAGATCCAATCGGTCCATGTTTGAACTTGGGACCCATTTTCCGGAAAACACTGGTGTAGGGTATCATATGGTCGGGCTTGACCGACTATAACTTTCTTACTTGTTTTTGTTTGCTACCATCCAATTTGACAAAAATTCCTAGTAATTTTACAAGCTCTATACCAATAATTTTGTAATTTTACAAGGTTTTTTCCAATAAAATTGTAAATTTACAAATTTTTTGACACAATAAAATTTACAAGGAGGTTTCGTAATTTTACTAGATTTTTTGCTACCTCCTATTTTACGAGAATTCCTAGTAATTTTAAAAGCTTTTTACCAATAATTTTGTAATTTTACAAGCTATTTACCAATAAAGTTGTAAATCTACAGTTTTTGGCGCAATTGAAATTACAAGGAATTCTCGTAAATCTACTAGAAAATTTTTGTAAAATTATCTTAGAAATTTGTAAAATTACAAAAAAAAAATTGTAAAATTACCAACAAAATCAGCAGAAAACTTTGTAAAAAAATTAAAAAAAAAAATTGTAAAATAAAAAAATTGTCCAAAAAATGAATGTAAAAAAAATCCTCAAAAAATTTTTAGTGAAAAAAAAGTTTGTACTTGTTATATACTCAAAAAAAACCTTGTAAAATTACTAGAAAAATTTTTAACTTTTTTTTGTTTGCTACCTCCAATTTGACAAAAATTCCTAGTAATTTTACAAGCTTTTTATCAATAATTTTGTAATTTTACAAGGTTTTTACCAATAAAATTGTAAATTTAAAAATTTTTTGACACAATAAAATTTACAAGGAGGTTTCGTAATTTTACTAGATTTTTTGCTACCTCCTATTTTACGAAAATTCCTAGTAATTTTACAAGCTTTTTACCAATAAAATTGTAAATTTACACTTTTTGGCGCAATTTAAATTACAAGGAATTGTCGTAAATTTACTAGATTTTTTTTGTAAAATTATCTTAGAAATTTTTAAAGTTACAAACAAAAATTGTAAAATTATCAAAAAAATATAAATTTCGATTAAATCATGATAATGTTTTGCGGAAGATTTGAGTGTACTTGCCAAAGCAAAGTTGATGTTATATTACTTTGCTATTCCATGCAAAACGAATTGAAATATCAGTCGAGGACCCCTTTAAAAAACCAAAAGAGCTGTACATTTCGTAAGTAAGTGCAAAAAAGTGTTTTTACATTTTGGAGAGTATAAAAGATTCGCACCAAAGAATATAACACTCTCACTTGTTTTATGTACATTTGATAAACAAATGGACAATTTTTATGCGAAAAGCTTAGACTTGGTGAAAAAGTAGTTTCTGTAAAAAAAAAAGTTTTTATTTTCACGAAAATCAAAATTATGTTAAAAAAAATTTAATGAACCCAAAATTTTTGGTTAAATTTTTTGGTGTAAAAAAAATGATGAAAAAAAAACATATGAAAAAAAAACTTTTGGTGAGAAAAAATTGATAATAAAAAATTTGGTGAAAAAAAATTATTAAAAAAATTTGATGAAAAAAAAAAAATTGATGAAAAAAAAAATTAATGAAAAAAAATTGATGAAAAAAAAAAAATTATGAAAAAAAAATTTATGAAACAGAAAATTAATAAAAAACAAAAAAAAAATGATGAAAAAAAAATTTGATGAAAAAAAAATTTGATGAAAAAAAAAGTTAATGAAAAAAAAAAATTTGATAAAAAAAATTTTATGAAAAAAAAAATTTGATGAAGAAAAAGTTTGATGAAACAAAAAAACAATTATGAAAAAAAAAATTCATGAAAAAAAAAATTGATGAAAACAAAAAAAAAAAATATGAAAAAAAAAAATTTATGAAAAAAAAAATTTATGAAAAAAAAATTTGGTGAAAAATAAATAATTATGTTACTCTTTATTAACCAGCTGGTGAAAAACGGTTTTATTCACCACGAGGTAAATTATTATCCAAGTTACAAACCCAAGTTATTAAAATTTTTAGTTTTATGAAAATGAAAATAGTAATTCTTGTTTTCTTTTTCGTTAATTGTTAGCTTATACAGTCAAACTGAGGTGGCGTCCTTCAACTTTTTTAAAATTAGACACTGGCCTAAACATTATCATGTTAAAATAAAAAAACTTGTAAAATGAAAAGAAAAGTTTGTAAATTTTTTTTGCTACCTCCTATTTGAAAAGAACTCAAGCTTTTTACCAATAATTTTGTAATTTTACAGGCTTTTTACTAATAAAATTGCAAATTTACAATTTTTTTGAAGCAAAAAAACTTACAAGTATTTTTAGTAACTTTACTAGATTTTTAGCTACCTCCTATTTTATGAGAATTTCTAGTAAAAACTACGAGCTTTTTTGTAATTTTACAAGCTTTTTACCAAAAAAAAATTTTAATTTTCAACTTTTTTGACGCAAAAAAACTTACAAGAAATTCTCGTGAATTTACTAGATTTTTTTTGGTAAAAAAACCTTAGAAATTTGTAAAATTACAGAAAAAATTGTAAGATTACAAAAAAAATGAAAATTTCGATTTAAAAGTTTTTTTAAAAAACAACGAAAACTGACAATTATTGGTAAAATGGAATTACGAGACTTTTTCTTGTAATTTGACAAGGTTTTTTTGGTGTGTGTATAAAAATTAAAAAATTTTAAATTTATAAATCTTGAAAGAATTAATTATTTTTAAAAGCAACTGTCCATAATTGATAATGTTTTAATTTGTTAAAACCATTTGATAAACAATAGGGTGGCTCGTTTTTGGGCTTATCTGTCAAATCAAGTACTAATACCCGCCAAAAGTTTCGGTTCCCTCAGGGTAATTCACGTGCAAAATATCTCTCCGATCGGAGTTTATCTTCTGTAAAATATGGTGGATATCCGTCCGGTTACTTTTTGGGAATCGCTGGGGGAAGTTGGCGGATTTTAAGGAAATGTTTGTTTTATCAATAATTTGGCTTAATAAAATCTTATAAATTACATTTTTAGGAAAATATACGGTTTTTTGGTGTCATAGCATTCTTTTAAATAAAATCTTACCGATCTAGGACGTCTTTAACCCAAATTGTCTGAGGTTCAAAAATGACCCCTGCAGAAAATATAAAGTTTAGAGGTAAAATTTTGTGATATAAACAAGTATAAAATGGGTTCTGTGTTTTGTGCCCCAAAAGTAATTTCGTAGTAATATACTGTGCTTAAAAAATCGTTAACCCTTCTTGGCTGGGGGTCAAAAATGACACATTTAGTGAAAATATACACTCAAAATAATCACTCTGTTAAATTACAGAGATACTCTGCTGAGCCAGCAGAAAATACCATAGATTTCCAACCAGCAAGATTTTTTGTTATTTTACAAAGAAAACTCTGTAAAATGATTTCGATAAAAAAAACTGTAAATTTACAGAATTATCTGTAAAATATTGATAAAAGCGACCAGAATTTGACTATTTTATTTACTATTTGATTTCTGGTCAAATAGCCAATCTGGTGTTGACAATTGAAAAATGCCATCGAGTAAATTTGCCCGCTTTAATGCTTAAAAATTGTAAATTTACTTTTTTTTATTTTTGTGAAAGTTTTTTACGAGTACCTCCAATTTTACACGACATCCTCGTAAAATTTTCCAGGGTTTATAATTACAGAGCAATAAATAAAAATACAGTTGAAATTTTGTATTTTGGTTACGAGAAAAAACATAAGTATTTTATAAAATCTGTATTTTAACAAAAAACTCTGTTTATTATCTCTAAAATAGAGATTACAAAGTAAAAAGTAAAATTACAGATAAAATTTTGTTTTTCGGTTACAAGAAAATACAAAGTATATTATTAAATCTGTATTTCGACAGATAACTTTGTCAAATAACTGTCGAATTGAGATTACAGTCATTTTACAGAGTTTTTAACAGAGTTATTATTTTGAGTGTATACATATTTTGTTGACATTAAAAATTCAAGCACTATGCCTTAAATTTTTTCCAGGATAATTTTTGACCCTTAACAATATGGGTTAAAGACATGTTCAATAAATTCTGATTAATTTTTATTAAAAAAATTCGATCTTTAAAATATTTTGAGTAGGTTTATTAAAACTACGATATTCTATAGAATAATTTTCAATAAAATTATTTTTCTGTTTTAAGGTTGGTAATTTTTGCAAGACTTAATCGACAAGTGTTGGAATTTGTTAGATTCCATTGTCAAGATTATTAAGCAAATATAAAAACCCTATACTACAAGTAGTAAAGAGTTTTTAATGACAAATCGTTAATATTGTCTTCTAATTTCCAATGGGATTAGAGTCGAATATGTATTAATATTTTATTAACGATTGGTCATTAAAAATCCTTTGCTACTTGAAGTATAGAGCTTTAATATTTGCTAAATAATCTTGACAATGAAATCTGACAAATTCCGAAACACGTGTCGATTAAGTCTTGCAAAAATGACCAACATAAATTATTTAAAACAGAAAAATAATTTTCTTGAAAATTATTCTATGAAAATATCGTAGTTTAAATTGGTAAAAGAAATAATGACCTCGAGCTAGAGTAAACCTACTCAAAACACGATATCTTATATAGGTAGGGGAAGCTCGACACACTTGATCCCTTAGAAGACTTGATCCCCCCCCCAAATCTCAAAAACTAAATTAGTTAAAATTTTTTTGTGTAGCGTTTATTAGTCCTATTAGTAGCCTTATTATTTTAATATTTTGTTTTTGTACTTCTCTTAAATGGGGAGCATGCACCGAACACCACTGAAAATTTTACTATGTTTGTGTTTTTTTCTGAGGTTACTTGAAAAGGGTTTTTGAAGTTTGTGTTCAATATCCAAAATGGCTCTTGTTCTGTGGTTAAAGAGTACAATGTCACGTATAAATTTGCATTTATAATTTTTGGATTGGCTTTTTTACTTTTTTTGTATTACACAAAAATGTAAAAAAGTTATTTTTAACACACTTGATCCCTTTTTTAATTATACAGTTGATCCCGAGGATCAAGTGTATATTGTTTGACAATTATATATTTTAACGGTTGGTATAAGTTCGTATTATTGATCTTGATGTTGGTATTTATTATTTATGTTTATCTATCAGTTGGCTGCAGTGTTAATAAGTTGTGAAAAGTCAACGACTTCAGAAAAGTCTTTCTTTTCAATTTGATGTCGAACTCAGGGTAGCCAGTTTTTTTTTGGATGCCATCCCCAACTTAAAACTTCTCATCCCCAAAAATCCCCAAAAAAAAATTTTCTCAAAATTCACTATACGCAAAAAACATTTGCAACCCATCAAGTGCTTTTGAGAGATTTAGCCATTTTTTAGAACAAAAACTTGGTTAACTTATACACAAACTTTTACACAGAAACTTGGCTAAAAAGTGTAACTGTATTTTACGTATTGAGTGATTACCACATCATTTGAAACCAATGTTTCGATAAGTATTATGATAAAATTCAAATACCAACGGAAATGTTTTATCAGGGATAGATAACGCAGGAAGTTTTAATTTATACACCACCAATAGAGTACTTTATTGGTAAAATTTGTGGAAATTTTTCATAATACTATAGAAAATGTATGAAAATCTACAATTTGGTTTAAAGAAAAAGAAAATCATTATAACATGATACCACTACGATCCAGGTTTTGACAGACACCATAAAAAAATTTTAGTTTTTCTTTATAAATCTCACATAATTCCTACGTTTGCGGTTTTTTTTGATGCTTTAGTGCCCACGATTGATCAAAAATTGATAATTTTAATGTTTTTCGCATTATTTTATGATTGATGTATTTAAAAAACACTTGTTTATCTAAAATATTTCATCCCCTAAAAATCCCCGAAAAAATTGGTGTCATCCCCATGAAATCCCCGGATCCCCAAATCAAAATTTTCATCCCCAATTTACAAAAAAATCCCCTATTTGGGGACAAAACCCCTAAACTGGCAACACTGGTCGAACTGATCAAAATGTCCCAGCTTCCATCATGTTCAAAATAACAACAACTTCAAAACTCTTCGAATAATGACCAAAAACTTAATAAAATAAAAAAAAATAAATAATTTTTGTGACATTGTTGTATATTTTTTTTTTCTTGTAATACACTTGATCCCCGGGGATCAAATCACTTTAATGAATACACATGATCCCGGGAACAAGTGTCTAATGCGAGGGATCAAGTATGTTGTAGCATATAGACACTTGATCCTTTTTCGCTATTTTGATTTTTTTGCTGTAAATAAAAAAAAAAAATTTTGTATTTTTTTATATTGCCATTGGAGATACCCCTTAAAGAGAGCTTTTAAAAAAAATTTACTTCAAGAAAATATATGAATAAGTTTAGAAGTTATAAGCGTTTGCCTTTTTAGGGATCAAGTGAATGGAGCTTCCCCTAAAATTTTAAGGGCTGATTTAAAGTTATCTTATATCCACAAATTAATATTCCGTAAAAAATATATATTTATTTTACTGAATAGGTCACTTTTGACCCCCAGCCAAGAAGGGTTAAGAATTTTTTTAAAGATAATATATTACTACAAAATTAAAGATGAGGCAAAAAACACAGAACCCATTTTATACTTTCTTATATCACAAAATTTAAGCTCTAAACTTTAAATTTTCTACGGGGTCATCATATTTTACATTTTTCTTCTCCAAGGTGTTTTAAAACACCTTAAATAACGTTAAATAACGAACGCACACAAAAAAACAATTCCAATGAAAGAGTTTCATAGTATTTATGAACAGATTCATTAAATTTATTATTAACTTTTTCATAATACTTATAAACATTTTCATAGTATTTATAAATAAATCATAATATGTGAAATTTAAGAATATTTAAAATGTTTTCATAAATACTATGAAAAAGCTAAAAAAAATAATTAAAAAGTAATAATTATTGTTGTGTATCGTTAAAAAGTTCATAATTTTTATGTATTTATACATAAATAATATGAATTTCGTTCATTGGCAAATATTTTTTTTTTCTGTGCGAAAAAAAAATTATATATTTATTTTTTTAATAAAATTTTAAAATTTTGAAAACAGGTGTTTTGAGAACCCCTAAAATTTTGTAATTTTTTGGGCTATAAAGTTTGAGCGGGTTAATGATACCATAAACTCTTAATGATACCATAAACTCTTTCATATTTAAGTATTTACGATCAGATATTATACTAAAGTTATTATACCCTACACCACTCTGTGGTACAGGGTATAATGAGTTTGTGCTGATGTTTGTAACTACCCGAAATATTGGTCCTAGACCTACCTTCAAGTATACCGATCGACTCAGAATCACTTTTTGAGTCGATTTACCGATGTCCGTCCGTCTGTCCATCTATCGGTTTAAGCACGATACAGGTCGCAATTTTCCACCAATTGACTTGAAATTTTAAACTTAAGCATCTTTTGGCCCAAGGACGAAGCCTATAGAAATTGAAAAAAATCGGTCCATGTTAAGACCTAGCCCCCATACAAACGCCCCCTTTGGATTTACCATAATTGACGCTAACAACTGTATTTTAATAGAAATCGCTTTGAAATGTAATCAAATTTTGTATGCACAAATCATCATTCCAAATTTCAAAGGAATCGGGTCAGTCCTTCTGGTAGTCCCCATACAAACCACCCTCCCGATATTCACATAATTCCCTCAAAATTCCTAAAAATGGCAATATTTGATAAAAACTGTATTTTTAGCTGTTAAGGGTGAACTTTATTAACCAAATCAAATTGGAATATAATTGAACTATTTTTGCACTTAGTCCCTCATATCAAAATTTCGACCGATATTCAGTTAAATCGGTCTATTGGCAAAAAATAAACCAATTCCACTAAAATTTTATCTGTGTGTGTTTTCTACACTAAATAAAGATCTAACAAAAGATAAATCCAATCGGTCCATGTTTGGACTTTAGACCCATTTTCCGGAAAATACTGGTGTAGGGTATCATATGGTCGGTCTTGACCGACTATAACTTTCTTACTTGTTTTTAATTAATTTTAATAAAAAAAAAAACTTTACATTAAGTCTTTTTTTTTCAAAATTCCCAATTTTGAGGCTCAAAGTGGGAACAGAAGATAAACTCCGATCGGAGTGATATTTTGCATAAGAGTTACCCTTAGGGCACCGAAACTTTTGGCGGTTATTAGAATTTGATCATAGACAAGCCACCCTAACAAACAACACTAAAAAAGCCACTTAGCAACAACTTTAAAAGAAAAAAAAATGAGAATTAAAAAATGGAAACAACTTAAAATGATTTACTTTAAATTTTATGGCATCATTTATAAATTAATTATAAAAAAAAAAAACAAACACCAAATGAATATTTAAATAAATCATTGAATAAGGCGTTTAGATTGACTAAAGGTAAATAATAAAAAAATTAAAAAAAAGTTTTTAGCTTTTTCGAATATATGTTAATCTGGATTGTCAATTCACCTTTCTTGAATTTTTTAAATTTTTTTCTGAATTTTAATCAACATTTTTTAGGATTTCAATTCAGAGTTCTGATTTTTATTTGGATTCACTTAATCTTTAAAAAGAATAAAAAAATTGATTGTGAAAAAATAGCCATAACTCAGGCTTTGCGGAAATGTCGACAGCTTTCGGAAAATCCATCATCAGCGCTTTTCGATTTTATCACTAAATGTATGTCAAATTAATATCATCTCATTATATCAAACTTTTAATAAAGAGAATATGAGAATTAATTAATCCACACTTTTTAAAAAATTTAAACTATCTAAAAAAATATACACTTAAAAATAATGAAATATCGACAGATTTCGGAAAATCCATCATCAGCGCTTTTCGATTATGTCACTAAATGTGTGTCAAATTTATATCAAACTTTAAATAAAGGGAATATGAGAATTCTCAATTTTTAAAAAATTTAAATTCTCTACAAAAATATACACTCAAAAATAATGAAAATTATTTATTCTAGTTCGAGGTCATTTATTTTCCCCGTTATAAATAAACATTACAACTACTTGTGTTAACTGTACTTTCTCTCTTAGGATATGGGAGATAAATACCCATAGAGTTTCTGCTTTCAAAAATTCGATCATTTTCAGGATTGAATTGATTGATGAACGTTTATGAATTTTCCAAATATTTCCCATCATCAAATATTTTTTAGAGAATTGTGGTAATACCGTTGTGATTAAATATTCATATTCATATGCACTCAATCCAGTGGAACTAAGATAAAAATATTTGGTTTTGGTCAAAAAATCGTTCATGAATTTGTTCAACGTTCGGCAGGTATAACGACACGAAATTCGAAAGTTTAGATTTGACGGGATGCCCTACTGAGTATGCTATGTTAACATAATAACCCAAGTTAACATTACATAACTTATTTTATTTTTTATTTTAAATTATAAAATAAATTAAAAAATATTACCTAATCTGTTACTATGTATGGTAGTAAATTCCAATGAAAATCTGTATATTTTACGTTGGGAAATTTTTTGTTAATTTTCCCATAATTAATTCCAAAAATTTTACACACACACAATACGAAAAAAAAAACAGCCGCAGAATTAACACAATATAATTAAAAAGTTCATCATGAAAATTTTCCCCATAGAGGCAATTGTATATTTTTTTGTTATATTACTCGTACTTATGCAATTTTCGTAAAGAAAAAAAAAAAAAAAAACTCATATGAGTCTGAATATTAAGTATTTGTGAAAAAAATATGGTATGACATACATTTTTATAAAAAATCAAATAAAAAAGTTAAATTCGGCCTTGCAGAATGTATGGATTCACTGCAAAATGTGAAAAAGATTATTGCAAAAAAATTTTATTTGACGAAAAATTGTTCGAAAAAAAATTTTTGTGATAAAATGTTTAAAAAACAAGCAAAAAAGTTAAATTTGGCCTTGTCGAATGTAGTGATACCCTCCACAATTTCTAAAAGATTATTGCAAAAACTTTATATAAAAGGAAATTAATTTTGAGAAAAAAAAAATTATGAAAAAAATTTCCGCGAAAAAAATCCGCGATTTTTTTCTTTTATTATCAAAAAATATGTTCGTACTTGTTTAAATACCATTTGGTAATCAATAGGGATAAGATTTCCATGCAAATGCGTGTTTTTTGTCGATAGTCTAAAAACGATATCGAACAATTATCTTTCCCAATCAAGCAATTTGCGTTAAAATGGCATCCATTTGTTTTTGCATATTTTTGCATATTTTGGTGAAAATGCATATTTTTGCATATTTTGGTTTTAAATGCATATTTTGTGCATATTTACAACTTTTAAGTGCATATTTTTGCATATTTTGGCATAAAGTAGCAAAAATACAAATTGAAATTTATTTGTTTCAAAAACTATTTGAAGTTTTAAAAATTTATTTTGGAAATAAGAAAAATTATTTTTTTTTTTCTTTAAAATTTGTTTTACAGATTGTCTTAATTTCTAAAAAAATCTTGCTTATATAAAGTTTTAAATGTTACTATTTAAGCCCGGCGTTATTTTTTGCTTTTTAAGAAGTTTTTTCTATGAAAACAAAATTTTTATTGCACACCCCCATTTATTTTTACCCTACAACATTTTTTCAAAACATACCTACGCCCTATCTCCACTCCCTAAGTAGGCTCCCATACAAAATTACATTTTTATAAAATTTGCTCCAACTGTTATTTGTATGGGAGCCTACTTAAGGAGTGGAGATAGGGCGTAGGTATGTTTTAAAAAAATGTTGTAGGATAAAAATAAATGGGGGTCGGTCTCACTAATGACCCCTCTCGGACGCATCATTGGACCGGTAGAAGCTGATTAAATAAAACAAATTTACAAAAAATAAAAAAAATTTTATGGGGACCGCCTTAACAGTTAAAGATAGAGGGTAGGTGTGTTCAGAGAAAATGTTTGGACTAAAAAAATATTGTGGGTCGGTTATACATTTTGTTGCTCTAAGGGCACTATTAGGGCAGTTAGAGCGGTTGGAACAAATTTTAAAAAATGTCGTTTTGTGTGGGAGCCCCCTTAGAAATTGGAGATAGGGTATTAGTTTGTTCCAAAGAAATGTTAAGACGTAAAAATTAATAGGGGTCGGTCTTATAAAGGACCCCTCTCTGACGCACCATTGGAGCAGTAGAAATGATTTTAAGATTGGAAAATTACAATAAAATTTTTTCAAAAAATTTTAAAAAGTAGTAAAAATCGTTATCCCACAATCTTCCTGGGCAAAAAATTTGTAGAATTGATAGAAGTTTTACACAAAAAAATTTCAAAAATATCGAAGAGTACAAACATTTTCAAAAATGAGATTTAAATTTTAAAACTTAAAAATCGCATACTAGAGCGCTTTTAAGAATTTTTTGGGACTTTTTTTTAGAAAGTACTTAAAAAAACAAAAATTTTGAAAAAAAAAATTTGATATTTGGACCATTATTGAAGAAGTTATGGTTAAAAGAAGTTTGAGTAAAGGAACAAACTACCAATTTTTAAAAATTCGATATCTTTTGAAGGGGTCATCAAAAAAATCTAAAAATTTACCACGAAGGAGTTTTCGAAGGGTACTAAAAACTGTAAACAAATTGGGAAAATCTAAAAAAAAAAGTTTTTCAAAGTGTCCGATTTCACATGGAATGCCTCATATACTTTATGGGGTCTCAGAACGATATTTCGATGATTTATAAATGGAATGACAAACTTATATATATCCTCTATCACTAGAGTGGAGGGTATAAAAATGCATATTTTTTTACTGCATTTAAAAATTAATTTTTAATTTTTTTAATTTTTGTTTGGGTTATTGGAAGAATAAGTTGATAACTGAATTTAAACTATTGTACTATTTTTTAAATTTTTAATGTTTGAACATGAAAAAAATCAACTTCAAAATATTTTTTAAAATTTTTCAAAAAAAACGTCTACACATAATTTCATTTTCCGGCGCGACCCTCGTATCTCGTTTAATGTTTGCCTAATCTGAACGCTAGCAACCTGAAATTAAAATCTTGTTAAATTTCCTTTATAGCGTTTTTTTGTAAATGATAGTCAATTAATAATAATAAGGGGTTTTATTGTCAACTTTGTCGTTAACGAATTACATCTACTTTAGACCTGTACACTTTCTTTTAACGCTCACTGTATCAATTAGTAGCCGAATGTATTAAAATTTTTTAGGTCGTTCATAACTTATGAACCGCTGAACCGGAATCGCACAAATCTAATGCCAAACTCCTTGGGCAACAAAAATTATATATGGTAAGTTTCAGTCATATTAGTGTAATAATTTTCCCGGGATCGTCATTTCAGAAAACAGACTGACATCGTTAGAATGTCATAGAATCGATCACTGACCAGTAATATGTAGAAACGAGATTTTCATGCACTAAAAAATCGAAAATATGCGCTAAACTTTGCCCTAAAAAATTCAAAATATTCACTAAAAAACCTAAAAATACGAAGTAAAAAATTATATGTGTGCAATAAAAATCTTGTTGTCATATGAAAAACTTCTCAAAAAGCAAAAAATAACGCCAGATTCAAATAGAACCATTTAAAATTTAATATAAACAAGATTTTTGTTAAAAAAAAATAAACAATCTATAAAAAAATTTAAAAGAAAAAATAAAAACATTTTCAAAATAAATTTTTAAAATTTAAAATAGTTTTTTAAACAAATAAATTTTAATCTGTGTTTTTTCTAAATTGTGCCAAAATATGCTAAAATATGCACTTAAAAGTAAAAAGTATGCACAAAATATGCACTTAAATCCAAAATATGCAAAAATAGGCATTTTTACCAAAATATGCAAAAACAAATCGATTTTAACACAAATTTCTTGATTCGGAAAGATAATTGGTCGATATCGTTTTCAGACTATCGACAAATAACATGCATTAAAAAATTTAAAAGAAAAATTTAGAAGTATGCACAAAATTTGCACTTAAAACCAAAATATGCAAAAATATTAATTTTTATCAAAATATGCAAAAAAAAAATCGATGCCATTTTAACGTAAATTTCCTGATTCGGAAAGATAATTGGTCGATACCGTTTTCAGAATATCGACAAAAATCCTGCATTTGCATGGAAACTACATCCCTAGTAATATGTAGAGTTTGCAAATAATCGAGACATTAGATAATCGCGATTACGATTAAAAAAAATTGCCGTTAATCGCGATTATCGATTAATCGACTTTTTTTAATAATTTGAGTTGCAATAGCCTTAAAATTTTTGTTTGAAATTTACATTTTAGAACGTACGAAAATAAAATTTCTGCGGGGTCGTTTCGGAATACCTGCCTACGGTCTGTGAAGAGCAAATTGTTAGGAAATTTTTTTACAAAATTTTACAAAACATCATTAGTCGGCAACCAGCGGTCAAAGTATGCAAAAAATTAAGTTTTTTGACAAAATCTCATGTCTTAATTTGTTGACCAAATCCGACTAAAGCCTTTTGAGTATATTTTAAAAACAAAATTCTTTAAAATTTACTCAGATCAGAATTTAAAGTTTACTTTAAATTTGAATTACTTTTACGGTAAAAGGAAAGAAGTTAAATGAATCATGCACTCAAAAAATTATGTCATTAACTGTTTGTAGTTTATTTAAAAAGTTTTACGTTTTGTCGTTTTTAAAAGAAAGGACAGTTGTTTAACGTTCAGTTTTTTTAAATGACTATTTCTGTTCTTTGTTTCAAAAATAACAATATAAAAAGTAAAGACTTTCATTAGCATTCATTTATTTTTGTTTTGTAAGTAAACATAAGTGATTCGTCTTTAATTCTTAATGATTTGTGTACGTTATTTTTTTTTAAATTGTTGTAATTTTTAAGGAGAAATCATTAGTTTTTACCTACTTGTATAGGTTATTATTTTTCGGAAAAAAAAAATTCAAAAAAATAATTTATAGACATATAAATAATGTTTGTATCAAGTGACTTTGTCACGATGGATAGAGTGTCTGGGTAGAATGTAATTGATTGCGGGATCGATTTTCCAAAATTTTGGTTAACATTTTTTAAAAAATAGTTCCATAGAAAAATTGTTAAAATATCCTACGAAATCAATAATTTTAAATGTTTACGTTGGTATTTTTTTTTAATTTGTTGGTAAAAATAACACAACAGTCATTAATTTTTAATGTTTTCGTATATTTTTTTTTTTCGAATTTGTTGGTAAAACAAATTAAAGTGACGTTATTTTATAATATTCAATGTTATTTATTTTAGAAAATTTTAGGAACTGTAAAAAATAAATGTTGATGTTTGTTAAAACAAATGAATAATTACTGGGATGGTTTTTAATTGTTGTATCACTTGTTTTAAATGTGTTTGTCATTTGTTTTTGACTACAAAATATTTTGAGTGTGGGCCAACCTATCAAAATTTTCCGTTCCAGATAATCGGTTCCAGAACGCATCATATCATCCTACAATCGATTCTACTTAACATTCTAGAATCAATGATTTTTGTTTGAAATTGTCCCGAAAGTAATCGTTTTTTAGAGTAAACTTTTGAAACTTCAAAATGGGTTTCAAAAAAATTTTGGAACTAATTTAAATTCGTTATAAAAACAGTGCGTTTTATAGAAAATTTTTAATCGTAATCGCATGATTTTTTTGTCGATTACGATTAAATGGTACGATTAATCGCGATTACGATTACGATTTTAATCGTTTTGCAAACTCTAGTAATATGTATATTTAATGTGGTAACCGATATTTCAATGAGTTACAAACGGAATGACAAACATATTACCTATACCTCAAAGTGCAGGGTACAAAAATTAAAAATATTAAAGGTAATGTAATAATGTAAAAACATTAACAAAAAAAAAGAACACAAACAATTTTTAAACAGAAAACATATAAAGTTTTTTTTTATTTGTATTCAACTGAATATGACATTTATTATTCATTAATTACTTAATAATTTATGATCCACAAGAAAAAATCAAAACAAAAAACTGAAATTATTTTTTTGAATACATTAAAGCAATTGTAAAAAAAAAGGGGATTAAATTCTTAGCGGCTCACTCAAAAATAAAAATCTTTTGAATTAGTATAACAATTTGGTAATCGATCAAGCGGTTTTCGAGATATATTCTTTGAAATTTAAAAATAGAAAACAGATTTCTTTTAGCAAATTTCAAATCGTAATATTTTAAAAATCGTGTGACATTATTTATTTATTTTATTTTTATTTTTTTATTTCAAATTTAAGAACCAAGCCTTTAAGGCCAAATATGGTTCAAATACTACTACTATTATCAAAAATTACAAATCAGGAAAAAAAATAATGTTTCTAAAGTCTTCTGATGAGGGAAATATTGCAAAATCCCCGAAAATGGTTGTCAATTTATTTCTGAAAATTACTAAATTTTTTTAAATATTCCAATAAAGAAAGTAGAATTAACATAAGTACTAATGTTAATTCATAATGGGAAACATAAATGATCTCGAGCTAGAATAGACTCTTTTTCATCGTTTCGCAAGATATATATACATTTTTTTTTTTGTGCAAATTTGTCAAGAATCTTTGTCAAGTTTTCGGAAATTTTCCAAAAATCCGAGTTTAATTCAAGTTTTGTATTAAATTTTTCTAAATTTTTACTGATGCCTTTCAGATTTTTTTGTTTTTTAGTTTTATGCAATAATTTTTAATTTAACATTTTCTTAATTTCACTTGAAAATGGTGTAGATTTAAGAGAAATAATTTCTTGTTTTCTTTTTTTTTATTATCTCAAATTTATTAAATTAAAAACTTTTAATGTTTTCATTTAAGGATGATAAATTTCAAAACATAAACAAAATTTTAGATATTAAAATAATTCTTTTGACAATAAACTATAAAATTAGTTTTTTATGATTTTCGGAAATAGTTAATGAGCCATTTGCACAACATTTCTAAATGAATAAATATGAAAAACAAACAAAAATTTTAATGCAAACATTATAAAAACAGTGATTTTAAATTAAAAATTTTTAATTGGTAATAAAATTAATAACTATATAAATTAAAATATATATTTTAGGAAATCAAAAAAAAAAAAGATAAATGCATTGGTAAAAATTATGGACGGTGAAGACGATTTATTAAGTAACCCTACTCAAAAACAAACTAGTAAGAAAATAATAGTCGGTCAAGATCGACCATACACAAGTGTTTTCCGGAAAATGGGTTCCAAGTCCAAAAATTGACCGATTGGATCTATCTTTCGTTAAATCTTTTATTAGTGTAGAAAACATAAACAAACTTGTTGCCAATATACCGATTTATATGAATATTTGGCAAAACTTTTATATGGGATCTAAGTCCAAAAATCCATTTATATTCAGATTTGATTGGCTACCAAAGTTCATTTTTATCACCAGGGAAACCAAAAATATGCAGTATATATCATGTTTTTTCCTGCGCATTGTATTGATAAATTGGTAAGGTACCATTTCAGAAAATTTTAAGAAATCTGACATCAATTTGTTAGAGCATATTTTTGCATATTTTAGCCTTAAGAGCATATTTTTTTGCATATTTTAGGTTTAAGAGCATATTTTAGCATAAAAGCATATTTTTATAGCATTTTTAACTATTTAGATAATTTTTTTAATTTTTAGGGCATTCTTTTCCAAATTTTTTATAACAACACTCATTTTTAAAATGTTGACATTTCTGAGGGATGTTTTTTTATACCCTCCACTCTAGTGATAGAGGGTAAATATAAGTTTGTTATTCCGTTTTTAACACCTCGAAATATTAGTCTAGGACCTCATTAAGTATATATATATACGTATTCATGATCCTCGTTCGATTTTAAGACGATATAGCGATGTCCGTCCGTCCGTTTGTCCGTCTGTATGTTGAAAACGCACTAACTTTTGAAAGACTTTACAGAGGCTACTGAAGTTTGCCACATATGTTGGTCATTTACCTAGTCAGGTTGATATTGCAATCCAGCCAAATCGGTCTAGTGGTTCAAAAGTTATGAGCAAAAGTGTAAATTTCGGCAAGGGTTTTTCGTGAATTTACGAGATAAAAAATACGATAACTTTCGAAAGACAAAAATGAGACTGCTGAAACTTGGCATATATCTTTCATGTTCCCTAGGTCTGTTTGGCATTGAATTTCAATTCAATCGGTTAAGTGGTTCAAAAGCTATATGCAAAACCCTGAATTTCAGATTGGTTTTATCTTAAATGCCACGTGTTAAACAAGTTTTAAATTCATTAGTGATAACTTAGCAATGCTTTTCAAACTTGTTTAGTCTTCAAGCAATGCTTTTTAAACTTGTTTAGTTTTTAAAAGCATTGGTAACTTAAAAATTACAATTGAAAAAAATTTTACGCTCAAAAAAAATTTTGCACGCAAAAAAAATTTACACTCAGAAAAAAAAAATATTTTTTTTTACAAAAATTACACTATTTCGCGTACATACGTACGTGTATTCACTCAGAAATATGTTTACAGTAAAAAAAAACATTACACTTGAAAAAAAAATTTATACTCAAAAAAAAAAAATTGTATTTTTTTTTTTTAAGTGACAATAAAATAATTTTTTACTCAAATTAAAAGATTTCTAATCAAAATTGTTAATTTTTTATCACGTTAAAAAATGTACTATCCTTTAAAAAAGGGAATTGTGGAGGGTATTTATAGATTCGGCAAAGTCGAATTTAACTTTTCTACTTGTTTTTTTTTTTATTTTTCTCAAACAAATCAAACATTTTTATGTTCGCAGTAGTTCAAAGTCCTGCGCTTGGACCCAGGGGATAAAAAAAATCTCGCTTTTTTCGGCCCGCTCCCTTTTGAGGGTGTGTAAAAAATATATTTTAAATAATAATAAAATTTTGATTAATTTTTATTAAAAAATAAATTTTGTTTTAAACGACCTTTAAAATGTTATATTTTGAGTAGGTTTAGTCAAGCTCGAGGCCATTATTTCCTTTACTAATTAAAATTATGATATTCTCATTGAATAATTTTCAAGAAAATTATTTTTGAGTTTTAAATTTATTTATGTTGGTCATTTTTTGCAAGACTTAATCGACACTTGTTTTGGAATTTGTCAGATCCCGTTGTCAAGTTTATTTAGCAAAAATATAAACCCTATACTACAAGTAGCAAAGGGTTTTTAATTGCAATCTTTAATGATCAAACTAAAATACTAATACATATTCGAGCCCCATTGGGAATTAGAAGACAAAAATTGTACCATCGTAGTAAGATCACGACCATCAACAAACCAACAAACAAATATTAAAAAAAAATATTGATTACCGTCGGTAATCCTATATGAATTTTTGTTGTTGTAAATATGGGGTATTCACCATAGCGCGCTAACCATTTTGTTCAAATTCTGATTAATTTTTATTAAAAAATAAAAATTGTTTTATACGACCTTTAAAATAGAGATGGGCGCGTGAGTGATTTTTGACTCACACTCACTCACGCTCACGACAGGAATTTTTGAATCACGCACACTCACTCACGAGCATATTTTTTCTACTCACACTCACTCACAATCACGTGAGTACATTTAATACAACTCACACTCACGCAAGCTTCACTCACACTCACGTTGACTCACACTCACGAAACACTTATTTATACAAAAACAAATTTCAAAAACTAAAATTTCAAAAATCATTCAAAATTTTCAGCAAAATTTAAAGTTTAGCGAAATTTTGCACTTTTTTTTTTTGCTTTTTTCGGGATGATTAATTAATTAATCCATATTTTACAATTTTTTGTTGCTTTTTTTGGTACAAAAGGAAATATGAAGAGAAAATAAATCACGCAAACTCACGCAAAAAAATCGACTCACGCACACTCACTCACGAAAAAATCTTACTCACTCACGCAATTTTTTTCTCCACTCACACTCACTCACAATCACGTGAGTAAAATTGAAATCAGTCACACTCACGCGTGAATCACGCTCTAATCTGCTCATGTGCCCATCTCTACTTTAAAATATTATATTTTGAGTAGGTTTATTCTAGCTCGTTGTCATTATTTCCCTTACTTTCGATTCTAAAACATTCTAGCGATGTCCATTATTCCGTCTGTCTGTTGAAATGGCGATCCCGACCAAAGTAATACTCATATATGAATGAAACTTGATATGTTTACTACTTTGTTGTCCCCAGCAGTTTGGTATTGAATTTAAGCAAAATCGGTTTAGCGGTTAAAAAGTTATGAAAGAAAATGTAAGGACACCTCAAAAATGTTGTCAAATTCAACATAACCTTAAAATACAAAATGTTTTAATTCAGCTGATAGTTGACATTTGTGAACAAAATTTGATGCATAATGGTATTTATAAAAGAACAAACATATTTAAAAAAAAAAAAAAAATCGCGGATTTTTTCGTCTTTTTTTTTTTTTGCAAATAATCTGGTTTACATTCGGCAAGGCCGATTTAAACTTTTTTACTTCCCGAGTAAAAAAAAAACTTTTAAGATCTAATTTGATCTCAAAATTGGCTGTATCAAGTTGGATCATATATTGATCTAATTGTATTATTTTAGATACACAAATATAAAAAATGATACAATTAGATCCGAATTTTGGTCACATCCAATTAAATCCACTTGATCTTATTTTATATAAATTAATATAGATTTATATAATTACATAAAGTCAGATATATTTATGTATAATCACAGATAAGAAAATGAAGCTGCAGTAAATCTTAGATAAAATTTGATATGAACATATAAAAAGTCATATAGAATTTAATATGATTGTATCAAATTATATATCATTATATCAAAACTTTTTACTAGGATTGTTTTAATTTCGACTGTGTTTTCTAAATTTCTATAGCATTTTAAAATTTTGTTTAAACTACTTTTTAAAAAATTGATTTTTATAACTTAAAAAAAAAAAAAATAAACTACCCGAGTAAAAAAGTTTTGATATAATAATATATAATTTGATACAATCATATTAAAATATATATGAGTTTTTATATTTTCAGATCTAATTATATGAAAGATTTTATATGGCTCCATTTTCTTATCTGAGGTTATACATAAATATATATCACTTAATATAATTATATAAATCTACATTTATTTATATAAAATAAGATCAACTGGATTTATTTGGATGTGACCAAAATTCGGATCTAATTGTATCATTTTTTATATTTGTGTATCTAAAATAATACAATTAGATAATTATTTGATACAACTTGATACAGCCAATTTTGAGATCAAATTAGATCTAAAAATTTTTTTTTTTTACTCGGGTAGTTTAAAATAAATAATTACCTTTTTTAATATTCAGTGATGTTTAAACAAAATGCAGCTGGTACTTTGTTTTATTGCAACAAATTTTTATTTTTTATTTTTGTAATTAAATGTTGTAAATTGCTGTCGATGATGACGATGATTATGACGTTTTTAATAGGGGTAAGTTATATGCAGCAGGTATAATTTGTAATAACCATAATCGAATAAATTAAATTAAACTATAATTTATTATAGCTTTTTACTTTATCATTTTTCTATTAGATGTATTTGATAATTATGTATGCGGTTGAGTATTGTTTTATTTTTGTTAAATTTAATTTAATATTACGAGTACTATAATTTTCAATGATTAATAATATATTATTGTGGATAATACAAGTGAAGTGATTACTTTGTTTTAATGAATTTGCATTTATTAATTTTTTTTTATGATTAATATATTTTAAATTATTTAAATGATTTTTTTTATCTATTAATTTATATATTTTTTTCGCTATTGGCTTATGCAAAAAATATTTTTTGTTTTAATTTAGTGTTTTAATTATACACACATAATTTTAAATTCATGATTTTTTTTGTTAATTTATTCATAATTTATTTATATTTTTTGTTAATTTTATTAAATTTTATATCTATTTTGTTTAAATTTACTTTTCTTTCACTTAAAAATTAATTTGTTTTCACAGATATTTTGAGGATTTTCTTTTTTTGTTAAATTTACACACTTTTTTGTTGATTTTTTTTTTGTTGTTTGTACACTTAAAGCATTTTTACATTATTTATTTGTTTAGAATTTAAAAATTTTTTACACTAAATTTATTAAATTTAAAATTTGTTTTTTGAATTTCCTGTTTATTATTAAAATTTCTGATTTTTATAATGTTTGTGGGGTTTTTAAACTTGTTTTGTTTAATAATTTTTGATTTTCCACAATTTTTGTTTAAAATTTTTTTGTTTTAGTGATTTTGTCAAATTTTTTTTTTCGAAATTTTTAATTTTTTGGGTTTTTATTTCTACTCTTTTTTTAAACTTTTAAGTACACAAAAAGCTTTAAACATTATTTTTTCGCAAAAATTTACATATGATTTATGAGTTTTTGAATTATTTACTAATAATTCTGTTGCTTAAACGAAATGCCTTCAATAGAAAAGCAAATATCACATTAACAGATTGACTAAAAAGAAAAAAGAGAAAAAAGAAAAATAACGTAAATTAGGATAAATTAATTAAATATATTTATGAGACATAATTTTGACCCGTAAAAAGTTATAAGCTCTCAAAAACTAGTAAAAACGGATTTTTTGAGAAATTTGAACTCAATTTTCTTGAAAACATGTGGTGATACAAAAATTAGATACCTGATTCAGATTCAGTATTGAAATGTTAATCGAAATCGAGTTGTACGTTCCCAGAATATCATCCAAAAATATCACAAAAAACTCTCTCAATAATGCACTAAAATGAGTTTTTTGCGAACTTTGACCTCAATATTATCAAAAACCTGACGTTATAGAAAACTTTGGAAACCATATTTGGAATCAGCATGGAAAGGTTAATCGAAAACGATTGTCCAGACCGCTGCACAGAAAAAAAAAGTTCATACTTGGAATAAATTTATTCATAAATAGTATGAACCCAACATGACTTTTTTTCCCAAACTTTTTACATACTATTTATGAATTTGGTCATACATGGTATAAAAAAATTCATGTTGGATTTTTTTTTTTGGATTTGCTTTAATTTTGTGTACCAAATGTTAAATTTACTCAAAAAGTATAACTCGCGGATATTTGCGTAGCTGCTGTTTTATTAATTAACGAAACGTCTTTTCTTAATACAAAGATAAAATATATATAAATAAAATTAAACTTCAAACAAACTTAAATGACACATATTCTTGCCAATTTTGTGATTATTGAACACCTTCTATTTCGGCGGTACTAAGAGATGAGTTTTTGATGAATTAAAATCCGCATTCAAATAAACAATCAAATTCAACAGAATCCCCAAATTTCTGGAAAAAATAGTATACCTTTGTATCAAAAAGATGCTGATATTTTTAAATAAATATACACACATTTTACATACTACCTCCGTCCCAAAATAATCTTAACATTTCTATATTTTGGCTGGGATTATGGAGGATTTTTTGAAAAAGCTTTGGTTTTTTTGTTAATACATATCGGGACATATCAATAATTTAAAAATTCTTTATAGCTTTGCAATTTTTCAATTCACGTGCAAAATAGATGCAATAAACTGCATCCAGATAAATGAGACAACTGGTTTTCGACGTTACAAACAGGCATGGTGTCCACTTTGGTCGAAAAGATGAAAATTATTACAAAATTCGGCGTATGAAATAAGAAATTTTACGCTAGTGGCCCTTTTAACGGTTTTTAATAAATGCATTATGGATGCAATAGGGACATCTTGCAAATATTTTTAATTAATTTTGTTACAGTTTTAGTACACGAGATTAGTATTAGATTGTTTTTTTAACTTTATCTTGTATTATTTCAACTAAAACACTGCTTATTAAAATGTTAAGTTTATTTTGGGACAAAAAAATCTATAGAAATGTTAAAAATATTTCGGGACGGAGGTAGTACCTTTTTTCGCCAAAAATATTCAGTTTGAGTGCAAATTATTCTTTCTTCAAAAAAAAACAGACAAAAAAATCTTTGACAAATATTTTTAATTTCAAACAAATTTCGTTTTTTTTTTTTATTTATTTAGAAATTGAAATATTTTAAATATTTTCATAAATAGTATAAATTTATTTATACTTAGCATGAATTATAATCAATGAAAGCAATTCATACTATTTATGTACAAAATTTGTTCTGTGTGACCCATCCAAAAGCTTTTGAAATGTCGGACATTGTTTTATAAGTTTTTAATTAGAAAAACAAACCCTATAACTTTTTAGTGGGTTATGATAGGAAGGTGCATTTTGTACCAATTTTCTTAGCAAAAACTTCATCGTGCATGGCAAAAAAATATTTTTTTTTTTTAAATCGATATTTCTGGCCCCTGCTGTGGGTTTTTGGAATTTTATTTAAGAGTTAGAAAAACTGCCGTTGTATTAGTTTTCGTTGTAGAATCGACTGGTGAAATTAGATGTGCAATATATTCAGCTTGGTTTTCTTTCCAGAAAAATCAGCTGAAAATCCGCATTTTCAGATGCGTTGAACCACCCCAATGAGCGAAAATGTTTGTAAAAAAAATACCGGCATTCTTTTCAGCTCCCCTAAATCCATTTTTGCTTTGTATTCTGCTTTTTTTAGTGTTAGTAATTTTTCTGACATAAAAAAAAAATTCTTTAAAAATTTTGTCTTTTGTAATTTTTGAAAAAATAGTTTGGAGCGTAAATTGTTTTTGAATGCAAAAGTTTTTTGAGTAAAATTTTTTTTTTGAGTTTCTTAACGCTTTGACGACCATACATTTTTCGCCGAAGCGATTTTGATTTTTTGTTCATTGTCGTGATCTGTGATCTAATAATAGTTGTGAAACAAAAAAATTAACCCTTAGCCCCTCTCCTTTCCGCTCATTTTTTTTGGTGAAAAAAATTGTACTTTTGCGATTACGCACACTCAAAAAAAAAACTTGTAAAATTACCAATAAATCTCGTGATTTTACGAGGCCATCCTCGTAAAATATGACGTAGGTAAAATTCTCGTAAAATTACGAGGATTTCCTCGTAATTTTGAATGCACCAAAAATTGGTAAAATAACCAATTTTATTGGTAAAAATATTGTTTTAAAACCGGAAAAATACAAAAAAAAAATGGTAAACTTACAAGAAAAAATGGTAAATATGTTTACAAAAATGGTAAATTTACAAACCAAAATGGTAAATTTACAAAAAAAAAATTTGTTAACAACATAAATCCCGTAATAAAATAATTTTTTGTAAAATAACTGTTTTTTTGTAAATTAACTACTCCTCCTTAAATTAATCCTCGTAATAAATTTTTCAAAATTTTGTCCACTTTTTTTAAAATATTTTTCAATAAAAAAAAAATGCAAAAAATAAGTTTTTTTGTTAAACAACATAAATCGTCGTATAACATAATTTTTGTAAAATAAAGTTTTTTTTGTAATTCAACTAGAATCCTCGTAATAAAAACTTTGTTGTAAAATTACAGTTTTTTTTTGTAAAATAACCTTTCAAAATGGTAGAATACAATTACGAAAATAAACTTGTAAAATTACCAATAAAACTGTGCTTCTCGTTTGAGCAAAGTACTAGATTTTTTGTTAAAAAACAAGGAAAATTGTTAAATATTGGTAGAACGGGATTACAAGGCATTTTACCAGGCGTTTTACCAGTTTATTTTTTTGAGTGCAGTACTAGCCAAAATTATTTGCCACTCGCATTGATTTTTAAGATCTGCAAATGAAAAATAGTTAAATACATACATGGCAAAATATTTTTGTGGTGCCTTTCAACACGCTCAGCGATTTTTTGACTGTGAATTCACGGTGAAACCAATCAGAAAGTATTCGCTCATAGGGTACTATGAAATAACAAAAATAAAATTTAAGGTTCTTCAAAAAGTGGGCCTTGTAGGAGTGGTCAAATATTAAAAATATCAGCAGTTTTGGTCTGACAAGGGAAGTATCTCAATCGTTATGAACCGATTTGCCTGAAATTTAATATATATATAAAAGAGCTGGAGTTGAGGTGTCCCGGCATATCGGCCATATCAGTTTTTAAAAATTTCGTTGTCCCATTATGAAACAAAGTGGACAGGCAGTCGGAAAAATTTCAACAACTCCCGAACTAACAGGAATATCGTCTAGGGTAAAAATACATGCCGACTTAAATTTAATAAAGATTATTTCGTATTCAAATGGATATCGTAGGTGTTTGTCTTCTTATACACTTTTTCATGTAAAAGTATTTAACGAAGCCGAATTTTGTAAGGTCATGCCACCGTTGGATAGGAATTAAAAAAAGCTTCTTCTCACACAGAAAATAATATTGAGAAAAACAATTTGAGTAATAACTTGTTTAAATTAAAAAAAAAAAACGAGTAGTTTTTTAATTGACACAATTTAAAATTTACTCAAAAACTAAAAAAAAAAAATTTGAGTATATAATTTTTTATTAGGCATTTAATAATTTTTTATTAAAAGTTTACTCAATACTATTAAATCATTTACTGGTGCAAAATTGTGTAATTTTTTACTCAAAAGTATTAAAAATTTACTCAAATTTTTTTTTTTATGTTTTTCTGTGCATATGCAAACATCGTATAGAAAGAAATGGCTTTTCAAAATTATTTTACCCATTTTTATAACCCCTAAATCCCCGATATGACCTATAATCCGAGACACACCAACCTTAAAATTGTATCTTTTATATATATTTTAAGTTTCATGCGCATCGGTTCATAAGGGTTGAGATACCTCCCTTGTTAGAAAATTTTCCTCAAGAAACAATGACTGCAAACTATTTCTGAATAATCTGCTAAAAATATGTTAAAAAATATTTTGAAATTCAGCAAACAGAATCAGTTAAATAGGTTATTTTCTAAAACTGAATGACAGAGATTTTAGTAAAAATATCCATTTTAGCAGAAAAATCTGTTGAAATTTTGTTAAATCAAATTGATACTTGCTTAACAGCCAACTTATTGTTAGCGTATCGGTCTAGAGCAGTGGTGAGCACACACATACTATAACATTTATGCTTGTGAGGGTAGTAGCAAGCGAAAAGTCAACAAATATGCTCACGCAACAGAATTTTATAGTGTACGTGTGTCGACAGCGCACAAGCAGCATATTTAGCCTATTTCCGCGGCAATAGGAATTACAAAAATGTCTATCACTGGTCTAGAGTAATCGTATCTAAACGGCAGTTAATAGCAAAAAAAACATTACAGATCATGGGTTCAATCCTTGGCGTCTGCGATCTGTTAATAATTTTTACATATAGAGTTCAGTCGACTATTAACTGAATAAATTTGATATTAAACATTTTTCTGATGATTATAATAATAACTGGATTGATTATATGAAACAAGTAAGAAACAAACCAGGATGTCTTAAAAATTTAGAAAACTTAAATTTTTCTTTCACACTTTTTTCAATTCAAAGCTATATATAACATATTGAAAGTCGTTTTACAGATTTTTTGATTCTTTTGAGTGTACTTAACCCCTTGTGGCGATCTCAAAATTCCAATTTTCACAATGTACGTTCCTTCAGTCTAAGGATCCTACATTCCCAACATCAAGTTACTAGGACCATTCTTTCTGGATATAAAAAAGTACCAAAGTACATTTCTTACACCTTTTAAACTACTTTATTGATTTCCAAAAAATTTATCAAAATTATTTTGAGCTTTAAGAAACTAACAAAAAAATATTCTGAAAACTTTATTGGATGGCATTAAAAACTCTTTAAGTTTGACGAAAAAAAAACACTTGAAACAAGACAACAAAAAATTGTAATCCAAATACCGGGTTTAAATATATATAAAAAAAACATTATAAAACCACTTCATTTACAACATTACAACATCTTAGTATTAACAGCAACATAATAAAAACCGGCAGTAGTAGCACAAAACAGCATAAAATACAGTATGAGGGTTGAATTATTAGAAAGTATAATAATTAAAAAATAAATTATTAACGAATAAGTGCGCGTGGAAAAAACGTATCTCTACTAGAGATACCTTTAGAGATGCTCTAGACAAAGAAATATTTAAAAAAAATATCTAAAATAAATGTCAAATAAGGTAAACAATACGTAAAATATCAGGTAAACTAAACAGATGACCAGCGACCAACGGTTAATTTTTGTAACTTACAATTAGTTGTTTATTGTTAGCATCTTAAAATATGCTTAAAAAATATTTTAAAAAACTACTGCAAAAAATTTATAAAATAACAGGAAGATTCGTAGATGTTTAAAACATAGTTGTAATCTTGTAATTGGGGTTTATTAATTCCCCCTTGTTTGGACAATAAATACTAAATACAGATATCTTAAAACAGCTATGATATCAAATGTTGAAATTTAAATAATTTCAAGTTTATTTTAAAATTATTAATTTTATTTTTACTTTCGATAAATTTAATTTGATATTAGATTAAATCCATTTGTTTTCCCCTGCCTTTTTATTTAAAAGTTTATATTCGCTGGCTCCCCTTACTGTCTCTTCGATGAGCAATCATTTAATTCGCGTAACTTTTATAAAAATAAGATCAACCAGTAATAACAAAATGATATTTGAATTTTAGTCTTATACGACAACGAATAAGTACAAGTGTAATGACCAAAATAAATGACTTAACAAAAATTGATTGTCTGATGAATTCAAAGAAAATAATAACAAAGTGAAATTATTAAAAGCAATCAAATATAGATAAAAAAAATAATAATATTTTTAAGAAATACAAAAAAAAAATTGAGCAATCAATGGAAATTTATTAAATTTTAATATACAAAGTGATTTGAAAATAAAAGGGAATGTAAAAAAAAAACAAAAAGTTTTTCACGGTATTTTTCAGGGTGTATTTAACAATGACCGATTTCGACCATTTGGAAACGTTACTTGCTTTACTATATTATATACTACTAAAATGTGTTATCGTAAAAGCTTCTTTAGTTATCGTGCTTTAAAAAGACTGGCAGTCTGACGGAAAATGAATTTGCGTGACTATAGGTATTGGTTGTAAATCGGTATTATTTATTTAACCCATTACTCAAGTGATAGAGGATATTCAGTATATGTTTGTAATTTCCAAAAACTCAAAAAATTGGTCTAGGGCCGCATAAAGATCTATTTTTAAACAATCTAGCGATGTCTATCTGCCCGTCTGTCTATTGAAAACACGCTTACTTTCGAAAAACAACTCTAAAGCTTTTCATATGAGTATGGAAATTTCCTGGTTAGGTTGGTATTGAATTTTAGCGAGATCAGTCCAGTGGTTCAGACGTTATGAGCAAAATCAAGAATGTCTGGTTCGTTTTACCTTAAATTCACGTGTTTAAAACCACATAAAACAGGCTTTCAAAGGCATCAGTAAGCTACAAAATTATTTTTCACATTGTTTTTGACACTCCAACAATTTTTTACAATAAACAAAATTTTTAAGCTCAAAATAAAATTTACACTCAAAAAAAATTTACACTTAAAAATATCTTTTGTTTTTTCAAAATTTCTAAAAAAAACAAAATAAAAAATTTCTAGTCAAATGTTCATACAATTTTTTTTAAGTTGAAAAAGTATTAAAATTTACGCAATTCGGCTAAGTCGAATTTAATATTTTTTATTTATTTATTTATTTTTTAACATGAGTATGTTTTAGGCCGGGTTTAATTTTAAAACAGACGCAGAACGCCACCACAGTTTGACTAATGGAGCTAACGACTAAAAAACGGAATATAAGAATTTCTGTATTTCTTTTCTTAAAACCAAGATGGTTTGTAACTTCGGTAATAAATCACATGCTAGTGAATCCAGCTGGTAAATAAAAATTAGTTTTTTCATCACTAAAAAAGCACTTTTAAAAAAAAAAAAAAAATTAACTGAATCTTGGTCCAAAATGGATTAACAAAAGAACAAAAAGCAAGTGAGATGTACGTCAGTGTTTTTTTTACCCTCCAAAATGTAAAAAGTACGTTTTTAGACTGATTTTTTTTTTAATTGTTTATCATCAAAAACTTTTTTTAAACAAAAAATGTTTCATCACCAAAAATTTTTGTTTTCATAAATTTTCTTTTTCCTTAATTTTTTTTCACAAAAATTACTTTTCACATCAAATTTTTCTTCACTAAAAAAAAAAATGGAAATTCAAAAATCCAAATTTTTGATGGTAATTTTCCAAAAATGTATAACTTTATATTTTTACAAATTTCCCCTAAAGGATTTAGGGGAGCTTAAAAGAGTGCCTGTATATTTTTTGGAAAAATTTTCGCTTCTTGGGGTGATTCAACGCATCTGAAAACGTGGAGTTTGATCTGATTTTTCTGTAGAATTTTTCTGTAAAATAGCTAAATATATTGCAAATCTGATTTCACCAGTCGATTCTACAGCAAAAATTAATACAACGGTAGTTTTTTGAACTCTTAAAAAAAAGGTCCAACACTTCACAGCAGGGGGCAAAAATAAAGATTAAAAAAAAAAAAATTTAAATTATTTATTTAGTTGTGCACGATGAAGAGCAGTTTTTGCTAAGAAAATTGTTACAAAAAGCACCTTTCGATCACAACCCATTAAAAACTTATAAGTAGGGATGAGATTTTCATGCACTAAAATATCAAAAATATGCGCTAAAAAATGCAAAATATGCACAAAAAACCCAAAATATGCACTAAAAATAAATTGTATGCATTAAAAATCTTGTTTTCATAGGAAAAACTTTTTAAAAAGCAAAAAATAACGACGGGCTTCAAAAGTAACATGTAAAACTTTAAGCAAGAAATTAACAGAATCTATAAAATAAATTAAAGAGAAAAAAAAATGTTTTTTCTTTTTTCAAAATAAATTTTTAAAATTTAAAATAGTTTTTGAAACAAATTAATTTCAATTTGTGTTTTTGCTAATTTATATAAAAGTTATATAAAGATGCACAACATATGCATTTAAAACCAAAATATGCATTTTCACCAAAATATGCTAAAACATGCAAAAAAAAATCGATGCCATTTTAACGCAAATTTCTTGATTCGGAAAGATAATTGGTCGATTTCGTTTTTAGACTATCGACAAAAAACATGCATTTGCATGTTTTTGTTATTAGGCTTCAAAGTTTTTTTTTTATAATGACAAAATTATAAAATACTGACCGATATTTGAAAAAAAACGAATTTTTGTGCCTTGGTCACAAAAAAAACGAATTTTTGTGCATTGAAAACATTTTTTGCGATATTTTTGGATGATATTCTGGTGCTGATTCTGAATCCGGTTTTAAAATTTTTCGATCACGTTATGTTTTCTAAAAAAATTAAGGTTTAAGTTCTCAAAAAACGTGATTTTGTCCATCTTTTGAGAGCTTAAAACATTTCAACGGGTTGTGATAGAACGAAAATTTCGGTACACTCAGAAAATTATGTAAGTTATTAGATGTTAGTTGTTCGTTAGAGTGTCCCTTATTTTGGAAATATTGGAAATGTTGAGACGGTACCCCCTCATTTTTTTCCTTTTGACTAAAAAATAACTCAGGAAAAATTTTACGCCCCTACGACCACGCCTTCCCTACGCGACGGGGCCGTAAAGAGCGGGGCCTTAAAAATCATTTTTCCATACAAAGCAAAAAATTTTTTTTTTGTTATTAATTATAATATTACTTGATTAGCTTATTCACGACAAAAAATTTGATTTTGGTGGGATGAGGCTTTCAGTTCTAAAAAAATTTTCGAAAAAAAAAATTTAGAGCTTTTGGGGTCCTACAGTAAAAATTTTTTAAAAAATATTTTTTTTAGTTTTGACAAGCAACCGTTTTAGTTGAATAAGCTAACCAAGTAATATTATAATTAATAACAAAAAAATTAAAAATCAAAAAAAAATTTTTTGGTTTGTATGGAAAAATTATTTTTAAGGCCCCGTTCTTTAAGGCCCCGTCGCGTAGGGAAGGCGTGGTCTTAGGGACGTAAAATTTTTCCTGAGTTATTTTTTAGTCAAAAGGAAAAAAATGAGGGGGTACCGTCTCAACATTTCCAACATTTCCAAAATAAGGGACACTCTATTGTTCGTATATGTTACAGTACACTCAAAAAAAAAAAACTGTAAAGTTAACAAAAAATTTAGTTAAATTTAACTAAAAAAGCACCTGATTTTGGGCCAACTAAATTTTTAGTTAATTTAACTAAAAATATTTAGTTAACTTTTCGTAGAATGAATTTAGCAAAAAAAACCGTAACTTTAACTAAAAATTTAGCTGAAATTTCGTAACGTTTTTATGTACATATATTAACAAAAAACTTAGTTGAATTCAGCTAAACTTTTTGTTACTTTTCGTAAACTAAAATTTAGAAAATATTTTGTAAAAAATTAAAAGTTTATTTTTTATATTTTTTCATCAGCTTAAGTAGAACTTATGAGATTTGCATAGGAGGCTTCACAAGAAATTCCACTTAACAAATTTGTTACGAAAAATCAGCAAATTAATTAGTAAAAATTCGTAAACTCAGTTTTGAAGTCAACAAAAAAAATTAATACAAAATTTGTTCAAAACTAGTATTTTCGTAAATTGAACTTAACTAAAAAAAGTAGTTAAAACGCTGATTTTAACTAAAAATTTGCTAAAAAGCCAGTAAACTCGAGTTAACAAAAAAAAATTTGTTAACTTTACAGTTTTATTTTTTTGAGTGTAGTTGTTTTCAACTACAAAGTCAGTAGCTTTTGTATGAAAAATATCAAACAACTATTTTGTTAGTGGCTTTAAGTAGTTTTTTTAAACAACTAAAAAAAAACTACTGCGTTATTTAAAGTAGTTAATTTTATTTTTTTATCTCTGAAAAACAAGGAAAGTATCCCAACTAGTATTTGGGGTCCGGGAATTCAGGAGAAAAGACTGACAGGAATTCCGGGAATTTTTTTAATTTTTCCGGGAAATCCGGGAATTTTATAAAATAAACCATTTTACATAAAAAACGTTTATTTAATTTAATTTTTAATATTTTTTTTACATACAGGTATAATAACATTTGCTATTTTTTGTAGTTTTCTATTTGGAAGAACAGTGCAAATATATATTCATAGGAAAACTGACCAAGTGTAAAAAGTATGACAATATCATGAAAAAACTTAAAAAGTCGAAAAATATACAACGCGTCGGTTAAGCTGTGTTTAAATATATCATACCACTGAGTATTAAGACCTGTCAAAAAATCGTGTGTAATATGTATTTGTTGACAGTCCAATAAGACTTTTGATTTTATGAAATATTTCAAAAAATGACTGTGTGTTATTAGATTTGCATACAAACAGCTGTTTTTAAAAATGTCTTTTGATTTTGTTTATGATTTTTTGGCAGTATTAAGACTTTAGGTAATATATTACTTTCTTAAAATCTAAAGACTCGGTGGAATGGTATAAACACACCTTTAATGATAATTTTGCTAAGACTTTCCAAAAAAATATAAAAATTTTGAACCTAGAATTTACATTTCCAGAACAAATATTAAAAGTGCTGCCAACTATATTAGTTTTTGCTCGAATAACGCAGTTTTAAATATTTTTGCGATTTTAAGCTATTTTTTGTGGGGAAAAGAGTTGCAATATTTTTTTGTTTTTTATTGTATTTCAGGATTTTTAACTTTTATTTTTTATTTTTTGCTTCATAAGGGGACAACGAAATTTTTAAAGCATGAAGCAATAAGGAAGTTCCGGAAAATTTCGATAACTCATGAACTAACAGGAATATCGTCAAAAATACGTGTCGACTTAAATTTAATAAAGATTATTTTGTATTTATATTAATATCGAAGGTCTATGTCTTCGAATAAATAACCCCCACAATTTACACATTTTCGTGAAAAAAAATATTTTACGAAGCCGAATTTTTACAAGGTTGGACAGGTATTAAAAAATCTTTCGTCTAATATGAAAACATCAAATCCAAACAGAAATTTTTTCACCATTTTTCGTCCCATTTGTTGAACCCCAAAATCCCCGACATGGCCGATAAGCCAAGACAACCCAATCTTTGAATTGTCTCTTTCATTAATGTCTTAAGTTTCAGACAAATCGGTTCATAAAGGTAGGAAAATAGTTAGAAAGTTAAAAAAAAAATTTCAAGACCTAGAAAACTTTTCAAACTTGTCAAAATTTTGTTTTTACAAAATTATTTTTTATGAAATTCTTTTGTAACATTACATTATTTTTTTTTGTAAAACTGCCTTGGAAATTTAGACATTTACGAAAATAAATTTAAAAAAAAAATTAAATTTCAATCGACCAAAACACATTTTTTTTTTTTAAAAAAACAAAGAAACTTGTCAAATATTGGTAAAATGGAATTACAATACTTTTTCTAGTACACTCAAAAAAAACCTTGTAAAATTACAAGAAAAGTTTTTAACTTTTTTTTTGCAACCTCCTATTTGTCAAGAATTCCTTGTCATTTTTTACCAATAATTTTGTAATTTTTCAAGCTTTTTACCAATAAAATTGTAAATTTACAATTTTTTTGACGCGATAAAACTTACAAGGAGGTTTCGTGAATTTACTAGATTTTTTGCTACATCTTATTTTATGAAAATTCCTAGTAAAAATGACGAGCTTATTTGTAATTTTATAATGCTTTTACCAATAAACTTGTAAATTTACAACTTTTTTAGCGAAATAAAACTTACAAGGAATTCTCGTAAATTTACTAGATGTTTTTTAAAAAAATCTTGTAAAATTACAAGAAAAACTGTAAAATTACAAAAAAAATTTAAATTTCGACCGAAAATTATTTGTTTAAAAACAAGAAAAACTGTCAAATATTGGTAAAATAAGATAACGGGGCACTTTCCAGTAATTTGTCAAAGTCTTGTTTTGTGTGTAGTTTGACAAAAAATTTTTTGAGTGCAATAAAAAGGCATAAATATTTGCAATTTCTATTTTTGGAAATATTTTTGTTAATATTTTATTTCAAAGTTTTTATGAAATTTAGTTCAAACTTTTTTCCTTGTCTAAGACCAAGACGATATTTAATAAATTTTATCTCTGCAACAAAAATAAAAAACAAGTAAGAAAATTATAGTCGGTCAAGACCGACCATATAATACCCTACACCAGAGTTTCCCGGACCATGGGTCCCAAGTTCAAACATGGACTGATTAGATCTATATTTTGTCAAATCTTTAATAAGTGTAAAAAGCAATCACTAATCAAATTTGAGTGGAATAGGTTTCTTTTTGTTGACAATAAATCGCTTCAACTGAATATCGGGCGAAATTTCCACATGGGACCTAAGTCCAAAATGGTCCGATGATAATTAGATTTGATAAGGTTATTAAAGTACGCGTTTAACATACACAAACAGAATTTTAATTAAATATTTTCTATTTTCATGAAAATTGAGAGATTTATGTGAAAATCGGGAAGGTGGTTTGTATGGGGGCTACTAGAAGAACTGGTTCGATTTCTTTAAAATTCGGAATGGTAATTTGTGTGTATAAAACATTAATTCCTGCCAAATTTTGAAAAGATACCTATTAAAATGCGACTATTAGAGTCATTTGAGCCAAAACTAAAGAGGACCTTTGTATGGGGGCTAGGTCTAAATATGGACCGATTTTTTCCAATTTCAATAGGCTTCGTCCTTGGGCCAAAAGAGGCTTAAGTTTTAAATTTCAAGTCAATTAATCGAGAATTGCGACCAGTATCGTGTTTACACCGTTTACATGGACAGACAGACGGACGGACATCGCTAAATCGACTCAAAAAGTGATTCTAAGTCGATCGGTATACTTAAAAGTGGGTCTAGGACCAATATTTCGGGTAGTTACAAACATCAGCACAAACTCATTATACCCTGTACCACAGTGTGGTGTAGGGTATAAAAAAAGTATTAAAATAAGTCAGTTTTGAGTATTTCCACTAAAACATTCGAAAATAATAAAATCTTTAAGACTACTAAAATCTGCCCACAATAAAATTTTGAAAAAAGAAAATCTGCTGAAATGTAAACTTTTTTAAAATTTTTTTGAGAATTTAGCATAAAAAACTCAAATCTACCGACAAAATAAATATTTAAAATAACTACGAAACTTAATTTTCGTTAAAAAAAAAAATTTAAATTTATTTTTTTCATAAAAAAATAATAATAACTCAAAAAACAGACAAGGGAAAACATTAAAATTTAAAAGTCTTTATTTATAAATTCAATTTTGACTTTTTGAATAAAATTCAAGAAAGACTTTAAAATAAAATTCTTAAACATTTTATTTAAAACTCTATTTTAAAATAAATTTTTTTCAAAATTTCATTTTTACTCTTGAAAGAATTTTATTTCCGAAAAACACCTTTTTTTTAACAAGGCAAATACAATACAACAAGATCTTAAAATAAAATTCTTAAACATTTTATTTAAAACTCTATTTTAAAATAAATTTTTTAAAAATTTTATTTTTATTCTTAAAAGAATTTTATTTTCGAAACACACATTTCTTTTTTAACAAGGCAATTACAATTTCTACCAAAAATAAAAAATCTTAATAATCTGAAATTTTTATTTAAAAAAAAAAAATCTTAAAAATTTTGAATTTTATTTTTTAAAATTATAATATTTAAATATTTTTAAGAATTTTATGAAATAAAAAATTTTATTTCAAATATTATATGAATTTTAAATAAAATTCGAATTTTTTCCTCGTCTGAAAAAAAAAAATACGTAAAAACTTTTCTTTTTCAAAAAACTAAAATTTTGTTGTTTATACCTTAACTTTTTCATTAGAAAAAAATTCTTAAAATTTACATTAAGTTTTTGGAAATTTGTTTTTAAAAACTACAGGTTTTATTTATTTTTTTTTTTTTATTAAAAACCGTTTAGAAAAAATTTGTTTAATATTTTTTTTTTGGTTTTTTTAATTTAATATTTAAAACTACACCGCACTACACACACACGAGTTTTTTTGGTTAGAAATTTTAAAATAGAAGAGTGTTATCCTGCTTTCTTATGGCACGACCGCACGCTTCACTTTCTACGAAGCTAATGACTACAAAGGCAACGTTAAGCTAACAACGAAGGCTCGGTGCACACTGAAAAATGGCTAGAAGAACTAAAATTTTTAACATGGGAAAAATAATAACAGCTGGGAATATATAAAATGTTGGATATCTAGCTGGCTGTTGCTGTGCGAGCCTCCTCTTTTATTCTTTTTTTTTTTTGTAAGTTCGTTCATTCAAAAGAAAAATGTTAAATTGTATATGTAGGGAAATCCTAGCGCACGTATTGCAAAAAATATATATGAAACTGCTGTTAGTTTGAACTGTGTTAGTAACAGGATGAGTAAAAGAAGGTAGGAATTATACAACATTATTACTTTGAACCTGTTAACGAGGTTTATATTTAGAGTAGTATGAGTCTTCCCTTGCAACTTTAAAATAGGTTCTGTTCTTTTCTTTACTGTTAAATGCATTCGAAAGAGATGGCTATATTTTTTAGTAAAAATCCTACTATTTTTAACATGTTTACTACTATTTTAGGGTTCCTATACTAGTATGAAACTGTTATATATATATAAAGCCAAACAGCTGTAAATTTTTTGAAGGTTACATAAATAAGAATGCAAAAATCATTAAACAGTTAGTTTTTTTTTAAGTGCGCAGGTCTTTAAAATGTGCCGGCAACATGTGTGCTGTTGCTAACAAACATTATGTTTTGTGTATTGCATGAGAGTATGCCTTAAACAGCTGTTAAATATTACTGTTAACTATTTGGGCAACATTTTAACGGTACAATTAACATACCTACATGTGTTGTGTGTGTGTGTGCAGTATATGCGACACGACAAAACAGCTGTAGTTATGCAGTTGTTAAACATTAAGCTACAATATGCCAAGAGTGAGTAAGATGTTGTCACAAGCTTTTGCTTAGTTACTGTTTTTGGGGAAAGTGAAAAAAGAGCAAGAGAGAAAATGTGTGTGATAGAAAGAGAGAAAGAGAGAGCTTGTGATAACTTGAGTATGGTTAGGGTGTTAACAAAACAGCTGTTTAAACTTACTGCAAATATTGTAAGCTCTCACTGCAGTTTTTGTTTTCACTCTCACTCTCTTTCTCACAACTTTTATTTTATTATTTTTAAAACTCAGCTGTTTAGTTAACACACAATCAGCTGTTGCTGCAAATTCTGTTTATTTTATAGAATTCCCATAAAAAAGCCGGTATGTATTTTTTTTTAGGCCGGTCTCTTTGCAACTCTCTTCATCATACTCTTCTCTTGTTCTTTGCATATTTAACCTCTAAATTTTTTTTTTTTTTTTTTGTAATTCAAAAGTTCCTTCTTTGCCAATTTTTTTCTCTTTCTCTTTTATCTTATATTCCTTTTTGGGGTTTAATAACTACATTGTAGTAGGCTTTTTTTGCTGTAGGCTGCAGTAATATAGAGGGTATTACTTTGGCTTCATTTTATCATGCTCATTACATTGTATTCATGTATAAACACAATACCAGCAGCATGTATAATTTGGTTTAGTAGGTTTTCAATGGTAATATCCATGCAATTTTGTTGTTGCTTTTGATGCTGTTTCCTGTAAGCCTCCTTCTCTTGGCTGGTTTTTAAAAAAAAAAATATATATAAAAAAAGGATTTAAAACTTTTTCCCATTTTCGGTTTATCGTTTTTTGTTTGATTTTTTTAGCAGTTTCTACTGCTGCTGCTTCAGACAGTGTAAATATACATAGATATATATTTTGGCACTTTTTATAAAGTGTTTTTGTAGTAATCAGTGGAAATTGCAAAGTTAAATTAGAAAAATAATATATAAATAGTCCCTTCAGGCTAAGACAGATGTGTGAAGAAGAGTATTTGATAGTTGGTTTTTGCACAAAAAGAATACAATTCCGAAAAAAAATGGAAGTGTAAAGAAGATTTAAAGTCTGTGATGTGATATTTATTTTAGATAGTTAAATAAATTATTAAAGGATGCTTAAAAAGTGCACAGAAAGGATTTTTTAATATTAAATATTTAAACAATCTTAAAATAAATTTTTTATATTAAAATTTACAAAAATCTTTACCTAGTTCCAACAAATTAAAATATTTTTAATGTCACAGTAAAAACCAAAGAGTGATGATAGACTGACCTTTCCTTGGGTCTAAAGGGAGCTATCTAATGAATAAAAGGCTGGATAAGTCTACGCCACCCTATTTTACCTAAACTGAAAAGTTTAACTTCTAAAACTACCACGATTCCCTGACATATTCTGCCTGATCCGAGTTCCATCCAGTACGATAACGAAAGGTTTTTCAATTCGCAAACTTTTTCTACCAAACTTGTCGATTCATTCTTCCTTTGTTTAGAAATGATTTTTTGATTCAGGAACATCACGATTCTACGCACTAAAGAGGGAGACTTCAGAACATTTCCGAAGACTAGAAGAAGTCTAGGTAGAAGTCTTTTATAAATAGATGTTCATATAGAACTCCAGCTTTAGGCGTAAATTTTAAATCGTGACACCGAGTTGATCAGATTTGGATGAAAGTTGACCATCTGTGGGCACCAGAAGCCTAAACTGGTATACTAACGAGTCAAAAATTACCTCTGGAGTGGGAGCTAGTGTTTACGGTCCAAATACGAAGATATCATAACCCATGGGTAGGTTGTCTACAGTTTTTCAGACTAAAATTTAGGCTGTTCAAATATAAGCTAGAGTTAATATTGCAAAGGGAAGGGTGCTTATATTTCAAACTTCTCTGATATCCAGACAGCAGTTCAAGCGCCGTCTTCTTGGGATTTTATATCAACACTGACGATAGAGTGTTCTGAAATCCAAAATTACCACATTTTGGATCCCTGGTGAAAGAGGCTTCGAGGGTAATAAGATAACGAATAAGGTTGCTGGGAGTTCTTTCGCTACTCCAATGTTTGGACACAAACTTGATTGTGGAGTGTATTGTCCCAACTTCTCGACCATGATTATGGGGTTGGGAGAGGACAGACTTTTAAAACTTGTGATCACGCCACTATAGAAAGTGAAACAACGCAACACATATTGCTCGAATACGTCGCAATTTGTAGAATCAGAAGACGGTTCTTAGACGAGGAATTACTTAATGCTGAAGATATAATGCTGGCTTCTCCATCCTCTGTTCTAATGTCCACTAAGAACATTGAACACATTTTGATTAGAATTTATAGATCTTGGCACAAGAGACCCAAAAGGGTCGTAGTTCCCGCCGTGAGCGTCGGAATTGAGTGACATAAAATCATAATATAAAATTCATTCTTCCGAATGAATTTTATATCACAGGACAACTGCAGTCATATTGATCGATGCTGTATACCATTATGAGATCCATAACCGTTCAGTGAATCTAACTATTAAGCAGTAATATGTTATTAATATCACTACAATGAAATATACAAACTGGGAAGTGGAAGATGATGTTTGATCTGTTTTGAGACCACCCTATTAATTGTTTATTTTGTCAACAGTATAGTTGAAGTGCGATCTTGTAAATTTCCAGAGACGTAACAACACATTTCTTTTCAGTATAGGTTAGTGTGGGGGTGCCAGATGGGCAGTCCGCATAGACCAATTGGTCCATAGCGATACCACAAAACTTTTTCCGCTTGTCGATGTTAACTAAATACATTGACCTTCATTGCGAATTGTTTTAAACTTTTCAGGTCTATCCTCGTAATTTCCTTCAAAGCTCAAGAGTGCCTTTAGAGCAGCTTGACTATCCACGTAGATATAATCAGTATAATCCTACCGAACTGTTTCCTGGAATTTCCTGGTGCCCTGTTCGAGCTTCAGTCAGATGGATATTCTTATTTGGAGACACGCAGCAGTTAAGGAAAGTTACAACTAAATTAAATTACCGCAGCATGATTCTCGTCCAATTCTTCTTCTATTACCATCATCCCTGCGTGTCAAACACTTAAGTGTTTCAGTATTATTTCAGATATGTTTAGCCCAAGCTCCAACTAAGTTTCCATTACGAAGTGAAGAAGTTGCCCCTGTGGCAGCCTTCTCTTTGATATGTGGTAAAAAGCTAGATGCAGTTGCAGACCCACGTGAAAGAAAGTTCATTAAATTCTGTTTGAATGTGTTCACCATTAGACGAATTGAAGCAGATTACATTTTTAAGTTATGTGGAATGTAGCAACATTTTCGAGGTGTCCTTACATTTTCGTTTCTAACTATTGAACCTTTAACCGATATCGCTTAAATGCCGTACTAAACTTCTCAATGCATTAACAAGTAGCTGTGTTATGGATACAGTATTCAATGTGTCATATTTTGACCGTGATTGTCATTTCAACAGAGAGACTAAATGTCTTAAATTCGAAGTATAACAAAAAACATACCTCACAAGTTCCAGACCGATGTATCGATAAGTTACAAGCGAAATAGCAAACTAATTATGTGTTTTTAGTTTTTATAAATATGTTCTTAGGTTTTACGTCTTTGTGAAGAGCTTGGATTGAGCCTGGCTCGAAGGTTGAGTGGAAATGTCTTGTCTACAACTGCAGTCAATGTTTCTGAAATCAAGATCTGCCACTGCCGTTTGGTATGCAACTCATATTAGTCCCAGGGCACAGACACATTCCAGGGAAATGCAAATCCGACGAACTTGCAACACTGGGAACTATCATATACGTTCTAACAGAATTGAAATATGTTGGTATGCCTCTAGAAACTTGCATGAAATATAAACAAATTTGTTCCGCGACGCTGACTTATCACAGATAAGCACATGGATGAACGTGTGAGACTTCTCGCAAAATTTGCCCTTCTCTTACCCTTAAGCTCACAAGAGAGCTGATATCGCTTCCAAGAAGAGAGATTTCGACAGTGGTTGCTGTAATTACCCGACACTGCCTTATAGGAATGCAAGCTGAGCGGGAAAATGTGAATGTCAAAATTCAATATTTTAGAAATTTAATAAGAAGCTCAAATTGGGTTAACAGCAGGGAATAGTACGGGAAGCCTATTTCCGGCCCGTGGTATCAAAACGGACCTCAGCGTCTGATTGTGCTGATGTTAAGCGCTTGCAGATCTGCACTTAACTGACGGTCAAGGTCAAGTCTTTGGAGTCAATGTTTCTGCAATCAATATCATATGGGACCCAGGGCACAGAGATATTCCAGGGAATTGCAAATCCGATGAGCTTGCAAGACTGGGAAATGTCTTACAGGTTTCAACGGAATTAAAATGTATGCCTCTTAAAACTTTCAAGCAAAATATACAGCTTTGTTCCGCGATGGAGACTAATCAAATGTTGGCACATATAGGGACGTGTGAGACTACACAACGGATTTGTGCTTCTCTTAATCCGAAGCGCACAAGCGAGCTGATATCGCTTCCAAGAGCAGAGATTTTGACGGTGGTTGCTGTAATAATCGGACAGTGCCTAAAGGAAAGCACGCTGAGCAGGTAAATGTACCGTCAAATGATTTTTGTCGGAAATGCATAACTAAGAAGGAGTTGGAAACTATGGAAAACTTTATCTGCGATTGCCCGACACTGTCTGGCCAGAGGCTTGCTACACTGGGATTAAGGATGCTGCACGGTGTTTCTGATTTGTCGGATGTAAAATTTAATATTTTAAAAATTTCAGAAGGAACTCAAATTGGGTTAACTTCAGGGACTATTAGGGGAACCACATTTCCGGCCCTTGGTATCACAACGGACCTTAAGAGTCTATTTTGGCTCACGTTAGCAGCCACTTATAACCTAACTTATGTCTTTGGAAATTCGCTTGCGAGTTTTTTTCAGTTTTAGAATAAAAAAACAGGGGTATTTGTTCCTAACCAAATCACATAGATTTGGTTAGGAACAAATACTCCTGGAACAAACCAACTTGACTTGACTTGTTAAAATATCAACAATCGATGTTACAAAAGTTACACACAGTTATACTTAAATATCTCGATGTGGAAATATCTCGTGATTGTTAAGCCGACGGACTTGCAGGGCTCGACACTCTAAAAGTATCAAGGAATATACTGGTAAGTTTCTACCAAATAGTAATCTCACAAAAGTTAATCTTTCACTACCAAGGATAACAGTAGCTAGAATGACCATAGTTGTCGTCAAATGACTTCTGCAGCGATTATTTATTGTGGATCCAGAACCATAAGAAATCAAATTGTTTTTGGTATCCCCCAATTTTCAGAATAACTCTAACTCATGTGATTTGTATTAACTTATCAAGTATTAATCGATCAAAAAATCCATTTAAACGTCTATAAGTTACATTTTTAATTCCTTTAAATATCTGCCTAGCAAAATTTTATGCAAATCTTATACCGTTTTATACATTTACTTAAAAAAAAATATAAAAAGTAACCGGTCTGTGATTACTTTTTTTTTGTATTATTTTCCTGTTTATTCTTGTGTAAATGTCTTCCAATAATTTGTTAGTGTATTTGGTCAATTTTGTTTTACTTGTTATTCTCTGATTTACATTTGTACTTGTAAGTTCAAAGAAAAAAAAAATTAGAAATTATTTTCTATTACGATTTGTTTTGGTCTTTTCTTTTACTGTGTTTTTTTTTTTTTCTTTGTCAGTTTTTTGACATACCGTTCCGGTAATTGACATTAAGACATCTGTTATTTTTTTTGTATTAGTAGAATTTCTTTACATTTTGTTTTAATGCTAAATACCTGTTTAGTGGCCTAGAACATTGAAACGTTATTTGAAGAAGAAAAATTAAAAGAAAATTGTTAAACTATAGAAAAAATATGATTAGATGTATGTAAATTTTTCTCAAATAAGAAGTGGAATGATTTAAAGTGTTTGAGGAGTTAGCCGTTTATATTACTAAACCATGTATAGCTTAAAGCTTTCCTACTGTTTGAATATTACAACCAGTAGGCGCTTTATTTCGCCAGAGAGTTGTACCATCGTATCTCTACAAGGATACGATGGTCCTGGTGTATTATTTTTAACGTATAACCTTAAATTTACTTTTTTCAATCAACAAATAGTTTTACACACCTGCCAACCGTTTACATGCAGAATAAATACCGGTCTATCCTTTCGTCTAGTCTGTTATTGTAGACCGGTAGCTGATGCAACACTTGTATGTCAAGTTTCGTATAGAATATTTTGTTGGCCATGAATATATTATTTGTTAATATAAACTTATATTAGAAAATTCAACAGACAATTATTTAAAAAAAAGTACATTAGTTTGTTTTAGAAAAGTTTAAATTTCTTGTACTCTTTCGAAGGAGTTCTGAGTTTAGCACTTTATTGAGGAAATTCTAGGGACGCAAACAGAATTGATCGGAGTTCGAAATTTATAAGATTATCGTACTAATGTCCATACCTGGATGGTGATTCTAACCGAATGCGGCGATCATATGAGGGCCGCACTATCCTCCTGTTATGGCACGTCGCCACCTGTCGTTGGCGATCTTTAACAGCGAAGTTTCTCTCTGCCGCTTACTCGCTTTGAGCGGGAGGCCAGGCTTATGATCGATCCCGAATGCTTGTGCCTAATATATCTCTCATAGAATGAGATCGAACAAAAGTCAATTATATCAACTTTGGTAAAAGGACAGCAGCCCTCATATCACAAAATATTGCTTTACTAGAGTTTCTTAATAACCGACAAATTACAAAACCGCGATTTTGGGTTTTCATCCAACTGCTTTAAAGACGTTTTTGAAGATATAAGAAGTTGACTACAGATAAACATATAAATTAAAAAAAGTTATTAGTTTAATTTTCAAATGGCGCCCAGGAAGCGACTTAATTCCTAATACAAAACAAAAACAAAGAAAGCACCGCTAATGAGGAAGATTCGGATCAAATTCACAACAACAATAAAAACAAGTAAGAATCTTATAGTCGGTCAAGACTGACCCTATAATACCCTACAACAGTGTTGGGTCCCAAATTCAAACATGGACCGATTGGATCTATATTTGGTAAAATCTTTAATAAGTATAAAAAACACCCACAAACCATATTTTAAGGAAACAGACTTCTATCTGTTGCCAATAAACCGCTTTAACTAAATATCGGGCGAAATTTTCATATGGGGCCTAAGTCCAAAAATGGTCCGATTATAATCAGATTTAATTAGGTTATTAAAGTAGGCGTTAAACACACACAAACAAAATTGTAATAAAATGTTTTCTATTTGCATAAAATTTGAGAGATTTATGTGGATATCGGGAATGTTGTTTGTATGGGGGCTACAAGAATAACTGGTCCGATTCCTTTGAAATTCGGAATGGTGATTATCGAATACAAAACACGCTTTCCTGCCAAATTTAAACATACACAAACAAAATTTTAATAAAATATTTTCCATTTGCATGAAATTTTAGAGATTTATGTGAATATCGGGAAGGTGGTTTAGATGGCGGCTACAAGAAGTGATTCCTTTGAGATTCGGAACGGTTATTATTAAATACAAAACACATTAACCTGCTAAATTTCGAAAGGATAATACGGTTATTAGAGTCATTTGAGCCAAAAATAAAACGGACCTTCGTGTGGGGGCTATGTCTAAACATGGACCGATTTTTTTCCAATTTCTATAGGCTTAGTCCTTAGGCCAAATGAAGCCTAAGTTTAAAATTTCAGCAAAATCTATTGATAATTGCTACCTGTTTAGTGCTTACAACGTTTAGTTGGACATACGGACGGACATCGCTAAAATGAAAGTTAAAAAGTTATTCGGTATTAGATATGGGCGCGTGAGTGATTTTTGACTCACACTCACTACAGGAATTTTTGAATCACGCACACTCACTCCTCACACTCACTCACAATCACGTGAGTAAATTTAATACAACTCACACTCACGTGCACTCACGCAAGCTTCACTCACACTCACTTTGACTCTCACTCACGAAACTCTTATTTATACAAAAAAATCTTACTCACGCACACTCACTCTCGAAATTTTTTTCTACACTCACACTCACGTGAGTAAAATTGAGTTCAGTCACACTCACTCGTGAATCACGCTCTAATCTGCTCATGTGCCCATCTCTATTCGGTATACATGAAAGTAGGGTCTAGGACCAATATTTCGGATAATTTCAAACATCAGCACAAAGTCCTTATACCCTGTACCACAGAGTGGTGAAGGGTACAACAATTTAATAGCTATTTAGCAATCATTGACCTATTCACTCGACTGGGTTTATTTAATTTGTAGGAAACAACTGCTGGAACGAGAATAACGATAATGGATCTTGGCACATTCGCCAGTGGGGAACAACGGCATATTTCTCCACTTATCTCTTAAACAAAGAGAGGTACAAAAATTGTAACAAATGACTCAAATGTGTGCTTCTCAATCATCTTTCCATGACCTTTGGTCGCTTTACTTTTAGCAACCTATTTTTTAGGTTGCTAAAAATATAGTATCTGCACCCCATGGGTTGCATACGAGGGATGCCACCGTAAGACTAGGCAAGGTACAGCGTCTGGCTTGCACTCTAATCGCGGGTGCAGTGAAAACCTGCCCAACTTTGGCCTAAGAAGCCATTTTGGGTCTCACACCTCTCGACATCTTTATTAGATCTACGGCAACTATGGCTGCGCGTAGAATGAATATCGATTACTCTGACCCCCGGAACTTGAGCGGCCACTCCAATATTCTTTCTTCAATAGGAATTAGGGAAAACCTAGATAGGCCGACGGATAGAATAAACACTGTGCTTCGCTTTGGAAGGAAATTTAAGATCGTGATACCGAGTAGACCAGAGTGGGATGAAGGTGGTCCATATGTGGATACTAGAAGCCTAAACTGGTATACTGACGGATCCAAAATGTTCTCTGGAGTTGGCGCTGGTATCTACGGTGCAAACACGCGGATTTCCGAACTAATGGGTAGGTGGCCTACAGTTTTTCAGGCTGAAATTCAAGCTATTGCAATATGCGCTAGAGTTAATATTGCAAAGGGTATGAAGGGTACTCATATTTCAATCTTCTCTGATAGCCAGGCAGCACTTCAAGCGCTGTCTTCTTGGGAATTTAATCCAAGATGACACTGGAATGTTTTGATACCCTTCAACAGCTGGCCGGGAGAAACAAAATTACTCTATTTTGGATCCCTAGTCATAGAGGTTTTGAGGGTAATGAGATAGCGGATGAGCTTGCTAGGAATGCCTCCGCTACTCCTATGACCGGACCCGAATCCTATTGTGGGGTAAACTGGTCCACCTTCTCGAACATGATTAAGGGTTTGGAAAGAACCGACTTCTTAAACTTGTGGGAAAATTCAGGAGGTCTACGACAATCCAAAGCTCTAATCGCACCATTATCATATGGAAGTATACTTAATCACACCAAAAGTGACATTAGGTTACTGACAGGTTTTCTCACCGGGCATTATAAGGTAAATTATCACTTCCATAATTTAAACCTTTGTGCATCGTCTTTGTGTCGACTTTGTCTTGAGAAAGTAGAAACAACGCAACACATATTATGTGAGTGCGTCGCAATATGTAGGATCAGAAGACGGTTCTTAGACAAAGAATTGCTTAATTAGGAACATTGAAAAGAGTTTAAATTAGATTAATGGATCTTGGCACAAAAGACCCATAAGTGTCGCAGTGCCGGCCGTTAGGGCTAGATCACCCCTTAAATAGAGATATATTAACCTTAAGTTTGTTCTCGTTTCGTGACTCTGGATGCGGCTGAGAGTGGTGTGTATTCATTACATACATCATATAAATTTCAACGGGCGATATCTCAGCAAATAGAAAGGATATCTAAGCAATTCAAAAAGCATTTTTTTTAATTGGGAATTTAAGATTTTAATAGGTTCATCGTAAAATAAAGGCGAAATGTAGCGAATATAGCAAAAACCCGTGAAAATAGCAAACAACTGAATTTTGTTTAACTTCATGTTAAGATATCTCAGAGAAGGAACAAGATATTGCAGAGGTTAAACATTTATTTTAAAGGTATTAAGTAGGACTTTCAGACTACATATAAGGTTTTATAAATAAAGGTGAATTCGCGCAGCTATGACGTCTTCAATATGGCAAAAAACAGGGGATTTTCAAACTTCAAGGTAAGATATCTCGAAAGCCTAATGTGATGGAGAAATTCTGAGTACATATTCGGATTCAGCACAGCTCAAACCCTTAGAAAAGTGTTTTCTAGTCCCTGGGTTTCGACCTTTTTGAAATTTTTTTGGCATGCGTAATAGTTCCGAAAAATTATATTGTTAACGAATCTCTAGAAATTTTATTTATTGGCGACTGTACCCCACCCACTTGGTACATGTGCCCCGTGGATGGGGCAGTTTCGCTGATATGGGTTGCTTCAAAAATGTAAAACAAAATAATAGAAGCCAAACAGATGAATTCCATTTGGAGTATACATTTTAAAGCTAAAATGCTTAGCTTCCTTAATCAAAAGGAATTTAGAAAAAAGTTGCGAATGTGCCCCTTTCTACCCTAAAGGATTTTTTGAAATATCTTAGTAAATCGAAAAAAGACTAATAAAACTACTTAAGCACAGTAAAGCTGGAAAAGTCAATGAAAGCAAAAAATTACGTATTGACTCCTCTTTAAAATGAAATTGGTACACTACGAAAAAAAAAACTTTAATTCTTTCCCGAATTTTTTTAATTTTTTTCACTGAGTGCCCATTAAATGATTTTTCATGTAAGCCAGAAATAAAATTCCTCCATTTTTTAATGGAGGTTATAAAAATTAAGTTTAGATATAAAATCTTCAAATTTAGATGTAAAACAAATTGCAATAAAAAAATTGTATATCAAAGTTATAGAAAACACGTTAAAATTTGAAAATAACAGAACGGCTTTAACAACATTTACAACAACATCATTATTATCAACATCCTTAGAGTCAAGTCAGTCTTCATTTTCATTGAACGACAGTAACGCTACTAAAAAAAAAAATCCAGACTGGTTTTCTGTTACAACTTTAACATTTGAAAAAAAAAAAAAAATATCATCGAAAACAGCGGTCGTTGTAACATTTCATAGCCTGGGCAAAATCATATAATATAGTCTGTCTGTTGTCGTCATCATCACCAGCACCTCCATAGATGTAGTCGTCGTCGATGATGATGATGATGTTGGTATTGTTGTTGTCTATCCTCAAAGTACCAGAATATCAGCTTAGTTTACCATCATACAATCATCATGTAACAACACGTTTTTCTTATATATTTTCATAAACAGGGCCATTAAACCACCAGCCAAAAGGCAAAAGGAAGTTTAATGTGCACATTGCAATTTTAGATTTTTTTTTTTTTTGTAAGCTCTTTATAGAAATATACCTTCTTTGCCAACTCCCCTCCTCTCTGACGCTCTCTTTTGGGTAACGCAAAAAAAATGGGAACTATCTCGAAATAAAGATGAAGGGCAAAAAAGTTAATTTTGCAGAAATTGTTATAGCAAAAAAAAAAACAACAATAATAATAACAACAAAAAAGCAGGATACTGATAATGATGACAGAAATTGTAATAGGAGTATGAGTTGAATGCCTTCACTAACTGCCAGCCTGCCTGCACTGCTCATCTCTGCCTGGCCTACCCAATCTGCCTGCCTTTCAGTAATGTTTATTTGAACATAAACAAGTAAAAAAGTTAAATTCGGCCGTGCCGAATTTTAAATACCCTCCATCTGTATCCCAGTATTTATAAATTAATACGATTTTCTAATGCACGTTCTTTAAAATTTTAATATCAATGGCACAGATTAATACAGACTCGACAATTATAACAAGTGTCAAAAAAGTAGTCTTTAACCATATGGTTATTTTTTTAAAATTATTCTACTAATTAGGTTAGAGAGAGAAAACCAATATAAGATAATAATCACAATTGGAGCGGGAAGCGTTTTTCCGCAACTGTTCACATACGTTATATATGACAACAAAATTCAGCCGAGTTTTTCCGCCAAACTAGATTCAATTCTATTTTTATGAGGACAATTGCGTTTTTCCGCTTCCCGCTCCAATTGTGATTATTCTCTAACACGCCATACGAAAAAAAAGGTAGAACGGCTTTTATTGTTTTACTCACTTCTAACTAGTAGAAAGTGTTGCCATGCTTTAAACCAGCTAAAAACCGATCTGTATCTTCTAAAATCGCTAAGTTTTTACCCATTTTTGTTTTACAACTCTACTGTCTAGTCTGTATATAGTCTGTGTCTATGGTGTTTAGAAAATATTTTTTTTGCCCATTACCAGGGCTGGAAAATCTCTAAACACCGTTTCTGTTAAAATAGCGTGTTTTTTTTTTAAATTTATATGAATATGTATATCAAAGTTCCTACACTCAAAAAATTATAACGGTAGATTCCACTACAAAAGACAGTTAAAACAACTACATTTGTTGTTGTTTAGACGTCTACGTTGTTGTTTTTAACTATTAATTAAAACGTCTCCCTATTGTCACCCGCGGATCTTTATGGAATTGGTTTTATTTTGTAGATCAGAAAAAATAAAGGGACACATATTTTTTTTAGCGGCCCAAATTCATATTTAGGGGGTAAAAAGGAGGGGGAAGACAAGGCATTTTTTAAGTTTTTAATTCAATTCCATTTTTATGAGGACAATTGCGGAAAAACGCTTTCCGCTCCAATTTGTTAACATTCATCAAAACAAAAAAAAAAAAAAAAAAACGAAACGAAATGTTAACTTCCATTAATTTCTCAATTTAATTTAGCATCGTTTGGAATAGTTTTGTAAAATATTACACATTTTCGATGAAATATTGATAAAATTAGCTTATTAAGGTACCTACAGACGACGCAATATTATGCACGTTTTGACGTTATTGACGTTTTCCCACAATTGGCATACATAAAAATACTGAAATCGATTTGATTTGTAAAAATAATATTTATAAAATTTATTCTTAATGAATAAAATTTATTTAAAAAAAAAAATTAATTAACTTATTTTATTTCAAATTTTTAAATTAAAAAAATCAAGTAACTCAAAATAAAAACTTATTAATGGTAAAATTAACAAGTAAAAAAGTTAAATTCGGCCTTGCCGAATGTAGTGATACCCTCCACAATTTCAAAAAGATTATTGCAAAAAACTTTATTTAAAAGGAAATTACTTTTGAAAAAAAAAAAAATTTGAAAAAAATTTTCGCGAAAAAAAATTTTGGTAAAAAAAAAAAAATCCGCGATTTTTTCTTTATTTGTCAAAAAATATGTTCGTACTTGTTTAAATACCATTTGGTGTTCAATTATGTTCACATATGTCAACCAGAAGCCGAATTAGAGCATTTTGTATTTTTAGGTTATGTTGAATGTACTGAAATTTTTGAGGTGTGCTTACATTTTCGTTCATAACTTTTGAACCGCTGAACCGATATCGCTCAAATGCAATACCAAACTTCTCGGGAGAACTTCCAATATATATTTTAAGTTTCAGTCATCTCTGTGCAATATTTTGTCCGCGAGAGCATTTTCAACAGACAGACAGACGGACAGACGGACAGACGGACAGACGGACATCGCTAGAATGTCTTAAAATCGATCGGGCATCTTGAATATATATACTTTATGGGGTCCCAGACCGATATTTCGATGAGTTACAAACAGAATGACAAACTTATATATACCCTCTATCACTAAGTGGAGGGTATAAAAAAAAGCAACAAATGAAAAAAAAAAAAAAAATTATACTCTCGGCCAAACCGGGAGACGAACCTGGTGCCCCCAAATTAATATCCGACGACACTACCATTAGACCACCGGCAGCATTAAAAATGCATGTCAAATTCGCAATTTTGTTTGATTATAACACAGCAATGCTTAAAATAACTTACCTAGTGGTAGGTATACCCAGTGGTAAGTATACCCAGTGGTAGGTATACCCAGTGGTAGGTTTAAAAATATATTCCTAGTTTTTTATAGGGATCATACTACATATACTATAAGCTAACAAAATTAACCGTTACTAACAGTGTTGCCAGAAATCGTCAATAGGCAAAAATCGTCTGTCCGTTTGTAAGAATTGCACGCAAAATATAAATATATTGAATGTGTTTGATATTGATCTTATCCAAGAAATTATCAAAAAAAAAAAAAACAATCAAAACACAAATAAAGAGTGGATGGTATAAAAAAAAAAAATGTAGAAAATATAAATTTTTTTTCAAAAATTATTTCATTAGCAATTTAACGACTATCTTAAAAGAGATAAACAAAACCGGGCAAATTACAACAAACCCTCTACTGTTGTGTATAAAAGAAGTTTTGTTGAATATACCATATTTTTTCCACCAAAATTCAATTTCGCTTTTAAAGAAAAACAAAACGACATTTAATTAATAATTAATTACAGCACATTTATATATTTGCAAAAACTGAGAAAAATCAATGACTCGATAAATATAATGAAGGGTATAGATTTAGGTGATTTAAATAAAATTATAATAATAAACAATATTAACAAAAAAAAAAAATAAAAATCTTGAGTCCTAACATGATTCGAACCCGGGACTCCATGTATGAAAAGCCAACACTCTAGCCATCATACCACAGACCGGTTAAAAGTTTTACAATTTTGCGGGTATGTTAAAAGAACGAGAACCAAAACAGATAAATTAGTGTTGCCAGAAATCGTCAATGAAATCGTCTGTCCGTTTGTAAGAATTGGACGCAAAATATAAATATATTGAATGTGTTTGATATTGAACTTATCCAAGAAATTATAAAAAAAAAGAACAATCAAAACACAAATAAAGAGTGGATGGTATAAAAAAAAAAATGTAGAAAATAAATTTTTTTTCCAAAAATTATTTCATTTACCCAATGACAAAGAATACAAAAGATTGTTAGGCCGAATATAAATTATTAAGGGGATTTTAATAAATTGTAATTTTATAAACAATTAGGGAATTCACATGGGTATCGTATTTGTTGTATATGTTGTATGTCCTATCCAAAAACAGGTTGGTAAAAATTATTTATCGCTCATTTGATAATTTTCTCTTAGATTCTCTTCTTGTTAGCATACTTAAAAATAGCACACAAAACATAGGTATAAATGTTGTATCGTCATATCGTGTAAGTGTCGTATTATTAATTTAAAGTTTAACCAACCCTGTTTTTAGATAGGACATACAACACCAAATACGATACCCATGTGAATTCCCTAAATATTGAAGCTAAAAAATAAATAAAAAAAAAAAAAAAACTTTATCCCGACCATGACTCAAACCTGCGACCATATGAATGAAAAGCCAACACTCTAGCCATCATACCACAGACTGATTAAAAGTTTTACAATTTAGCGGGTATGTTAAAAGAACGAGAACCAAAACAGATAAATTAAAAAAAAAGCATTTAAGTAAACTGGAGTTATAACTCTTAAAAAATAAAATATTAACAACATTTTTCAAATGTATTTAAATATGTTTATTAAAGGCCAAGATAAATCATCTTCTAAATGTGCCAATTTTGCTCCAAATTTGCTCATATTTCCTATATAGGCCACAAAGACCATATTTACACTCCATGTTAAAATTTGTTTACATACGTTAATCAGAATTTGAGTTATAGCATTTTACATGCTAGGTTTGTATGGGGGGTGTTACACCCCTTTTTTCTATTCCGCCCAAATTTTACATAGAGATCAGACATGCTAAAATATCATTCTATACCAAATTTCATTCGAATCTGTTAAACAGAAGCCGAGTTATTGCATTTTGTATGCTAATCTAATGTGGGAGGTGCCACTCCCCTTTGTCCAATTCTTCTAAAATTTTACACAGACATTTTACATGGTATAATATTATTCTGTACCAAATTTTATTTTAATCTGTAAAGTAGAAGCTGTGTAAACGCATTTTGTATTTTCAAAATTTAAGAGGTGTCATTAAACTTTCACTCATAACTTTTGATCGGCTGGGCCGATTTCGCTCAAATGCAATACCAAACTTCTCGGGAGAACTTCCAACAAATATGTTAAGTTTCAGTCATCTCTGTGTAATATTTTGTCCGCTACAGCATTTTCAACAGACAGACGGACAGACGGACAGACGGACAGACGGACATCGCTAGAATGTCTTAAAATCGATCGGGCATCATGAATATATATACTTTATGGGGTCCCAGACCGATATTTCGATGAGTTACAAACGGAATGACAAACTTATATATACCCTCTATCACTAAGTGGAGGGTATAAAAAAGCTGTTGTTACAATAAAAATTACTAGTTGTGTGCAGATTTTCAGCTGTGAAGCTTTTTTTCTGGTGCACCTTTTCAATTGATATTGTTGTTGTGTGAAAAAGTAAATTTTTCTTTAAAGCTTAAATTATAAATTGAAAGTGTGCAATATTCAATATAATCATGGATAGTTGAAAAAACAAATGCAGGGTAGTTTGGCAAGAATTTTGATTTATTATCTAATCTAATATGTCCCAATGAAAATTTTTAGAACTGCCAAAGATGTTTCCAACTTCAGAACATCATTTCGCTATAAAATTGTTTGCACCTCGGTAGGTTTTATTTCACCTCAATTGACTAGTGGATTGGGAGTCACTCGTTCTCCTTCTCAATACCAATTTTCATAATAGTTCCTCAAACTTGAAACGTTTTGATGCCCAGTTATAGGATTTTAGGAACGACAAGTCCCCTTGTCCTGACAGCATCATTCCTGCTGGGTTGCATAATTTGTCCAAAACTCTTTGGCTGCAGCGTCTTGAGCAAAAGCTGCTTTCAGAAATAATAGATTAACGGATAAAACTTTTAATAACCTTGTGAGTGCTATCGAGAATAGTAACCACATTTGGACGGCACTATCAGACAGGGGATTATGACCCAAATGGTCATATAGATGGTTTTTTGACGGATCTTTACGTACGCTGCAATAGTCGGGAGGCCTTAAAATAGGCATAGGGATGCTACGGTAAAACTATATTATACTCTTATCGCGGATGCTTTATAAAAATGACAAACATTGTCCCAAAAGCCACTTTAGGTATCACACTTTAGGTATCACGGCAATATACTGCCCACCACGTTTTTCGGTTACTCAAAACCAATTCGACGAGTTTTTTAAAACACTTGGAAATCGTTTCCTGGCTTGTGGGGATTATAATGCTAAGCACACCTATTGGGGATCACGTCTTATAAACCCCAGGGGAAGACAGCTTTACTACTTGCTAGTTGATCGAAAAAACAGGTTCGATATTATATCACCTGGTAAACCAACCTATTGGCCTTCTGATCCTAGGAAAATACCAGATCTTATAGATTTTGGAGTCTCCAAGAATATTGATAGAAATAATGTATCAGTTGAAACATCATTCGGCCTCTCTTCCGACCATTCTCCTGTCATAGTAAATTATTATAATGATCCTAAGGAGCTGAAAAACCCCTGTGTATTAACGTCTTATAGAACCAATTGGTTAAAATATAAGAAATATATAAGTAGTCACATCCACACTGATCCAACATTGGAGTGTGAGGGGGATATTGAAGAATGCGTACAGGACTTAACGTTCATTATGAGGTCAGCAGCTGAACACTCGACAATTCAGAGTGAAATAACTTCAAACCGTGAATCATATCTATCAAATTCTGAGATTGAAAAACTTATAACGCAAAAAAGAAAACTTAGAAGAGCATGGCAAAATTGTAGATCACCTGCTGCAAAGCAGAGGCTGTCAGAGGCTACAAGAAAACTGAGAGAAGCCCTTCATTTAGAAGAGGATCGTAGAAATATGTCTTATATAGAGGGACTGGAAAATTCAAGCTCCACCAATTATTCGTTGTGGAAGGCTGCAAAAAATATGAAAACACCGGTAGAGGGCGAGCCACCACTTAGAAATAAAAGTGGAAATTGGGCACGGAGTGATGAAGACAAAGCGTGCACCTTCGCAGAACATTTATGTTCAGTCTTTGAACCAAATCCACCGGATCATGACTTTACGCTCCCTGAACCGCCTAACAGAGCTGATATGACTAATTTTATAATCAACCCTTACGAGGTTGAGACTATAATTAAGGATAATTTAAATCCTAAAAAAGCTCCTGGATGTGACCTCGTCACTCCGAGAATGATAAGAAACCTACCATTCATAGCAGTTATAACCCTCACAAAACTGTTTAACGCGATCTTGCTTCAAGGATATTTTCCAGATATGTGGAAAATTTCTGAAATTAAAATGATATCCAAGCCAGGAAAAGATTTAACTTTACCTTCATCATATAGACCTATTAGCTTGCTTCCGTGTCTGTCGAAATTATTTGAGAAAGTTTTTCTTAAAAAAATTATGCCTTCCCTGGAAAACTGTAACATTATTCCTGCTCACCAGTTTGGTTTCCGCGAAAAGCATGGAACAATAGAACAAGTAAACCGCATTACAAGCGAGATAAGAAAGGCCTACGAGGAAAAGAAATATTGTTCAGCGATTTTTCTTGACGTCGCACAGGCTTTCGACAAAGTCTGGCACGAGGGTCTATTAATTAAGGTAAAAGGTCTTTTACCCACCTGTACTCATAAGCTACTTGAATCCTATCTTCTTAACCGAAAATTCAGGGTAAAATATAAGGATACTACATCTGGAGATTTTGAAATGAAAGCTGGAGTTCCGCAGGGAAGTGTACTTGGTCCTATTTTATATTTGATTTTTACATCAGATTTGCCAACTAACGACCGTCTGCTAACGTCAACTTTTGCAGACGATACAGCAATTATTAGTACACACACGAATCCATCCGTTGCATCAATTGAACTTAATAACCATCTTAGAATTGTGGAGACGTGGTTTAAAAATTGGCGAATAAAAGTCAATGCTTTGAAAAGCAAGCACGTTACTTTTACACTAAGAACAGGAACTTGTCCTCCTGTCTCCCTAAATGGAGAACATATCCCACAATCTGAGAATGTAACATACCTTGGCATTCATTTGGACAGGCGATTAACATGGCGAAAGCACATAGAAGCCAAGAGGCTTCAAATGAAGCTGAAATCCAGCAATTTACACTGGTTAATTAACAAATATTCTAAACTTAGCCTTGACTCAAAAGTCACCCTGTATAACTGTATATTAAAACCAATTTGGACCTACGGTATCCAACTTTATGGTACTGCAAGCGCATCCAATATAGAACTTATACAGAGGGCACAATCAAAAATTCTTAGAACAATGACCGGCGCGCCATGGTTTATTCGCAACGAGAATATACACAGGGATCTTAACATACCATTTGTTAAGGATGAGTTTATCACAATAAGGACGAGATATGCTGATAAACTGGAAAATCACCCAAACCCCTTGGCTAGAGTCTTGACACGAACCCAGGGACACTCAAGACTGCGTCGTGCAGACTTGCCGCCCTTGTAACTATGAGGCCCATATACCAAAATGGCTCCTTTGGAGTGTCTATTATTTTAAGTTAGAGTTTTAAGATTTAAATACTTATTGTTAGGCCTAAGAAAGGCGATTCAATAATAGCCAAAATAAAGTGTAAAAAAAAAAAAAAAAAAAAAAAAAAAGGTATCACACCTCTCGAAATTTTTATTAAATCAACGGCAACTATGGCAACTTGAATGGTCATTCCGAGTAGTGGAGTATCCATAAATTATTGCACGGATGGATCGAGGCTGCACGAGCAAGTGGGTGTGGAGTCTATTCGGAAGAGCTTGGATTGAGCCTGCCTGGAAGATTACTAGATCATTGCAGTGTTTACCAGATGCTATTAATAAAGGAAGTGTGCAATGTCTTGTCTACAACCGCAGTCAACATCCATTCTGACAGTCAAGCCGCGGTCATGTTCCTGGCGTCAATGTTTCTGAAAACAAGATCTACCCTAAACTGCCGCTATCTTTAAATGAGATGGCCAAGCAGTTTGACATACGACTTATATGGGTCCCAGGGCACAGAGAAATTCTAGGAAATTGCAAAGAGGATGAGATTGCAACTACCTTACAGGTGCCAACAGAATTGGAATGTGTTGGTATGCCTCTAGAAAAATTCAAGCAAAATCTACGGCTTTGTTCCGCGATGGACACTAATCAGAGCTGGTCACAAAGATGGACGTGTGAGACAACTCGACAGATTTTGCCTTTTTTTAATCAGAAGCGCACAAATGAGCTGATATCGCTTTCATTAGGAGAGATTTCGATGGTGGTTACTATAATTATCGGTCACTTTCTTATAGGGAAGCTCGCAGAGCGGTTAAATGTGCCGTCAAATGACTTTTGTCGAATTTGAATGGATGAGGAGGAGTTGGAAACTATCGAGCACTATCTGGCATTCCCCGGGACTTCTGGTAAGAGACTTGCTGCACTGGGATCTAGGGAGTTGCACGACCTTTCTGATTTGTCTGATGTCAGAGTTCAGTATCTTAGGAGTTTCTTTAGAAGTAGTAGGGGAACCTATTATAGTCCCATGGTATCACAACAAACCTCGGAGTTTATGTGTGATGACGTAAAACATCAGAAGACACTTACAACCTAACCTATGGTCACTGCAATATCCTTTCGTCTATAGAAATTAGGAAAAACTTGGATATGCCGAGGATAGGATAAACTCTGAGCTTCGCTTTTGGATGGAAATTTGGGATAGTGATAGCGAGTAGACCAGAGCGGGAGAAGGTGGCCCATATGTAACTACTAGAAGACTTAACTGATATACAGATGAATCAAAAATTACATCTGGAGTTTGTTTACAGTCCAAATACGCGGATCTCTGAACCCATGGGTAGGTGGCCCACAGTTTTTCAGACTGAAATTCAGGCTATTATGGTATGCACTAGAGTTATTATTGCAAAGGGTATGAAGGGTTCTCATTAAACTTTAAACTTCACTTGGCTATCAGTGAAGTTTAAAAAATGAGCAGCACTGCAAGTGCCATCATCTTGTGAGTTGAAATCTAAACTGACACTAGAGTGTTTTTATACCCTCCCACAGATGGCCGGGCAAAACCAAATTACACTATTTTGGATCGCCGGTCATAAAGGTTTTGAGGGTAATAAAATAGCGGATGAGCTGCTAGGAATGCCTCCGCTACTCCTATGACCGGACCCGAACCCCATTGGGGGGTGAATTGGTCCACCTTCTCGACCATGATTATGGTGTTTAAAAAGGATAGACTTCTTAAATTTTTGCGACCGTCCAAAGCAATAACCGCGCCACTATCATATTGAAGTGCCATTAGGTTGGTGAGGTTAAGTAAGTTTTGCACCTTTTAACAAAACCAAGGCACTTGAACGCTTTTTTCGGGACTTGAAGCACGCTTTTTTCAACGGCCTTCACACTGTATTACCAAAATATCAAAAGTATCCGTTTCTTCAATACTTATTCTATCCATAGCAACAGATGACAATGCTGATTCCACGGCCTGTCTGTGAGTTTACATCCAGACGTCACTTGGAGATTATATATAAGTCTTAATTCAACAAAGAGCTTGGCCTGTGATCAAATGAAAATGAATGACAAAAGTTTCTGTCATCTGAAAAAGACTAGATAGCATTGAAAGTCTGACTGAAAAGGTCAATAAAATAGGAGGAATAGGGTAGATGAAACTGAAACTCGCTTGATGAGACCCCATCTAAAACAACAAGCATAGTGCGGTCTATGAGAAAACTCATTATAAATCGCGAGAAATCATTACCGATACCAAAAGCAACAAACTTTGCCACGAGTACCCCGTGCCACACACAATCAAACGCCTCGGAAATATCAAGAGCAACCAATTTACACTGACCAAAATAGTGGAGGGGCGACTCCAACGTTTCAAAATAAACGCTAACAGGTTTCTCGTAAATCGACCACCGTAGCGGTCATTTTGTCGATCTTTTAAAATTGAATTAGTCTCTAAATATTTTACAAGATGGTAAGTAAACATGCTGTCCATCTTTTTAGAGAGCGCAGGGCAAATTTCAATTTGGTGGTAATTTTTAGGGTTATTAGTCCAATCCTTTTTAGGGATTGGCTTGACATTGGCCCTCTTCCAAGAGTTCCGCACGGTATGATTAGTTAAAAAGGTTTGCCAATAGACGTTCTAACGTTGAAGAGCACTGTTGCATCACCAACACTGCTATGCCATCCGGCCCTGGTGACTTTTTCAAGTAGGGATCCGCCAGAAACCCATATTATAAGATACTCTTTAAAGAGCGGGCACTGGTTGATCTCCTCTCTTGTAATTGTGTTCAGCGAAGATATAAGTCTTAACAACGGGTCAGTTGATTGATCGTCCTTTTAAACAGTCGGAACAGTAGAATAGCATTATCTTAAAAAAAAAAGTAACGATTGTTTTAGTCCTACAAAGGGCCATTGGAAAATGATGTAGTTTTACATTGAATACAACTGTATGGAGAACTTCTTTAAGTTTTAATGAACCCTGTGGTAATGCTGGCAATTAATAAGAAACCTTACTGAACAAATAATTTACACTGATAGATCGAAGCCACTCGATTGGGTAGGATTTGGAGTTTATTCAGGGGTGCTAAAGTTGCGCCTGGAACTAACATTGTCACACCATTCTTTAGCAGACAAGATTCAAACAAAAGAGGCATTCTCAGTGGTAGACCCATCGTAAAGGTCCATTGCAACGAACTCTAAATGTAAAAAGTGTATTCTAACGACGAGAATAAAATAAGATTTAAGATTTTAAAGATGAGAACGAGAAAAAGAAAGAAAGGAAGTGAAACTTGGATGCTCAAAATTTGTCAGTTGCTCGATCGAATAGAATTGGAGATTATTCAATGAAGTTTGGGTTTTGCTCCGAAGAAGGAGATTTTGACATAGGTTGCTTTGATATCGGGGCACCAACACGTTAAACGGCTAAATTTGTAGACGAATCAGTCTTGCCTGAAATGTACGGTTGAAGATGATTCAAAAACTTTCTATAAAATTTTCTGACCTGTTCTGGACCAACTCATAGATGTTATATATAGAAATTTCAATCGTTCCTCAAGAACGAAAATGATCGAACGAAACTATGATTCTTTACGACTTTAGTTATTTACCCCCAGAAATAATCAGGGAGTTAAATCACTACGCTTAGAATTATTCTGCCATTAACCATCCAAATGGCTTTGTGCATTGTGACTCGTTATTAAGTGCAATGATTTTTCAATTAGAAAATTATGGCTAAAATTCACAACAAAACTGACGACTTTACTCTGTCGGGGTATAATTTCTTTCAAGATTGTTCAGGTTTTTTTACAAGCAAGAGTAAAAAACCTAAAACTTTTGCTGGGTCTTGTTTTAGCAAATTATTTTGTTGTTTTTCTGGTTAGTGTTAGGTGTTGGTTAAGAAAAACTTTTAATTTAATATAAATCTAAAACGATAAATAAATACGGAAAGAAGAGAAGAATCTAATAATGAAAAAAATCAAAATAATGTTAAAATCAAAATGGAAATTGAAATCTAATAACGGTACACTATAGATTCTTGTTAAGAAAAGTTAAGACTAATTGGCATTTTTGAAGGAATAACCTTCACCTAATACCGACAGTAAGAAGTGAAAACTAAGGAATTAGAGGTTAGGTTCATTTAGCTTATTATGGACCTCGCAAAGAACAGTTTAGTTCTTTACCGTTATCAGTTGAAAACGATAATCCATTTATAAGTAACATTCCGACGAAATGGCACACTAGTTCTTACCTGAATGGCATCATCAAGGTTATTACGGACCTCGCAACGAACAGCATAATAAACGTTTATAAAGCAATAATCTTAACCTTATACAGACAATGAGAAGTGATAACTATAAAATTAAAGATTAGGTTCATCTAGCTTATTATGGACATCGCAAAGAAAAGTTTAGTTCTTTACCGTTCTCAGTTGAAAACCATAACCCATTTATCGGTAACATTCCGACGAGTTAGCACACTCATTCTTTTCAGAATGTCAGAAATCTTCTTATTCAGATATTATCCAAACACATATTGTTAAGTGTCGCCAGAGGCGCTGTAGGGTAGTGGTCAGCCAGCTCAACGGCACTTCCAGGAACGGTTCCAACCCTCCACTACAGCCACTACGGTAGCACTACTAATCCGGCCAACTGTGGATAACAAGGCACACGATGTTACTTTAATGACGTTGTGTGCGTTGCTATCTGCTCATGGGGAGCATAGCTGAGTGCTACCGGACGCGTCACAGGTTACGGATAGTGATACGTTCCTTAGATATACGGAGTAGCTGCTATTTGTAGTAGTCGCGGACAGTCAGCGATTTCAAGAGGAGAGTCTCGGTGGGTCTTTCGAGTTCCCACAAATTCTGAGTATGCCGATGATCCTTGAAATGTCATGGCGAGTATTTGGCGAAATAAAACCAATAACCCACATTATGTCTGGATACTTTAATCGACAGCCCCGTTACCAGACTCGGATGAGATCGGCTAATTCCCGGTCCATCTTCTTTTATTAATGAAACCACAACAAATTGTGGCCCTATGTTCCTCCATGGAACCCCAGGAATAAATATATATATTCTACAGCCTAGGGACAAGCACAAATAAAAAGTAACTAAAAAGTGAACTACACTTTATACTCAACGGGGAACAAAATATACCCCAAACCCCAATTATATTTTAAAATTTTTATTCTATAAAACATTCCAACACTTCAAGGTTCTTCAACTTAAAGATTAACAAAAATGTTTGACCGCATTTTATCTTAAATCCCTATAAATAGCACTCACTTATTTTTGCAAAGAACACTGGAATGCAATTGGCTAAAAATAAACTAATTTAAATACCTTATCAATCAGCTACTAAAGCTAATTAAGCAGAAACCAAAGAAGAATGAAATAAAGAAGACGAGAAAATCCAATAAGAATTTTATAAGAAACAACACCATGATAGAGTAGCGCAAATGGATAAAACGCACTATAAAAATGCACATGGAAACAAAAAATAATAATAATAAATTGCATGTAAAACTATATTTAAAAACAAAAAAGGACGGACACTACAGCTTCTTTTATAACGATAAGAAATAGGAGAAACAGAAATAAATGCAAAGATTGAAGTGTGTGACGGACCTACAGGCAGACATTAAATGAATGAAATAAGCTTTAGAAAAGCTTCGATTTTTCGGAAACATGTAAAAAAAGTCAAAAGAAAAAACCTCTTATTCTAAACCTATTTCCTAGTGCCTGGAAATAGCCCCACATACATTACCCCCATAACGGAAATAGGGGTTGGTGACCTTACTGATCGCGGTTATAAATCCCATATTTGTTATGGGGACCCAAGTAAAAATGTGAAGGATCAGTACTGATCCGAAAAATGGATCGCTAAGATTAGATCAGTTTTAATCGGACGGATACAATTTTATCCGATTTAAATTGATATATTTTAGCGATCCATTTTTCGGATCAGTTTTGATCTTCTGCAATGACTCTGACATGTCACCATGCTGCCCCTGAGCATGGCTCTTTGTTCTCTGCTTTTCCCTCTAACTGTGGTTAGATAAGGTGACCATACGTACTCTTTTTTAGAGGACAATACTCTATTTTAACTGGTTGTACTTTATAAAATTTGTGTCCTCTTTCTGTACTCTTTTTTCAAATTCTGTCCTCTTTGTCCTCTTTTTTTTAAAAAGCATGATCACTATTTTTTTTTATTTTTATAAATTAAAACAAATTTTATTTCGCGGCGGTCACCGGTTGTTACTGGCAAATCGTATGGAAAATGTAGCGCCGTGCTTGTTCTGTTCATACTCCTACTGAATTTTCTTTTTGTAAAAGCGGCATAGACTTGTAGTATCGTTGTATAACTTGTTGGATGGACATGTATTACAACTTATATTAAAGTTGTACCCTACTGAAAATTTACTTTTGACTTATTTCACGATGATTCCCAAAATATGTGGGTTCTAGGGATAATCTATCGTGAGCTAAACCGCATCAAAAAGGCTCCAAAATTGTAAACTTCATTAATAAAAAATTCGATGATTTTTTTCTGCATTAAAAGCTTTTAAAAATCTAACTACTGACTCGAGATAACGAGATGTTTATGTTAGTTTTTATGCTTTTCAATTAAATTTTACTGAAAACTAAACTTTGCCATATTTTGTCCGATTTTCACTTCTAATACATTGTTAAAAATTTGGTGACCACCGCTTGGTGGCACTCGCGGTCATTTATGTGAATGTAAATTTGTCTGTAAAATATGTAAAAAAAATATTGAATTCGAATAATTTTTTTACTTTTTTCTTTATGTCCTCTATTTTTATTTTCAAAATCTGGTCGCCTTAGGTTAGAGGAAATAAAAAGATCAATTGTAATTCGAAAAAGATCAATTATAGTTCGGAGATTCCAATTGTAATTCGAAAAAGACCTATTGTAATTAAAAAATAGCAATTTTTATTCGATAAAAGATCAATTGTAATTCAAAAAGGATCATTGGTAATTCGAAAAAGATCAACTGTAATTCGAGAAAGATCAATTGTAATTTGAAAAAGATCAATTGTGTTTCATAAAAGATTAATTGTAATTCGATAAAGATCAATTGTACATCGCAATAGAGCCTTATAAAATAATGTAAGAGACAAAAAAGTTGAAAGAAAGTAAAAGTTAAGATTGCTAGAACTCTCAACATTTATTCTGTAGAAACTATAAATATTTGTGACTGAATCGTGTTTTAAACAGACGGACGGACGGAAATTCATAGAATGACTTAGAATCGATCAATGATCAATAATAGATATACTTTATGGGTTCCCCGACCGATATTTCGATGTGTTACACACGGAATGACAAAGTGAGTATACCCCCATACTGTGGTTGGACGGTATAAAAAAGTTGAAAGAAAGTATGAGGTTAGGTTGAGATTGCTAAAAATAGAATTGTAGTGTTGGAAACTGTTAAAATTTATTCTGTAGAAACTATAAATATTCACATATACATATAAAAAACAATTTCCATTAACAAGACAAACCGACATTTAAAATCCTACTGATGATAACACAAACTGGATGTTTGAAACCGGTATGGGAAATACCAGATATGTCGACAACTTTTAGAAATTTAATTTTTCCTATGCATTTTTTCAACCTAAAACCCTTTTTTAATTCGGAGAAGTACAATTTTATTTCAAAATAGATCAAATTTAATTCGAAAAAGATCATTTGTAATTCAAAATAGATCAATTGTAATACGAACAAGTAAAAAGGTTAAATTCGGCCTTGCCGAGTGTAGTAATGCCCTCCACAATTTCAAAAAGATTATTAAAAAAAACTATTTTAAAGAAAATTACTTTTGAAAAAAAAATTCCGCAAAAAAAAAATGTTGATAAAAAAAATATGTTGGTTAGGGTGGCAGCTATTTTGCAAAACTTCGAATTTCAAGGAGTGCACCCCTAATTTTTATTACATTTGGTCTAAAAATGCTATGCTAAAAATTTCAGCCAAATTGGACAACGTTAACACGAGGCTCATCGAGGTCAAAGGTCAAAGGTCAAAAAATAGCCATATTTTGATTAAAAAAATTAAATAAATGATGTTGTTTTTTGAATATATTGTTAAAAAGTGGTACACGAGTTGTTTTTAGTATAAGAAGATAAATTAAAAATTTTTGGGTTTTCAAAAATTAACCCTTGTAAGTCTTTCGGGGTCAAAATGACCCAATTTTCACAAAATGACCCCTAAATCACGAAAATCAGCCCCAATTTTCTAAATTTATTGAAATAAACCAATGTAAACCCATATTTATATTCTATTCTATCATAAATACTCAGATATGAAAAACTGTCTTTCTAGGATGGCATTCACCCGTTTCACGGTAAGGCCAAAAATATACATTTTATTTGGCGTGATTCTCAAAACTGATATTTTGGTTTTTTCAAAATTTTCTTAAACAAAATTAGGAAAAATGCTGAAAAAAACACAGAATCTTATAAAATATATGTTAAAATATAAAAAAAAAAATTTTTTGGGGGATATCCATCGAATAGTTTGGCGGGGGCATCGATTTAAACTCAGCGGATTTCGAGGAAAATGCCTTTTTTGCCCACAATTTATTCAATATGGAAAAAATTTGGTAAATATTTTAAAATTTGACAAAGTCAGGGCCATTAATTATTAAAAACTATGTTAGACATTAACCCTTAACGTTTTAGGAAAATGGAATAATATTAACCCGGTTTTTATTCGGGTCAAAGGTCAAATTTAGGGATATTTGGATTTTTTTTCGAAAAAGGCATCTAAATATGAAATTTTTATTGCGATTTTTTATAAAACTTGGTATAATTATTGTACGAGCTCAGAAAAATAATTATTTAATTTTTTTAAAATTAACCCATAAATGAACATGGGGTCAAAATGGCCCAGCACATTAAAATTTCTTTATATAGATTTTTATATTTTCTTTCGATTTTTATAAAACTTGTTATGGTTATGTGCGAGGTCAGAAAACTAATTATTTGATTTTTTAATTAACCCATAAACGAACATGGGGTCAAAATGGCCCAGCACGTTAAAAATTCTTAATATGTTTTTTTTTTTTTTTCTATTTCTATAAAACTTGTTATTATTTTTATGCAACATCTGAAAAAATAATTATTTGATTTTCATTGTTCATTTATGAGTTAATTAAAAAAAATATCTGACCTCGAACAACGGTTATACCAAGTTTTATCGAAATCGAAAACAAAAAAAAATCATTAAGCATTTTTAACGTGCCCCCATGTTCATTTATGGGTTAATTAAAAAAATCACATAATTAGTTTTCTGACCTTGCCCAATGTTTATACCAAGTTTTATAGAAATAAAAAAAATATATATTAAGAATTTTTCGTGCTGGGTCATTTTGACCCCTTGTTCGTTTATGGGTTAATTTACGAAAATCAAATAATTATTTTTTCAGACGTCGCATAAAAATTATAACAAGTTTTATAGAAATAGAAAAAATAAAAAATATATATCAAGAATTTTTAACTTGCCGGGCCATTTTGACCCCATGTTCATTTATGGGTTAATTAAAAAATCAAATAATTAATTTTCTGACCTCGCACATAATCATAACAAGTTTTATAAAAATCGAAAGAAAATATAAAAATCTATATAAAGAAATTTTAATGTGCTGGGCCATTTTGACCCCATGTTCATTTATGGGTAAATTTTAAAAAAATTAAATAATTACTTTTCTGAGCTCGTACAATAATAATACCAAGTTTTATAAAAAATCGCAATAAAAATTTCATATTTAGATGCCTTTTTCTAAAAAAAATCCAAATATCCCTAAATTTGACCTTTGACCCGAATAAAAACCGGGTTAATATTATTCCATTTTCCTAAAACGTTAAGGGTTAATGTCTAACATAGTTTTTAATAATTAATGGCCCTGACTTTGTCAAATTTTAAAATATTTACCAAATTTTTTCCATATTGAATAAATTGTGGGCAAAAAAGGCATTTTCCTCGAAATCCGCTGAGTTTAAATCGATGCCCCCGCCAAACTATCCGAGGGATATCCCCCAAAAAAATTTTTTTTTATATGTTAACATATATTTTATAAGATTCTGTGGTTTTTTCAGCATTTTTCCTAATTTTGTTTAAGAAAATTTTGAAAAAACCAAAATATCAGTTTTGAGAACCACGCTAAATAAAATGTATATTTTTGGCCTTACCGTGAAACGGGTGAATGCCATCCTAGAAAGACAGTATTTCATATCTGAGTATTTATGATAGAAAAGAATATAAATATGGGTTTACATTGGTTTATTTCAATAAATTTAGAAAATTGGGGCTGATTTTCGAGTTTTAGGGGTCATTTTGACCCCGAAAGACTTACAAGGGTTAATTTTTGAAAACCCAAAGATTTTTAATTTATCTTCTTATACTAAAAACAACTCGTGTACCACTTTTTAACAATATATTCAAAAAACAACACCATTTATTTAATGTTTTTAATCAAAATATGGCTATTTTTTAAGGGTGTGAAGATAAATTCTTTTAGTTAAATTCTTTGTTGTGAACTTTGCTAAAATGAGTTCTACATATAAATGGTTGTGGTCTCGGCTAAAATACGTTCCACATGCTCTAAAAAACCTTTAATTAACATTTTTCAAGTAATATTGTACCCAAAAACAATTAATTAAAATAAAATTAAAATTCAAAAATTAATTTTTATATTGTTAAACGCGATTTTGACATTATGTGATAATTTTTGATTTTTTTTCAGCTGGCGATTTTAGAATTTTGATTGCGGCCACAATTAAAACGTGGACGCTATCGGACCTGGTAAAGATTAAGGCCCATGTAGTCCACTATATTTCGACTTTTCACAATTTTGGGGGTCTCGCTCAGGGACTTGGTCTTGGCGATTTTAATTTGCCGGGTATCAGATTTTGATACATCTGGCGATTTAAAAATTTTGATTGTGGCCACAATTAAATCGTGGACGCTAACGGACCTTATAGAGATTAAAGCCCATGTAGTCCACTATATTTCGGCCTTTTATAATTTTGGGGTTCTCGCTTAGGGACTCAGTTTTGGCGAACTTAGTTTGCCGGGTATCAGATTTTGGTACAATTGGGGATTTTAAAATTTTGATTGTGGCCACAATTAAATCGTGGACGCTAACGGACCTTGTGGAGATTAAAGCCCATATAGTCCACTATATTTCGGCCTTTTACAATTTTGGGGGTCTCGCTCAGGGACTCAGTTTTGACGAACTTAGTTTGCGGGGTATCAGATTTTGGTACAATTGGGGATTTTAAAATTTTGATTGTGGCCACAATTAAATCGTGGACGCTAACGGACCTTGTGGAGATTAAAGCCCATATAGTCCACTATATTTCGGCCTTTTATAATTTTGGGGGTCTCGCTTAGGGACTCAGTTTTGGCGAACTTAATTTGCCGGGTATCAGATTTTGGTACAATTGGGGATTTTAAAATTTTGATTGTGGCCACAATTAAATCGTGGACGCTAACGGACCTTATAGAGATTAAAGCCCATATAGTCCACTATATTTCGGCTTTTTACAATTTTGGGGGTCTCGCTCAGGGACTCAGTTTTGGCGAACTTAGTTTGCCGGGTATCAGATTTTAGTACAATTGGGGATTTTAAAATTTTGATTGTGGCCACAATTAAATCGTGGACGCTAACGGACCCTATAGAGATTAAAGCCCATATAGTCCACTATATTTCGGCTTTTTACAATTTTGGGGGTCTCGCTCAGGGACTCAGTTTTGGCGAACTTAGTTTGCCGGGTATCAGATTTTAGTACAATTGGGGATTTTAAAATTTTGATTGTGGCCACAATTAAATCGTGGACGCTAACGGACCTTATAGAGATTAAAGCCCATATAGTCCACTATATTTCGGCCTTTTACAATTTTGGGGGTCTCGCTCAGGGACTCAGTTTTGGCGAACTTAGTTTGCCGGGTATCAGATTTTGGTACAATTGGAGATTTTAAAATTTTGATTGTAGCCACAATTAAATCGTGGACGCTAACGGACCTTATAGAGATTAAAGCCCATATAGTCCACTATATTTTGGCTTTTTACAATTTTGGAAGTCTCGCTCAGGGACTCAGTTTTGGCGAACTTAGTTTGCCGGGTATCAGATTTTGGTACAATTGGGGATTTTAAAATTTTGATTGTGGCCACAATTAAATCGTGGACGCTAACGGACCTTATAGAGATTAAAGCCCATATAGTCCACTATATTTCGGCCTTCTGCAATTTTGGGGGTCTCGCTCAGGGACTCAGATTTGGCGAACTTAGTTTGCCGGGTATCAGATTTTAGTACAATTGGGGATTTTAAAATTTTGATTGTGGCCACAATTAAATCGTGGACGCTAACGGACCTTATAGAGATTCAAGCCCATATAGTCCACTATATTTTGGCTTTTTACAATTTTGGGGGTCTCGCTCAGGGACTTCGTCTTGGCGATTTTAATTTGCCGGGTATCAGATTTTGATACATCTGGCGATTTAAAAATTTTGATTGTGGCCACACTTAAATCGTGGACGCTAACGGACCTTGTGGAGATTAAAGCCCATATAGTCCACTATATTTCGGCCTTTTACAATGTTGGGGGTCTCGCTCAGGGACTCAGTTTTGACGAACTTGGTTTGCGGGGTATCAGATTTTGGTACAATTGGGGATTTTAAAATTTTGATTGTGGCCACAATTAAATCGTGGACGCTAACGGACCTTATAGAGATTAAAGCCCATGTAGTCCACTATATTTCGGCCTTTTATAATTTTGGGGGTCTCGCTTAGGGACTCAGTTTTGGCGAACTTAATTTGCTGGGTATCAGATTTTGGTACAATTGGGGATTTTAAAATTTTGATTGTGGCCACAATTAAATCGTGGACGCTAACGGACCTTATAGAGATTAAAGCCCATATAGTCCACTATATTTCGGCTGTTTACAATTTTGGGGGTCTCGCTCAGGGACTCAGATTTGGCGAACTTAGTTTGCCGGGTATCAGATTTTAGTACAATTGGGGATTTCAAAATTTTGATTGTGGCCACAATTAAATCGTGGACGCTAACGGACCTTATAGAGATTAAAGCCCATATAGTCCACTATATTTTGGCTTTTTACAATTTTGGGGGTCTCGCTCAGGGACTCAGTTTTGGCGAACTTAGTTTGCCGGGTATCAGATTTTGGTACAATTGGGGATTTTAAAATTTTGATTGTGGCCACAATTAAATCGTGGACGCTAACGGACCTTGTAGAGATTAAAGCCCATATAGTCCACTATATTTCGGCCTTTTACAATTTTGGGGGTCTCGCTCAGGGACTCAGTTATGGCGAACTTAGTTTGCCGGGTATCAGATTTTGGTACAATTGGGGATTTTAAAATTTTGATTGTGGCCACAATTAAATCGTGGACGCTAACGGACCTTATAGAGATTAAAGCCCATATAGTCCACTATATTTCGGCCTTTTACAATTTTGGAAGTCTCGCTCAGGGACTCAGGTTTGGCGAACTTAGTTTGCCGGGTATCAGATTTTGGTACAATTGGGGATTTTAAAATTTTGATTGTGGCCACAATTAAATCGTGGACGCTAACGGACCTTGTGGAGATTAAAGCCCATATAGTCTACTATATTTCGGCCTTTTACAATTTTGGGGGTCTCGCTCAGGGACTCAGTTTTGGCGAACTTAGTTTGCCGGGTATCAGATTTTAGTACAATTGGGGATTTTAAAATTTTGATTGTGGCCACAATTAAATCGTGGACGCTTACGGACCTTATAGAGATTAAAGCCCATATAGTCCACTATATTTTGGCTTTTTTGCAATTTTGGGGGTCTCGCTCAGGGACTCAGTTTTGGCGAACTTAGTTTGCCGGGTATCAGATTTTGGTACAATTGGAGATTTTAAAATTTTGATTGTGGCCACAATTAAATCGTTTTGGCGAACTTAGTTTGCGGGTATTAGATTTTATTTCAACTGGGGATTTAAAAATTTTGAAAGGGTGTGAAGATAAATTCTTTTAGTTAAATTCTTTGTTGTGAACTTTGCTAAAATGAGTTCTACACATAAACGGTTGTGGTCTCGGCTAAAATACGTTCCACATGCTCTAAAAAACCTTTAATTAACATTTTTCAAGTAATATTGTACCCAAAAACAATTAATTAAATTAAAAATAAAATTAAAATTCAAAAATTAATTTTTATATTGTTAAACGCGATTTTGACATTATGTGATAATTTTTGATTTTTTTCAGCTGGCGATTTTAGAATTTTGATTGTGGCCACAATTAAAACGTGGACGCTTTCGGACCTGGTGGAGATTAAGGCCCATATAGTCCACTATATTTCGGCCTTTTACAATTTTGGGGGTCTCGCTCAGGGACTCAGTTTTGGCGAACTTAGTTTGCGGGGTATCAGATTTTGGTACAATTGGGGATTTTAAAATTTTGATTGTGGCCACAATTAAATCGTGGACGCTAACGGACCTTATAGAGATTAAAGCCCATGTAGTCCACTATATTTCGGCCTTTTATAATTTTGGGGGTCTCGCTTAGGGACTCAGTTTTGGAGAACTTAGTTTGCCGGGTATCAGATTTTGGTACAATTGGGGATTTTAAAATTATGATTGTGGTCACAATTAAATCGTGGACGCTAACGGACCTTATAGAGATTAAAGCCCATATAGTCCACTATATTTCGGCCTTTTACAATTTTGGGGGTCTCGCTCAGGGACTCAGTTTTGGCGAACTTAGTTTGCCGGGTATCAGATTTTAGTACAATTGGGGATTTTAAAATTTTGATTGTGGCCACAATTAAATCGTGGACGCTAACGGACCTTATAGAGATTAAAGCCCATATAGTGCACTATATTTTGGCTTTTTACAATTTTGGGGGTCTCGCTCAGGGACTCAGTTTTGGCGAACTTAGTTTGCCGGGTATCAGATTTTGGTACAATTGGGGATTTTAAAATTTTGATTTTGGCCACAATTAAATCGTGGACGCTAACGGACCTTATAGAGATTAAAGCCCATATAGTCCACTATATTTCGGCCTTTTACAATTTTGGGGGTCTCGCTCAGGGACTCAGTTTTGGCGAACTTAGTTTGCCGGGTATCAGATTTTAGTACAATTGGGGATTTTAAAATTTTGATTGTGGCCACAATTAAATCGTGGACGCTAACGGACCTTATAGAGATTAAAGCCCATATAGTGCACTATATTTTGGCTTTTTACAATTTTGGGGGTCTCGCTCAGGGACTCAGTTTTGGCGAACTTAGTTTGCCGGGTATCAGATTTTGGTACAATTGGGGATTTTAAAATTTTGATTTTGGCCACAATTAAACCGTGGACGCTAACGGACCTTATAGAGATTAAAGCCCATATAGTCCACTATATTTCGGCCTTTTACAATTTTGGGGGTCTCGCTCAGGGACTCAGTTTTGGCGAACTTAGTTTGCCGGGTATCAGATCTTAGTACAATTGGGGATTTTAAAATTTTGATTGTGGCCACAATTAAATCGTGGACGCTAACGGACCTTATAGAGATTAAAGCCCATATAGTCCGCTATATTTTGGCTTTTTACAATTTTGGGGGTCTCGCTCAGGGACTTGGTCTTGGCGATTTTAATTTTCCGGGTATCAGATTTTGATACATCTGGCGATTTAAAAATTTTGATTGTGGCCACAATTAAATCGTGGACGCTAACGGACCTTGTGGAGATTAAAGCCCATATAGTCCACTACATTTCGGCCTTTTACAATTTTGGGGGTCTCGCTCAGGGACTCAGTTTTGACGAACTTAGTTTGCGGGGTATCAGATTTTGGTACAATTGGGGATTTTAAAATTTTGATTGTGGCCACAATTAAATCGTGGACGCTAACGGACCTTATAGAGATTAAAGCCCATATAGTCCACTATATTTCGGCCTTTTTCAATTTTGGGGGTCTCGCTCAGGGACTCAGTTTTGGCGAACTTAGTTTGCCGGGTATCAGATTTTAGTACAATTGGGGATTTTAAAATTTTGATTGTGGCCACAATTAAATCGTGGACGCTAACGGACCTTATAGAGATTAAAGCCCATATAGTGCACTATATTTTGGCTTTTTACAATTTTGGGGGTCTCGCTCAGGGACTCAGTTTTGGCGAACTTAGTTTGCCGGGTATCAGATTTTGGTACAATTGGGGATTTTAAAATTTTGATTTTGGCCACAATTAAATCGTGGACGCTAACGGACCTTATAGATATTAAAGCCCATATAGTCCACTATATTTGGTCCTTTTACAATTTTGGGGGTCTCGCTCAGGGACTCAGTTTTGGCGAACTTAGTTTGCCGGGTATCAGATTTTAGTACAATTGGGGATTTTAAAATTTTGATTGTGGCCACAATTAAATCGTGGACGCTAACGGACCTTATAGAGATTAAAGCCCATATAGTCCACTATATTTCGGCCTTTTACAATTTTGGGGTCTCGCTCAGGGACTCAGTTTTGGCGAACTTAGTTTGCCGGGTATCAGATTTTAGTACAATTGGGGATTTTAAAATTTTGATTGTGGCCACAATTAAATCGTGGACGCTAACGGACCTTAAAGAGATTAAAGCCCATATAGTCCACTATATTTCGGCTTTTTACAATTTTGGAGTCTCACTCAGGGACTTGGTTTTGGCGATTTTAATTTGCCGGGTATCAGATTTTGGTACATCTGGCGATTTCAAAATTTTGATTGTGGCCACAATTAAATCGTGGACGCTAACGGACCTTATAGAGATTAAAGCCCATATAGTCCGCTATATTTTGGCTTTTTACAATTTTGGGGGTCTCGCTCAGGGACTTGGTCTTGGCGATTTTAATTTGCCGGGTATCAGATTTTGATACATCTGGCGATTTAAAAATTTTGATTGTGGCCACAATTAAATCGTGGACGCTAACGGACCTTGTGGAGATTAAAGCCCATATAGTCCACTATATTTCGGCCTTTTACAATTTTGGGGGTCTCGCTCAGGGACTCAGTTTTGACGAACTTAGTTTGCCGGGTATCAGATTTTGGTACAATTGGGGATTTTAAAATTTTGATTGTGGCCACAATTAAATCGTGGACGCTAACGGACCATATAGAGATTAAAGCCCATGTAGTCCACTATATTTAAGCCTTTTATAATTTTGGGGGTCTCGCTTAGGGACTCAGTTTTGGAGAACTTAGTTTTCCGGGTATCAGATTTTGGTACAATTGGGGATTTTAAAATTTTGATTGTGGTCACAATTAAATCGTGGACGCTAACGGACCTTATAGAGATTAAAGCCCATATAGTCCACTATATTTCGGCCTTTTACAATTTTGGGGGTCTCGCTCAGGGACTCAGTTTTGGCGAACTTAGTTTGCCGGGTATCAGATTTTAGTACAATTGGGGATTTTAAAATTTTGATTGTGGTCACAATTAAATCGTGGACGCTAACGGACCTTATAGAGATTAAAGCCCATATAGTCCACTATATTTCGGCCTTTTACAATTTTGGGGGTCTCGCTCAGGGACTCAGTTTTGGCGAACTTAGTTTGCCGGGTATCAGATTTTAGTACAATTGGGGATTTTAAAATTTTGATTGTGGCCACAATTAAATCGTGGACGCTAACGGACCTTATAGAGATTAAAGCCCATATAGTGCACTATATTTTGGCTTTTTACAATTTTGGGGGTCTCGCTCAGGGACTCAGTTTTGGCGAACTTAGTTTGCCGGGTATCAGATTTTGGTACAATTGGGGATTTTAAAATTTTGATTTTGGCCACAATTGAATCGTGGACGCTAACGGACCTTATAGAGATTAAAGCCCATATAGTCCACTATATTTCGGTCTTTTACAGTTTTGGGGGTCTCGCTCAGGGACTCAGTTTTGGCGAACTTAGTTTGCCGGGTATCAGATTTTAATACAATTGGGGATTTTAAAATTTTGATTGTGGCCACAATTAAATCGTGGACGCTAACGGACCTTATAGAGATTAAAGCCCATATAGTCCACTATATTTTGGCTTTTTACAATTTTGGGGGTATCGCTCAGGGACTTGGTCTTGGCGATTTTAATTTGCCGGGTATCAGATTTTGATACATCTGGCGATTTAAAAATTTTGATTGTGGCCACAATTAAATCGTGGACGCTAACGGACCTTGTGGAGATTAAAGCCCATATAGTCCACTACATTTCGGCCTTTTGCAATTTTGGGGGTCTCGCTCAGGGACTCAGTTTTGACGAACTTAGTTGGCGGGGTATCAGATTTTGGTACAATTGGGGATTTTAAAATTTTGATTGTGGCCACAATTAAATCGTGGACGCTAAGGGACCTTATAGAGATTAAAGCCCATGTAGTCCACTATATTTCGGTCTTTTATAATTTTGGGGGTCTCGCTTAGGGACTCAGTTTTGGAGAACTTAGTTTGCCGGGTATCAGATTTTGGTACAATTGGGGATTTTAAAATTTTGATTTTGGCCACAATTAAATCGTGAACGCTAACGGACCTTATAGAGATTAAAGCCCATATAGTCCACTATATTTCGACTTTAAACAATTTTGGGGGTCTCGGTCAGGGACTTGGTTTTTGCGATTTTAATTTCCGGGTATCAGATTTTGGTACAAATGGCGATTTTAGAATTTTGATTGTGGCCACAATTAAAACGTGGACGCTATCGGACCTGGTGGGGATTAAACCCCATGTAGTCCACTATATTTTGGCTTTTTACAATTTTTTCATAAAAATCATTTTTTTTTTATAAAAATCGTACATTTTTGACGATTTTTTATTAAATAATTCTGGCAACCCTACTTGATTACTTTATCGTTACCGCAAGTATTTGTCTCTTTACAATTTAGCAGCAAGCAGCAGACAGAAAATTTCCCATACATATACATGTTTGCTGTATGGGAAATTTTGATGCCTGCTGCTTGCTGCTGAATTTTGAAGAATCTTGTAGAATTTAATAGTTTGTGTGTTTTTTTTTTGTCTCTAAAAGTTTTTTGAATTCTCATTTAGTCTCTAATTCATTGTATATATATATGATAGTTTGTGAACTTTTATAGACTGTGAGCCAGGGTTGCAAAATGAGGACATCAAAATTGTACCAAAAACCTCATAAAATTGTACTTTTTTGATCCCAATTGTACCAAATAAATTTTGTTTTAAAAAATAAAAATAAATATGAAGGGCTTATTGTAAAAACTTGATAAGCAACATTTTATTTTTTGGTGTTTTTCGCATTCTACCAGGGATGGAAAAGCTAGTACTTTAGTACTTTTTTCAGTACTTTTTCACTATCAAAGATACCGTAGTACCAGGGTTGCCAGAATTGTTCAGTACAAAATCGTCAAAAATGTACGATTTTTATAAAAAAAATCGTCAAAATCGTCATCCCATTTGCAAAAAATCGTCAAAATAAAAAAAGGTAAAAAAGGTTGATTAAAGAGTAATTCTAAGATATTTAAGCGATGTCCGCCCGTCTGTTGAAGACATGATGCAGTCCAATTCCAAAACTGCTGAATCCATGCAGTTTGGCACAAATATATCTTATGTCCATTGGATGGTTCAGTTCGAAAATTAACAAAATCAGACCAGGGAGAACAAAGTTCCCCCTTGTAAAACTAAACCTAGCTCTGAAATTTTTTTTTACATTTTTTGCTATATTTTTAAGCAAATAAAATATTTTTATGAAAGGAAAGGTCATGCAGTTGGGTCAAGTTAATTGGAAAATGTATTTTTTTTTTCGGTCCAACCTTTTTTGTGGACACTTCTATAAAAATAATAATAATGATAAAATTGTATAAATATAATAAATCAATTTGCAAACATTTACACCAATGGTTCCCAACCTTTGATTCTCGCCCCACTGGGGGGCAATATGAATGCTTCAGGGGGGCAACGAGCAAATTTTTAAGATTGTTTTTCGTTAAATAAACTAAAAAAATATTATTTTATTTAAATTATTCAGTTGATTGTTGAAAACTTTTTCTAAAAACGTTGTTTAAACGATGATATTAACAAAAATTGTGCTTAACCACAAGTATTTTTTGAATTTAAAAACAAATTTGAATAATTTACAAATTTTTCTTAAGTGCAGGGGGGACATTGTAGTTTTTTAAACTTAAAAGTGGGACTTGGCTCAAAAAAGGTTGGGAACCATTGATTTATATGAAAAGAAAGGTCCTCCGCCAAAAAACTCCTTAGATTTTTTTTTACATTTTGGAGGCAAAAAGAGAATGTAACACTCTCACTTGTTTCTTTTGTCCCTTTTTGTACTACAACATTGGTGGATATATTTTTTAAATTAACAATGAGCAAAAAATATTCATTGAATAGTAAAGTTTTATTAAAAAAAATTTAAAAAGTAGACAAAATTGTCAGGTTTTTGTTATTTTTGAAAATCGTCATTTCTTGGACAAAAATCGTCAAATCGTCATTTTGCTATTTTGTGGAGTAAAAATCGTCAAAATGCAGAGAAATCGTCAAATCTGGCAACAGTGCGTAGTACCCCCGCGACTGATTTAGTACCTTTTCTTCACCAGACGATTTCATACATTTGTTCAACCAAATCCAATAAAATTTTCGAAAATCTACAGATTTTTATGGGCAAAATGCTTTAAAAGCTTTAAATAAATTAAATTTTTTATTGTAGTCAACCTAAAATGGAGTTGTCTCCAGGGATGGAAAAGTTAGTACTTTAGTACTTTATTCAGTACTTTTTCACTCTCAAAGATACCGTAGTACCCCCACGACTGATTTAGTACCTTTTCTATACCAGACGATTTCACAAATTTGTTCAACGAAATCTAAAAAAAAATTCAAAAAATCTACCGATTTTCAAAGTAAAATACTTTTAAAGCTTTAAATAACTGATTTTTTTAATTTTGGTCAACCTTTATTGGAGTTTTCTCTAAAAAAATAAATAAATTCTCTAAAAAAATAATAAAAGGATGTCCTCAATTTAAGAATTTTTATATTAAATTGTGTTTATTTTCTGTACGACGAACAATATTAGTCTGCGACGAATTTGCATGTATTTTGTAATTGTAACAAAAGACATGCAAATTCGTCACAGACGAAGACGTTCGTCTTACAGAAACTGGATATTAATTTATTTTAGTACCGTCGAGGGCGAAAAAGTACCTTTTTGGTTAAGCTCCAGTACCATTTCAAAATTCCGATTTTCCATCCCTGGTTGTCTCTAAAAAATAAATAAATGGATATGGATGTCTTCAATTTAGTTCTTTTATATTGAATTATGCCCAGTTTCTGTACCACGAACGTTATTCGTTTGACACGAATTTGCATGTATTTTGTTATTGTAATAAAATACATGTTAATTCGTCACAGACGAATGACGTTTGTCGTACAGAGATCCGGCATTATTTTTTTTAGTACCGTCGAGGGTCAAAAAGTACTTTTTTGGTAGAACTCCAGTACCATTTCAAAATTCCTATTTTCCATCCCTGCATTCTACTGATGTTCCATTGAAAGATTTTTGCCAGAAATTTTGTTTAAACCCTTCGTACATGTATTGTGAGCAGTGTTGCCATATATTTTTTTGAAAAAACTTTTTATTTCTGAAAAAAAATCTTTTTTTTTGTGAAAAAATCTTTTTTTTACAAAAGTATTGAAAAAATTAATACATTATGTATTTTCATTATGTAATTTCAATTCATTTTTTATATCAAGTGTAAAAAAAAATAATAAAAAAAAACAACCAAGCGTTCATTTGGAGCTCGAAAAGACTCATAAAAGAGTTCTTAGACGTTCAGAAAACATAATCCCTTTTTCTTAGCGCTCCTATAATATTATAATAATAATTTTAATCCAACGATCAGTTTTTATTTAGTTTTCGCAATTTAATTACAAATCATTTTAAATAATTAATTAAACCTAACCGAGAACTCGTTACAATGACCGTCGTCTCGTTGTATCGAAATCGACCAAGGGTTTAGTGGGAACCGAACCCACCACCCCCTGTTTCATAGGCTAGCATGCTACCAACTAACCTACAGGGGCCTTATATGACTCATAAAAGATTCTGAAAAATATATGTTCGTATTCTTTCCTGACTCTTTTATGAATGTTCAAAAAAACATTTTGAATTTTTTACATATCCAGAATTAAGAGTCAAACATGAATCTTTCGGGAATCCAAATGTCGAGCGTTCTATTAATTTTTTGGAGCCTTGAAAGAGTCATAACTTATGAAGGCTCAGAAAATTGTATACAGTAAGCAAATATCAAACACCGGTGCATGCTCGACAATATATGACGGATTGGATCTATTTGTGGTAAAATCTTTTATTAGTGCAACAATTTAAGAGAAAAATTATTCTATGTTGGCGACTTCCAGATTTAAGTGAATATCGTGTGGAATTTTCATATGGCGACCAAGTCAAAGAATGGTCTGATTTTAAATGGATTTAATAAGGTTACCAAGCTAAAAACAAAATTGTAATCGAATATCTCATATTTTTATAGAATAAAGACGTTTTTAATTGTAACCGTTTACATAGACTGAAGGAGGACACGCTAAGTCAAATCAGATAGTGATTCTGAATCGGTCGGTATACTTAAAGCTTGGTCTACGACCAATATTTCGGGTATTTCCAAAAAAAAGTATGCTTTTTGTATTTTTTAATTAATTAAGAAAAACTTGAAAAAACTTTATTATTTTCCAAAAAACTAATTTTTTTAGAAAAAATCTTGAAATCTTTTTAGCACCTCAAAAAACATGCAAAAAAAGGGAAATCTTGATATATGGCAACACTGATTGTGAGTATGAAAGATCTTCAAAAGATATATTTTTATCATTATTTCAATATTTTTGAGACAAAAACCACAGTAAAATTAAATGTTGTTTATCGAGTTTTTACAATAAGCCCTTCATATGTATAAAAAATTGCGTTTTTCGGAAGGGGTCGACGGGAGACTAGAGATGGGCGCTGGTCACGTGATTCACGTGAATCACGCGTGAGTGTGAGTGATTTTCATTTCAATCACGTGATTGTGAGTGAGTGTGAGTTGAAAAAAAATCTGAGTGAGTGAGTCATTTATTTTTTGCGTGAGTTTGCGTGATTAGATTTTTTGATTTGCCCAATTTTTTTTTAATTTTTTGTAAAAATTTTTTTTTTTTTGATTTTTTGTCTTTTTTTGGTAAGAAAATTTTATTGCGTGAGTAGATTTTGCGTGACTCACGCATGAGCGTGATTGAACCTTGCGTAAGTCACGCGTGAGTAACTTTTTTTATTACTCACGTGAATAGTAAGTGAGCGTGAGTAAAAAAAAAAATTGCGTGAGTGATTAGTGAGTTATTCGATTATTTTTTGAGTGAGCGTGAGTGAGTGTGAGTCAAAACCCACTCACGCGCCCATCTCTACGGGAGACACTTCCGCCCTCGCAAATAATCTTACGAAATTAATTTATAAAGGCTTTTGCACTTACGAAATGCAATTCTTTTCATTATTTTAACTTTTTAAAAATGTAATTTTTGACCCCCTTTCAACCTTTTGAAACTGAATTAAGCCCAATTAGCCATATATGTATATCGGTCTTAGATTTGTTCTCAGAGATGCCAACTATTTGAGAGCAAAACGCGCACAAAAATTTTATAAACGGGTAAAAACGCGTAAATTTGTTTGAAAAAAAGGGTAAAAAAGCACTGGACAGTTTTTGTAAATAGATAAAAAAGTAAACAAATAATATTTTTATTCAAACAAAATTTTTAATAAGTTTGTTGATTAAAATTTTGAGCAACCGATATAAATCGTTTTACAATTTTACATGGTCTGCATTTTCCGCTTCAAAAGCCAAGTTTTGTCTTTGAACTTCACCCAGAACAGAATTCAAATATTAAGCCCAAATTAAAAAAAAAAACCTACAAAGAATGGCGTTTTTTAGAAGTTGGTTTAGTTTTTCAAGGGAAAACATTTTCCCCTTAGTCCGATTTGCCCATTTTTTTCCGAAGTTAATACGACCAATGGTCATTGACCATAATAATATATTCGTTCCATATTTTAGTTTGAACTGCATACTGCTTTTCACAGACAGACAGACGGACATTCAAAAAATGTCTTTGAATCGATCATAAATCATAAATCAAATATACTTTGTAAAGTCTCCGACTAATACTTCGATACGTTACACTCGAAATATACTTTGTTTGGAGGCTATAAAAATTTATTTTAAAAAGCACTAAAAGCACCAACTGAAAATATATAAAGCACCAATTTAGTGCGTTTTTATAATTTCGCACTAGGCCAAAATTTTTCGCGTTTTGACACATCAAAAAGCACTAGATCTAGCGCGAAAAGCACTAAGTTGGCATCCCTGTTTGTTCTCTATTTTGTGTTTAAATTTCAAATAAAACTTTTTTACTTTTAAAACTTTCATTGTAAAAGAACAAAAAAATCTAACGATAGAATTCAATTTTGATGGCGGAATCGAATTGTTTTGTGTGTGTAAGCTTTTTTTAGGACTAATTTTCCGTTCACAACTCTGTAACGAAATGAATTTCAACCTTGAAATTATGACGTAAATAGATTTTGAGACATTGGTCTTTGAACATTTGACCCCCAAAAAATATTAACATAGGATTGTCCTGAAGTTGTTTGAAAACAAAACGAAAAAGAGAACTAAGAAAATTCCTAAATTGTACCAAATGTGTCATTGGTGTACCATTGTACTTTTGAGCTTCGAATTGGACCAAAAAAAGTACAATTGTACCAACTTTTGCAACCCTGCTGTGAGCGTTGTCGTTATGAATAAGTTTGTTCGATGTTTATATCCGTATTGTTAAGACTGAGCTAAAGTATGCAGAACCTAAAATTGAGGTCTAGAAAAAAAAATATGATTTTGACAGTAGTTTTTTTTTGTGTGAGGAAAACGTGTTAAATTTGTTTTCGCAAACGTTCAGTGTTGCCAGCAGTGCTGCCAGAAGTGACGATTTTTCGTCATTTTGACGATTTTTTCACGAAATTTTGCAAAATGACGACTGACGATTTTCTGATTTGATTCCCATACATTTTGACGATTTTTTGTAACTCCACTTTTGTTCACAAAAATCAAAATTTGCAACTTTTTTTTACACTCCAACCACAGTATGGGGGTATACTCACTTTGTCATTCCGTTTGTAACGCATCGAAATATCGGTCGGGGACTCCATAAAGTATATATATTATTGATCCATGATCGATTCTAAGCAGGGTTGGCAACCGAAACGAATAACGGTAACGGTATTGGTATTGCATATTTTTTGTAACGGTAAAGGTAACGGTATTTTCGATTATTTCGGTAACGGTGAACCGTTACCGAAACATCGTTACCGGTACGTACCGGTATTATAAATAAAATGTTAACAAGTCACAAATTTGTTAAAAATGCGTAAAAAATAAAAAAAAAAATTAAAAAAATTAAAAAACTGTTAAATTATGCACCTTTTCTAATTATATGTGTACTAGTATTAAATACTATGAATTAACTCAGAATTAAATTAAAACATTTACGCAATATTGTAATTCAACAAATACGAACTCATGTTCGTAGAGACACCTTATGAGACACCATATGAGAAATCTGCATTTTAAGCCATTTGAGAAATATGCTGATTATAGCTGACGCGGTTTGCTAAATTTCTGTCTGGATAATTCAGGTAGAATCTGCTAAACAAACCGTCAAGGCAGCAGACAAATCTGCTGATTTTATTAGAGAAATCGGCTGATTTCAAATAAACAGCCTGAACTGTTTATTTGAAATCATAAGATTTCTCTGTTAAAATGATCAAAATTTTTTGTCCTGTTGTTAAAAAAATCTGCAGGGATAAAAAACTTGGCAAGGATGTAACAAGGGATGTTTTTATGGGGGAGGGTGGGCGGTATCGGAGGGACACTAAAAATGTTTCATTTTCATTGTAAGTTTTTCAGGGGGGAACTTTTTTTCTTCTGTTCCGATTTTCCCATTTCGAAACTTAACCAGCCTATGACCATAAGACGAAATAAAACCGATATAATACCGGTAAAAATTCGAATAAAGGTAACGGTTTTTTATCGGTAACGGTATTTAAAAATTTTTATTTCGGTATTGGTAACGGTAACCCTTTAAAATTGACTATTAAAGGGTTTTTAATCGGTAACGGTATTGAAAGGGTAACGGTAGCCAACACTGATTCTAAGACATTCTGTGAATGTCCGTCCGTCCGTCTGTCTGTAGATGGATCGACGCAGTCCAAAATAAAACAGCTAGCTTCCTTTGGCACGAATATATATTATGACCCTAGGCAGGTTAAGTTCGCAAATGGGCAAAATCGGACCAAGGGGAAAAAGTTCCTCCTTGAGGAACTAAACCAACCTCTGAAAAACACGATTATTTTTACGTGTTTTTTTATATTTTTGTTAAAAAAAATGAAACAAATTTATGCAAGAAGAAGTTCAGAGTACTGCACTAGGACCAGAGGGACTACAATTTTTTTTTTTGCCCGCCCCCTTTTTAGGGCGTGGATATAAAAAATAATTTAAATATTGATGAAATTGTATTACTTTAGTTCAAAAAGCATATCAAATAAATTAGTAAACATTTTTCGAGAGGTAGAGGTTTCCCCCTGCCCCCGCCGAAGCTCCCTCCCAAAAAAAAATACGCCCCTGAATTTTTTGTTTTACATGTTGGTGGGTATAAAAGATTCGGCACAGCCGAATTTAACACTCTTAGAGAATAATCACAATTGGAGCGGGAAGCGGTTTTCCGCAACTGTTCACCCACGTTTTGTATAAAAACAAAAAAACGCCGCGTTTTTCCGTCAAACTAGATTCAATTCTATTTTTATGAGGACAATTGCGGAAAAAAGGACAATTGCGGAAAACAAATGAAAAATCGAATGACTTTCAACTATTTTGTCACTTGTTTTAAAAGAAAATTCCTTTTTATTTAGCTAAAAAATATTTTTTGTACGTAAATTTACAAAATTCATTAAACAAAAGTGGACAGAACAAATTTTATTGTGCGTTTTAAAATTTTAATATATCAAAAAATTTGGTTTTTAATTTTTTTTAAAGTGACGATTTTTTGACGACTTTTTTGAAAACTTTTGACGATTTTGACGATTTTTTTTCCAAATTTTGACGATTTTTCACAAAAAAAGCCTGGCAGCACTGGTTGCCAGTTTAGGGGTTTTGTCCCCAAATAGGGGATTTTTTTTTGGAAATTGGGGATGAAAAATTCGATTTGGGGATCCGGGGATTTCATGGGGATGACAATTGTTGTGTTTTTCAATTATATGTACTTATTAAGTACATTTTTTAATATTACCCCAAAAGTGTGCTTTAAAAATGCTAAAAAGTTCAAATAATGAAAGTTTTAAACAAAAGAGCTTTTACTTCCTGCATGATTTGATGGGGATATTTATTGTGCGCCCTTAAAGTATGCTATAAGAATATTACAAAAGCTCTGTATAAAATACATTCCACAACAGGGAGAGTCAAATGTGTGCTAATCTTTTTTAATAATAATATTTATTAAGTACACATATTGTATGGTAAATCCTAATCCAAATGATTGCAAAACACAGCTAATGTTTTTTTCGTGAATTTTTAGGGGATGAAATATTTTAGATAAACAAGTGTTTTTTAATACATTAATCATAAAATAATGTTAAAATCGTTAAAATTAACTCTACTTTATTTTTGATAAATCGTGGACATTAAAGCATAAAAAAAACCGCGGAATAATATGACTTTTATATAGAAAAAACTAACATTTTATATGGTGTCTGTCAAAACCAGTGTTGCCAGTTTAGGGGTTTTGTCCCCAAATAGGGGATTTTTTTTGGAAATTGGGGATGAAAAATTTGATTTGGGGATCCGGGGATTTCATGGGGATGACACTGATTTTTTCGGAGATTTTTAGGGGATGAAATATTTTAGATAAACAAGTGTTTTTTAAATACAATCATAAAATAATGCTAAAATCGCTAAAATTAACTCTACTTTATTTTTGATCAATCGTGGAAATTAAAGCATAAAAAACAAAAAAACGCAAACGTAGGAATAATGTGACATTTATATAGAAAAAACTAAAATTGTATATGGTGTCTGTCAAAACCTGGATCGTAGTGGTATCATCATAGAAAAAAATAGAAGTGTAACAGAGTCGTATTTCGCTTGAATAAGTATTAGTGACAGCACATTATGTAACTTTTGACGTTTAATAAAAACAATGCAACATAAAGGAGAAAAACAACAACAAAGAAAAAAACAAAAGAAAAAACAAACGGTTTTAAACTATTAATAGTGCGTATTATCTTTAAAAAAACGTTGAATTAAGCAAAACAAATAATAAATTTAATTAAATGAAAGACAAATTCCATTTTTTATAAACAAAGAATCTAATTTGATATTAAATACGTGTGAGATGAGGAAGAACAAGCATTTTGCCACCATATTGGAAAATACATCAAATACAACACTGCGTACCTTCTAATCTTTTCTATGGGTATCATGTTATAATGATTTTCTTTTTCTTTAAACCAAATTGTAAATTTTCATACATTTTCTATAGTATATCCTTTAAATCTATTATAGAAAGTTTCCAAAATTCAATAGTTTTTTCTGTAGAAAAAAGTCTAAAAGTACATCAATTGAAAATACTGGTCTTTTACGACTTCTTAAATTCTTAAAAAGCAATACAACGTTTTAGATACATATTCCGGAGTTAGTATTTATAAAAATTTAAGGGGTTTTACGGCAATATGTATATCAAACCTTAAAAGAATTTTCGTTGTTGTTTTTAAATGGTACAAACAATTTCTTAGGGCCGATGACTTATGTTTGCTGAGAAAACTTTTGAGGGAATTTAAGACATAAAACAAGATTAAATCAAATTTGGACCAATAAAGTACTCTATCGCTGGTGTGCAAATTTAAAATTCCTAAGTTATCCATCCGTAATAAAACATTTCCGTTGGTTTTTGAATTTTATCATAATACTTATCGAAACATTGGCGGTTTCATATGATGTGCTAATCGCTAAACACACAAAATACACTTACACTTTTTAGCCAAGTTTCTGTGTAAAATACAACCCACCAAGTGTTTGTGCGTAAGTTAACCAAGTTTTTGTTCTAAAAAATTGGCTAAATTACTCAAAAGCACTTGATGGGTTGCAAGTGTTTTTTGCGTGTAGTAAATTTTGAGAAATTTTTTTCTTGGGGATTTTTGGGGATGAGAAATTTTAATTTGGGGATGGCATCAAAAAAAAAAAACTGGCGACCCTGGTCAAAACCTGGATCGTAGTGGTATCATGTTATTTTTTATTTTTCTTTAAACCAAATTGTAAATTTTCATACATTTTCTATAGTAGGTATATCCTTTAAATCTATTATAGAAAATTTCCAAAATTCACTAGTTTTTTCTGTAGAAAAAAGTCTAAAAGTACATCAATTGAAAATACTGGTCTTTTACAACTTATTAAATTCTTAAAAAGCAATATAACGTTTTAGATACTTATTCCGGAGTTAGTATTTATAAAAATTTAAGGGGTTTTACGGCAATATGTATAACAAACCTTAATAGAATTTTCGTTGTTTTTTTAAAGGGTACAAACAATTTCTTAGGGCCGATGACCTATGTTTGATGAGAAAACTTTTGAGGGAATTTAAGATATAAAACAAGATTAAATCAAATTTGGACCAATAAAGTACTCTATCGCTGGTGTATAAATTAAAAATTCCTGAGTTATCCATCCGTGATAAAATATATCCGTTGCTTATGAATTTTATCATAATACTTATCGAAAAATTGCCGGCTTCAAACGATGTGCAACACGCAAAATACACTTACACTTTATAGCCAAGTTTCTGTGTAAAATACATACCACCAAGTGTTTGTACGTAAGTTAACCAAGTTTTTGTTCTAAAAATTGGGTAAATTACTCAAAAGCACTTGATGGGTTGCAAGTGTTTTTTGCGTGTAGTAAATTTTGAGAAATTTTTTTTTGGGGATGAGAAATTTTAATTTGGGGATGGCATCCAAAAAAAAAACTGGCGACCCTGCAAACGTTGGTTTTTTATCTTTGAAAATGCGGGCAGCGTTGCCAGTTACTTTTTTCCGTTTTCCCTAAAATACGTCAAAAAAAACCGTTTAAGGAAATAATCACAATTGGAGCGGGAAGCGTTTGTCGGCAACTGTTCACACACGTTTTGTATAAAAACCGCCGCCAAACTATATTTAATTCTATTTTTATGAGGACACTTGCGGAAAACTACTTGCCGCACCAATTGTGATTATTGTCTAACAAACTTTGAAAGCATTGAGCCACAAAACTTTTTGTCAATCAAAAATTTGTTTACACCAAAAATTTTATTTTACAACAAATACGATACAGTCTAACAGAAAATAAAATCAAAATTTTACCATTTTTTCAGTCGTTTTAACACGCAAAAAAATCTGTGTCAAAGTAAAAATGTGGTAATTTTTTTAGCATGAGAGAATAATCACAATTGGAGCGGAAAGCGTTTTTCCGCAACTGTTCACACACGTTTTGTATAAAAACAAAAAACCGCCGCGTTTTTCCGCCAAACTAGATTCATTCTATGTTTATGAGGACAATTGCGGAAAACCGCTTGCCGCTCCGATTGTGATTATTGTCTTAGCCTTGTTTTTTGCAGACCGGATTAGGATTATCTGTATTTAGTTAAAAAATGGGTCAAATTAAGTCCCAACATTTTTTTTTATAATTTTTTCCTGAATCTACATACAATTAGTAAATATATACAGGAACGAATTTGGTATAAATATAAATAATAATTTGGTATAAATAAATATGAGTCATTGGCGTAGGAAGCCAACATTTCTGAGGGGGGGCTTAGCCCCCTAGATTTTTTTATTTTTTTTTGTATTTTATTTTAATAGAAAAACCCAGACCTATTCTTGAAGCGTTTCCTTTAACATGCATCTAAGTGTCCTAGAATCGAAAGCGGTTAAAAATTAATATTTTTTTTAACAAATTTTGATTCTGAAAATTTTTCGGAAATTAAGAACTCCCAGAAACGTTTTGAGAATGAAAGATTTTTAATGTTTTTCCTATAGTAAAATCATTAGATTACTATGATTTTTTTAAAGAAAAAGTTCTAATGAATGCAAAAGTTCTAATGAATGCTGAAGTTAAAACCCTAAGATTCGGTTAAGTTTTTATTGCTGACAAAAACATCAGATTCATATAAAAACTTTTTTCAAAACTCAGTCTATTTTTCTATGGGAAAAACTAGTAGATCTAATATAATAATCATTACGAGTCCTTAAGACTCGTAGAATAATCATAACGAGTCCTTAAGGCTCATTATTATTATTTGTTGTTGCAAAAATTAATGAAATCATTAAATTATTTAAAAAAAATTGTGAATGATTAAAATTCTGGGGGGGGGGCTAAACCCCCCAGACAGGGCTATCTACGCCAATGATCTGAGTTAATCCTAGGATTTAACTAAATTTATTTTTCATTCTTTACATTTTACAAATTTGTTTTTCTGTTTATATTTACTAATTGTATGTAATTTCAGAAAAAAATTATAAAAAAAATTTTGGATTTGATTTGACCAATTTTTTAACTAAAGTTAATCTTAATCCGGTCTGCAAAAAACAAGGCTATTATTTTAGTAATCTTTTCAAATAATTTTGGTATATTTTACCATTTATCTTTTGGTATATTTTACCAAGTTTTTGCATTTTCTTAATAATTTTTTAACATAATCGTTTTGGATAAATTTTAGCATATTTTTGGTAAATTTATGCCAGATTTTTTCTCACTCCGACACAGGTTTTTTTTGTGTGTATATAAAAACACGAAGGTTTTATTCTGTGGTGGCATCTCTTACTTTGGCAGCACAGTTAACTTTCCAATGTTATTCCACAGACTAATACAGACTCGACATAAGTGACAGGTGTCAAAAAAGTAGTTCTGAACCATATGGTTAATATTTTCAAATTATTCTACGAATTAGGTTAGAAAGAGAAAACCGATATAACGCGCCATAAGAAAAATGGATGCCAGATCGGTTTTTGTTGTTTCACTCACTCCTATGTCGTAGAAAGTGTTGCCATGTTAGCGTAAAACGGACTAAAAACCGCTGTGTTTTCTCCTAAAATCGCTTAGTTTTCCCCATTTTTTCTTATAAAACTCTACTGTCGAGTCTGTATTTAGTCTGTGGTTATTCGTTGATTTTTTCAGAGGTGCCAGACGATTTTACGTCATTTTGAATATTGTTGCTAAAAACTGTTTCTATTTCTTTTTTTTTTTTGTTTGTGGCGAAAGTGTAAACAAAATTTTAAATTTTTTTTCAAGAAACATAAAATTAAGCGTTTGGTATTAAATAGATACATTTGAACTAGTGTTTGGGGTCCGGGAATTCCCGTGTCGGATTTCCCGGGAATTCCCGGGAAAAGACTGAAGGAAATTCCCGGGAATTTTTTTAATTTTTCCCGGGAAATCCGGGAATTTTATAAAATAAACCATTTTACATAAAAAACGTTTATTTTAAATTAATTATTAATATTTTTTTACATACAGGCATAATTACATTTGCTATTTTTGTAGTTTTTCTATTTGGAAGAACAGTGCAAATATATATTCATAGGAAACTGACCAAGTGTAAAAAGTATGACAATATCATGAAAAAATTTAAAAAGTAAAAAAAAGGCTGTCAAAAAAATATAAAAATTTTGAACCTAGAATTTACATTTCCAGAACAAATATTAAAAGTGCTGCCAACTATATTAGTTTTTGCTCGAATAACGCAGTTTTAAAGTTTTTTCCGATTTTTAGCTATTTTTTGCGATTTTTTGTGGGGAAAAAAGTTGCAATATTTTTTTTGTTTTGTTTTTATTGTATTTCAGGATTTTTAACTTTTATTTTTGATTTTTTGTGTTTTAATTAATTGTTTATCTGTAATAAAACTGTTTTTAATAAAAAGTTTGTCAAATTGTAATGTTTTTTATGATTTATGTTAATAATGAAAATTTCCCGGGAAATAAATTATTTTTTTCCCGTTTCCCGGGAAATTGAAAAGTCCGGGAATTCCCAAACACTAATTTGAACAGATCCAAAAAAACTCCCAAATATTTTTTAGAATCTCTAAATAAATCACCAATACCTTAATTCATTAAAACATAAACTGAAGTTGTTGTCCCTATTATGGGGACAAATCTCCTTATCTGGCAAGCCTGTTCTTAAGCACGAACATTTGGAAATACATGAATAAGAATAAAAGAAAAAATGACTTTCCAGTGAATTTGTTATTTTCTTCCGTTATTTTTTTGTAAAAAGATTTGTTTTAAATTACGTAATAAAAAAAACAAACTAATAAAAAACTAATAATAAAAAGAAATTAATAGTTGTACCAAAATCAGATACCCGGCAAATTAAAATCGCTAAAACCAAGTCCCTGAGCAAGACCCACAAAATTGTAAAAAAAATTCTGAAATCGCCATTTGTACCAAAATCTGATACCCGGCAAATTAAAATCGCCAAAACCAAGTCCCTGAGCGAGACCCCCAAAATTGTGAAAAGTCGAAATATAGTGGACTACATGGTCCGATAGCGTCCACGTTTTAATTGTGGTCACAATCAAAATTCTAAAATCGCCAGTTGTACCAAAATCTGATACCGGCAAATTAAAATCGCCAAAACCAAGTCCCTGAGCGAGACTCCCAAAATTGTGAAAAGTCGAAATATAGTGGACTACATGGGCTTTAATCTACACCAGGTCCGATAGCGTCCACGTTTTAATTGTGGCCACTATCAAAATTCAAAAATCGTCATTTGTACAAAAATCTGATACCCGGCAAATTAAAATCGCCAAAACCAAGTCCCTAAGCGAGACCCCCAAAAATGTGAAAAGTCGAAATATAGCGGACTACATGGGCTTTAATCTCCATCAGATCCGATAGCGTCCACGTTTTAATTGTGGCCACAATCAAAATTCAAAAATCGTCAAATTAAAATCGCTAAAACCAAGTCCCTGAGCGAGACCCCCAAAATTGTAAACAGCCAAAATATAGTGGACTACATGGGACTACCAAAATCTGATACCCGGCAATTTAAAATCGCCAAAACCAAGTCCCTGAGCGAGACCCGCAAAATTTTAAAATGTCGAAATATAGTGGACTACATGGGCTTTAAGCTCCACCAGGTCCGATAGCGTCCACGTTTTAATTGTGACCACAATCAAAATTCTAAAATCGCCAGTTGTACCAAAATCTGATACCCGGCAAATTAAAATCGCCAAAACCAAGTCCCTGAGTGAGACTCCAAAATTGTAAAAAGCCGAAATATAGTGGACTATATGGGCTTTAATCTCTTTAAGGTCCGTTAGCGTCCACGATTTAATTGTGGCTACAATCAAAATTTTAAAATCCCCAATTGTACTAAAATCTGATACCCGGCAAAATAAGTTCGCCAAAACTGAATCCCTGAGCGAGACCCCAAAATTGTAAAAGGCCGAAATATAGTGGACTATATGGGCTTTAATCTCTATAAGGTCCGTTAGCGTCCACGATTTAATTGTAGCCACAATCAAAATTTTTAAATCCCCAAATGTACCAAAATCTGATACCCGGCAAACTAAGTTCACCAAAACTGAGTCCCTGAGCGAGACCCCCAAAATTGTAAAAAGCCAAAATATAGTGGACTATATGGGCTTTAATCTCTATAAGGTCCGTTAGCGTCCACGATTTAATTGTGGCCACAATAAAAATTTTAAAATCCCCAATTGTACCAAAATCTGATACCCCGCAAACTAAGTTCGTCAAAACTGAGTCCCTGAGCGAGACCCCCAAAATTGTAAAAGGCCGAAATATAGTGGACTATATGGGCTTTAATCTCCACAAGGTCCGTTAGCGTCCACGATTTAATTGTGGCCACAATCAAAATTTTAAAATCCCCAATTGTACCAAAATCTGATACCCGGCAAACTTAGTTCGCCAAAACTGAGTCCCTAAGCGAGACCCCCAAAATTATAAAAGGCCGAAATATAGTGGACTACATGGGCTTTAATCTCTATAAGGTCCGTTAGCGTCCACGATTTAATTGTGGCCACAATCAAAATTTTAAAATCCCCAATTGTACCAAAATCTGATACCCCGCAAACTAAGTTCGTCAAAACTGAGTCCCTGAGCGAGACCCCCAAAATTGTAAAAGGCCGAAATATAGTGGACTATATGGGCTTTAATCTCCACAAAGTCCGTTAGCGTCCACGATTTAATTGTGGCCACAATCAAAATTTTTAAATCGCCAGATATATCAAAGTCTGATACCCGGCATTTTAAAATCGCCAAGACCAAGTCCCTGAGCGAGACCCCAAAAATTGTAAAAAGCCAAAATATAGTGGACTATATGGGCTTTAATCTCTATAAGGTCCGTTAGCGTCCACGATTTAATTGTGGCCACAATCAAAATTTTAAAATCCCCAATTGTACTAAAATCTGATACCCGGCAAACTAAGTTCGCCAAAACTGAGTCCCTGAGCGAGACCCCCAAAATTGTAAAAGGCCGAAATATAGTGGACTATATGGGCTTTAATCTCTATAAGGTCCGTTAGCGTCCACGATTTAATTGTGGCCAAAATCAAAATTTTAAAATCCCCAATTGTACCAAAATCTGATACCCGGCAAATTAAAATCGCCAAGACCAAGTCCCTGAGCGAGACCCCCAAAATTGTAAAAAGCCAAAATATAGTGGACTATATGGGCTTTAATCTCTATAAGGTCCGTTAGCGTCCACGATTTAATTGTGGCCACAATCTAAATTTTAAAATCCCCAATTGTACTAAAATCTGATACCCGGCAAACTAAGTTCGCCAAAACTGAGTCCCTGAGCGAGACCCCCAAAATTGTAAAAGGCCGAAATATAGTGGACTACATGGGCTTTAATCTCTATAAGGTCCATTAGCGTCCACGATTTAATTGTGGCCAAAATCAAAATTTTAAAATCCCCAATTGTACCAAAATCTGATACCCGGCAAACTAAGTTCGCCAAAACTGAGTCCCTGAGCGAGACCCCCAAAATTGTAAAAAGCCAAAATATAGTGGACTATATGGGCTTTAATCTCTATAAGGTCCTTTAGCGTCCACGATTTAATTGTGGCCACAATCAAAATTTTAAAATCCCCAATTGTACCAAAATCTGATACCCGGCAAACTAAGTTCTCCAAAACTGAGTCCCTAAGCGAGACCCCCAAAATTATAAAAGGCCGAAATATAGTGGACTACATGGGCTTTAATCTCTATAAGGTCCGTTAGCGGTCACGATTTAATTGTGGCCACAATCAAAATTTTAAAATCCCCAATTGTACCAAAATCTGATAACCCGCAAACTAAGTTCGTCAAAACTGAGTCCCTGAGCGAGACCCCCAAAATTGTAAAAGGCCGAAATGTAGTGGACTATATGGGCTTTAATCTCCACAAGGTCCGTTAGCGTCCACGATTTAATTGTGGCCACAATCAAAATTTTTAAATCGCCAGATGTATCAAAATCTGATACCCGGCAAATTAAAATCGCCAAGACCAAGTCCCTGAGCGAGACCCCCAAAATTGTAAAAAGCCAAAATATAGTGGACTATATGGGCTTTAATCTCTATAAGGTCCGTTAGCGTCCACGATTTAATTGTGGCCACAATCAAAATTTTAAAATCCCCAATTGTACTAAAATCTGATACCCGGCAAACTAAGTTCGCCAAAACTGAGTCCCTGAGCGAGACCCCCAAAATTGTAAAAGGCCGAAATATAGTGGACTATATGGGCTTGAATCTCTATAAGGTCCGTTAGCGTCCACGATTTAATTGTGGCCAAAATCAAAATTTTAAAATCCCCAATTGTACCAAAATCTGATACCCGGCAAACTAAGTTCGCCAAAACTGAGTCCCTGAGCGAGACCCCCAAAATTGTAAAAAGCCAAAATATAGTGCACTATATGGGCTTTAATCTCTATAAGGTCCGTTAGCGTCCACGATTTAATTGTGGCCACAATCAAAATTTTAAAATCCCCAATTGTACTAAAATCTGATACCCGGCAAACTAAGTTCGCCAAAACTGAGTCCCTGAGCGAGACCCCCAAAATTGTAAAAGGCCGAAATATAGTGGACTATATGGGCTTTAATCTCTATAAGGTCCGTTAGCGTCCACGATTTAATTGTGACCACAATTAAAATTTTAAAATCCCCAATTGTACCAAAATCTGATACCCGGCAAACTAAGTTCTCCAAAACTGAGTCCCTAAGCGAGACCCCCAAAATTGTAAAAGGCCGAAATATAGTGGACTATATGGGCCTTAATCTCCACCAGGTCCGATAGCGTCCACGTTTTAATTGTGGCCACAATCAAAATTCTAAAATCGCCAGCTGAAAAAAATCAAAAATTATCACATAATGTCAAAATCGCGTTTAACAATATAAAAATTAATTTTTGAATTTTAATTTTATTTTTAATTTAATTAATTGTTTTTGGGTACAATATTACTTGAAAAATGTTAATTAAAGGTTTTTTAGAGCATGTGGAACGTATTTTAGCCGAGACCACAACCGTTTATGTGTAGAACTCATTTTAGCAAAGTTCACAACAAAGAATTTAACTAAAAGAATTTATCTTCACACCCTTAAATTTTGATTTGTTACTGCTACTTTTTTTGCGTTACCAGTTGAGTAACTAGCCCTTCAATTCGTCAACGTTTTTATCAGAAGTTGTACCACGATACTTTTGTGTTTCAAAATGTACCAAAAAACATACAATTGTTCGAACATTCCTGATTGGCGCAAGCAGTGTTGCCATTTCCAAAATGAAGAAAAGCGCCAAAATTTCGGAAAAAAGGGCAAAAAAGGGTAAAAATTTACAAAAAAAAGGGTAAAAAAGCGCCAAGAGGAAAAAGTCAAAATTTAAAAATTTATTTTGAAAATGTACTTTTTCACTACGAAAAGGACATTTAAAAAAGGGTAAAAAGGGGTAAAACTGACACATAAAAAGGGTAAAAAGCGCCACAAACATAAAATTAAAAAAATATATATGATTTTTGTTCGTAAATTTACTAAATTTTTTTAGACAAAACTAAAATGAAAATTGCAATTCAAATTACTAAAATAATATTAAGGCCATGTTCACACTACAAGAACTTACCATGGTAAGTTGAGATGATTTTGCAATTTTTCTTTATGCTAGTACAATTTAAGATGATTTTGTAAATCACTATGTGATTTTGTTCAAAGGAAAATCACATGGTGATTTTAAAATCACGCTAGTCTGTATACAGTATAAAGCTGCCCATTCACTTGCAATATTATTGTTCAACTTTTCAAATTGTACAATAATATCGCTTGTGTGTATGTAATATTTACGGTTGTGCAATATATTGGAGAATATCAAAACACTTTTGATATTTATTGTACAAACAAGAATACTGCAATATATTTTATCAGTGTGTTGTCTATATTGTACAACTTTTATTATGTTATGTTTATGTTTATATCTTGTACAATATATTGGGTTTAAGCATTGAGCAATTTTATTTGCTGTGTAGGGTAAAACGACAATAATATTGTAAAATAATTTTTTTTTAAGTTGAGCAATTTTATTGCAAGTGAATGGGCAGCTTAAGATAACAATTAACACAAAATTTTAAATAAAAATATTTGTCTTTATAGAAAAATAAACAATTTTCAAATAAAATTGTTCCATTGTCGCACTCATCACGCCACAAAATACTTTTTTTTATAAAATACCTCTTTTGTGAATGATATTTGATAGCTTTGATTTAAAAAAAAAAATTGACTGTAAACACTTGAAGGCAGTTCATAATTTTGCCAGCAAATTTCAGAATTGTTTCAATAAACAACAGATCAGAAAAACGTACAAAAACTATAGTTTTGTTACAAAAACTTCAGTAAATATTTTCTGAAAGACCTTGACATAAACATAATCAACAAAAAGAAATAATAACAATATCACAAAGTTTTTATAAAAAGCACCAAAAAGCGTCACGAAAAAATAAAAAAGCGCCATGAATACCCGTTTTTTTAAAAAAGGGTATTCGAAAAAAACTCCGGGTAAAAAGACAAAAAAATCACCATAAAATACCCGAAAAGCGTCAAAATGGCAACACTGGGCGCAAGTAAGTGTTTCTTCACAATTTAGCAGCAGCATCAGTCAGCAAAATTTCACATACCTATTTTTGTTGCTTGCTGTATGGGAAATTTTGCTGTCTGCTGTCTGCAGCTTGCTGCTGAATTGTGAAGAAACATCCAGAATTTAAGTTTGTTGGGTTTTTTTGTCTCTAAAAGTTTTTTTCAATTCTCATTTAGTTTGTAGTTCATTGTATACATACATGAAAGTTTGTAAATATTTGCAAGGTGTCCAGGCAGGGTTGCCAGAATTGTTGGGTACAAAATCGTCAAAAATGTACGATTTTTATAAAAAAATCGTCATCCCATTTGCAGAAATCGTCAAAATAAAAAAGGTATATTCAGTGCTGCCAACTTTTTTTGGGAGAAATCGTCAATATTTAAAAAAAAAATCGTCAAAATCGTCAAGTTAAAAAAAATTTGTCGTCAAAAAATCGTCATGACAAAAATACGCTAATAAATACTAAAAATGTTAATACCCCACCAATCCCATGGTCCAAAATCAGTGATGCCATTTTAGCACTTTTAGTGCTAGATCTAGCACTTTTTTTTTGGTCTTAGCACTAAAGTTTTGGAAAAAAGTGCCAAGTGCTAGATTAGCACTTTTTTAAAATTTTTTAGCATTTTTAGCATTTTTTTCCAACATTTTAATTTTTTGTTAAAATCTCTTGTAAAAATTTTTTGCCTGCGGCAAATTCTTTTCAGAAGAACCATAGCATTTCACAACATTAATTTTATAATTAAGAAGAGCTGTAAAAGATCGAAAGCAAATTTTCTTAAAGCCCATTTCGCCTTCACTTTAATTAATTCAATGCGCACGTCCAACTTCCAGGGCCCTAAACATTTTCTTACTTAGTTGTGCACTCAAAAAATTATGATGGTAGATTTCACTACAAAAGACAGTTAAAACAACTACATTTGTTCTTGATTAGGCGTCCACTACATTTTACGGTTAAATTAACCAAAAATTGTTGTTGGTTTTTAACTATTGATTAACAACTACAAAAAACGGTAAAAACAACTTCAAGCTCTCAACACGTAGAACAAGACCGCAAAATAACCAAAAGCTCTCCGAGTAATATTTTTGAAGTTATCGAGTTTTTTAATTCTCAAAACCCCAGTGGTCCCCTAAAATCACGTTTCTCAATCTATCGGGTCCGAACCCAATGGGGTCCTCAAATGTTTCATACACATTTGAGGACCCCAATGGGTTGAAATAAGAAAATTTCAGTTAACTAATTTTTGGCAAAACATTTTTGCTAACTTTACCAAAAAAATTGTGGGTTCAAAATCAGCAAATTTTCTTGTAGGTTTACAAGCTTTTTTTGCTAACATAACAGTTTTTTTTTTTTTTTAGTGTATGGAGCTTTTGGTCTTATTTAATTTTTTTCTTGGGACTTATTTCATGGCGCCCAATTGAAATCATTTCGCCCAATCGAAAGAAATTTAGAAAATGTAAATTGATATTCACCAGTTAAGAAAATATTAGTATGTATATTAAAATTCAGAAAACCTAATTGAATTCAGAAATCCAAATTGAAATCCATTCAAAATTCAGAAAACTCAATTGAAATTAAAAAAAAACTAATTTAAATTTAGAAAAAAAAAACAATTGCTAAACAGAACACCTTTTTGAAATTAAGAAAAACCGATCAAAATTAGGAAGACCATTGGAAATTCAGAAATCCCAATTGTAATTAAGAAGTAATTAATTGAAATTCGAAAATCCTAATTAAAATTCAGAAAATCCAATTAAAATAAACAAAACGCAATTGAAATTCAGAAAAAAAATAATTAAAATTCAGAAAACCCAAGAAATAAAGAAAATATGTGTACCGGTTATTACTAAAAATTATTATTTGTTGATTTTATGAAAGAAAAAATTAAAAAAAAATCTAGCACTTTTTTTTTGGTCTGTAGAGTATTTTAGCACTTTTTTTTCTGCCATTTAGCATTTTTTCAAAATTCTCTTATGGCAACACTGTCCAAAATATTGGTCCTCGACATTTTTCAAGTCGCAATTATCAATTTATTGACCTGAAATTTGAAACTTAAGAAAAGCTTATGGCGAAGGACGAAGATTATTGAAATTGAGTTTTTGTGCATATCTAGGGTGACCATTTTTTTCCAAACTCAAATCAGTACGCCCAAGTTTTTGTGTTTTTTTTAGAAATGATTTTTTTAAAAATCTTTTAAATGGAAAACACTTTAACACTCCAAAAATTTCGGTTTAACTTCGGGTCAATTAGTATTTCAGTAAAAACAACTGTTAAAAAGCAACTGCCATAAACTGTTCGTTATTTTGCAGAAAATTAAGTTGACTTCAAACAGCTAATAGCACATGTTTTTTTAAAGAGCCCTGATGTTCTTAGCGATTTTTCCAATAAATTCTGCTGACATTACGTCACCGAACATCTCAGAATCATTTGGGTCATGCAATTAGACTATCTTTTTAAAAATATAGAAAATCCATCATTCCGTGACGTTTTCGTTATAGAAAACCTCAAATGTTCTGTGCGATTTTTTATATAAATTTATAAAGATCAAAATAATCTCATTCTCAGATACATTTTTGCGTTTAGGAACCACTTGATTCACGAACTCTAATCTCTCTATATTTTCTAATAATTTCGTTATAGAAAACCTCAAAGGCTCTGTGCGACTTTTCATATAAATTTATGAAGATCAAAATAATCTCATTCTCAGATACATTTTTGCGTTTAGGTCCTAAACTTTAGGAACCTCTTGATTCACGAACTCTAATCTCCTTGGAAATAAATCATTATAAATGATCTCACTCTCACAATCAGACTTAAGTTATAAAAAACTACTCTGGCGACTTATTTTTGTATAGAATTATTGAATAAAATTATTTTTTATGTTTAAATGTTCAAAAATCAGTACAATCAGTACATATTTCAAAAAATCAGTAAAATCAGTACATATTTCAAAAAAATCAGTACAAATCAGTACAACGTTTTTTGATCAGTACACTTGATCAAAAATCAGTACATGTACTGATCAAATCAGTACGAATGGTCAGCCTATGCATATCCCCCATATTAAAATTCATCCCGATATTGGAGCGTTGTAAATTTAACGCACCAATTAATTTATATTGACCACTTCTAATAACAAGTCTATTTTTCAACTAAAAAACTTTTTCTTAATGTTTTTTCTGGTGAATTTTTAACTTTACCTGTCTTTTCCCGAAATTGTTAAGCTTTTTTCTTAAAAGGGACTATCTTTTAAAAAAAAAATATAGGTTTTTCTCTTTTCTTTTAAAAAAATTAAGTGAACTTCAAAGAATTTGCTTACAAAATTTGAATTTTTTGACAAAAGTTTACCATTTTTTCCTCATTTAATAAAATCGTCATTTTTGTTCCTGGCGAAAATGAAAAATCGTCAATCGTCATTTTAGTAAAATTGACTTCAAAAATCGTCAAAATGACGATAAATCGTCAAAGTTGGCAGCGCTGGGTATATTTATCATTGATTAAAGACTCATTCAAGCGATATCCGCCCGTCTATTGAAGACATGATGCAGTCCAAACCAAAAGAGCTTAATCCATGCAGTTTGGCTCAAACATATGTTATGACTAGGGATGAGATTTTCATGCACTAAAAAATCAAAAAATGTGCTTAAAATATGCGCTAAAAAATTCAAAATATGCACTAAAAAACCTTAAAATATGCACTAAAAAATAAAATGTGTACAGTAAAAATCTTGTTTTCATAGGAAAAACTTCTTAAAAAGCAAAAAATAACGCCGGGTTTAAATAGTAACATTTAAAACTTTATATGAGCAGGATTTTTTTAGAAATTAAGAAAATCTTAAAAAAATAAAAAGAAAAAAAATTTTTTTCTTATTTTCAAAATAAATTTTTAAAATTTTAAATAGTTTTTGGAAAAAATAAATTTCAATTTGTGTTTTTGCTAAATTATGCCAAAATATGCACAAAATATGCGTTTAAGATCAAAATATGCAAAAATATGCATGTTCACCCAAATCTGCAAAAATATGCAAAAACAAATCAATGACATTTTAATGCATATTTCTTGATTCGGAAAGATAATTGGTCGATATCGTTTTTAGACTATCGACAAAAAACATGCATTTGCATGAAAATCTCATCCCTAGTTATGACCATTGGATGGTTCAGTTTGAAAATTGACAAAACCAGACCAGGCGGAACAAAGTTCCTCCTGGTAAAACTGGACCTACTTCCGTAATTCCCTCTTTATATTCTTTGTTCACCTTCTAAAACATATGAAATATTTTTATGAAAGAAAAGGTCATGCAGTTGGGTCAAGTTAATTAGAAAATTTATTTTTTCCGTCTGCCATTTTCTGTGGACACTTCCATAAAAAAATATTGATAAAATTGCATAAATATCATAATAAATCAATTTGTTAACATTTATCACGAAAAGAAAGGTGTCCCCCGCCAAAAAACCCCCCATAATTTGTTTACCCTTTAGAGGAAAAAAGAGAATGTGTTTGTCACTTGTTCCCTTTGTCCCTTTTTGTACAAAAATATTAGTGGATACTTTTTTTAACTAACAATAAGCAAAAAATATTCATTGAATACTAAAGTTTCATTAAAAAAATGTTGAAAAGTAGACAAAATTAACAGGTTTTTGTTATTTTAAAAAAATCGTCATTTTTTGGGCAAAAATCGTCAAATCGTCATTTTGCTATTTTGGGGAGTAAAAATCGTCAAAATGCAGAGAAATCGTCAAATCTGGCAACAGTGTGTCCAGGTTGTCGTTATGATTTTTTTTATTTATTTATTTTTAATTCTTCAATTCCAACATCCATATTGTCAACAGTGCTGCCAGCCTTTTTTTTTAAATCGTCAAATTTTGGAAAAAAATCGTCACACTCAGTGTTGCCAGAATATATTTGGCTCTTGTCCTCAATTTGAAAAATGAAATCCCCAAAAATACCCTACAAATTATATAAAATCCCCCAAAAAAATTTAATGAATATTCAATATAAACTCTCTTTTAATTAAAAAAATGGTGTTTATTAAACAATATTTTTATATTAATTTTAAGGTTAGAGCTTTTTAAGATATTAAAATATTAAATTTTAAATAAAAAAGTTGTATTAAATTAAATGATACAAATGTACTTTTTTTGATACTATTTAATGTTGAAAAATACGTTGATACGCCCGCGACTAATCTGATACATTTTTAAATTGAACAATTTTAATTCATTTTTTATTGAAATTTTTTTCTTGCATTAATTTTTTCCCCATTTTCTACTAATTGAAATATGGTTATTCGTGGAGAAACTCTTTTTCTTAAAAGAGTTTTATTTATGTTGGTGCATGGTCTAACGAATACCATGTATGGTCTTATGACTTTTCACTTATTCCCTAGGAATAATTTTTGTCTTAAGTTATATTTTCATATCTCTCATAGTTTTCGAGATAAGCTTTAAATGTAATTTTTATGACGTTTAAACGCTATTTTTTTCAAAAACGGCTCTTGCAAAGATTTTAATTTTCGTCGAAATATAGTAGTGGGGCACCCCAGATTCATAATCAACAAAGAACTTAACGGTGTTCGCAACTTGAGGTTAAAGTTGGTTCGGCCGGGGGGGTGTTTTGTTTAATAAATTTGTTTTTTACCGGAACAAATGTCAAATCTCATTTTTATTTTTAAAATACATTCATGAATTTTTAGTACCTGTTTCGTTTATAATTACTATTTTTTTTTTTTGTTGTTTTAAATAAAAAAGTACCTTGAGGGTCAAAAAAGTACAATTTAAAATCATTTTTGATACCAAATCGAAATTGCCATATTTCATCCCTGGTTCAGAATAAAAAATATTGTATAACAATAGTATTACTAGTTCTTATTTCAGTTTTTTTAACATTTCTTTTGTGGGCTTAAAAATTGTACCCCCCATTTCTTTTGTAAAAAGAATTGGAGCAACAGTATTTGAAGATAATTTATTTCGTAAATCGGTCTTTGTTTTATTTAAAAAAATTATATTTTGTCCATGTAAAACATTAAATTGTAAATGACAAAATTATCCATAAATTATCCAAAAATGTAATTATCCAAAGAGTATCCAAAAAATTTTAAATTATCCATTTTTTGGATAATTATCCAAGAAGTGGCAACACTGCGTAGCGTATTTATTTAGTGCAATTATCGAAACTTAATAACGTGTCATATGTTTTTGACGTAAAAAAAACTCGTCGTTCATTTTTGTTATTTTATTTATGTTTTTTTATATGTAGACCAGGGATGAAATATAGCAAATTCGATTTGGTATCAAAAATGATTTTAAATTGTACTTTTTTGACCATCAAGGTACTTTTTTATATTAAATTAAAAAAAAAATAATAATAACACTGCGGAACACTAAAAAATAAACAAGAGGTACGCCCATCATTTCTATATATCTCGGACATGCTGATTCGAATGGCGTACTCCGTTTTTCGATGTATGGTACAGTTTTCTTGTAAAATGTCATTAAGGATTGGCTGATTTTCAGCTGCTTTTTTAACAAAAAAAAAAAATCCGAAGCTAATGATTTTTAAATTTTATGGCATGGAAATCAAAGATATAACTTGTAGCAATATTTCTTATATAAGTTTAGTTTAAAGCTTTTCATCTTAAGCCCTTAATTTTTTTTTTTTCGTAAAGAAGAAAAAACAATGATTAATCAGAACTAAAGCATCACCGTGCTGTTCGGCGTTATTTTCTTTTCATGTAAAATGTTAGGAGAAAAATGTTACTTTGCTGCTTGTAGTCTGATTGCGTTTGGCATTTGTTTTGGGAAAACCCAAATTTTATAAACAAAAGTCAGCTGATATTTGTTAGACCATCATCACATAAATGAATGAATTGTTGCCAGTGTGGTTAAATTTAAAAGAGTTTCTCAACGAGTTACCATATTTTAATAAGTAAAAAAAAATAGTTAAAATTCGTTCAATTTTGAAAATGTATCAAATGAGTCGCGGGCGTATCAACGTATTTTTCAACATCAAATAGTATCAAAAAAAGTACAATTGTATCAACAATTCCATCCCTGATGTAGACTTTAAATTAGTTTGTTTATTTAAATTAAATTAGTGATTTTTCTATTTGTTTTGCACTTTTAGTTTTGTATCACATTTTTTTTTTGGAAATAAACAAACCGAAAATCAGCTGTTTACAAATGTCACGTAGAAGGGTCATTATTAGTAAAATCAATCATGAATATTCTTGACCCCCTCCGATATTGATTAAATTTGGTTAAGTTCTTACACTACGTAAAAAACTAACAAATGCAAATTTTCAGCCCTCTAAGTCAACAGGGGCCGAAAATACGGAGGGTCAAAATTTCCCCCAAAATCTCCCAGTCGCGACACTTTACACCGTAAAAACTTATTATCGTTGGTTCTATTATAGCTAGAAAGCCCATTTTTGGTTTGTTTTGAAGCTCATAATATGCTCTATAACCCTTACCATAACCAAAAAATTTTCGAAAAAAAATAAGGGTTACCTCCCTTATTTTAAGGTCGTGATAAAGGGAGGAGAAAATGGGGAGGATGGTATCCCCCGATTTTTTTTTTACTTGATAATCTTATAGAGGAAGTCCTAAAGAATATATTCTAAAATTTTTAAGTTGGGACAACAATGGGATCACTCAAAATCAAAATTTTTCACAATTTCCCCAAAAATCTCCAAATTCGCAACACTCTTGAACCTTAAAAATTTAATATCATATGTGCTATTGTAGCTACAGAGCCTATTTTTGTTTGTTTTAAAGCTTATAGTACGCTCTACAATACCTACCTTAACCAAAAAATTTTAGAAAAAAAGGAAGGGTGCTCCCCTTATTTAAATGCCATAGCAAAGGGTGGAGAAAATGGGGGGAAAGTATCCCCCGATTTTTTTTTACTTGGTATTCTCAAAGTGCAAGTCAAAATGAACATATCCTAAAATTTTTATGTTGGGACAGCAATCAGATCGATCAAAATCAAAATTTTTCACAATTTCCCCCAAAATCTCCAAATCGCGACACTCTTGCCCATTACAAATTTAATATCGTGGACTGTATTGTAGCTACAGAGTCCATTTTTGGTTTGTTTTAAAGCTCTTAATATGCCCTACAATATTTCTATTACAAAAAAAAAAAAAAATAAAAAAAATTAGGGGTGCCTCTTGTATTATAAGATCGTGGCAAGGGGTGGGGGAAATCGGGGGATAGTATCCCCCAATTTTTTTTTACGTTGTTTTTTTTTTTAAAGAGTAAGTTCTAGAGAGCATATCCTGAAATTTTTATCTTGGGACTCTAATGGGAGGCGCAAGAATGGGACGATTTGATGATTTTGGGGGAAAATTTTTAAAAATTTTGATTTTGGTAGATCCCATTGGTGTCCCAACACAAAAATTGTAGAGTATGTTCATTAGGACTTGCAGTTTGAGAATACCAAGTAAAAAAAAAATCGGGGGATACTTTCCCCCCATTTTCTCCACCCTTTGCCTCGACCTTCAAATAAGGGGGGCACCAATTCCTTTTTTTGGATTTTTTTTTGGTTTTGGTATGTCTTGTAGAGCGTATTATAAGCTTTAAAACAAAAAAAATGGGCTCCGTAGCTACAATAGCACTTATGATATTAAATTTTTAAGGTTAAAGAGTGTTGCGATTTGAAGATTTTTGGGAAAATTGTGAAAACTTTTGATTTTAATCGATCCCATTGTTGTCCCAACATAAAAATCTTATAATATATTCTTTAGGACTTTCTCTCAAAGATTAGCAAGTAAAAAAAAATCGGGGGATACCATCCTCCCCATTTTCTCCTCCGTATATCTCGACCTTAAAATAAGGGAGGTAACCCTTAATTTTTTCGAAAAGTTTTTGGTTATGGTAGGTCTTGTAGAGCATATTATGAGCTTCAAAACAAATCAAAAATGGGCTTTCTAGCTATAATAGAACCAACGATATTAAGTTTTTACGGTGCAAAGTGTCGCGACTGGGAGATTTTGGGTGAAATTTTGACCCTCCGTGTTTTCGCCCACTGTTTACTTAGAGGGCTGAAAATAAGTGTGCATCAGTTTATCACTTAGTGTTACAACTAAACCAAATTTCATCAAAATCGGAGGGGGTCACGAAAATTTTTAGCTATTTTTGATTGATTTCACTAAGACTGACCCAGAAACGTTGTAAAATTCTATTTTAAACAGGTCGGAACGTTCCGTTTACGTGACAATTGAATTCAGTAATCGTTTTCATTAGTTTACGCATATCAAAAACAATCAGCTGACTTTTTACGTTAGGGTTACGGTTACGTTTTCTCGGCTAACTAGTCCTTAAGTTTGTTCGATGTTTATATCCGTATTGTTAAGACTGAGCTAAAGTATGCAGAACCTAAAATTGAGGTCTAGAAAAAAAAAAATGATTTTGAGAATTTTTTTTGTGTTAGGAAAACGTTTTAAATTTGTTTTCGCAAACGTTCAGTGTTGCCCAGTTTAGGGGTTTTGTCCCCAAATAGGGGTTTTTTTTTTGGAAATTGGGGATGAAAAATTTGATTTGGGGATCCGGGGATTTCATGGGGATGACAATGTTTTTTTCGTGGATTTTTAGGGGATGAAATATTTTAGATAAACAAGTGTTTTTTAATACATTAGCGTCCAACCTGAATCAAATTGCGTGCGTAAGGCGTAACGCCCAATAATTTTTCGTTTCTAATATTTAAATGTGACGTACCTAAATCAAACGGACGTAAAAATTTAAAATTTGATGTGTTTGTTTTTGTTTTTTTTTACGTCTTGCGCGACGCAATTTGATTCAGGTTCGACCCTTAATCATAAAATAATGTTAAAGTCGGTAAAATTAACTCTACTTTATTTTTGATAAATCGTGACCATTAAAGCATAAAAAAAACCGCGGAATAATATGACTTTTATATAGAAAAAACTAACATTTTATATGGTGTCTGTCAAAACCTGGATCGTAGTGGTATCATGTTATTTTTTATTTTTCTTTAAACCAAATTGTAAATTTTCATACATTTTCTATAGTAGGTATATCCTTTAAATCTATTATAGAAAATTTCCAAAATTCACTAGTTTTTTCTGTAGAAAAAAGTCTAAAAGTACATCAATTGAAAATACTGGTCTTTTACAACTTCTTAAATTCTTAAAAAGCAATACAACGTTTTAGATACTTATTCCGGAGTTAGTATTTATAAAAATTTAAGGGGTTTTACGGCAATATGTATAACAAACCTTAATAGAATTTTCGTTGTTTTTTTAAAGGGTACAAACAATTTTTTAGGGCCGATGACCTATGTTTGATGAGAAAACTTTTGAGGGAACTCAAGATATAAAACAAGATTAAATCAAATTTGGACCAATAAAGTACTCTATCGCTGGTGTATAAATTAAAAATTCCTGAGTTATCCATCCGTGATAAAATATATCCGTTGCTTATAAATTTTATCATAATACTTATCGAAAAATTGGCGGCTTCAAACGATGTGCGTCTTCAATCGCTCAACACGCAAAATACACTTACACTTTTAAGCCAAGTTTCTGTGTAAAATACAAACCACCAAGTGTTTGTACGTAAGTTAACCAAGTTTTTGCTCTAAAAATTGGCTAAATTACTCAAAAGCACTTGATGGGTTGCAAGTGTTTTTTGCGTGTATTAAATTTTGAGAAATTTTTTTTTGGGGATGAGAAATTTTAATTTGGGGATGGCATCCAAAAAAAAACTGGCGACCCTGCAAACGTTGGTTTTTTATCTTCGAAAATGCGGGCAGCGTTGCCAGTTACTTTTTTTCCGTTTTCCCTAAAATACGTCAAAAAAACCGTTTAAGGAAATAATCACAATTGGAGCGGGAAGCGTTTTTCCGCAACTGTTCACATACGTTTTGAATAAAAACCGCCGCCAAACTATTTTTATGAGGACACTTGCGGAAAACTACTTGCCGCACCAATTGTGATTATTGTCTAACAAACTTTGAAAGCCTTGAGCCACAAAACTTTTTGTCAATCAAAAATTTGTTTACACCAAAAATTTTATTTTACAACAAATACGATACAGTCTAACAGAAAATAAAATCAAAATTTTACCATTTTTTTTAGTCGTTTTAACACCCAAAAAAATCTGTGTCAAAGTAAAAATGTGGTAATTTTTTTAGCATGAGAGAATAATCACAATTGGAGCGGAAAGCGTTTTTCCGCAACTGTTCACACACGTTTTGTATAAAAACAAAAAACCGCCGCGTTTTTCCGCCAAACTAGATTCATTCTATGTTTATGAGGACAATTGCGGAAAACCGCTTGCCGCTCCAATTGTGATTATTGTCTTAGCCTTGTTTTTTGCAGACCGGATTAGGATTATCTGTATTTAGTTAAAAAATGGGTCAAATTAAGTCCCAACATTTTTTTTTATAATTTTTTCCTGAATCTACATACAATTAGTAAATATATACAGGAACAAAAATTAAGCGTTGTCGAAAATGTAATTTGGTATAAATAAATCTGAGTCAATGGCGTAGGAAGCCAACATTTCTGGGGAGGGGCTTAGCCCCCCCTAGATTTTTTTTATTTTTTTTTTGTATTTTTTTTAATAGAAAAACCCAGACCTATTCATGAAGCGTTTCCTTTAACATGCGTCTAGGTGTCCTAGAATCGAAAGCGGGTAAAAATTAATATTTTTTTTAACAAATTTTGATTCTGAAAATTTTTCGGAAATTTAGAACTCCCAGAAACGTTTTGAGAATGAAAGATTTTTAATGTTTTTCCTATAGTAAAATCATTAGATTACTATGATTTTTTTCAAGAAAAAGTTCTAATGAATGCAAAAGTTGATGATTACACTGTGCTACACCAAAAATATGCAGGGGTTCTCATATAAAAATTCGGGTTGGTTGGAGTCCATAGAGTACTGATATACTCATAGTTTTTCTGGATCACTTCGTTAAGTACGTTTTTTATTGGCAAATGTGTTGGAAAACGGAAATTCTTAAATTACAATTTTAAAAAATTATTACTTTGTTAGTTTGCAACCGATTTTCGATTTTATGGATTTGTTTTAAGGGTATAGGTCTTACCTTTCAAACAAAACAAAAATATTAAAAATCGATTAAGAATTGGCTGAGCTACGATCGCTTAAGTAAAAAAAAACCGAATTTTTTGAAAAATTTGTCATATTCTTTACACTCTAAGTTGAAAGAAAATCATTAAACAATTTTTTTGAATTTTTTGTAAAAAAGTATAGTAAAGTGGCTTTCCAAAACATCAAAAAACATAACAATCGGTTAAAAAATGAATGAGTTATGCTAAGTTTTGTGATAGGACATTTTTAATTTTTTGTCAGAAACGCTTGTAATTCAAGCATTATTCATAAATCTTGTTACTAGTAGTAATTTTATGCGCATATGCATATAAACTAGAGATGGGAACGTAATTAGATTTGTGCGTGATTTACACATGATCACAAGTGAGCGTGATTGAAAATTGATTTTACTCACGTAGTTGTTAGTGAGTGTCAGTGTGAGTGGAATAAAAGAATGGGTGTGTCAGTTACTTCCAAATCCTATTTATAATTTTTTGGGTTTGTTTAAAAAATATGAGTGTTACTTCTTAAACAAACCAATATTGAGAATCGGTTAAAAACAGGCTAAGGTGCGCTTGTTTAAGTAAAAAACCTTTTTTGAAGAGTTATACCTGCAACATTTTTATGACAGAAAAAGCTGTGCGCTTGAAAACATGTTTTTTTAAAACGAAATTGCTAAAATTGTGGGATCATTTGATGGAAATTTTACCTGTTTATAAATATACATGTGAGGCATTCCACACCAAATGTTCAGTGAGAAAAAAATTGTGTACCAAAATTTTTTCAATGGGTCCCGGGTAAAAAAGTTTTTTATATGACCAATTATCTTTCCGAATCAAGAGATTTGCATTAAATGGCATCGATTTGTTTTCGTATATTTTGCATATTTTGGTGAAAATACATATTTTTGCATATTTTGATTTTAAATGCATATATTGTGCATATTTCGAACTTTTAAGTGCATATTATTGCATATAATAATAAAAAAAAAAAAAGTTGTGTCGTGTCAATATGAAATCATTTTCAAAGTATTCGCTCTTAGGGTACTATTAAATAACAAAAATAAAATTTAAGGTTTTTCAAAAAGTAGGCCTTGTAGGCGTGGTCAAAAATTGAAAATATCTAACTTTTTTGCCTGAGCATCTTTACTTCAATATTTATACAAATTAAATGAAACACAGTAAAATCTTAAAGACAAAAGCTGTTTATAGATTTTTGAATGGGCTATCAATTAAAAAAATAAAAATTGGAACATTTTCAGAAGAAGTTCTGAATTTTTTAAATTTAAACTTAAACATTATTTATCAAAAAACATGCCGCAATTTTATTTGTTTTTTATTTTTTTAAAAAAAAAGTTAAAGGAATTTTCTATCTGATCTGAAATTTTTAGAGATGTGTTTTGCCTTGTTTTCGAGAAATCAAAATTCAAAAATTGCAACACGCTTATTTTATACAAAAATGGTATTTAAAACGTGTGCGTATGAGTAATATCAATACTTAAAAAATATTTTAAGAGGCGATGGTAGCGTGAGTGAGTTTTTAATAACGATTACGCACGCTCATGAAAGAAAAAATTTAGTCACGGACGATATTTTATTTTGCTCACGCTCATTCATGCACACGTGAGTAGAAAAAAATAAGTTACGGTCACGATGTTCACGTGAGCGTGAGTAAAATAAAATATCGTGCTTGAATAATTTTTTTTCTTTCATTCGCGTGCGTGATCGTGAATAAATACTCAGGCAAACAAGTTTGATATTTTCAATATTTGACCACGCCTACAAGGCCCACTTTTTGAAAAAAAACTTAAATTTTATTTTGGTTATTTATTAGTACCCTAAGAGCTAATACTTTGCAAAAGATATCACATTAAAACCACTATGGTTTTTTTGTAGTGGAACTGTTGGTGTGGAATGCCTCACATGGCTATCCATACAACCCATTTTAAAATTTACGGTAAACATGTTTTTTTTTTCGCTGAACATTTGGTGTGGAATGCCTCATACGTATATTTAAAAATAGGTAAAATTTCCATCAAACGATCCCACAATTTTACCAATTTCGTTTCAAAAATGTCAAATGTTTTTTGTCATAAAAATGTTGCAGGTATAAATCTTCAAAAAAGGTTTTTTACGTAAACAAGCGCACCTTAGCCTGTTTTCAACCGATTCACAATATTTTTTAAACAAACCCAAAAAATTATAAATAGGATTTGGAAGTAACTGACACGTCCATTTTTTTATTCCACTCACACTGACACTCACTAACAACCACGCGAGTAAAATTAATTTTCAATCACGCTCACTTCTGATCATGTGTGAATCACGCACAAATCTAATTAAGTTCCCATCTCTAGTTTATATGCATATGCGCATAAAATTACTACTAGTAACAAGATTTATGAATAATGCTTGAATTACAAGCGTTTCTGAAAAAATTTAAAAATTCCCTATCACAAAACTTAGCATAACTCATCCATTTTTAAACCGATTGTTATGTTTCTTGGTGTTTTGGAAAGCTACTTTACTATACTTTTTTACAAAAAATTAAAAAAAATTGTTTAATGATGCACTTTCAACTTAGAGTGTAAAGAATATGACAAATTTTTCAAAAAATACGTTTTTTTTTTACTTAAGCGATCGTAGCTCAGCCAATTCTTGATCGATTTTTAAAATTTTTGTTTTGTTTGAAAGGTAAGACCTATACCTTTAAAACAAATCCATAAAATTGAAAATCGGTTGCAAACTAACAAAGTAATAATTTTTTAAAATTGTAATTTAAGAATTTCCGTTTTTCACCACATTTGCCAATAAAAAACGTACTTAACGAAGTGATCCAGAAAAACTATGAGTATATCAGTACTCTATGGACTCCAACCAACCCGAATTATCATATGAGAACCCCTGCATAAATTATTTTTGGTCTTTTGTAGCACAGTGTTATTAGTAAAAATTCTTAGATTTTTTCTTCCAATAACTTTTGTCTATAAAAAACCCCTTACAATTTAGAAGCTTTTTTAAATCAAAGAAGTTAAAATGTTTTTCTGAAGTTAAAACCCTAAGATTCGGTTAAGTTTTTATTACTGACAAAAACATCAGATTCATATAAAAACTTTTTTCAATAACTCAGTCTATTTTTCTATGGGAAAAACTAGTAGATCTAATATAATAATCATTACGAGTCCTTAAGACTCGTAGAATAATCATAACGAGTCCTTAAGGCTCATTTTTATTATTTATTGTTCCAAAAATTAATGAAATCATTAAATTATTAAAAAAAAATTGTGAATGATTAAAATTCTGGGGGGCTAATATTTTTCTGGGGGGCTAAGCCAATGATCTGAGTTAATCCTAGGATTTAACTAAATTTATTTTTCATTCTCTACATTTTACAAATTTGTTTTTCTGTTTATATTTACTAATTGTATGTAATTATAAAAAAAAATTTGGATTTGATTTGACCAATTTTTTAACTAAAGTTAATCTTAATCCGGTCTTCAAAAAACAAGGCTATTATTTTACTTAGTAATCTTTTCAAATAATTTTGGTATATTTACCATTTATCTTTTGGTATATTTTACCAAGTTTTTTGCATTTTCTTAATAATTTTTTTAACATAATCGTTTTGGATACATTTTAGCATATTTTTGGTAAATTTATGCCAGATTTTTTCTCACTCCGACACAGGTTTTTTTTGTGTGTATATAAAAACACGAAGGTTTTATTGTGTGGTGGCATCTCTTACTTTATTTATGTCTGGAATGTCTAAAAACTTTCTTCCTCAAAAAGTAAAGTTGGCAGCACAGTTAACTTTCCAATGTTATTCGTTGATTTTTTTCAGAGGTGCCAGACGATTTTACGTCATTTTGAATATTGTTGCTAAAAACTGTTTCTATTTCTTTTTTTTTTGTTTGTGGCGAAAGTGTAAACAAAATTTTTAATTTTTTTTCAAGAAACATAAAATTAAGCGTTTGGTATTAAATAGATACATTTGAACAGATCCAAAAAAACTCCCAAATATTTTTTAGAATCTCCAAATAAATCACCAATACCTTAATTCATTGAAACATAAACTGAAGTTGTTGTCCCTATTATGGGGACAAATCTCCTTATCTGGCAAGCCTGTTCTTAAGTACGAACATTTGGAAATACATAAATAAGAATAAAAGAAAAAATGACTTTCCAGTGAATTTGTTATTTTCTTCCGTTATTTTTTTGTAAAAAGATTTGTTTTAAATTACGTAATAAAAAAAACAAACTAATAAAAAACTAATAATAAAAAGAAATTAATAGTTGTACCAAAATCAGATACCCGGCAAATTAAAATCGCTAAAACCAAGTCCCTGAGCAAGACCCACAAAATTGTAAAAAAAATTCTAAAATCGCCATTTGTACCAAAATCTGATACCCGGCAAATTAAAATCGCCAAAACCAAGTCCCTGAGCGAGACCCCCAAAATTGTGAAAAGTCGAAATATAGTGGACTACATGGTCCGATAGCGTCCACGTTTTAATTGTGGCCACAATCAAAATTCTAAAATCGCCAGTTGTACCAAAATCTGATACCCGGCAAATTAAAATCGCCAAAACCAAGTCACTGAGCGAGACCCCCAAAATTGTGAAAAGTCGAAATATAGTGGACTACATGGGCTTTAAGCTACACCAGGTCCGATAGCGTCCACGTTTCAATATATAGTGGAAATATAGTGGACTATATGGGGCTTTAATCTCTATAAGGTCCGTTATCGTCCACGATTAAATTGTGGCCACAATCAAAATTTTAAAATCCCCAATTGTACTAAAATCTGATACCCGGCAAACTAAGTTCGCCAAAACTGAGTCCCTGAGCGAGACCCCCAAAATTGTAAAAGGCCGAAATATAGTGGACTATATGGGCTTTAATCTCTATAAGGTCCGTTAGCGTCCACGATTTAATTGTGGCCACAATCAAAATTTTAAAATCCCCAATTGTACCAAAATCTGATACCCCGCAAACTAAGTTCGTCAAAACTGAGTCCCTGAGCGAGACCCCCAACATTGTAAAAGGCCGAAATATAGTGGACTATATGGGCTTTAATCTCCACAAGGTCCGTTAGCGTCCACGATTTAATTGTGGCCACAATCAAAATTTTTAAATCGCCAGATGTATCAAAATCTGATACTGATACAAATTAAAATCGCCAAGACCAAGTCCCTGAGCGAGACCCACAAAATTGTAAAAAGCCAAAATATAGTGGACTATATGGGCTTTAATCTCTATAAGGTCCGTTAGCGTCCACGATTTAATTGTGGCCACAATCAAAATTTTAAAATCCCCAATTGTACTAAAATCTGATACCCGGCAAACTAAGTTCGCTAAAACTGAGTCCCTGAGCGAGACCCCCAAAATTGTTAAAGGCCGAAATATAGTGGACTATATGGGCTTTAATCTCCACAAGGTCCGTTAGCGTCCACGATTTAATTGTGGCCACAATCAAAATTTTTAAATCGCCAGATGTATCAAAATCTGATACCCGGCAAATTAAAATCGCCAAGACCAAGTCCCTGAGCGAGACCCCCAAAATTGTAAAAAGCCAAAATATAGTGGACTATATGGGCTTTAATCTCTATAAGGTCCGTTAGCGTCCACGATTTAATTGTGGCCACAATCAAAATTTTAAAATCCCCAATTGTACTAAAATCTGATACCCAGCAAACTAAGTTCGCCAAAACTGAGTCCTTGACCGAGACCCCCAAAATTGTAAAAGGCCGAAATATAGTGGATTATATGGGCTTTAATCTCTATAAGGTCCGTTAGCGTCCACGATTTAATTGTGGCCACAATCAAAATTTTAAAATCCCCAATTGTACCAAAATCTGATACCCGGCAAACTAAGTTCGCCAAAACTGAGTCCCTGAGCGAGACCCCCAAAATTGTAAAAAGCCAAAATATAGTGGACTATATGGGCTTTAATCTCTTTAAGGTCCGTTAGCGTCCACGATTTAATTGTGGCCACAATCAAAATTTTAAAATCCCCAATTGTACTAAAATCTGATACCCTAACTAACTAAGTTCGCCAAAACTGAGTCCCTGAGCGAGACCCCCAAAATTGTAAAAAGCCGAAATATAGTGGACTATATGGGCTTTAATCTCTATAAGGTTCGTTAGCGTCCACGATTTAATTGTGGCCACAATCAAAATTTTAAAATCCCCAATTGTACCAAAATCTGATACCCGGCAAACTAAGTTCGCCAAAACTGAGTCCCTAAGCGAGAACCCCAAAATTAAAAAAGGCCGAAATATAGTGGACTACATGGGCTTTAACCTCTATAAGGTCCGTTAGCGTCCACGAATTAATTGTGGCCACAATCAAAATTTTTAAATCCCCAATTGTACCAAAATCTGATACCCTGCAAACTAAGTTCGTCAAAACTGAGTCCCTGAGCGAGACCCCCAAAATTGTAAAAGGCCGAAATATAGTGGACTATATGGGCTTTAATCTCCACAAGGTCCGTTAGCGTCCACGATTTAATTGTGGCCACAATCAAAATTTTTAAATCGCCAGATGTATCAAAATCTAATACCCGGCAAATTAAAATCGCTAAGACCAAGTCCCTGAGCGAGACCCCCAAAATTGTAAAAAGCCAATATATAGTGGACTACATGGGCTTGAATCTCTATAAGGTCCGTTAGCGTCCACGATTTAATTGTGGCCACAATCAAAATTTTAAAATTCCCAATTGTACTAAAATCTGATACCCGGCAAACTAAGTTCGCCAAAACTGAGTCCCTGAGCGAGACCCACAAAATTGTAAAAAGCCGAAATATAGTGGACTATATGGGCTTTAATCTCTATAAGGTCCGTTAGCGTCACAGACCATATAGACATGCAACACGAGTGATTATTTTGGTACTTTCAATATGGACGCATGCAAAATACTACTAAATTTACTTCTCTGCCTAGAATACGTGTGCCTGTACGTGTGAGCTTTTGCATCTGTATTTTCGTTGTTTGTTTACGTTTTGTATGAAACGTCAAAAGTTACACGCGCGTGCCGTCACTAATACATAAACATGTGCGAAACTTATTCGTTTCACCCCTATGGTTAGCGTCCACGATTTAATTGTGGCCACAATCAAAATTTTAAAATCCCCAATTGTACCAAAATCTGATACCCGGCAAACTAAGTTCGCCAAAACTGAGTCCCTAAGCGAGACCCCCAAAATTATAAAAGGCCGAAATATAGTGGACTACATGGGCCTTAATCTCTTTAAGGTCCGTTAGCGTCCACGATTTAATTGTGGCCACAATCAAAATTTTAAAATCCCCAATTGTACCTAAATCTGATACCCCGCAAACTAAGTTCGTCAAAACTGAGTCCCTGAGCGAGACCCCCAAAATTGTAAAAGGCCGAAATATAGTGGACTATATGGGCTTTAATCTCCACAAGGTTCGTTAGCGTCCACGATTTAATTGTGGCCACAATCAAAATTTTTAAATCGCCAGATGTATCAAAAGCTGATACCCGGCAAATTAAAATCGCCAAGACCAAGTCCCTGAGCGAGACCCCCAAAATTGTAAAAAGCCAAAATATAGTGAACTATATGGGCTTGAATCTCTATAAGGTCCGTTAGCGTCCACGATTTAATTGTGGCCACAATCAAAATTTTAAAATCCCCAATTGTACTAAAATCTGATACCCGGCAAACTAAGTTCGCCAAAACTGAGTCCCTGAGCGAGACCCCCAAAATTGTAAAAGGCCGAAATATAGTGGATTATATGGGCTTTAATCTCTATAAGGTCCGTTAGCGTCCACGATTTAATTGTGGCCACAATCAAAATTTTAAAATCCCCAATTGTACCAAAATCTGATACCCGGCAAACTAAGTTCGCCAAAACTGAGTCCCTGAGCGAGACCCACAAAATTGTAAAAAGCCAAAATATAGTGGACTATATGGGCTTTAATCTCTATAAGGTCCGTTTGCGTCCACGATTTAATTGTGGCCACAATCAAAATTTTAAAACCCCCAATTGTACTAAAATCTGATACCCGGCAAACTAAGTTCGCCAAAACTGAGTCCCTGAGCGAGACCCCCAAAATTGTAAAAGGCCGAAATATAGTGGACTATATGGGCTTTAATCTCTATAAGGTCCGTTTGCGTCCACGATTTAATTGTGGCCACAATCAAAATTTTAAAACCCCCAATTGTACTAAAATCTGATACCCGGCAAACTAAGTTCGCCAAAACTGAGTCCCTGAGCGAGACCCCCAAAATTGTAAAAAGCCGAAATATATTGGACTATATGGGCTTTAATCTCTATAAGGTCCGTTAGCGTCCACGATTTAATTGTGGCCACAATCAAAATTTTAAAATCCCCAATTGTACTAAAATCTGATACCCGGCAAACTAAGTTCGCAAAAACTGAGTCCCTGAGCGAGACCCCCAAAATTGTAAAAAGCCAAAATATAGTGGACTATATGGGCTTTAATCTCTATAAGGTCCGTTAGCGTCCACGATTTAATTGTGGCCACAATCAAAATTTTAAAATCCCCAATTGTACCAAAATCTGATACCCCGCAAACTAAGTTCGTCAAAACTGAGTCCCTGAGCGAGACCCCCAAAATTGTAAAAGGCCGAAATATAGTGGACTATATGGGCTTTAATCTCCACAAGGTCCGTTAGCGTCCACGATTTAATTGTGGCCACAATCAAAATTTTTAAATCGCCAGATGTATCAAAATCTGATACCCGGCAAATTAAAATCGCCAAGACCAAGTCCCTGAGCGAGACCCCCAAAATTGTAAAAAGCCAAAATATAGTGGTCTATATGGGCTTTAATCTCTATAAGGTCCGTTAGCGTCCACGATTTAATTGTGGCCACAATCAAAATTTTAAAATCCCCAATTGTACCAAAATCTGATACCCGGCAAACTAAGTTCGCCAAAACTGAGTCCCTGAGCGAGACCCCCAAAATTGTAAAAGGCCGAAATATAGTGGACTATATGGGCTTTAATCTCTATAAGGTCCGTTAGCGTCCACGATTTAATTGTGGACACAATCAAAATTTTTAAATCGCCAGATGTATCAAAATCTGATATCCGGCAAATTAAAATCGCCAAGACCAAGTCCCTGAGCGAGACCCCCAAAATTGTGAAAAGTCGAAATATAGTGGACTACATGGGCCTTAATCTTTACCAGGTCCGATAGCGTCCACGTTTTAATTGTGGCCGCAATCAAAATTCTAAAATCGCCAGCTGAAAAAAAATCAAAAATTATCACATAATGTCAAAATCGCGTTTAACAATATAAAAATTAATTTTTGAATTTTAATTTTATTTTTAATTTAATTAATTGTTTTTGGGTACAATATTACTTGAAAAATGTTAATTAAAGGTTTTTTAGAGCATGTGGAACGTATTTTAGCCGAGACCACAACCATTTATATGTAGAACTCATTTTAGCAAAGTTCACAACAAAGAATTTAACTAAAAGAATTTATCTTCACACCCTTCTATTTTTTGACCATTGACCTTTGACCTCGATGAGCCTCGTGTTAACGTTGTCCGATTTGGCTGAAATTTTTAGCATAGCATTTTTAGACCAAATGTAATAAAAATTAGGGGTGCACTCCTTCAAATTCGAAGTTTTGCAAAATAGCTGCCACCCTAATGTTGGTACTTGTTTAAATACCATTTGGTATTTACGTTCACATATGTCAACATATGTCAAAGCATTTTGTATTTTTAGGTTATGTTGAATGCAATACAATTTTGGAGGTGTCCTCACATTTTCGTTCATAACTTTTTAACCGCTGAACCGATATCGCTCAATTGCAATACCAAACTTCTCGGGAGAACTTCCAATAAATACGTAAAGTTTCAGTCACCTCCGTGTAATATTTTGGCCGTGATCACCATTTCCACAGACAGACAGACAGACGGACATCGCTAGAATGTCTTAAAATCGATCGGTGATCATGAATATACAGTGGGCGACAATACATTGGAAACTTCTTTATAGTAGATGAAATTAACAAAACTAAACGTTATAATTATCAAACAAGTATTATAAAAAAAATTTATGTAGGTAATTTATCAAGCTTTAATTTAAGCTTAATAGCGTCCAGATTGGGAAAATAATGAATGTGTTACGAGGGTCGATGTGGAAAATGAAAAAATTTATAGACATTTTTCAGAACATTTTTAAAAAATATTTCGAAATCGATTTTTTCCAAGTTAAAACATTAGAAATTTAAAAAAAAGTCCAATACTTTTTATTCAGTGATCAAATAATTTTTCCAACAACCCAAACAAACAGTGGAATTTTTTAAGTATAGTAGCAAAAATCCACATTTTTTGACCTCCAATTCGTTTGACCACCAATTTTATGTTAACAAAGAAAAATTAAGATCATCTTAATATATCCTTAGCATATACTTAAGTGTACTAAAAATAATAAACAATAACATCTTTTCTTTGTTTACAAAAAATTGGTGGTCAAAAGAATTGGAGGTCAAAAAAAGTGGATTTTAGCTACTGTACTTTAAAAATTCCACTGTTTGTTTGGGTTGCTGGAAAAATTATTTGATCGCTGAGTAAAAACTATTGGACATTTTTTTAAATTTCTAATGTTTTAACTTGGAAAAAATCGACCCGGAAATATTTTTAAAAATGTTCTGAAAAATGTCTATACATTTTTTTCTTTTTCACATCGACCCGCTATTAAGCTTAAATTAAAGCTTGATAAATTACCTACATAGCATTTTTTTATAATACTTGTTTGATAATTATAACGTTTAGTATTGTTAAATTTGTCTTTAACAAATTTCAACTACTATAAAAAAGTTTCCAATGTATTGTCGCCCACTGTATATACTTTAAGGGGCCCCATACCGATATTTCGATGAGTTACTAACGGAATGACAAACTTATAAATACCCCCTATCACTAAGTGGAGGGTATAAAAACCTCAATTATTATTCGAAAAAAATAAATTGTTATTCGAAATGATCACTAGAAATTCGAAGAATATCAATTGTTTTTTTGACATATATCAATTGTATTTCAAAAAACATAAATTTTAATTTAAAATAGATCAATTGTTATTCAAGTCTCAATTTTTGAGGCATTTTTGTTTAAGAAAAATTCTCAGATTCTGAGAAATTTTTCTTATATAAAAAGATTCAGGTTCTGAAAGTTTCTATGTAAAAAATATCTCAGTACCTGAGGTTTTTTTATTGGAAAAATGTCCCAATATCTGAGACTTTTTTTATAGAAAATTTGTCTCAGAATATAAGATTTTATCTATAGGAAATATGTCTCAGAATCTGAGAATTTTTCTATACCGAAAAGGTCTCAGAATCTGAAAATTTTTAAAAAAGAAAAATGTCTCGGAATCTGACACTTTTTCTTGAAGAAAAATGTTTTGGAATCTGAGATTTTTCTATAGGAAAAATCAGAAATTTTCAAGGAAATACGTCTCAGAATCTAAGATTTTTTCTATAGGAAAAATGCCTCAGTATCTGTGGCTTTTTCTATAGGAAAAATGTCTCAGTGTCTGAGGCTTTTTCTATAGGAAAAATGTCTCAGTATAAGAGACTTTTTCTATGGGAAAAATGTCTCAGTATCTGTGAATTTTTCTAAACAAAAAAGGTCACAGAATCTGAAACTTTTTCTTTAGAAAAAAAGGTCTCAAAATTTGAGACTTTTTCTATAAGAAAAATGTCTCAGAATCTAAGATTTTTTTCTGTATGAAAAATTTTACTTTTTCAATAGGAAATATGTCTCAGAATCTGAAACTTTTTCTATAGGAAAAAGGTCTCAGAAACTGAGACTTTTTCTATAGGAAAAATTTTTCAGAATCTGATACTTTTTTTATTGGAAAATGTATCAGAAGCTGAGACTTTTTCTTATGGAAAATTGTTCCAGAATCTGAGACTTTTTTTAAGGAAAATTGTCTCAGAATCTGAGACTTTTTCTACGAAAAATATCTCTAGAATTTGAGACATTTTCTGTGGGAAAAATGTCGCACTGTCCAAGACTTTTTCTATAGAAAAAATATCTCAAAAAATGCCTCAGAATCTGAGACCTTTTCTATAGGAAAAATGTCTTAGAATCTGAGAATTCTTCTTTCGGAAAAATGTCTAAGAATATGAGACTTTTTCTATAGGAAAAATTTCTAAGAATCTGAGACTTTTTCTTTAAGAAAAATATTCTATGGGGAAAATTCTATAGTAAATAAAACTCAAAAAAATGCCTCAGAATCTGAGACTTTTTCAATAGGAAAAATTTCAAAAAATCTGAGACTTTTTCTATAGGAAAAAATTTTTAGAATCTGAGACTTCTTCTATAGGAAAGATGCCTCAGAATGTGAGACGTTTTTTATATGAAAAATGTTTCACATTTTTCTTCTAGAAAAAGTCTCAGATTCTAAGGCATTTTTCTTCTAGAAAAAGTCTCAGATTCTGATAAAAAAAGTCTCAGATTCTGAGACATTTTTCTTCTAGAAAAAGTCTCAGATTCTGATAGAAAAAGTCTCAGATTCTGAGACATTTTCTTATAGAAAAAGCCCCAGATGCTGAGACATTTTTCTTATAGAAAAAGCCTCAGATTCTGAGACATTTTTCTTATAGAAAAAGCCCCAGATTCCGAGACATTTTTCTTATAGAAAAAGCCCCAGATTCTGTGACATTTTTCTTATAGAAAAAGCCCCAGATTCTGAGACATTTTTCTTATAGAAAAAGTCTCATATTCTGAGACATTTTTCTTATAGAAAAAGTCTCAGATTCTGAGACATTTTTCTTGTAGAAAAAGTCTCAGATTCTGAGACATTTTTCTTGTAGAAAAAGTCTCAGATTCTGAGAAAGAAAAAATGTCTCATATTCTGAGACATTTTTCTTATAGAAAAAGTCTCAGATTCTGAGACATTTTTCTTGTAGAAAAAGTCTCAGATTCTGAGACATTTTTCTTGTAGAAAAAGTCTCAGATTCTGAGACATTTTTCTTATAGAAAAAGTCTCAGATTCTGAGACATTTTTCTTATAGAAAAAGTCTCAGATTCTGAGACATTTTTCTTATAGAAAAAGTCTCAGATTCTGAGAAATTTTTCTTATAGAAAAAGTCTCAGATTCTGAGACATTTTTCTTATAGAAAAAGTCTCAGATTCTGAGACATTTTTCTTATAGAAAAAGTCTCAGATTCTGAGACATTTTTCTTATAGAAAAAGTCTCAGATTCTGAGACATTTTTCTTATAGAAAAAGTCTCAGATTCTGAGACATTTTTCTTATAGAAAAAGTCTCAGATTCTGAGAAATTTTTCTTATAGAAAAAGTCTCAGATTCTGAGACATTTTTCTTATAGAAAAGGTCTCAGATTCTGAGACATTTTTCTTATAGAAAAAGTCTCAGATTCTGAGACATTTTTCTTATAGAAAAAGTCTCAGATTCTGAGACATTTTTCTTATAGAAAAAGTCTCAGATTCTGAGACATTTTTCTTATAGAAAAGGTCTCAGATTCTGAGACATTTTTCTTATAGAAAAAGTCTCAGATTCTGAGACATTTTTCTTATAGAAAAAGTCTCAGATTCTGAGACATTTTTCTTATAGAAAAAGTCTCAGATTCTGAGACATTTTTCTTATAGAAAAAGTCTCAGATTCTGAGACATTTTTCTTATAGAAAAAGTCTCAGATTCTGAGACATTTTTCTTATAGAAAAAGTCTCAGATTCTGAGACATTTTTCTTATAGAAAAAGTCTCAGATTCTGAGACATTTTTCTTATAGAAAAAGTCTCAGATTCTGAGACATTTTTCTTATAGAAAAAGTCTCAGATTCTGAGACATTTTTCTTATAGAAAAAGTCTCAGATTCTGAGACATTTTTCTTATAGATAAAGTCTCAGATTCTGTGACATTTTTCTTATAGAAAAAGTCTCAGATTCTGAGACATTTTTCTTATAGAAAAAGTCTCAGATTCTGAGACATTTTTCTTATAGAAAAAGTCTCAGATTCTGAGACATTTTTCTTATAGAAAAATTCTCAGATTCTGAGATATTTTTCTTATAGAAAAAGTCTCAGATTCTGAGACATTTTTCTTATAGAAAAAAGTCTCAGATTCTGAGATATTTTTCTTATAGAAAAATTCTCAGATTCTGAGACATTTTTCTTATAGAAAAAGTCTCAGATTCTGAGACATTTTTCTTATAGAAAAAGTCTCAGATTCTGAGACATTTTTCTTATAGAAAAAGTCTCAGATTCTGAGACATTTTTCTTATAGAAAAAGTCTCAGATTCTGAGACATTTTTCTTATAGAAAAAGTCTCAGATTCTGAGACATTTTTCTTATAGAAAAAGTCTCAGATTCTGAGACATTTTTCTTATAGAAAAAGTCTCAGATTCTGAGACATTTTTCTTATAGAAAAAGTCTCAGATTCTGAGACATTTTTCTTATAGAAAAAGTCTCAGATTCTGAGACATTTTTCTTATAGAAAAAGTCTCAGATTCTGAGACATTTTTCTTATAGAAAAAGTCTCAGATTCTGAGATATTTTTCTTATAGAAAAATTCTCAGATTCTGAGACATTTTTCTTATAGAAAAAATCTCAGATTCTGAGACATTTTTCTTATAGAAAAAGTCTCAGATTCTGAGACATTTTTCTTGTAGAAAAAGTCTCAGATTCTGAGACATATAAAAAAAATAAATTCTTTTTAGTTCCTTCATTGCTTTAAATAAAGTGCAACTGTTTTGGAAATATAAAATGTGCAGCAACAACAAAAACTGTAAACAATTGAGGAATGTTTGCTTTTGTTTTGCGGTATAATGTAAAGATATTGTTGTTGTTGCTGTTTATATTGTTGTTGCTGCTGTTCTTAATGCAATTTAAAATTCAATCATAAAATAACATGCAACGTTTTTAAGATTTACACACAGTTTTTTTTATGATTTTTTTGTTATTAATTATAAAAAAAAATACACCTTTATTTGTTTATTAGCAAATAAAAAAACTTAAAGAACATTATTAAACAAAAGAATTATTAAAAAAACACTTACAAAATTTTTGTTGTTTGATTATTTGTTTAATGAAGCATAATTTTTATTTTTCAAAATTTTTTAGTTGTTTTTTTTTATTAAACTACACCTCAAAATTTTTTATTTATTTTTTTAAATTTATTTTTTTTAATTTTTTTTAACAAAATAATTCTTGTTTTACACTTTTTTTGTTGTTTTGTTTTACTTAAAAATTCACTTCAAACACTATCAAAAAAAAAACACTTGTCTTCTGCTTCTCCTATTTTGCTTGTTTCTCCTTTCTTCTTCCCTTTTTTTCTTGCATTTATTCTCTTTTCATTCACTAAATACAACAAAATTTCATTTTCTTCTTTATTGAATTAAATATTTAACGAGATTTTGATTCGTTTTTTTTTTGCAATTTTATTGGAAATTCAATTTTTACACATTAAAAAGAACATCAAAACAAATTTATTTGTTACGGTTTTCTATTAATTTTCAAAACGATTTTTTTTTTGTTTTACTTAAAGTAAAATTAAATTTTTTTTAGTAATTTACTACACTCACGTTTAGGTTTTTTTTTTGTTTATTAAACATTTACACTCACACACACGCGACTTTATTTAAGAACCGCACGCGACGACTTCTCAACGTAAACTGCTGTTTTAGTAGTTTTTGGCTGAACATTCAGAAAAACAAAACAACAAAATGTTTGCTGTGTTTGACGATGTTGTTGTTGTTGTTGGGGATTGCACACACAGTGCACCAGCTCTACATACCGAGTACAATTTGCAAAAACAACAACAACAACAACAACAAAAAACACATAAACCCACAGCAGCAAAACCGGCTTATTTTTTTTGTTTTTTATTTCATTTTCCCCACTATCCCCCCTTTGAATTTAATTCAAATGTTTGTGTGTATTTTATTTTTGTTTCTTTTTTGGTTTTGTTTGATGTGTGTACTGTGTAGTTGTTTTTGGTTGTTCGTACAATTTGTTTAGTTGCACGTTTTGTCGTAACCACTAACTTACTGTGTTGGAAAGTGTTTGAATGAAACAAAATCGTTAAGGCGATGGCGACAAAATCAATTGTTTTAAATGAAGACAAGTGCAGCTACAAGTACATATTTCGGGAGTAGATTAAGCAATTAATATAATGGAAAACCATACGCCCTGGTGGCCAAAATTACTATATTAATATTATATCGTACATGGGGGCGTATGAGTGTCCTCAGTCCCCCGAAATGATTTCACAAATTTCAAGATTTGGCATCAAATAACAAATACAATTTAAAACAAGTAGAAAAGTTAAATTCGACTTTGCCGAATCTATGAATACCCTCCACAATGCATTTTTTTAAAGGGTAGTACATTTTTTAACGTGAAAAAATTAACAATTTTGATTAGAAATATTTTATTTTGAGTAAAAAACTATTTTTTTGTCATTAAAAAAAAAAAAAAATAAAATTACTATTTTTTTTTTTGAGTGTAAAATTTTTTTCGAGTGTAATATTTTTTTTACTGTAAAAATATTTCTGAGTGAATGCACGTACGTATGTACACAAAATATTCTCATTTTTGTAAAAAAATAAAAACAAAATTTTTTGAGTGTAAAATTTTTTTTGAGTGTAAAATTTTTTTTAAATGTAAAATTTTTTTCGAGTGTAATTTTTAAGTTACCAATGCTTTTAAAACTAAACAAGTTTAAAAAGCATTGCATTAAAATTAAACAAGTTTGAGAAGCATTGTTTAGTTACCACCAATGCTTTTAAAACTTGTAAAAACACGTGGCATTTTAGATACTACTAATCTGAAATTCAGGGTTTTGCTTATAACTTTTGAACGACTGGACCGATTGAGCTGAAATTTAATACCATATAGACCCGGGGAACGGCAAAGATACATGCCAAGCTTCAGTAGTCTCATTATTGTCTTTCGAAAGTTATCGTGTTTTTTATATCGTAAATTCGCGAAACACCCTTGCCGAAATTTACTCTTTTGCTCATAACTTTTGAACCACTGGACCGATTTGGCTGGATTGCAATACCAACCTGACCAGGTAAATGGCAAACATATATGCCAAACTTCAGTAGCCTCTGTAAAGTCTTTCAAAAGTTAGCGTGTTTTCTACGGACGGACAGACAGACAGACAGACGGACGGACGGACGGACATCGCTAGATCGATTTGGTCCTAGACCAATATTTCGAGGTGTTACAAACGGAATGACAAACTTAAATATACCCTCTATCACTAGAGTGGAGGGTATAAAAAAAACTTCTTAAAAAAAATATAAAACCATTTGGGAATCTAAAATTTTTTCTGAAGGAAGAGGTTGTCTCAAAATCTAAAAATTTGTCTGTCAGAATTTGAAACTTTTCAAGATCCTAATGGAAAAATGTCTCAGAATCTGAATCTTTATGTGCTCAAAAAAATGGATCAAATTGTAATTAAAACGTAGAATCTGAGATTATTTCTATAATAGAAATGTCTCAGAACCTGAGACTTTTTCTATAAGGAAAATGTCGCAGAATCTGAGACTTTTTCTATAAGAAAAATGTCGCAGAATCTGAGACTTTTTCTATAAGTAAAATGTCGGAGAATCTAAGACTTTTTCTATAAGAAAAATGTCTCAGAATCTGAGACCTTTTCTAAAAGAAAAATGTCTCAGAATCTGAGACTTTTGCTATAAGAAAAATGTCTCAGAGTCTGAGACTTTTTTTATAAGAAAAATGGTTGCAGAATCTGAGACTTTTTCTATAAGAAAAATGTCGCAGAGACTTTTTCTGTAAGAAAAATGTCGCAGACTTTTTCTATAAGAAAAATATCTCAGAGTTTTTCTATAAGAAAAGTGTCTCAGACTTTTTCTATAAGAAAAATGTCTCAAAATCTGCGACTTTTGCTATAAGAAAAACTATGAAAAATTAAGGCTCAGTTTCTGAGACATTTTTCAATAAGAAAAATATCTCACAGCTGATTTCCGTGGAAAAGTGTTGTCAAAACAATCCGCATTGGTTTCATAAATGCTCCAATAATCTGATTAAGTTTCATTTAGTTCTAGAAACAGACGTTCGTAAACAAATTTAAAAATATGTAAATTTTTTGTTAAAAAAAAACTTTAAAAAATTTGTTGGCCCCCTGCGAAATAAAATCCTGGATACGCCCCTGAGTGTCCTTTTATATTAGCCCTGTTTTTTTTCAGACCGGATTAAGATTAAGATTAACTTTTTTTAGTTAAAAAATGGGTCACATCAAGTCCAGAATTTGTTTTTATATTTTTTTCCTGAATCTACATCTAATTAGAAATAGTATAAATAAATCTGAGTTAATCCTAGGATTCAACTAAATTTAATTTTCTTAACATTTAAATTTAATTTTCTTAACATTTTGGACAAAGCTTAATTTTTTTTCTGTTTATACTTACTAATTGTATGTAATTTCAGAAAAAAGTTATAAAAAAAAATCTGGACTTGATTTTACCCATTTTTTAGATAAATAAAGTTAATCCTAATCTTAATCTGGTCTGAAAAAAAACAGGGCTATTAATTGCTGGATCCACGGATGAGTATACAGTGGAGGATTTTATAATAACTAAATAGAAATAATCACGGCACGGTGACGATTGCCGTTGTTAGAGAAAATATTCTCGAAACATTGACGGTGACATTAAAAATTGCCATTTGTGTGTTAAGTGGTGCCGATTTTTGTTAAAAAAGTCGAAGTACCAACATAGGCGTAGAAAACCCTGTCTGGGGGGGGCTAAGCCCCCCATCCACAATTTTTTTTTTTTAATATTTTAATGATTTTATTAATTTTTGCAACAATAAATAATAATATGTAATATGTAATGAGTCTTTAGGACTCGTTATGATTATTCAATGAGTCTTAAGGACTCGTAATGATTATTATATAAGATCTAATAGTTTTTTCCATTGAAAAATAGTCTGAATTATTGAAAAAAGTTCTTATATGAATCTGATGTTTTTGTCAGTAATAAAAACTTTACCGAATCTTAGGGTTTTACCTTCAGGAAAACATTTTAAATTCTTTGATTTAAAAAAGTTTCTAAATTCTAAGGGTGTTTTTTATAGACAAAAGTTATTGAAAGAAAGAATCTGAGAATTTTGACTAACAATCATCAACTTTTGCAATCATCAGAACTTTTTCTTGAAAAAAATCATAGTAATCTAATGATTTTACTATAGAAAAAACATTAAAAATCTTTCATTCTCAAAACATATCTAGGAGTTCTAAATTTCCGAAAAATCTACAGAATCAAAATTTAAAAAAAAAAATTATGAATTTTTAACCGCTTTCGGGGGCATTCGTTTCTAGGACACCTAGACGCATGTTAAAGGGAACGCTTCAGGAATAGGTCTGGGTTTTTCTATTAAAAAAAAATACAAAAAAATTAAAAAAAAATCTAGGGGGGCTTTAGCCCCCCCCCCCCCCCAGAAATGTTGGCTTCCTACGCCAATGAGTACAAAAAATCGCTAAAATTTTTATAAATACAGTCGAGCCCGGTTATAACGAGCCCCGCGGGACCAGTAAAAATAGTTCGTTATAAGCGAAGTTCGCTATAAGCGGGGTATATTTTTTATCAACCTAGTTTTATTTCCAAAAAAATAAATCCAATTTTGTTTTATTTGATGTTTTTTAGAAAATAATCTACTTATTGAGAAGAAATCAATAAAAATATAAATAAATTTTATCGAAATTATAACATAAACCAAAAATTTCCAACCTTTTGTGAGTGTGATAAACATGATTGCCACACATTACAAAATATTTCTGGGAGTTCCTTATAAAAAGGTAAATTCACACGAAATACTGTTCCATACCATAATAAGCAGTTCGTTTTAACCGAGGATTCGTTATAACCAAGTTCGTTATAAAAGAAGTATTTTGTGTGAAAATTGATGTTAAAACGTCTGGACTTTAGAATTAGTTCGTTAGAACCAAGAATTCGTTATAACCGAGTTCGTTATAACCGAGTTTAACTGTAGTAAGATTCGAATGAATATTTGCAACCATGCATTATTTTCTCTGCTGAATCCCTTAATTAAGAATACATATTTTAAAATGGCGGATTCAATATGGAGGCTATGTACAATTTTTTTAATAAAAGTGCTATTTTAATCGTGTATCGGTTGCTTTAACGACCAGTACAAAAATAAAATATGAGCAAATCCATGGAAAATTTAACAACACTCAAAATAATACCTTAGTAGATTTACTAATTTTTTTTGCTAATGCTAGTAAGCTAACATTTAGCAAATTTTTAGTTAAGATTAGCATGTTAGCAAAAATAAATTGTAAACTTTATTTAGCGCAGTAGCAATTTTAAACAAAATTTAAACAAATTTTTTTTGCTAAATTTAAAATTGAGTTGACCAAATTTTTACAAGCTTTTTTGCTAGTATTAGTAAAAATAAATTGTATTTTTTTTTTTTTTTTTTAAGAAGAAAACTTAAAATGGCGCTAACTCAGAAACTAAGCCGACACAACAAAATGTCCAAAAGCATTTTTTTTAGCTCTCAACACGTAGAACAAAACCGCAAAATAACCAAAAGCTCTTTTTGAAGTTATCGAGTTTTTTAATTCTCAAAACACCAGTGGTCCCCTAAAATCACGTATCTCAAAAACTAAGCAAGGTAGAGCGAAACGGACACAAATTTTGGATCAAACACTATGACGATTTTTAAGGAACCCAACAAGGTCTAGGCCCATCGGGGTCTGGAGCTATCCGATCCGAAACCAATGGGGTCCTCAAATGTATATGAACTAACTTGAAATAAAAAAAAATGTCAGTTAACTAATTTTTGGCAAAACATTTTTGCTAACTTTACCAAAAAAATTGTGGGTTCAAAATAAGCAAATTTTCTTGTAGGTTTACAAGCTTTTTTTTTTTTTGCTAACATTACAGTTTTTTTTTAGTGTAGCGGATAACCAATTTTTTCAACTTTAGTTTATTTAAAAGAGCTTTATTAAAGATTAAAAACCATTTTTCTATTAATACTTTGGAAGATATGGGCGTTTAAAAAATAGTTTTTTGCGATATTGACTTTTAAACACTCAGGCAGAAAAATACGGACGAGAGAGCGCTCGCAAAGTACCTTTAATGGTCGCTTATGTGCTGGGAAAGCATCACAGCTTAGTACTCTCCCAGCGTCCAAAATGATAACTACGGTAAACGGTATGCCTTTGCTATTTAAAAACGCTTTGACAGCGCTTTAAAACCAAAAAATATGGTAATATTCAATCACTTTTAGAACAAAAAAAAGTACTATCTAATTTGTCTAATTGTAAAGGCTGAGTTAGGCACCCGTAACCTTAAACTAGCGTAGCGTAGAGAGTTTTTCGTTATATGAGAACAAATGAGAGCAGTTATTCTTCTTTGCAGACGTCTACGTGATTTTCTATTTGATTTTGATCGCTACGCTACGTTAGGGGAGAGTTACGGGTAGCTAACTCAGCCTTAAGTCCGGAAGACACACATTTTTTTGTTGATTACACTGCGTGACAAAACTAACCACTATTTTAGAAAACAAGAGGTACGACCATCATTTCAATATATTTCGGACATGCTGAATCGAATGGCGTACTCCGTTTTTTGATGTATGGTACAGTTTTCTTGTAAAATGTCATTAAAGATTGGCTGATTTTCAGCTGCTTTTTTAACAAAAAAAATTCCAAAGCTAATGATTTTTAAATTTTATGGCATGGAAAACAAAGATATAACTTGTAGCAATATTTCTAATATAAATTTGGTTTAAAGCTTTTCATCTTAACCCCTTTAATTCGCGGATTTCTTCATTTTTTTAAGTTTTCGCGAAATTAACCGCTAAATTGGTCTCTGATAAAAAACTTGCATTTTGTGAATCATAAAGGCGTCCATGACACTACGAATAGTGGACAAAAAACATCTATGTTATATGGACCATCATAAAGAAAATCGCGAAAAACCGTTTTTTTGTATATGGCAGGATCACTTTAGGAGATGATTTGAGGCTTCATCTTTTAGTATATAATGTGGGAACCTTAAACAATGAACTGACCCAAAATTTGTCCAAAAAAGTTTTCATTTGCAAAAGTTATCTTAACAAAAACTGTTATTTCAGTGTTTGCGATACAATAATTATAGTTTTTGTTAAGATAACTTTTGCAAATGAAAACTTTTTTGGACATATTTTGGGTCAGTTCATTGTTTAAGGTTCCCACATTATATACTTAAAGATGAAGCCTCAAATCATCTCCTAAAGTGATGCTACCATATACAAAAAAACGGTTTTTCGCGATTTTCTTCATGATGGTCCATATAACATAGATGTTTTTTGTCCACTATTCGTAGTGTCATGGACGCCTTTATGATCCACAAAATGCAAGTTTTTATCAGAGACCAATTTAGCGGTTAATTTCGCGAAAACTTAAAAAAATGAAGAAATCCGCGAATTTAAGGGCTTAAGATAAAAAGCTTTAAACCAAATTTATATTAGAAATATTGCTACAAGTTATATCTTTGTTTTCCATGCCATAAAATTTAATATTCATTAGCTTTGGAATTTTTTTTGTTAAAAAAGCAGCTGAAAATCAGCCAATCTTTAATGACATTTTACAAGAAAACTGTACCATACATCGAAAAACGGAGTACGCCATTCGATTCAGCATGTCCGAAATATATAGAAATGATGGTCGTAACTCTTGTTTATTTTTTAGTGTTCCGCAGTGTTATTTGAGTAAAGAAATTCATTAAATTAGGACAAACAAGTGAGAGTGTTAAATTCGGCTGTGCCGAATCTATTATACCCTCCAAAATGTAAAAAAAATTAAAAACAAAAATTTGTCAGGGGCGTTTCTTTTTTTTTTTTGGGGGGGGGGGGGTCGATAGGGTCAGTGGGGGACGTTCCCATCGCGATAAATATACCAAATGTTTCATTTAATTAACAAAAATACAAAAAAAAACATGTAAAAAAGTGTATTTTTTTAGAGGTTGGTTTAGTTCTTCAAGGGGGAACTTTTTTCCCCCTGGTCCGATTTGGCCAATTTCCGAACTTAACCTGCCTAGGAACATAAGACACATTTGTGCCAAATTTGAAGGGTCTAGCTATTTTATTTTGTATCGTGTATCGTGTTAACTACAGGCGGACGGACGGACGGACGGACGGACAGACGGACGGACGGACGGACGGACGGACATCGCTAAAATGTCTTAGAATCGATCACTGATCAATAATATATATACTTTATGGGGTCCCCGACCGATATTTCGATGCGTTACACACGGAATGACAAAGTGAGTATACCCCCATACTGTAGTTGGAGGGTATAAAAATTGACTAATTTATTAGGATACAAAATTTTCCCGAAAAATATTTGCAAGTCCCAGACACATTTTTTTTTTTGGATTTATTTTTATACCTTATAGTTTATATCATGTTTGTAACTACCCGAAATAATGGTCCTAGAATCACTTTTTGAGTTTAATTAGCGACATCCGTCTGTCCGTCCGTCCATGTAAAAGGTGTAAACACGATACAGGTCGGAATTATCAATATATTTGTCTAAATTAAAAATTAAGCTTCTTTTGGCCAAGGATGAAGGATGAATTGGAAAATATCGGTCTATGTTTATACCTAGTCCACATAGAAACGTCCCCTTTAAATTTGGATTCAATGCCTGTAATATAATTGGTTTTCTTTAAATGATTTAACAGATAAACGTTTTGTCCCCCACTGCCCCCGCCAAAGCCCCGTCCCAAAAAAATACGCCCCTAATTTTTTTTTACATGTTGGAGGGTATAAAAGATTCGGCACAGTCGAATTTAACACTCTTACTTGTTGTATTCCGAAATTGTCGTTTTAAATTTTTAAGGAATCGTATCTGTTTGACTTGTAGTGTCTATACAAACGACCCTTTCGATATTCAAAATTTCAAAAATGGGAAATATTGAATTAAAATTTTGCAAATTTGATTATATTTCGAACATTTTTGTACTCACAAGGAAAGAGTTACTATTGTCACTAGAGTTTTTCTTTTCCCGGACTTTTTCATTTCCCGGAAAGCGGGATTCATTTTCAAATTTCCCGGGATCCCGGGAATTCCCGCAAAAACTAAAAATCCAAATTTTTTTTTGTCAAAAAAATATATAAAATGCTTAATGAATGCGATTACACCATTTATAATGTTTATACATCATCAAAATCTTATTTAGTACCTTTAAAACAAACAAAAAAAGAGTCAAATTTAAACTGTGATACCAAAAGAAAGAAAGTTCATCTGTGATATATTTTATTTTATTTTTATTATTTATTTTATTTATTTTTGTGTTTTATGTGGTACTTGTTGTATTGTTTAAAAACAAATTTATTTAATATTATAATGTAAAGATTATATATTCAATAAAATTTAAATCCCTGAGGAAGTTGAAAAAATTTCAACGAAACGTCGGAGGAGTAAAATTATAAATAAATAGTCTTTTATTTTTCATTTACTGTGACCTTGAAAGCCTGACTTAGATAATTCTAAGAAAAAACAACAAAAAAAAAATTAGTTCGAGAAAAAAAGTACAATTTTTGTTACACAGTTTTTATAAAAACACAGCCCAAATATGTCGAAGTCTTTTAAAAGTATTTTTAAGGGAATATGTTGTTTCACATCGCTTTATCTGTTTTAATAATAAAAATTCATCATTTATTCTAATTCATCTAAGTTCATTTTTACAATTAGTTATCAACGCTTTGTCTCTAAGTAAAACACAACGAAACTGATTCAGGAGTTTCTCAATTATGTCTCTGAAACTGAATGTAACTGTTTCAGAGAAATAAAATTATAAGAAAATTTTAAAAAATTATTAAAAAAATTTAAAAATATTTTAAAATTCTGGTTTCTAAAAGAAAAACCCGTTAATTTCAGAGTCATTTCTTACAGATTTTATATCAATTTATCGATTTAAAAAGAATCATGTCAAGAGATTTAAATATTTTCTAGAGAAACAAATAATCATACTGCAAATTTTTATAATGCAGGTCTCAGAAAGAAAATTTTTCAGCTTCTGAAAAAAAGTATCAGGTTTTGATAATTATATCCTATCGAAGAATTATATGTTGTGAGACTTTTTAAGTCTCAGATGTTATGATATTTTTTAGTTAGAAGGTCTCGCTTGGAATACTTTTTAAGTCCTCTTGGTACCTGCGTATGTTTCTGCCATAATTTTAATAAAATCTCTAAAAAATCACATACCAAATAATCAATATAAGTCGAAAAATCAACAATTCCAAAGAAATGAAAATTTCCGGGAATTCCCGCCCTATTTCCCGGGATTTCGGGATCGAAAATTTACGGGAATTCCCTGGAAAAACTCTAATTGTCACCTTTCGATTTTTATGGAATTGGGTTTTTTTGTAGAGCAGTAGCGCAATTCAATAACTTTTTAACGTCGAAAATCGGTAGTTATATTGTTAAAAATCCATAATTGTCTTTAAAAGCGGTTCTATAACATTTTTCTCCCGAATTTTGTCGTTATTGAAAATTGTTATTTTATCAACAAAAATTTTTCAGAAGTTAAAGTACACGAGATTTTTCGGTTCTCAATACAATTTCGAAATAAACAAATTTCCACTTAAAGAACTATCAAAGTCCTGCACTCAGACCCAGGGGACTTGAAAAAGCTTTTGTCTTTGTCAAATTTGTGATAGGTCATTGTGTCCGAGTGGAATGTCATGTGACCTACTAAGGACCGGGTGCTTATTCTGCAGAGATATAAAAAATATAAAAATTATTACGAAATTCAAAAAATTTTAATTACAAATTAATAATTAACATTGGCAAAGCGCTTGCAAAGCACTTTTTCACAAAAAATAAAGTGATTTGCCGAGACTTTTTCTTTGGAACGGTTGGCAGTTTCTGCCTGGCAAGTTTGATGGTAATTTTTGTGACCTTTTCGGCGAGACCTACATCCTTCGATTTTTTTTATTTTGTAGCACAGTGTTATCATCAGCTTATCTGAGTTTTTCTTGCGTTCGCATTTTAAAAATTTTGTGGCTATCGCCATCATTGTGCATATCCGATTTCAATATTTCTTCTTCCTTGTGTGCTGTGTCCATACTTTGAACTTTACATATCAGCTTTAGCTGTTGTTTTTGGAAGAGCATCTACACTATCCAACATTTTCTAGTTGTGCATTTTATAAATTATTTTTTTTTGAATAGTCGTCGTCTACTCATGTTTTAATTTAAAGTTTCTTTAGTTTGTTTCTAGTAGGGTGTTTGTGGTTTTTTCTTTACATAATTGTTGTTATTGTAGTTTTTCGATTTAACTATAGAAAAGAACAGCCTTCATGTTGTTGCTTTTAATCTTCTCTTCCTTTTCCTACATTTAGTTTTGGGTCGATAAATGTTTTTTCTTTTTTTGTATTTTTAGTTTTTGCCCAAACATCTTTTTTTAATGTTTGCTCTTGTATTCCTGTTATTTACTGTGGGCATGCATTTGTTTGACGCACACCAGGGATGGAAAATCGGAATTTTGAAATGGTACTGGAGCTCAACCAAAAAAGTACTTTTTCGCCCTCGACGGTACTAAAAAAATTAAAGTCCAGTTTCGGTACGACAAACTCCGTTCGTCTGCGACGAATAAGAAGAAACTAGGCATAATTCAATAGAAAAGTTCTTAAATTAAGGACATCCTTATTCATTTATATATTTTTTAGAGAAAACTTCAATTAAGGTTGGTTAAAATCAAAAATTTCATTTATTTGAAGCTTTTGAAACATTTTTCCAATGAAAATCGGTCGATTTTCGGATTTATTTTTTAGATTTGGTTGAATAATGTATAAAATCGTCTGGTATAGAAAAGGTACTAAATCAGTCGCGGGGGTACTACGGTATTTTTGAGAGTGAAAAAGTACTGAAAAAAGTACTAAAGTACTAACTTTTCCATCCCTGACGCACACAATCACTTTCGTGTTGTTGCTATTATTCTGTTTTTGCAGTAAATGTTTGTTTTTGTTTTTAGCTTTAGTAGTCTGCTTAAGTTCTATAGCTCTCACTAACTCTCAAAATGTTTGGACTTGATAAAAGTGACAACAATAAAACATTTCTGCAAATTCCCTACATTTTACTAAAATGATGTGGTTCGATTCAAACATGTATGAGTTCGAAGTGTTTCTGATAGGAAAAAATGTATTAAAAGAACCCAATTGGAATTTTATAAGAATATTTCAAGGCATAGAAAAATGAGTAAGAACAGAACAAACATAACACGGGGAACGGTTTCCAATTAGAATGCGAATCAGAACTTTTAAAAACTCAAACAAATTTTATCTAAGACCGACGCCAGACACCAGTTTTGTGCAGGAATAGAACAAGCACGGCACTGGAACGGTTTCTAATTAGAATGAGTTTTTCCACCTTTAAAAAATAGAACAAGTTTTATTTTATAACGGCGCAGGCCACCGGTTTTATCTGTCAAATCGTATGGAAAAGCCGTTCCGGGTGTGTTCTATTTCTACTCGTTATCAGTCAAATAGTATGGAAAATGTCATGCCGTGCTTGTTCTGTTCATACTTTAAGCAAAATCGATTTCGAAACCATCAATGGTTTTCAATAACAATGAAATAAAATTGTATTTGGAAATTAATCGTAATACCGTTGTGTTACCTATAAAAGAACGGGAAGAACAGATTAGGCGAGGAAACGATTGGAACGAATGCTCTATTGGCCTCATGCCAATGATGAATCTTTCAGAGTTCTGTATGAACGATTTTATTCCACTGACATCCATACCAGATTAACATATCAAGTCCGCAAGTATCAGGGTCCCAAAATGTTCGGCCCTCCGATGGGATTATGCCTAGGGTGACCATTTTTTTCTAAACTCAAATCAGTACTCCCAATTTTTTTATTTTTAGAAATAACTTTATGAAACTCTTTTTTATGGAAAAACGCTGATGATTTTTTCAGCATTCAAAAAATTCCGTTAAACTAACATGGGGACAATTAGTTTTTCAGTAAAACCAACTGCCCTAAACTGTTGTCGTTATTTGGCAGAGCCCACAGGTTTTGAATGTAATAATATTCCTCAGATTCTGAGGACTTTTCCCTTATGTCTTTTTCCTTTTAGGAAACTTCCCAGATAATATGCACATGATTCTTTAAATAGCCCTGATGCTCTGAGCGCTTTTTCCTATAAATTCTGATGACATTATCTCATTGAACATCTCAGAATTATTTGGATTCATGCAATTACATTATACATCTAAAAAATATAGAAAATTCATAATCCCATGTACTTTTCGTTATAAAAAAACCTGAAAGTGGGAATTTACACACAGACTTTTTTCCTTGATTTTTTTTCATTTCACTTTTGAAATTTTTTCGTTCTCTTCTCTTATTCTACTTCTTTTGCCCACAAACTCGAATGCAGTAGCAGACATGCATGGAAAAAAGTCCGTGTGTAAATTCCCACAAAGATTCTGTGCGCCTTTTCATGTAGGGAACCTCTTGATTCACGAACTCTAAGGTCCTTAGTATTAATTCATTATAAATTGTCTCATTGTCAGACTTAATTTATGAAAATTCAAGTTTTTGCACAGAATTTTCAAATAAAATTATTTTTTATGTTGAAATCTTCAAAGATCAGTACAATCAGTACATATTTCAAAAAAATAGTACAAATCAGCACAAAGTTTTTTGGTCAGTACACGTGATCAAAAATCAGTACATGTACTGATCAAGTCAGTACGAATGGACAGCCTACTTATGCCGGACATTGTCAGAGAAAATTCGGTGCCGCATTTCCTCCTCCACGTCCTGACATCCACCCGCCAATGTCGTTATGGAGGAATCCCATTCAACAGTCCGAAGCCCGCACTGTGCCCCTTAACGGCTGCTACTAGGTTCCGTTGCTTTTTTTGAAACACTCGAATGGTTTAACCCATACGCTGGCGATCAGTTGAGGGCCCCACAATTCTCGTGTTAGTTCACGTAATCTGCAATAGCGAACTCTCGCTCCACCGCTTACTCGCATTGTGCGGGATTTCAAGCGTATGATTGATCGTTAAAATGTAAATTCATCCCCAGCCTGACGAATTTATCGGCACATTCGGCATTCTTGGACAATTTTAGATGTGGTAGTTACACTCACCAGAGATTTAATAGCAGCTTGGTTTTCGGTGAAAACACATATATCCCTGAATGATATCCATTGGCACCCCATTCAATCCGCAGCCCATTCTATGGCCATGATCTCGCTCTGAAATATATGTACTCGAAAGGAAAGTCTGTTTTATATTAGTTGACTCATAAAAACACCACCCTTAACTTGGCCATCAAGTTTGAAGCCAGCAGTGAAAACCTTAAGTGTCTCATCAGGTATGTCGAGGTTCTCCGTCCAATCGGACCTGTTCGGAATCCTTGTCTTCAACACGGTTTCTAACAAGATTGTAGGGGTGCAATAGACATTGTTTGCTGCTGTACCGTTATACCCCAAGATTTTCGTATTTTTGTATGGTCTGTATGTCCATGTATTTATAGCCGCGAGACTTGTGGCTACTGTAGTAGCGCTTGTAGCTCAAATTTTTTTTTTTATTTTAAGTTTTCAAATTTGAATAATTTGAAACCGTAACGGTTATTTTGAATTGTCACGGTGTATTGGGTCCTTTTTAAAACGTCAAAAGGATTTCTATCTGTCAAAAAGGATAATGCCGTATGTGTCAAAAGTAAGTGACATTTCCTTAGAAAATTTGTATATGGTGTTGTATATGTATGTGTGGTATATAGCTGAATAAGCGGGATTTTCCAAATTTCTCAGGATTCCCAAAATTTTCCAAAGATTATGGGGTATAAAAAGGATTTCAAGATGGTGATTCGGCCTATTTTGCTGATCATCACCTTTAAGTGTTTTTTTTATCTGCTCCGCGCACAATTTTCGAAACCTCACAGAGTAAGTTGGAAATTTTGAAATTTTGAAATTTTATTTTTGTTTTTTTTAGAAAATCATTTAAGATTTTTATTTTGAAAATTTTAATTATTTTTCTTCAATTTGTTGGAGAAAATAATACCAGAAAAATTCGTGTTATTTTCTAAAAATTTTTATTCAATTTAATTCGTTTGATTGAATGATAATTTTTCCAAATGAAAATTTCTGGATGTTATTGGATTAAAAATAATTAATTTTTATTCAAAAAATTATTGTATTTTTAATCAAAATTTTCGAATTAATTTATTTTTTTTTAATAGAAATAAATTTTCCTGGAGGAATTCTATTAAAGATCTTCGATTTCATCCGAAATCTTACGTTTGGTTTTTCTTTTAATTCCCATATAAGAAAAATCATAACTCACATCCTTTATACGGGAGATTTTTCTCATTTAATTAGAGCCAGCAAAAGGTTTTATTCACATACCTTGCTGTTGGCTATATAAAAGGTAAAATTCAAGCTCATGTATAAAACATACACATATACAAATCCTAATAAAATTTTTGTTACAGCACACATACATATACGGAATATCTCGAGAGGACAGAGGGGAGCTTTTGGCCAATAAAAGTCCCCATTGCATCCGTTTATTTTTCTTGGGGACGGGAAACCCTCACCGACAAACCCGAACACCATTTTCGTCGTATCAGGATTTTCACCTTAAAAATCACTAATATCATCGAAAACACCTTTAAAAATCATCTTTATAACAACAAAAAAATTATAAGTGAAAGTGTCCTAAAAAATCTACTAAAAGTGCAAAAAACAAAAAAAAAACTAAAAGTGCCGGTGAAAATTTTAATTAAATTGGCTAAAAACTTTATTTAGAAATAGCCTAATTAAAAAAAGTTGAAAGTGGTAAAAGCGAGTTTCCCAGGGAATTTTTTTTTATGATCAAATACATGAATTCATTGCTTTTATACAAACCAATTTGTCCATAAAAGAAAAAGGAAAATAACAAAAACAAAGACATTCAGTGATTTATTGAAAAAGTTACGAAAAAATCATTTTCACAGAATATAGACAAATTTCAAAAATTTATTTTTTTTTATTTCACAAAAAAATCCATGCCATTTCCCTAAAATTTGCCATTTTCATTAGTGTCCAATCTAAAATTAAAAATATTTTTTTTATTATTTGGTACATTTAGTTTATTTTCATTTTTCGCATTGTACTTACCTTAATTTTTTTTAATTGTCCGGTCACATACTTACCTACAGCAAAAATCAAAAACTGCCAAAATACGCGTTTTTCCCGGGTTATCGAGCGATTTTTATTAGTACAAATGTACTAATTTATTTGAAAAATTAATAAAATTAATTAAAAATTCGATTTTTATTGCTAAATGTGTACTCGCGAATAGAAAAACTAAAGAAAAAAATATGAGTGTCAAAAAGTTCTAAAAGTTTGTCAAAAACAAAACAAAAAAATAAGTTAAAACGTCATAGAAAAAAATAGAAAAGTTCTAAAAAAATAATTTTTAATTTTGCTAATTTTTACCAGATGGCTCTGCGCGAAAAAATATTTTTTTAACATAATTTCGTAGTCCGTTAAATTTTTTTTTTTACATTTAAAACATCAAATTTCATCACTTAAAATATTTAAATCATCGAAATCCAACATCAGATCCAGCATGAAAGATCTTTCATCGTGGGACCAGTAAGATGTAAGTTTTTTATTTAACATTTTTTATATTTTTACATTTTTTTTTTATATTCAAAATAAATTTAATTCATTTTTTTTCTGTTAAAAACACTTGTTAACAGTGTTAATTTCGTCGTATATATGCTAATATAAAGTTAACATTTTTAGCGTATGTTAAATTTATAAAGCTACTGTTAAAATTTTACTTAACAGTGAGTTAACAGTGTCTGTTAAGAAAAAGTGAAATACATTTATTTTGGCCATTAATTATTTTTTTTCCGCGAATTAAAATATTACTAAATTGTTAAAAATTAAAAATGATGAATTTTGATACCAAAAACGTCGTATAAATTAATTTCCGTTTGTTGTAAATTTCATAAAACGTTTTTAATTATTTAATATTATCGGTATCTAAATTCACGTGTTTAAATAAATTTCTAAAAATAGATTAATGATCTACATTACAATTGCCTTGTAATTTGTTAGCATGGTTGTGCATGCGTAATATCTGTAATTAATATTACGTATACGCTTTTAGTTCATTTATAACCAGAACAAATTCAAGACCCGTCGTGGTGTAGTGGGAGTGTGCCCGGCTCAGAAGTTGGAGGTCGTGGGTTCGAGCCCCGGAAATTTCGGTTAAATTTTTTTTTTTTTATTGACGTGAATTTTTTTTTATTCGGGTTAAAACTTTTTGTTTTATATTTTTTTTACTCGGTATCGTTTTTGTTTTTGCCGCGTTTAGACTGATACGAAAATTAATGCCACACTAATTTCGACGGAAATAGTACATACAAGCATACATTTTTTTTCATAAGTTCGTATTGGTAAATCGCGCGTTTACACTGCACTTAAATTATTTTTTTATTGAAAATACACATGAAAATATGATTTGATTTTTTTTTATTTTTTTTATATATATTTTTTTTATATTACCCTGATATCCGAACTGGATATGACCTTTAAAATTTCTTTCAGCTGTTTTTTTGATTTTTGCATAGCGTTCGCGTGTGATTTTTATTTATGCCTTTATGATACTTGCTTGTTTCAAGTTACTTGTTGCTGCATTTATTAGGGTTTTTCTATGGGAATTTCGATAAATTCAAAATTTTTGGTTGAAGTTATCGAAATTTTTATAGAAAAACCCTAATAAATGCAGCAACAAGTAACTTGAAACAAGCAGGTATCATACGCACTTTAGTTAATTAGTTTTTTTATAGTATATTTCGTTTAAATGAATTTAATTAAATGAAGAATTTTAAATTGAATTTAATAAAATTTCTAATATTACGTTTAATATTCGTTTTAAGTTGAATTTTTCATATGTTAAATAAATCGATATGATTTGCGAGTGAATTTAAAATTTCTGTTTGATTTCAACATTTGGTAGAGGGCTTGTGGTGATGTTTGTAATGGGATCACAAAGTAATTTTATTTTTCAGGTTTTGTCTTGTGTTTGTGATCATGGTTGGGCGGGCATATGTCATTTTCCATCATGTGACAGTGTTTTAATTTCTTTTGTCAGTTTTTAGTAATTCTTTGACCGTTTTGTTCCCTAGCACGCAAAATTTAAAGTTTCGTGTGGCTAATTGGTACGGAAGCAGTGTAGCAACGAACCTCCCCTACGACGAGCAATAAGGCCGGTTAAAATGCGTGCACCCGCTACCTTCTGCCTCCACATAACATCTACCATAAAAATTAACCCGTTGTATGCTACACTACCCGAGTAAAAATGTTTATTTATATTCTAATACATCACATCTGATTCAAGATTTAAGGATCAGTACTGATCCGAGATTTGAAAGAGTAGTACTGATCCGAAAAATAGATCGCTAAGATTAGATCAGTTTTCGGATGAAATCCCGAGTAAAAATTTTTATATGATGCAATATATAATGATATGTAACACAATATATATTTATACGCAATTTGATCCGAATAATGGTGGATGTGTTTGCATTAAAAAAGATCAACTTGTATAAAATATGATTTGATTTCATCCGAGTTTTGACCAGACATTGCCATATATTGGTGGATCTAATTAGATCTAATTGCATAAAAACATATAAAATCCTGGTGTTTTTTGGTTTGGGTTGAGATACACCACAGGTCAACGATACATTCACCAAACATTTAATTTTCTACAACAAAAAAAAAATGTTTGGGTACGCTTCGAACCAGATAGGTGTTTCTTATACTTTGCCTAAAAAACTTAGAAAATTTTTGGTTAATTAGAAACATATATAGTTTTATATGGAACAGATTAAGCTACCCGAGTAAAAAAAAATTATATGACGCAATATTTAATTATATATGAACAGATATGCTTTTATATAAATCCATATTAATTTTGATCCGAAAATTGGCGGATCGAATATTATACGATTATATCAAATTCTATTATTTTTGACAAAATAACATCAAATTTGATTAAGTTTGATCCCAAAAATGGGTCTATCCAATTGAATTAAATCATATCTTATCTGTTAAAATTAGATAAATTTTTATATTATTAGATGAAATGTGGTATAATTTTTTGGAATTTTAAACGTGAAATTAGAAATTATTTCATCAGATCGGATACATTGTCAATTAGAAGAGTTTTTATTGCATTCTTCGGAATTTTTTCGGGACTTAGCAAATTATTAAAAATTTGTCAATTTTTTTTCTAAAATCATTTTTAAAGGATTTAAAAATTCCAAAAATGTTTGTGTCTTAGAAAATTTAAAAACATTCTTTCGGAACTTAAAAATTAAAAATAAAATTTCTCTTAAAAACATTTTCAATGACTTTTTTACCCAAAAAAAATTGTGAAAAAATTTTGTGTCAGGGACTTAGGAAAATTTTCATAAAATTTTTTTGGACTTGAAAATTTTTTAATTTCTTTTTTTATTTTCCGGGACCTAGAAAATTTTGAAAAATTTTTTCGGGATATAATTATAAACAAAATCATATATCTTTTTATCTGCCATATCAAAAATCCCCGACCTTATATGTCATATCTAATTTCATATAGATCAGTATATAAATAGATATGAATATGTATGTTATCATATTAAAAATTAAGGAAAAATACAATGCTATATATAAACTTATATGTCCATATAAAAGTTCATGCATAACCATATATAAATATAAATAGTTATATAATAGCATATATGATTATATCAGATCTTTTTTACTCGGGTATATTTAATTTTATGTTAAATTATACAGAAAAACAAATTTTGTATTGACCCTCATATAATTTTATATAATTATATCAACCGTACATCTTTTAATCCGAATCATGATTAAATTATATATATCTACATATGACTGCATTTAAAAAATTTGGAAAAGATCTCAAGCGATGTATAATCATATATGATTTATTATGTTTTTATCAAGTTATATATTGTTATATATGTTTATTTTTACTCGGGATTGTATCCGTTTAATTAAAACTGATCTAATCTTAGCGATCCATTTTTCGGATAAGTACTGATCTTTCACATTTTTACTCGGGTAGTTGTCTTCCGAAAAAATCAACTGAGGTCTTTCCCGTCGCCACCCACCAAACGGACACTCCATACATAAGTGTGAACTTGACGACCATGTAAAATACCCGAGTAAAAAAGAGTTTTATATAGCCGTGACAAATTAGATCCCAAATATGGTGGACCCAATTGTTTCAAATATTATCTTCGGTTATCCTACAAGATCTGAACAGATAGTCGTATATATAATATGATACGTAAAATGGGTCTATCTGGTTTTATCAGTTTGATCCGGATTGATACAATATAAAATAAATTTAGACTATAAGACATAAATATATATGGTTAGATATTGCTCTACATAAAGAACATATTTTTGTATATAACATTATATAAAGTGCATATGATTATATATAATGTTATCCAACTTATATGGCGTTATAAGGAGCAATATATGATCAGTTATAATGGTTTTGAATTATATTTAATCGTATCAGTTTTCTCCAACTGATATATTTATATAGACCCAATTCCCGTATCACATTATATATAAGGATATCCCGCTAGATAATAAAATATACCCGTAGATAATTATTAAAGTGATTGTATCCGCCATATTTGGGATATAATTAGTCATGAACTTTTTTTCTTTTTTTACTAGGGTAGACAATTGACATACCGTTGAGTAAGACCCAAGTTGCTTTCAATGGCATTTGCTTTGCCAATCTGGTCGGAGTATTCATGTTCCATACAGCTTTTTGTCTAGAATGCTTAGCACTATCGAACACCGCCTAGTCTCGGCACACTAAAAATGGAAATCTTGTTGGTGAATTGAACAAATATCAACAAAGTGCTTGAAGAGTAAAAAAAACAAATAATTTTTTTTTTTGAGTTTAGAGATTGGAAATCGGCACTTGAGCAAATTATAGCGTGTTTCATGTGACTCACGCGAGAGTGTGAGTAAAACTTAATTTATTGACGTGATTGTGAGTAAGAAAGATTTTTGCGTGAGTGAGTTTTTGCGTAAGTTTCCGTGAATTTTCTCTTCATATTTTCATAATTCTAAAATTTTGCTAAACTTTAAATTTCGTCCAGCAAAAAGCCCAAAAAAAAATTTTAAATTTTTCAAGACTTTACGTTTGCTTTACATTTTGTTAGATTTCTGCAATTCTAATCTTTAAATTTGTTTTCAAATTTTTTTATAAATTTATAAATTTTTTTGTAAAAATAAGAATTTCGTGAGTGTGAGTCAACACAAGTGAGAGTGAAGCTTGTGAAAAGTACATTTAAATGTGAGTTGCCTTTAATTTGTAGAAAAAATATCCTCTTGAAAGAGTTTTCGTGACTTAAAAGTTACTCACGCGACCATCTCTAGTAGAGACAGTAAACGGGACATAGCATTATTTGCTCTATACACTTTTAGAAACATTTCTTTGGGTGCGCTACATTATAGAAATTGGATACATTTAGTTTGTTTATCCGTTTGAAACATTTGATAGCTCATAAAGTATCAAAACAAAATTACGCATAAAACTCCAACACTAAGTTTCCAAAAAATGTTGTTTCCTCAAAGAAACTGTCAACAAAATTATGTGGTTCAAATCATAGATGGGACTAATTAATTAAAGGATAAGTACTGATCTTTCACATTTTTACTCGGGTAGTTGTCTTCCGAAAAAATCAACTGAGGTCTTTCCCGTCGCCACTCACCAAACGGACACTCCATACATAAGTGTGAACCTGACGACCATGTAAAATAGACAATTGACATACCGTTGAGTAAGACCCAAGTTGCTTTCAATGGCATTTGCCTTTGCCAATCTGGCCGGAGTATTCATGTTCCATACAGCTTTTTGTCTAGAATGCTTAGCACTATCGAACACCGCCTAGTCTCGGCACACTAAAAATGGAAATCTTGTTGGTGAATTGAACAAATATCAACAAAGTGCTTGAAGAGTAAAAATATTTATTTTTTTGAGTTTAGAGACTGGAAATCGGCACTTGAGCAAATAATAGCGTGATTCACATGACTCACGCGAGAGTGTGAGTGAAACTCAATTTATTCACGTGATTGTGAGTGGGAAGATTTTTGCATGAGTGAGTTGATGTTCTTGCGTAAGTTTCCGTGAATTATTTTCTTGTCATATTTTTATAATTCTAAAATTTTGCTAAACTTTAAATTTCGTCCAGCAAAAAGCTAAAATTTTTTTTTTAATTTTTCAAGACTTTACGTTTTGCTTTACATTTTGTTAGATTTCTGAAATTCTAATCTTTAAATTTATTTTCAAATTTTTTTATAAATTTATAAATTTTTTTGTAAAAATAAGAATTTCGTGAGTGTGAGTCAACATAAGTGAGAGTGAAGCTTGTGAAAAGTACACGTAAGTGTAAGTTGTCTTTAATTTGTAGAAAAAATATCCTCTTGAATGAGTTTTCGTAAGTCAAAAGTCTCTCACGTGCCCATCTCTAGTAGAGACAGTAAACGGGACATAGCATTATTTGCTCTATACACTTTTAGAAACATTTCTTTGGGTGCGCTACATTATAGAAATTGGATACATTTAGTTTGTTTATCCGTTTTAAACTTTGGATATCTCAAAAAGCTTCAAAAAAATATTACGCATATAACTCAAACGCTAAGTTTCGAAAAATGTGGCTGCCTCAAAGGGGTAACAAAATTATGTGGTACAAATTTGAGGCCAACCAAAATTAATAAACCAGTGTCACCCGGCGATTAAAGTTTCGATTTTTGAACACTTAAAAAAAATATTTTTTTATCAAACAAAGCTATGGGTAAAATAGTCTGATTTGACTCAAACTAACAAGGGAAGTCTCCCTGGTGTCACCCTCCGATCTTCATGAAATTTGGATATGTTGTTAAGAACGAAAATTAATTCGACACGTATTCAAACTCATTTTTAGGGGGGGGTCGATTTGTATGGGAGGAAATTGACCTTTTTCAGTTTTTTACGATTTACGCCTACTAAAACAAAATTAATATAGGCATGTGTAGTATCAGATTAAAGGTATTAAAAATACCTATCTTGTGGTGCTAACAACGGGCCAAAGAATAATTAATATTTTTCGACTTATTAACAAAAATGCCCTAAAATTTTGGTATTTTACTCAATATGACGAAAAGTTTTGCATGTTTGGACACGTTCTTAGCACATGTAGATAGGTTTTCCAAAGACTTTTCATTTGGTATGTAACATGACTTTCTTTGAATGTAATTGGAGATAAACGAAAAAAACTGAAAAATGGCCTTGTCTTCTCCCCTCCCTTTATTTTTTCTGCTCTACAAAATTAAACCAATTCTATAAAGATCCGCGGTAGACACTAGGGAGACTTCCCTTGTAAGTTTAAATTAAAGTTTATGTGACTGAATCTCCACGAAAAAGTCTATAGAAAAAATGATTTTTTGTAAAAAAATTCTTAAACTTTGAAAAAAAACTGCCATTTTTGGAAATTTGTGGATAAATATTAAATGTGGACAAGTCGAAAACCGGTCGACCGATATCAGATTTTTTTTTTATATTTGTGTTCAGCATGCTAAATTAAAAAAAATAATGACATTTTTTATTTCTTAATTTTTCAAAAGTTAAAATTTTGATGGAAATTTTCATAATATTCAAAACTTAGATCGAAGCGGACCACGGGTTGAAATGATCGAATTTGGCTCAAATCAAGTTTAAATAAAATGTTGTCTTAAGTTCTATGAAAGTGTTAAACGAAAGAAATTTTTACATTTAAAAAAAAAAAAATTTTTGAAAAAAAATTTTGTGCAAATTTAAAATAGCGATATCTCAAAAACCTTTCGACCGACAGCGCATAAAAATTAGTAAACAAGATGTGTCGCAAGACATAATTTCTTAATTATTTTTTTAAATATTTTCAAAAATCCAAAACTTTGATCGCCGGGCGCCACGGGTAGGAAAATAAACATTACGTAAAAATCGGAAGAAAAACTTTTTTTGTCATAGAAAAAATTTCAGTCTAATGTCTGAGATGATTTTTCGAAGTTTTGAAGAAACCAGATCTGCTTGTTGTTCTCATACAAATCACCCTCTGATATTCAAATGAATCTCTAAAAATTCATGACAATAGGAGATATTTGATTATTTTTGTTGGTGATCAACGTGTACGCTGGTGACCTAATCTGATTATAGTTGTCCCACTTTTTAACTCACAAAGGAGATCTTTCACAGGGCACCCACCGATCGTCCTGAAACTTAAATATAGGAATGATGGGAAAACAAGAGTTACCTGTTTTTTTAGCCGCCCAATCTCAAATTTAAATAAGGGTTGCCAAGTTATAAAACTAGCAGGAATTTCACCATACGAAAAATATGGATCAGCTTAATTTAAATACAGATTATTATATATGATTTTGGCGGTCGTACGTATATATATCTCCATATAAACTACCCCAACGATTATACACGTTTGACAATAACGAACTTAACGAAGCCGAATTTACAAACGACCAATACGCCATAGTCTTTCAAAAAACCTTTCGACCTGTATAAAATGTTATAGTTTCTTTTCAAGAAATGTGAAAAGTCCTTGAAAAACGAAAAAATCCCGTTTTTTCTTAATAAAGCTTAATAAAGCTTAATAAAAACAAGTAATTCTTATTTTACTCCCCTCATTCCCATATGCAAGTTTCAGGACAATCGGTGGCTGCCCTCTAAAAGACCTTTCTTTTCAGTCCATATATAAAAATATCTCCCGATTTTTAGTTAAATCGTTCTAGTAGCAACGAAAAAAGGCATTTTTATCTCAAATTTGGTTTGTGTATATTTTCTACAAATTGTTCCATATTTTGAACTTTGGACCCATATTAAGGAAAAACAGACAAAGGGTATAATATGGTCGATCTTGACCGATCATAATTTACCATTAAATTTATATTTTTCTTTTTTATTACAATTTTATGACAATTTTCTCTTCTCACAACACAAAGTACATACAAAATATATCATCTCCCAAAATTTGTTGTTAGAACATTTTCAATTTGGCAACTGCTCATCATGTCCCCACCAGAAAATGAGTCTAGTCTCGCATCGTACGATCAATGATAAAGTTCTAAAAAGCCAAAACGATTTAAAGCGTTTACGCGTGCCGTCTATTTTTGAACGCAGTATTTTTTCCTTTTCTAATTTCTTGCTACTTCGTCCGTCTGGTTGTCGTCCGCCAAACTAAAGAAAAACGGAAAAACAAAAACATAAATATCTAAAAATGTTTTCAATTTAAATTAAAATTTTCGTGAATATGTGACAAAAAAAAAGTTTTGTGGTTTAAAACAAGAAATAAATAATAACTTGACAAAGATGTGCGGCATTAATTGAAGACTAAAAAAAAATTATATTCTCAAATATAAAAAAAAAAAACTCTTTTTGACCTAATGGAATTTTAATGTTTAACATTAATAATACTATAATACCCTACACACGTGTTAAATATCCCCTAAATCAATAACCTCGCCAAAAACTAAATTTTGAAAAAAAATATTTCAAAAATTTTAAAAACTCTATAAGAAGTGATTTTTATTATTACTACGGCGTTTTTCAATGAACGCTGCTAGTTGTGATCAATTTTCCTTTGATAAACATTTCAAAAACACATGATGCAAATTTCCAAAAATTTGCTACAAATAATATTCATGCTGTCAACAATTGTCGCAGTAACAGGTGAATGAAATTATTTATTGATTTAATTTTGATCAATGAATTAAAAAGAATTGAATGAGATTTAAAAATTTTTTGAAAGAAATGTCAGATGTATAAAAAATAAAACTGTCAAAATGTAAAGTAAATAGAAAAAGAAAGAGATAGAGAGAGAGAGAGAAATGATAAGTGAGAAAGAAATTCAAATATAAATAACAGCAATTCGATAAATTGTTATCGATTAAATAATTAAATTTTATTTTTATAAAGAACTAGAATTAATTTACAAAAAAATTAATTTTTCAAAATCGAAATCATTAAAAAAAAAAAATCAATTAAACACAAGTTAACAAGTGAGAGTTCTAAATTCGGCTGCTCCGAATGTTTTATACCCTTCAACATGTAAACAAGCAAAAAAAAATCAAAGGCGTTTTTTTGGGTGGGGAAAGGGAACTGTCGGCGGTAGACATTACGAGACATCTCCTCCCTTGTGATAAATGTTGACAAATAGTTTAACTATGGGTTTTGCTCTTAATTAACAAAATTTTATTAGTAATTTCAATATTTTTTTATAACCGCGCCCCCAAAAAGGGGCGGGCCGAAAAGAAATGACTTTTTTGATTTCCTTGATAAAAGTGCAGATCAATAAACTTTATACGGCTTAAAAACGTTCCCAGCAAAAACATAGTAATGAGTTGTGAAAAGTAATCATTACCAAGTACATTATTTATAATGAGTACCCATTACCATTAACATTATTTTAAGCCCAAAAGTAACTACTTCTCAGTAATATGTTATAAAAGCACCTCTAAGTAATAATATCTTCTTGCACTTGCAGTTTTTAACTTTTACAATTCAATTAACTTAAAAAGTACTTAAAAACTTAATAAAAATTACGCAATTTTTAAGTTTTAGTAAAAACAAGTTAAATTTTAAAAGTTTTAATTAACTAATTATTTTACTTCTTATTGGTAATGGGTTTTTGCTCCCTATTTGTAATCCGAGGCAGTAACTACTTATTTATCTCCATACTCTGCACTAACATAATTAGTGTTTCATTCAATAAGTAACTACTGATTAACATCTGTTTCGGATTACAAAACCCATTACTAGTAATGCCAATTTTTGCTGGGTTTCATTTAAAAAAAAAAAATTATAAAAAAATTGTGTTTCCGGTGGTAGTTTTAGTTCTTTAAGGGGGAACTTTTTTCCCCTGGTACGATTTTAGTCATCTTAGAGCTTAACCATCCTATGACCATAAGACATATTTGTGCCAAACGGGGCACAGGGTCTAACTCTTTTATTTTGGGCCATATCGTGTGTTTCACAGACAGACTGATTACTGACAGACGGACTGACAAGGGAAGTCTCCCCAGTGTCACAGATCTCGCCGCATATCTTTATGGAATTGGTTTTATTTTGTAGAGCAGAAAAAATAAAGGACATTTTTTTTAGCACGCCCAAATTCATATTAAGGGGTGAAAAGGAGGGGGAAAAAAAAGACAATTTTTCAGTTTTTTTCGTGTATCTCCTATATTATGCAAAGAAACTTAGTCATGTTACATACCAAATGAAAGGTCTTTGGAAAACCTATCTATGTGTGTATAGAACGTATCCAAACATGCACAACTTTTCGTCATATTGAGTAAAATACCAAAATTTTAGGACATTTTTGTTAATAAGTCGAAAAATATTAACTTCTATGGCCCGTTGTTGCCACCATGAGATAGGTATTTTTAATACCTTTAATCTGATATCACATATGCCTATATTAATTTTGTATAAATAGGCGTAAGTCGTAAAAAACTGAAAAAGGTCAATTTCCTCCCGTACAAATCGATACCCCCTAAAAATGAGCTTGGGCCGCTAAAAAAAAATACGTGTCAAATAATTTTCGTTCTTAACAACATATCCAAATTTCATGAAGATCGGAGGGTGACACCAGGGAGACTTCCCTTGTGAGTGACATCGCTATAATGTCTTAGAATCGATCGCTGATAAATAGTACAGATACTTTATCAGGTCCTAGACCGATATTTCGATGCGTTACATACGCAATGACAAAGTGAGTATAACCCCATACTATGGTTGGAGGGTATAACAAAATAAAATTTTTGACATCTTCGTTTCGCGGGGTTGGTTAGGACACCTTCCCTCCCCAAAAAATTTAAAAATTAAATAATTATGATATTTACGTTTAAGTAATACAATTTTTTCATTATTTGTATTACTTTTACATCCACTCCCACGAAAGGGGTTGGCCGACAGGGTCGTTTGGGGGGGGGGCTGCTTGGTTAATACACCTTACCTCTTACTAAAAAGGATTAACAATTAAATAATTATATTTACGCTAAAGTAAAACAATAACAATTTTATCATTATTTGTATTATTTTTTATAGCCACGCCCACTAAAGGGGCGGAGCGAAAAATTGCATTTGTTATCCTCTTAGTCAAAACGCAGGACTTTGAACTTCTTTTCAGTAAAAAAAGTTTCATTTGCTCAACAAAAGTATAAAAAAATTTAAAAATATGTAGTTTTTCAGTGGTTGGATCAGCTCTCTTAGGAGAAGTTCCCCCCACCCGTGTATCGATTTTGACCATCTCCAAACTTAACCAGCCTATAATCTTAAGACATATTCGTGCCAAACTCCAGGAGTCCGGATTTATAATCTTGGACTGTAAAGTGTCTTTAACAGATGAACGGATTCTAGCGAATGTCTTAAAATCAATCCCTGAGCAATAATATATGTATGGGGCATTCCATGTCAAATCGGACACTTTGAATTTTTTTTTTTTAGATTATCCCAATTTTTTTGTAATTTTTAGTACCCTTCGAAAAATCCTTCGTGGTAAATTTTCAGATTTTTTTGATGACCCGTTCAAAAGAAATCGAATTTTTAAAAAATTGGTAGTTTGTTGGCACCTCTCGGACGCACTATTCGACCGGTAGAAGCTGATAAAATAAAACAAATTTACAAAAAATAAAAAAATCTGTATGGGGACCGCCTTAACAATTAGAGATAGAGGGTAGGTGTGTTCAGAGAAAATGTTTGGAATAAAAAAAAATATTGTGGGTCGGTCATACATTTTGTTGCTCTAAGGGCACTATTAGGGCAGTTAGAGCGGTTGGAGCAAATTTTACAAAATGTCGTTTTGTGTGGGAGCCCCCTTAGAAATTGGAGATAGGGAATTAGTTTGTTCCGAAGAAATGTTTAGACGTAAAAACTAATGGGGGTCGGTCTGTGAAATGATACCTCTATGACGCACCATTGGAGCAGTAGAAATAATTTTAAGATTGGAAAAGTACAATAAATTTTTTTCAAAAAATTTAAAAAAATAGTAATAATTGTTATCCCACGATCCTACTCGGCAAAAAACTTGTAGAATCCATAAAAGTTTTACACAAAAAATTTAAAAAAAAAATCGAAGAGTACAAACATTTTCAAAAATGAGATTTAAATTTTAAAACTTAAAAATCGCATACTAGAGCGCTTTTAAGAAATTTTTGTGTTTTTTTTAAAGCACGTAAAAAAGGGTCATCAAAAAAAATCTGAAAATTTACCACGAAGGAGTTTTCGAAGGGTACTAAAAACTGTAAGCTAATTGGGAAAATCTAATAAAAAATTTTTCATATTGTCCGATTTGACATGGAATGCCCCATTAGACTGGCATTTTTCTGTATGGCCAAAAAAAATTTTCTCCAATTTTCAAAGTCCGGGCATTTTTTTATTTTACTAGGACTAAAACGGATGTTGTATAAATTTGAGGTCAATCGGATTAAATTAACCCGTGGCGCCTGGCGGTCAAAGTTTTGGATTTTTGAAAAATTTAAAAAAAATAAATAAAAATTTTTTTTCGACACATCAAATTTGTTAATTTTGATGCGGTGAGCACGAATATCAAAAAAAATTAAAATCGGTCGAACGGTTTTCGAGATATCGCCATTTGAAATTTGCAAAAATGGCGGTTTTTCCTACGTTCAAGAAATTTTTTTAAAAAGTTTAAAAATTTCATTCCGCCGACCCTTTTGTAGAGCTTGAGACAATCTTTCATTTAAAACTAATTTGTGCCAAATTCGAGCATTTTAACCCGTGGCGCCCTTCGATCAAAGTTGTAGACTTTTGGAAAATTTCCAAAAATATTTTGGATTTTTGAAAATGAAAAAATAAAAAAAAAATATATCTTGCGATACATTATTTTTATTAATTTTAGCATGCTGAATACGAATATCAAAAAATTTATAAAATCGGTCGAACGGTTTTCGAGATATCGCCATTTAAAATTTGTCAAAAAGTTGCAAAATGGGCGGTTTTTTCCTACCTTTTAAGATTTTTTTAAAAATAAACACTAAAAATTTCTTTATTTTAACCCTTTCATAGAGCTTGATACAATCTTTCATTTAAGCTTGATTTGAGCCAAAGCCGATCATTTTAACCCGTGGCACCCTTCGATCAAAGTTTAGGGTTTTTGGTAAGAAGTTTCTAAAAAGCCAAAACTTTGATCGATGGGCGCCACGGCTTAAAATCATCGGATTTGGCTCAAATTAGTTTTAAATGAAAGATTGTCTCAAGCTCTACAAAAGGGTCGGCGGAATGAAATTTTGAGACTTTTTTTAAAAAAATTTCTTGAATGTAGGAAAAAACCGCCATTTTCTCTTTTCCTCTCTTACTCCAGTGTTGCCACTTTTTAAAAAGAAAAAGTCTTAGTTATGGGGATATTTTTCCAATTTGTTTTTCAACGTATTTCCCCAACTGAACTAATTATTTCCTCTCCATATTTTCAGATTGTTGTTCTAGCCGAATATTATTCTTAAAAGAGCAAACTTTCAATATTATCCAACAACATAAAATGCAACAACATCAGCAATACAATGGCCATCAACCAGCAGATGAAAAATATGAACAACATGTTTACAGTGGCAGCACTGCCACCGATCAAATTAATAACAATAAAAATCATACTAATATTAATGCTGACGATGAGACGACCTCCTCAGATGATAAAACAAATGAAGCCACTGCTAATGACAGACCGCCACCGCCCTCCAAAGGAGGAGGAGGAGGTCTCTCTTTTGAGTTTCCAGATTTTGGTAAACAATTAAGTGATTTAATATTAACCGACGCGGCTACGGCTAAAAAACCTGCAGAGAATCCGGGTTATCAACTGATGGATATATACCAAAGCATAATGGATGATGTATTATCATTTGCCTGTACTGGGCAATTTCTAACGGATTTCTGTTTAAATGGTGGTCGTTGTTTTCGAGTGCCCATGGGTAATCAAAGTCTCTTTTCATGTGAATGTGCCGATGGTTTTGTGGGTGAACGTTGTGAATCAAAAAGTGTCAATGGTGAGTTGAACTGGACTCAGAGAACAGATATGATTGTGGCAATCATAATTTAAGATATGTTTATAAAAATCACAAAATTTTTGTTGATTATTATGGTCCTAAATTATAATTTTTCGAATATTTAGGATCATAACATGATTGCTGCAAAAATGTTATGATTGTTACAAACCAGTTAAAATAAAATTTTCAATCATATTATGATGCTCTTAAATTATGGTTGCCACAATCATAACTCTTTTCTGCGTGTGGATTTAAAAATATATAAATTTTTTTTTTAATTTTTGTTTTTGTTTTTTTCCAGGAGTTTTTGTGCCCACATCAGCCCAGGATAATAAAAAACCCAAAATTTTAGCGGCTCGCATTGTATTTTCATTTCCGATGCTAATTTTCCTAACGGTTATTTATCTATTTTTCGGTATGGTGATTGTTTTCAAATGTCAACCACCATTTCGTTCTAACTATTCTTCACAATCTTCCAGAGCAGCCGGTTTGCTCTGTACTTAAGATGTGATTTATTAAAAATTCGGTATCTTTCTTAAAGGACTCGGGTAACAAGAGACAAGTGCAATGTTTTGTTTTTGATATATATTTTTTTGACGGAATAACGGTTTAGCGTTTAAAACGGAAAAGCTTTTCCAGTTTAAAAAAATGCCGGTTTAATCATATTTTTGATAAAAATTTATTTTTCTTCTTTATTATTATTAGTAAAACGTAGTTAACAATTTCGTAGTTTTTTCGTAGCATTTTTTCGTAGTATTTTTTTCGTAGTATTTTTTCGTAGATTTGTTTGAATTTAATTTAAAAATAATTTTCATATATTTTTTTAGCTTACTTTAAGCTTTTTAAAATACTGCGCGCAGTTTTGCAGTATTTTTCTACTAATAATTTAATTAACATTTCCTAAGAAATATTTCTTTCTTTACAAACGTAGTTTTTCCTCGGAAAAGTAGCTATTTTTGCTAGTTTCTTGTACTGAAAAAGCGCGCTTTTTCTATTTATATACAAAATTTTGATATATATATATATTTTTTAATTTGAAATACGTAGCTGCGTATAGTTTTTTCATATTTTCAATGTATAGTTTTTTTCATAACTTCTGAAGAGCTTTCAGTTGTTAATATTTTCTATATTTTTTTTAGGTTTATTATATATTCTAATAATATATTTTTTTTGTAACTTTTTAGTTACACCCTTAATTTTTCCTAGTATTCTAATCATTTAAATGATTTAATTAATTTTCTTTATACATAAAATTTTTATATAATTAATAAAATGACGTATTAATATTTAAAAAAAAATAATTGTTGTATTGTTTTTATTAGTTATACCTTTTAGATTCTAAACGAGCGAGAACGGCACGTTAAGCCCCCAGAGTAATTCCTATAAATTAAAAAAATATCAATTTTTATTTAATTTCTTTCCAAAAAATTTTAATTGCAAATAAATAATTATTTTAATGTTTTTTCCGATAACTCGGAAAAACTGCGCTCGAATTTGACACTTTTTTTAGGAAGCTGGTCAACTTACTGGTAAAGTTAATTCGGGTACGCTGAATTCAATGGTGCTAGCCGTTTTTCGAATTTAGCGCTCGTATTCGCGATATTTGCGATTTAAAATGTTGATGCTTAAGTACAATAAAAACGATATTTTTAAACTTTTGCGATAACTTTTAAATTTAAAACCATTCAAGTCTGTTAAACTAACACCACAAACCATTATACCGTGAATTTTTTTTTCTCGAAAAACATTTTTTGTTCGCAAAAAATCTTTATTTTCGTTAAAAAATTGGTTCAATACAAATATTTTTAGTTGGATTTGATGACACATATCTGGTAAATCTAGTTCGTGTAAACTAAATCCCATTGTAATATCGGTTTTTTCAAAGTTAGCGTATGTATTAGCGATATTCGCGATTATTTTTTTTATTATTTTTAAGTAAAAAAAAAACTTTTTTTTTCATATTATTTAGACAATTGCTGAATTTTTGTCATCTAAACTCTATTGAATACAAAAAAAAAATATTCGCGAAAGTTTTTTTTTTCGCGAATTTGGTATTAATTTATGAAACTGAGTAGAATACTATACACGGTGAGCCTCAGCGATGTTTAGGTTGAACTTTAGTGTCGACGTAAAGTGTACTAGCTAGCAGTTCGATTTCTTCAAAATTAAATGTCACAAAACTGTTAACAGCGAAATCGTAGCTGCTCGTATTCGCGAGAAAACGCGAAATTTGTGTTTTTGTATTTTTTTAAATATTGACATAGAAGTTTTTTAAATATTTTCAAAAACTGAGTATACAGTTTTAATTGTACTTATTTAAAGGTCACAAAACAGTACACATCAAAAATCCTATCTTCTTTAGTTCGCGAGAAATCGCGAAATTAATTTTTTCTGTTTTTGTTTTCGTTTTTTATCTTCAGATTGGTTTCTTTAAAATTTCGTAAAAACATGGTATGCAGTTTCTCTTGTGCTTGATCAAAGGTCACAGATGACATCGATAATAAAGGTCACAGATGACATCAATCTAATAAAAAAAAGTGGTATGCAGTTTGATTTGAGCATGTTGGAAGAAATTAAAACTGCCCACAAAAAAATTATAGCTGTTCACTTTCGCGAGAAATAGAGAAAACAGCTTTTTGTGGGTATTTTTGTTTTGATTAATAAAAGAAGTTTCTTTAACATTGTTGAAAAACACGAAATGCAGTTTGATTTGCTATTGATTAAAGGTGATATAGATGTTAACATTTAAATTCTAGCTGCTCAATTTTTCGAGATATCGCTGAAGAAGCTCGCTAAACTACAATTTATTCATTACTTTGTTTTATTTTTGGTCTGTAAAAACATTTACGTCAATTAACGACAAAAATGTGGTATGCAGTTATTTAAGTTGACAAAACTGAGAGGTTATTTTAGTTGACAAAACTGCAAGCATAAAAATTATAGATAGTCAATTTCCCGAGAAATTGCAAAATTACTGTTCAAGCTTTTATATTAATTAATTTATTTTTTCTTTAGTGTCTAAAATAAAGGAAAAAAAATCAAGAAACGACAAATATATTCTATGCAGTTTAAATTTTATGTGGTTAAAGGTGGTAAAACTGCTTAAATCAATATCTTGACTGCTAATTTACGCGAAAAATAAAATTTTTCCCAATTTATTATTTTTTAATTTTGCGATTTCTCGCGAAATTGAGAAGATATGATTTCAATGTTAACTGTTTTGTGACCTATAAATAAGTACAATTAAAACTGCATACTCAGTTTTTAAAGATATTTAAAAAACTTCATTGTCAAAATTTTAGAAAATACAAAAACCACTAATTTCGCGATATCTCGCGAATGCGAGCAGCTACGATTTCACTGTTAACAGTTTTGTGACATTCAATCAAGTAGAAATCGAAATACGTTTACACTTTTCGTCGACACTAAAGTTGAACCTAAACATCGCTGAGGCTCACCGTGAATACATTACAGAAAAAAATTTTTCGAAAAAAATTTTTTTCGCGGATTTTTTTTTCGCGGAAAATTTTGTTTTCGCGGAAAATTTTTTTTCGCTAAAAAATACAATGCATTTTCTAAATTAAGATTTAAAAACTATTCCAAAAGCATACAAATTAAATTTTTGTAGTACCTAGGCTATAAAATTTTAAATCGCGAATATCTTCGAAAAACGGTTAGCGCCATTGAATTCAGCGTACCCGAATTAGCTTTACCAACAGGGTGCCCAACTTGTTAATTTTTCCGACTAGCACAGTGTAATCGTTTTCGGTCACGTGATAAATTTTTTCTAGGAAGTGATAAGTCTAATTTTCATCTGTCACGTGATAGAATTTTAGTGATATGTCCCGTTTGCAGCAGTCACATAATAGGTGATTTCGGTTCGAGAGACACACTTTTTCTGCAGGGTAATTATAACCATGATATTCTCATAAAATAACTTTAAAGAAAATTATTTTTTTGTTTTTAATTTTTTTTATTTTTTTTTTAATATTTTAAGTGCAGTTTATGGCTAAAGTAAAGGTGCTAGAGCAAAAATAGTGGAATTTGCGGAACAGCCCTATATCTTTTCAATAATCCGTTTTTATATAATTTTTTGAAAAGAAAACAATAAATGGATTTTGGTGCTGAAGGAAAATAGTTGAATTAGGGGTTCCAAAAACTAAAACTGTTAAAGTGAAAATAGCTTTAATTATAGATCATAGCTATAAATTTCCAAGATTCCATTTTATATGAATTTTTCCAAAAAGCTTGACTTTCATTATTAAATGATATTTATTTAAAAAACATTATTTGCATTTTAAGGTTCAAATAGAAGGGCTGGAGCAAAAACAAAAACAAAAATTTGGGATCATCCCTATAAATGATTTTTGTTCTAAAAAACGTTGCTTGCATTCACAGAAAAAATTTGAAACGAATTTCAATCAACAAAAACGCGGATTCAATCAATTTTTTGATTGAAACTCCTCCAATTAAAAAATTTGTTATACCAATCATCAAATTGTAGGTGATTGATTGAAAATTATTTCAATCAAACATTTTTTCGATTTTGATCAAAAATTTGATCAATTTTTTGTCCAAAGTCAATCAAAATAATGATTGATTTAACAAATGAATTGTAAGGTTATGACAAAATTATCAAAAATTTCATCTTTTTTGCTTTCCTATATGTTCCAAACAATAAAAAAAAGTAAAACCCTATTATTTTGTATATTTTTGAATTATTCTATTCAAATAAATTAAACCGAAAAAAAAATTTGTATGTTGAAAAAAATTTCAATCAAAACATTGATTGACTTTTTTTAATTTTGTTGATCAATAGATTTAATTGAAAATTTTTAGCCAATAATTTTTTGTGTGTTATATGGATCAACATTATAAATGAAGCTTTTCTTAAAAACTGTACTTAAATTTTATGACTTTACTAAAGGCGATAATGTGAAAAAAGAAAAAATTGGGAATCATCCCTATAAATTTCCAAAAATTAATTTTTATACAAAAATTGCTAATTAATGCTTAACAAAGCTGAAGTTGGGGATCATATATAAATTTTTACAAGTTCATTTTTATACAAATCTTTTCAAAAACCTTAATTTTGAGATTATCCCTAATATCCAATAATCCATTTTTATATGATTTTTTTTCCAAAAATACATTAATTGTTTTGGGAGTCGAAAAATCCATTTTGATAAAAAAAATTATAATGGCTTTACTAGAGGTGCTACACTCAAAATAATACACTAGAAGATTTACTAATTTTTTTTGCTAATGCTAGTAAGCTAACCTTTAGCAAATTTTTAGTTGAAATTAGCATGTTAGCAAAAATATCTAGTAAACTTCATTTAGCGCATTAACAATTTTAAACAAAATTTGACCTAATTTTTTTGCTAAATTTAAAATTGATTTGACCAAATTTTTACAAGCTTTTTTGCTAATATTAGCAAAACTAAATTGTAAATTTTTTTTATTATCAGAAAACTTAAAATGGCGCTATCTAGGAACTAAGCCAGATAGAGCAAAATGGAGGCCATTTTTGGGGGATCATTGCTTTAAATTTCCGAAAATATGACTTATTATTTTCAAAATTTAAATTTTGATTAATGATCCCAATATCCCTATAAACTTCCAAAAATTCATTTTTTCAGGATCTTTTTTTTTAAAAAACCTAATTTGAAATTAAATATTTTTACTAGAGGTGCTAGAGCGAAAATAACAAAAAGTGGAGATAATTTTTTAAGATTTTTGTTTCTGCAAAAAAAAAAAAATAATAATTGCAACTAATTCAGTGCCAGTGCGAAAATAGCAAAAGTTTGAGATCATCCCTATAATTTTCGATTTTACATGATTTTTTTTTAATGTTACTTGCTATTTATTTCTTAACTAAAAGCGCTAACGCATACATAGCTAAACTTGGGTATCGTCACTAAAAATTTCCAAAACTCCATTTTAATATGATATTTTTCCAATTTTTTTCTTAATAATGCATTTTATGGCTTACCTAGAGATGCTGGAGTGAAATTACCAAAAATTAGGAACTATCCCTAATATTTTTTAAAAATTAGTTTCTACACATTTTTTTATTTTTTTTTAAACTTATGGCTTTAATAGAGTTGCTAGACCAAAAATAACTGATTTTGGGTATAATCTCGATAAATTTCTGAAAATCCATTTTTATATGATTTGTTTGTGGCTTTATTAAGTGTGCTGAAGAAGAATAGCTAAATTTAGCATTTTTATATAAATTGTTTCTAAAAAAACTTTAAATGCCTTTGGGGGATTAACTATAGGTTCCGGTCAAATATAGGTTAAGTTAGGTTGTGAATGATGACGTCGGTTTACACAAAACCAGCATCCATAGACCTTGATGTGGCCCATTATGATTCCTTTAATGATCGAAACCTTCTCTCTTCAGTTTTATTACTCGCATTGTTTTCAGTTATGCATCCCATTTTGAAGCTTTTATAAATGCCAGTAGGGTCCAAGGATTCTCGCTTCGAATGTACAATAAGTTCTGAAAGAAATAACGGCCAAATAGTTTAAATCTTCTAAAAGACAGTGCAGGGCATTAACAGAAGAAGTGATAGCTGTTTTCAACAAGTATCATCAATAATGATGACACAGACTAATACAGACTCGACATAAGTGACAGGTGTCAAAAAAGTAGTTCTGAACCATATGGTAAATATTTTCAAATTATTCTACGAATAAGGTTAGAAAGAGAAAACTAATATAACGCGCCATAAGAAAAATAGATGGCAGATCGGTTTTTGTTGTTTCACTCACTCCTAAGTCGTAGAAAGTGTTGCCATGTTAGCGTAAAACGGACTAAAAACCGCTCTGTTTTCTCCTAAAATCGCTTAGTTTTTCCCCATTTTTTCTCATAAAACTCTACTGTCGAGTCTGTTTATAGTCTGTGATGATGATTCATCATTCAATCTACCTATTATTACCATATGTTTGCCTAATGTGTTATGACCAGTTATCAGATTTATTACCATTCTTAGTAGCAACTAAAGTTTAATTTGATCATCCATATTAATTCCCAATATCCATTTGTGCATGATTTTTTTCTTAAAAACCTAACTTGCAATAAAATTCTTTACTAGAGGTGCTAGAGCAAAAAAAAAAAATAAAATTGGGGATCAGTTTTTTCTGAATTAATATTATTGTGAAACCTTGTATTTTATGGCATTTCTAGAGGTGCTAGAGCAAAAACTTGGATCATCGTAAAAATCTATTTTTACATAATGTGTTTCTAAAAAAACTTTAATTTAAACAATTTCAGCAATAATAGCTGAAATATAGAAAAATACTAGAAGTTTGTTACCAAAACCAAACTTTACTTGCATTTTATGGCTTAACAAGATGTTCTAGGGTAAAAATAGCTGAAATTATGGATCATCCTTGTAAATATCTAAAAATCAGTTTTTCGAATTTTTTCTAAAAACTATACTTGTATTTTATGGTTTAACTAAAAATGCTGGAGAGCAAATAATTGAAATTGGAAAACTTCACTAAAAATGTCCAAAAATCCATTTTTTATAGTTTTTTTTTAGGAAAAGTTAAGAAATTTGCTCCTGATAAAGATTGAAATTCAGAAAAGAATTCTTAAAGAATTTTAAAAGAAATGGCGCCCAACCAAGGGCAAGAAACCATCGCCAACGGGGTATCAAATATTAAGTACTGATTCTATTGGCAGAGCTTTTTCAACCAGAAACAACTAGTGGAACAGTGTCAAAAGGTAGGAAGGAATACGCACTGCTGGATTTGCTGTAAAACCCAGGAAGCAATTCTGAAAATGTGAATTTAAGGTTATACATTTTGAAATATTTAAATGCATTCTAAATACATACGTATGTATGCCACCACATTCTAAAACCGATCTTATTGAACCGAAAGTGAAGGCCCCCTGAGTTTCCAACGCTTTTTTGAGAATGTCAAAAAAATTGTTAATCCGAGTACTGACTCTTCAGATCTCGAGCACGTTTCCTTTTAAAAAATCAAGGCTTCCTTAAAAAACAATTTAAAGATTTGAAATAAATTTCCAGAATAACATTTCAATTTCCTATATTTAATACACCCATAAAGTCTGCAAGCACGTGCACGTTTTCTAAACAGCTGATGTTAAAACAACATCATGCTTAGGGAAATACCTTTTCAAACTAACATCATCAATAAAAGTCGTAGACAACATGATTTTTACAAATGTGAGAACAACGAACCTAGAATATGCAAATATTGCAGACAGTATGACGCATATTTGTAACGGTACATTAAAACAAAAAATGTGAGCCTATGAGAAAGAGAGAGAGAGTACATCTGTGATAATGAGAATATTACCACAGAGGTGTTAACTTGTATAAATGTTGGTATAATTGTTTATGTTTTTAAATATTTGACAAAACAGCTGTGATGAGAAAAAGTGTGGGTGGCAATAACAAAAACCCATTTAAAAAAGTCTGAGAGTACTTAAGTGAAGAGAGCAAGAGCAATGATATAGCCCAATTTAAACTTTTATAAAAGGTAATGAACAAATAAAAAAAGCAAGAGGGAGAGTTAAAACAAGGAAATACCAGGCGAGAAAAGAGTATGGGAGAGGGGAGTGCTTTCATTCTGTATGGTTAAATTGTAAGTGTCTGTTGAATTTCGCTTTCGTATTATTATTACTGGAAGTTAACCATGTTTGCCGGTTTTTACATGATGATGTTAGTGTGATAACTATGATGACGATGATGATGTTGTTTGTTGCTGTGTTCCCTGTGATGGTGATAATGATAATATATATAAAACATGGAAGATTTGCCTTGGCTCAGGCAATGAAAAATTGTTACCAAGTGCCAAAACAGCTGTTATAGCGGTTTATTATTTTTATGAGTAAGAGTGAGAAACACACTCTCTTTCTCTCCCCTCCCCTCTTTATAAACTATAGAAATATTTTTATGGGAATATTTATTCGCAAGGTGGGTGTATAAATTGTTTTTGTTTTTCCATAATATAACATTTCTATACTAAGCACGTGATTTTGTGTAACGATTTTGTAAAAGGATTTCCTTTACGTTTTCTTTACCAGCTTCAATTTAAAAAGGGTTGGGTAAGTCCTTTTTTTGTATGGTTAATGGAAAGGAAACAAAAAGTGAAAATGATTTTATATTTTAGTTTTGGACAATTTTAGTATGTATCACTCTCTTAAGAAAGCTTACGCACAAATCTATTTATAGAAACTTTTATATTTAATTGCTGCATTATTGGCATCAACCTTTACTAAGCAAAAGTGTTAGCAAAAACTATTTTTAGTAATTGTAAATAAACCGTTGTTAAAACAGTTAAATTCGGCATGGCCGAATTCATGAACACCCTAACAACGTACAACAAATGTAAATAAAATTGTAAAAAAGCATTTTAAAACGGATTTTTTGCCATTTTAGGGATGATCTCCAAATATAGCTATTTTTGTCCTAGCACCTTTGGTTAAGTCAGAAAATGCAGTTACAATTTTTTAATTAAAAATTCATATAAAAATAGATTTTTGGAAATTTTTATGGATGATCGCCAAGTTCAGTTATTTTTACTCTAGCACCTTTTAATTAAGCCACAAAATGATCCCAAAATTTAGTTATATTTACTATAGCACTTCTAGTTAAGCCTTCAAATGGAATTAAAGTTTTTTAGAAAAAAAAATTAAAAATAGATTTTTGAAATTTATACGGATGATCTCCAAAAATAGATTTTTGAAATTTATACGGATGATCGCCAAATTTAGTTATGTTTGCTCTAGCACCTCTAGTTAAGCCACAAAATGCAATAAATGTTTATTAGAAAAAAGTCATAAACAATGTATACTAATAGAATAAAAATTAAAAATTTAATGATCCCCAAATTCAGTTATTTTTGTTCTAGCACCTCTAGCTAAGCCAAAAAAAATGCAATTTGAGTTTAAAACAAGTAGAAAAGTTAAATTAGACTTGGCCGAATCTATGAATACCCTTCACAATGCCCTTTTTAAGTGATAGTATATTTTCTAACGCGAAAAAAATAAAATTTTTGATTAGAAATATTTTATGTAGTAAAAAAAACTTTTTTAAGTAATTTTTGAAAGAAAATAATTTACAAAAATTTTTTTTGAGTGTAAAATTTTTTTTGAGTGTAAAATTTTTTTGAGTGTAAAATTTTTTTCAAGTGTAATTTTTATACCCTACACCACTCTGTGGTACAGGGTATAATGAGTTTGTGCTGATGTTTGTAACTACCCGAAATATTGGTCCTAGACCTACCTTCAAGTATACCGATCGACTCAGAATGACTTTTTGAGTCGATTTAGCGATGTCCGTCCGTCTGTCCATCTATCGGTTTAAGCACGATACAGGTAATTTTCAATCAATTGACTTGAAATTTGAAACTTAAGCATCTTTTGGGCCAAGGACGAAGCTATTGAAATTGGAGAAAATGGGTCCTTGTTAAGACCTAGCCCCCATACAAACGCCCCCATTGAATTCGGCTTAAATGACTGTAATAACCGTATTATAATAGATATCGCTTTTTAGCATGTAATCAAATTTTGTATGCACGAATCTTCATTCCAAGTTTCAAAGGAATCGGGTCAGTCCTTCTGGTAGTCCCCATACAAACCACCCTCCCGATATTCACATAAATCCCTCAAAATTCATGAAAATGGAAATATTTAATAAAAATTGTATTTTTAGGTGTTAAACGTGTACTTTAGTAACATAATGAAATCGGAATATAATTGTACCATTTTTGGACTTAGTCCCCCATATAAAATTTTCGACCATTATTCAGTTAAATCGGTCTATTAACAAAAAATAAACCAATTCCACTAAAACTTGATCTGTGTGTGTTTTCTACACTAAATAAAGATCTAACAAAAGACAGATCCAATCGGTCCATGTTTGGCCTTGGGACCCATTTTCCGGAAAACACTGTTGTAGGGTATCATAAGGTCGGTCTTCACCGACGATAACTTTCTTAATTGTTTTTTTTTTTTTTTTGTTTTTTTAGTGTAAAAATATTTTTGAGTGACAAAAATACGTTGTAAAATATTTTTGTGATGTTAATTTAAGGTGAAACTAATCTGAAATTCAAAGTTTTGCTAATAACTTTTGAATTACTGAACCGATTTGGCTGAAATTCAATACGAAACAAACCAGGGGAACGACAAATATGTGTGCTAAGCTTCACCATACTCAGATTTTCGTTTCAAAAGTTAGAGTGTTTTTTATCTTGTAAATTCACGAAAAACCCTTGCCAAAATTTAGTCTTTTGCTCATAACTTTTGAACCACTGGACCGATTTCGCTGGATTGCAATACCAACCTGACCAGATAAAAAAAGTTTTTGAAAGAAAGAAATTTTAATTTGTGTTTTTGTTAATTTATGCCAAAAATATGCAAAAAAAATACTTAAAAGTTGGAAATATGCACAAATATGCATTTAAAACCAAAATATGCAAAAATATTCATTATATGTTTTTGTTAATTTATGCCAAAATATGCACTTAAAAATTGGAAATATGCACAAAATATACATTTAAAACCAAAATATGCAAAAGTATGCATTTTCACCAATATATGCAAAAATATACAAAAACAAATCGATGCCATTTTAACGCAAATTTCTTGATTCGGAAAGATGTTTTTAGAAATTAAGGCTATGAAAAAATTAAAAAAAAAAATACTTTTTCTTATTTAAAAAAAAAAAATAAATTTTTGAAAGAAAGAAATTTTAAATTTAAAATAGTTTTTGAAAGAAAGAAATTTAAATTTGTGTTTTTGTTAGTTTATGCCAAAATATGCAAAAATATGCACTTATAAGTTGGAAATATGCACAAAAAATGCATTTAATAAAAAAATTTGCATTTTAACTAAAATATGCAAAAACAAAACAAACATTTAATTGCAAAAAACATGTACTTGCATGGACAACACAGCCCTATGTATAAACATTTTCATTAATTTCAATTTAAGGTAGCAATTTTTCTTCTCTTTCTTCTTCACTACTGCTATTCCACATTTAATCAGTGAAGACTTTTAAACATGTCTTTGTAAACTTTATAACACTTTTCAAAAAAGTTCTACTAATATTTTCATTATTTCCATGTAGGTTTCATTGAAAGGAACTTTAATGACACCTATTTTCATTGATCAAATTAATCCTGTCTTTGGTTGAAAATGTGAGTCATTTTGCATTAAATTTATGTCAATTTTCATTACTTTCACGAAGCTTAGGGTAAAATGGTACTTCTTATATCTTTTGAAATATAGACTGTAGAATATTTTTATTTCATTAAAGCGATTTATACGGAAGAAATGAGATCTACGAAAGGGAATGTGCAAAAGAGAATTATTGTTCATAATGAGCTAATGAATTTTTCATTAGATTAATGATTTTTTTTTTCAAAAAATTAATAACAATTGCATTGATTCTATAAAAATAATCTTTTTTTTTTCTAACATATGAAACTTTTTCATTAAATGTAGGAACATTTTCATTACTGCAATGAAATTGTCATTAATCTTATGAAGAAACTCAATTATTTTATCAAAAAATCATTAGATCACTTCTAATGAATTTTTTATACATTGATTCTTTCAGCAAGGAACGAGAAACGAAATAGAACATGGAACGAAATGGAATGACATTTTTTTTCACTAAAAATTTTTTCATTCTAACAAATTTTATATACATACTGATATTTTTTTTACTAAAAATTTTTTAAATTGAATATTGTTTTTTCCTCTTGAAAAATTGCCGAAGCACTTTTTAAAATACTGAATTTGAGCGGATAAGGAGGGTTTAAAAAATTGTTTCGAAACTGTATAACAAAATTTGTTTTGAAATTTTTGGGGCACAATTATCGATTTCTCCGAAGAACAGTTTAGAGAATTGTGTACCCACGGATAGTTAAGAAAGAAAGTTGTATTAAGCCCCATATTTCGAGGCGTTACAAACGGAATGGCAAACTTATATACTTATACCATACATAACTAACAAGGAAGGGGTTTCATAGGGCACCCACCGATTGTCCTGAAACTTGCATATGGGAGAGAGGGGAAGAAAATAACAGCTACCCGTTTTTTCTAAGCTGCCCAATCTCATATTTAGCGGGTCAAAGGGGAGGGGGAAAACTGGATTTTTTTGTTTTTTAACGATTTTTCCCATTTCTTCAGAAGAAACTATATGAACATTTTATACAGATCGAAAGGTTTTTGGAAGGCCTATCCATATGGCGTATCGGTCGTTTCCAAATTCTGCTTTGTTAAGTTCCTATTTTCGAAAATGTAAAATCGTAGGGTAGTTTATATGGAGATGTATATACCTAGGAATGCCCAAATCATATATATAATCACATATATAATCACTATTAAAATTAAGCTGACCCGTGTTTTTTCGATTGGCGAAATTCTTGCTAGTTAGGCTTTTATTATGATTTCCCCAAAAGACCACTTTTTTTTGGGTGGCAACCCATTTTTAAATTTGAGATTGGGCAGCTAAAAACAGGTAACTCATAACCCCTCATTCCCATATGCAAGTTTCAGGACAGTCGACGGGGGCCCTCTAAAAGACCTTCCTTGTAAGTGAAGGGTACTTTGAAAACACTTCCTCTCCCTGTAAAATTACATTATTTAAAGTTGAGTTTTACCAATAATCATCACTATTACATTTACAAATTTGTATATATGTGTGTGTGTGCTTACACATACTTACATTCTGTGTATGAAAAGTAAGTACATACACTCATTTAATAAAAGGATTGATGCTTTCACATTTAATAACTTTTCTACAATCAAAATGAATTTTTATTACATATTCATGCTATAGCTTTAGTTTCCATCACATCCTTCCTCTAGTCTCGACGTCCTGTGTACATCATGCTTTCCGAATTGCATAGTTATGCGTACATTGAAGGTGGTACTTAACAACAGTAGTAGTAGTAGTAGTAAATTACTTGGGGGTATATGTGGGAGTAAGTATGTGTATGTAAGCAGAAGTTGTACTATTTATGTGTTACATATCTTGCTTCGTTTGGTTTGCCATTGTTGTTGTTGGTGAAATTACAATTGTGTAAAGTAGGAACCAAATATGGTAAAACTGGTATTATATTTCTGGGAGTGGATCTAGCAAATGGGGGAAAATCTTACGCACCCGTTGATTAAATGACGGGTGCGTAAAAAAATCGTTTGCTATATCAGCGTGACATAAGTATATTTCTGTAAGTTTGATCTTATAATTTTCGGTCATTCTGTTAATGATCTGTTACCATTTTACATAAATTTGTAAAATGTAGCATGCTTTTAGGCGCTTTTGAAATTATTTTTTATCAAATAGCGTTGCCAAATATTTATCTATGTTGTCCCCAAAAATGTTACAAAATGTTCCAAAAAGTCCACAAATCATAAAAAAATATTTTATTATTTATAGTACAATAGCCAATTTACAATTACAGTAAAAAGTGACTTCAAAATAAATTTTGTTGTAAAATTTTTTTTTTTTTTTCATACATAAAAATCTTTGTCAAAAAAATTTATGATAGCACTTATTCTAACAATAAGTACTGTTATTTTATTTCGTTATAAGTCTAATTTTTTTTATGAAAATAGATAAAAATTAAAGCATGAATTTAGGCACTATACATAACACTTGGCCAACATCTAACAAAGTACTCGAATCAATTACTTTAGGACGGTAAAGTGATAATTGAAAAATGAAAGCATTTTGTGAATAAAAATATTAATCAGCCGAAACCCCTATTACCGCAACTGAGATCAATACTTAGATTTCAATCTTTACAACTTTCCCCAGTCCCCTCATATCTGGTACAGATTTTCTGTTCATATTACATATATAGTATAATACCTTATTATACAAATAACATTAAACAGAATAAGAGTTGAAATGAAAATATAAAGTATACAAGTGAATAGATTAATTAACATCAACTCCAGCTGCTGGCACACAAACACATCAACAAACAACATGAACTCATTGCAAATGTAAAAGAAAATTCCAATTGTTCTCTCGTACATACATATTTCTTAATGAAAAGTTATTCAAAAATTATGTGTAATAATTTAAGTATTTAAGTTTTGATAACTAAAAAAGCAAAAAAAAAGCTAAAATTAACTTTTCTTTGCAAAAAAAGAGTTTTGTAAAGATTTTAAGATTTAGAATAATCGGTTACTTTTAGGACATTCTGTTAACATACTGTTAATGAATGTAAAATTAACATTTATCTTAAATATTACAGAACTATGGAATTGGATTATTTTGTTTTAGAAAAAAATTATATAAAACTATATTTTTAAAAATTTATAGAGATGATCCTTAAATTCAGATATTTTAGATCTAGCACCTATAATTAAACCAAGAACTGCAATTTAGTCATACAAAAATGGATTTTTTTAAATTTATAGGGATGATCCCTGACTTGTGACATTCGATTGTTTTGTTTTAGAAAAAAATTATATAAAACAATATTTTTAAAAATTTATAGGGTTTATCCTTAAATTCAGCTATTTTAGATCTAGAAATGCAATTTAGAAATGCAATTTAGGGTTATCTAGAAATGCAATTTAGGGTGACAGGACATAGTCCCCACGGACATTACCCCCATAACAGAAATGGGGATTATGACCGAATTCATTACGGTCATAATCCCCATTATAGTTGTGGCGACTATGACCGTTTCAAAAACGGTCACAATCCCAATGGGGACTATGTCCGTTCCTTGTTGGGATTACGACCGAACTTTTTTCGGTCATAACCCCCATTCACATTATGGGGAGTAAGTCCAAAGCAATTTTGGTCATAATCCCCGTTTTCTGCAGAGAGGGTGGGTTTAATGCATGGAGATTGTAATCCCTAAGCCAGGCCGAAGGCCGACTACGCGGAAAAACTTTTAAGTAAAAAAAAAATTCTTTTAATTTTGGGGATTATGACCAACTAGTATAGACATAATCCCCATAAAGGGGATTATGGCCATTTGTTACGTGGTCATTATCCCCATAAATCTGGGAATTATGTCCGTTTTTTATTGTGATTATGTCCCAAAAATTTTCGGTCATAGTCCCCACTACCATTATGGTGATTATTACCGAAATGAATTTGGTCATAATCCCCATTACGGAAATGGGGATTATGTCCGTAGGGATTATATCATGTCACCGCAATTTAGTCATACAAAAATGGATTTTTGAAATTTATAGGGATGATCCTTGAGTTCACTATTAGCTAAGCCTTTTAAGTTTTGAAAAATTATAGGGATGATCCTAATATCATAGCTTTATCTATTTTTGATGTAGCAACTCTAAATAAGCTACAAAAAGCACTTTAAATTTTTAAGAAAAATTTCATACAAAAATGTTTTTTTTAGAAAATTTTTGAAAGTGATTCACAAAGTAAGTTTTTTTGCTCTAGCACTTCCAGTTAAGCCACAATTGCAATTAAAGTTTACTTTTTAGAGAGAAATTGAATAAAAATGGATTTTCAGAAATTTATATTGATGATCCAAACTCAGCGTATTACCTCTATACCACCTTTAGTTAAGACACAAAATGTAGTCAATGTTATTTAGGAAAAATTCATATGAAAATGAATTTTGAAAAATTGTAGGTATGATCCCAGAATTCAGCTATTTTTGCTTAAATACCTCTAGTAAAGCCACCAAATGCAATTTAAGTTATTAAGAAAAAAAAAAAATTTATAAAAATTAAAAATTATTTTTTTATATTTATAGGGATGATCCCAAATTACGCTATTGGCGCTCTAGCTCCTCCAGTTAAGCCAGAAAATGCAATTAAAATTTGTTAGACGAAGCAATAAAAACATGGTATTTTGTTAATTAATAGGAATAATTTCCAAATATATAATGGATTTTTGGCTTATAGGGATGACAGCCCAAATTGAGTCATCCCAAATACAATAAAAGTTTCTTGGACCAAATTCATCTAAACATGGTGTTTCTGATCCCGAAATTCTGCTATTTTCGCTCTAGCACCTCAAGTTTAGCCATAAACTTCAATTATTTTTTTTTTTTAGAAAATATCTTATAAATATGGATTTTTAGAAATTTATAGGAATGACACCCTAATTCAGCAATTTTTGCTATAGCAGCTCCAGTTAAGATACAAAACGAAATTAAAGTTTTTAAAAACAAATTATATGGAAATTAATTTGTAAATGAATAGGGATGATTTCCATATTCAGCTATTTTCGCTCTAGCAACCCTACTTAAATCCAAAAACGGATTTTTGCTTTGCCACCTAAAAATGGAGATATTTTTGCTTTAGCACCTCTAATTAAACCACAAAATCAAGTTTTAAGAAACAAATCACATAACACATATTTTTCGATATAAAAATGGATTTTGAAATTAATATTTAGGAAATTCAAATGGATGACCCCCAATTTCAGCCTCTAGTAAAGCCAAAGTATGCAATTAATTTTTTTTTTTTAAAAAACTATATAATAGATTTTTTTTTTTTAATTTTAGGAATGATCCCCAAATGCAGCTTTTTTCGTTCTAGCATCTCTAGTTAGGACACAAAATGCAATTAATGTTTTTAGACAAACTCATTTGAAAAGGGATTTTTGGAAATTAATGAGGATGTTCCTCAAATTAAGCTATTTTTTCTCTATCACCTCTAGTTAAGCCACTAAATGAAATAAAAATTATTTAAGAAAAATTCATTGATTTTTGGAAATTTACAAGAATAATTCCTAAATTCATGTTTTTTCGTTCTAACACCAATAGTAAAGCCACAGTTAATATTTTTTAACAAATTTCAAAGAGTTCTAAAAAAGGTTTTTTCTTGCATAAATGAATAGTTTTTCAATTTGCATTTGTGGCCTACTCTAATAAATATTTTTTTCAATTAAAAATGGCAATAATATTAAATTAAAAAGTATATTTGGTTGGCAATGATTTTTATAAATGGTAGCGAGACTAGATATGACAAATATACAAGACTTTAGTAGAGACATAAACCGGACTCCGAATAGAGAATTTTATTATACAGTACTTGTATTAGCCGTTAGTTTGGTGTACTGTATAATAGGGTTAAGATGAGTTAATGAATGTCACATACAGATGGCGGTACTAGTATCATATTCAAAAATTACATCATACACTAAATCTTCGTGATTCCCGAGCAGTGTTGCCAGCAATGGAATTGGAAATTACACAAAAAATTATCCAAAATCTCACAAATTACACAAAATTTTTTATTTTGTCATTCCGTTTATAACCCCTGGTCTACACCTGATTTTTTTGGTGGCAAAAAGCAATAACGTATGCAAAATGTCAAAAAAAACCGCTTTGCGTCTATTTTGATGAATTCCAAACAAAGATGGCGTACGATTTTGATGTTGAATTGCCAGCAATAGTTGCTCAGAAAAATTGCCAAGCAAATATTGTTATATCAGTTGTGGACACTAAAATATCGAAATATCGGTCAGAGAGCCCTTAAAATATACATATTTACATTATTGAAACTTGATCGATTTTAAGACATTCTCTGAATGTTCGTCAGCCCGTCTGTATAAAACATACTGCTGTCCAAAATAAAAAAATCTAGACTCCTAAAGATTGGCACGTATTTGTCTTATGGTAATAGGCAGGCTAAGAGAATAATCACAATTGGAGCGGGAAGCGGTTTTCCGCCACTCTCCCCATACATTTTGTATGAAAACAAAATTCCGCGGCGTTTTTCCGTCGAAATAGATTCTATTCTATTTTCATGACGTTTTTTCTCTCTCTCTCATTTTTCCTCTCATTTTATTTTTTGGCGTTGCCGGATTTTAAGCAAAAAAAGTGTTGTTTTTCAGTACAGTGTTGTAAAATAAAGTTTTAGTACAAATTTTTTGGCATATAGAAATAAACAACGAAATAAACAACGAATAAACAAAAAAAAAATATGGAAAATTATTTAAACAATGGAGTTTGCTGAAAAATTAATAGAAATTGTTAAAAAAAAAGATGTTTTTATGAATTTTTCAAGTTTTAAAAGATGCAATATGTAAAATGTGTTTTACCTATTTTTTATTTTTTTATTGGCCGTATTCATTTAAACTCGTATACACCAAGTATACCGTATAAACTTACCAAACTTATTTTTTATAAATGGAGTTTGACATAAATTGTATAAATTTATCAGACTTACATATTATACGATGTGTTTATACGGTTAGATGAATACCATTATTGTTTTGAATAAATTAATTGTGCTGTTCTATTTAATTATTTTCTTGTTATTTAACTGTTTTATAAGATTTTGTATCTCGATCTTAATTGAACGAGTTCTTAAATATTAAAAAAATTTTATTGTTTAAATATAAAACAAAATGTGCTTGCCAAAAGTAAAAATTCTAAATAAAATTAAAATAATTATCACATCAAATATACTTTTCCAAGTATGTATGTAAAAAAATGTAGGGAAAACCGCAAACAGCTTGACGCTTAATTTAAATTAATCGCTCGATTTTTGACGCATTTTTCCGCTTCCCGCTCCAATTGTAATTAATCTCTAAGTTCGTAAATGGGCAAAATCAGTCCAGGTGGAAAAATGTTTCCCCTTTAAAACTAAACCAACCTCTGAAAAACGAAATTTTTTGAATGATTTTTTTGTTATTTTGTTCAACAAATGAAACAATTTTCAGTCAGCCTCCTTTTGTAGACATGGATAAAAAAAATAATTTTAATAATGATAAAATGGTTTTAATGTTGATATAATTGTAATAATTAAGTGCAAAAATAATTAAAATCAACTCGCGTGGGGAAAAGTTTCCCCCAAGATTTTGGAATAGGGATTCTCCAGAATAATTTTAAATTTAGAAATTTTTAGAGCGTTGTTTTTCGACATCTAAGTCATGAAGAATATTAAGGCTTTAATGGTCCGAATATGCATGTTCGTCATTTATTGTCTTGTATTTGGTAATACAAATTTTTAAAGTCGATGTTGTCAATGATTTTTAAGCCAAAAATGTCGATAAAATGATAAAAAAAGTTGGAACTTTATTAAGGTAAAATTGCACAAAAATTACACAAAAAATATCATTATCCAAAAATTATCCAAGGATTTTGAAATTGTCCCACTTTTGGATAATTATCCAAAAAGTGGCAACACTGTTCCCGAGATAATTTTTTTTTACTCACACTTGATTAGAAAAATATTTGCGTGCGTGAGCGTGCGTGAGTAATCTTTGCTTCGTGAGTGTGCGTGATTGTCTTGTGCAGTCTGAAACAGAAAACAAGGAAGAAAATCGTCATCATATTAAATTTATAGGGAATTGATACAAAATTAAGATTAAAAAAAAAATAGGATTAATTTTAGAATATTAAATACTTTTGTGCAAGAATTTAGAAAAAAATTAAAAAAAAAAATAGATGCATATTTTTAAGGCTCCGACACAATGTCGGAAACTCCGAGTACTCCGAGAGACTCCATCTCTAGTACAGAGTACTCCGACTCGGAGTACTTTACAAAAAATTGTAAATTGTGTCTTAGTTTAATATTTCGTCCCGAAAAAAGCAAAAAAATTTAAAATTTCGCTGAACTTTAAATTTTGCTGAAAATTTTGAAAGATTTTTGAAATTTAAGTTTTTGAAATTTTTTTTGTATAAATAAGTGTTTCGTGAGTGTGAGTCAACGTGATGTGAGTGAAGCTTGCGTGAGTGCACGTGGGTGTGAGCTATATTAAATTTACTTACGTGATTGTGAGTGAGTGTGAGTAGAAAAAATATGCTTTTGAGTGAGTGTGCGTGATTCAAAAATTTTTGTCGTGAGCGAGTGTGAGTTAAAAATCACTCACGCGCTTATCTCTAGTTTAGATGTTTGTCTATCAACACAAAAAAATATAGACATGTGTTTTTCGGTTTTTTTTTTCGAGAAAATCGCATTTGAATATTAAATTTCATAACAATTTTGTAATTTGCTTGTATTTTCTTGTTTCAACATAGTGAATGAGTACTAAATATTTGCATAAATATTACTCATACGCTACGTTGAAACAAGAAAATACAAGCAAATTACTAAACAAGTAATTTTTAACTCACACTCGCTCACGACAGATATTTTTGAATCACGCAAACTCACTCTAAAGCATATTTTTTCTACTCACACTCACTCACAATTTTGTAAGTAAATTTAATACAGCTCACACCCACGTGCACTCACGCAAGCTTCACTCACATCACGTTGACTCACACTCACGAAACACTTATTTATACAAAAAAAAAAATTTCAAAAACTAAAATTTCAAAAATCTTTCAAAATTTTCAGCAAAATTTAAAGTTCAGCGAAATATTACATTTTTATACCCTCCAACCACAGTATGGGGGTATACTCACTTTGTCATTCCGTGTGTAACGCATCGAAATATCGGTCGGGGACCCCATAATGTATATATATTATTGATCGATTCTAAGACATTCTAGCGATGTCCGTCTGTCCGTCCGTCTGTCCGTCCGTCTGTGGAGGACACGATACAGTCCAAAATTAAACAGCTAGACTCCTGAAATTTGGCACGAATATGTCTAATGGTCATAGGCTGGTTAAGTTCGGAGATGGGCAAAATCGGACCACGGGGGAAAAAGTTCCTCCTTTAAGAACTAAACCAACCTCTAAAAAACGCCATTTTTTATAGATTTTTAGTACTTTTGCTTAGCAAAGGAAACATTTTTTATGTCAGAAGAAGATCAAAGTCCTGTAGTTGGATCCAGAAAGGTTGTCTCCCACCACCGAAACCTCCCCCCCACAAAAAAAAAGACGCCCCTGTTTTTTTTTTTTTTTTAAGGTGTTAGAGGGTATAAAAGATTCGGCACAGTCGAATTTAATACTCGCACTTGTTTTCTTTTTTTTCGGGACAAAATATTAAACTAAGCCATATTTTACAATTTTTTGTTTGGGGGCTAGGTCTAAATATTTACCGATTTTTTCCAATTTCAATAGGCTTCGTCCTTGGGCCAAGAGAGTCTTAAGTTTCAAATTTCAGGTTAATTGATTAAAAATTACGACCTGTACCGTTTACATGTACAGACAGACGGACTGACGGACGACGGACGGACAGACGGACGGACGGACATCGCTAAACCGACTCAAAAAGTGATTCTGAGTCGATCGGTATACCTTAAAGTGGGTCTAGGACCAATATTTCGGGTAGTTACAAACATCAGCACAAACTCATTATACCCTGTACCACAGTGTGGTGTAGGGTATAATAATATTTGGGAAATTCAAATGGTTGCTCCCCAATTTCAGCCTCTAGTTAAGCCAAAATATGCAATTATTTTTTTTTTATAAAAACAATTATATAACAGATTTTTGAAAAGTTTTAGGAATGATTCTCAAATTCAGCTTTTTTTGTTTAAGCACCTCTTGTTAAGACACAAAATGCAATTAATTTCAAAACGGGGTCTGAAAATTTTCCAAAAAAAAAAAGTTTTAATCGATAGCTCATATAAAACTACACAAGAATGTAAATTTTTGAGATTGTGGTACATTCCGTTTTAATTTGGTGAATATTTAAACAAGGCAACTCGACACAAATTTAACCATTTTCCCAATATTTGACCACGCCTAATAAGCCCAGTTTCCGAAAAATTGGAAAACCAAAAACCCAATTTTCTTAGCTCCATATAGGGCTATCCATACAACCTATTCAGAAATTTACGGTACAAATGTTTTTTTCCGCTGGCTATTTGGTGTGGAATGCCTCATATATCGATAATCGACATCTTAAAATTTTCCATAGAAAAATTAAAAACATCGATTGCTTAAAATTTTCTATAGAAAATTGTAAAGTTATCGATATATTGAAAACTAAAAATTTTCTATAGAAAATTCTAAAATTATCGATACATCGAGAACTCAAAATTGTCTATAGAAATTTGTAAAATTATTAAATTTTAAACTTATCGAAATATCGATAACCTAAAATTTCCAATAAAAAATTGTAAAATTATCGATATATCGATAACTTAAAATTTTTTTTAAAGAAAATTGTAAAATTACCGATATACCGATAACTTAAAATTGTTATAGAATATGGTAAAATTATCAATATATCGATAACTTAAAATTTTTTAAAGAAAATTGTAAAATTATGGATATATCGATAACTTAAAATTTTCTTCAGAAAATTGTAATACTGTCGATATATCGATAACTTAAAATTTTCTATAGAAAATTGAAGTAGAAACCATATATCAATAACATAAAATTTTCAATAGAAAATTGTAAAATTGTGGATTTATCGATAACTTAAAATTTTCTACAGAAAATTGTAAAATTGTCGACATAAAAGTTTTTAAAGAAAATTGTAAAATTATCGATATAATGATAGCTAAAAATGTTCTATTGAATATAGTAAAATTATCGATGTATCGATAACTTGAAATTTTCTATAGAAAATTTTAAAATTATTGATACATCGACAACTTAAAATTTTCTATAGAACTTAACAACTTAAAATTTTCTATAACATAATCGATACCTCTACAACTTAAAATTTTCTTTAGAAAATTTAAAAATTTTGGATATATCGACAACTAAACATTTATATAAAAAATTGTTAAATTGATAACTTAAAATTTTTTAAAGAAAATTGTAAAAAAATTTCTATAGAAAATTTTGAAATTATCGATAAATTAATTGTTTTTGCAGATATTATATAAAAGTGAAAATTTATCGATATATCGGCAACTTAAAATTTTTTATAGAAAATTTTGACATTATCGATATATCGAAAACTTTAAACTTTTTATAGAAAATTGTTCAATTATTGATATATCGACAACTTAAAATTTTTATAGAAAATTTTAAAATTATCGACAACTTAGATTTTTGTATAAAAAATTTTAAAATTATCGATGTATCTACAACTTTCTACAGAAAATTGTAAAATCATGGATACATCGATAACTTAAAATTTTCTATACGAAATTGTAAAATTATCGATACATCGATAACTTAAAATTTTTAGAGAAATTGTAAAATTTTCGATACATCAACAACTTAAAGGCTCTGACACAATGTCGGAGTACTCTGTACTACGGAGTACCATCTCTAAAAATAGAGACGACATCATACAAAAAATGTGTAAGTGCGAAAGAGAAAGGAACAAAATCCACTCTCTGGCACAGAGTACTCCGACATTGTGAATTCAGCTTAAATGTTTCTTTAGAAATTGTAAAACTGTGGATATATCGATAACTTGAAATTTTTTAAAGAAAATTGTAAAATTATCGATATAACGACACCTTAAAATTTTCTATAGAATATGGTTAAATTATCGAAATATCGACAACTTAAAATTTTCTATAAAAAATTTTAAAATTATGGATATATCGAACACCTTAAAATTTTCTGTAGAAAATTTTAAATTTACAATTTTCTATAGAAAATTGTAAAACTATCAAAATAGCTATAATTAAGAGTTTTATATTGAAAATTGTTAAATTATCGATATATCGATAACATAAAATGTTCTATAGAGAATTGTTAAATTATCGATATATCAATAATTTAAAATTTTCTATAGAAAATTGTAAAATTATGGATACATCAACAATTTAAAATATTCTATTTAAAAATTTCTCTAGAAAATTGTGAAGTTATCGATAACTTAAAATTGTCTATAGAAAATTGTGAAATTATCGATATATCGATAACTTAAAATTTTCTATAGAAAATTGTTAAATTATCGATATATCAATAACTTGGTATTTTTTTATAGAAAATTGTTATCAATTGAAATTGATAACTCAAAATTTTCTATAGAATATTGTAAAATGATCGATATATCGATAACTTAAAATTTAATATAGGAAATTGTTAAATTATCGATATATCGATACATCTTTAACATAAAATTTTCTATAGAAAATTGTTAAATTATAAATCTATCGATATTGTCGATAACTTTCTATCAAAAGTAACCATTATGAAATCGATGTATTGATAACTTTCAATTTTCCATAGAAAATTGTAAAATTATCGATATATCGATAACTCAAAACTTTCTATAATTAATTTTAAAATTATCGATATACCGGCAACTTAAAGTTTTCTATAGAAAATTTGTAAAATTATCGACATATCGATAACTTCAAACTTTCTAAAGAAAATTGTGAAATAATCAATATATCGATAACTTAAAATTTTCTTCAGAAAATTGTTAAATTATCTTTATATATTGTTAAATTATCTTTAAATTTTCCATAGAGTATTGTAAAATTATCGATATATCAATAACGTAAATTTTTTTATAGAAAATTGTTAAGTTATCGATATATCGAAGACTTAAAATTTTCTGTAGAAAATTTTAAATACACAATTTTCCATAGAAAATTGTAAAATTATTCATATTCTTTCTAAAATTTGTATAGTTATCGATATATTTTTTTTGTTTGTATAAAAATGCATTAAAACTTTCTTAAAAATTTAAGCAAAAAAAAATCTATACAAAATCTTTGGGCCTCTGATGCATGCACAAACATGCCTACATAAACTTATGCATTTTCTAAATAACAATATACACAAGATGCAATTATAATAAGAAAAGAAGTTGAGTTTTTGAATTTATAAATACCTACACATCCACACAAATACATCAAAACATACACATCTACATACAATTGCATTTGCAATGCAAGTCTTGCATACATACAATTATATTATAAAACTTTGTTAAGAAAATAAAGAAGAAAATTGCCCAAGACATTTTGCATTAGGAAAACTGCAATATAGGAAAACTGCAATAGACACAAACTTATAAAACAATACACACACATACACTTAACAGTAAAACACACACACATTCGTATTTATATCAACAAATGCATTCACAAATACTTACATACATTTATGTATAAATGAAAATTTTATAAGAAAATTTTTAGTAAGGAGTAAATATAGAAAATTTTATTTATTTATTTATTTTTTTTTTTCAAGAAATAAAAGGAGGTGCATACAAAAAGGACATTCTAACACACACCATTACCTACCGACAATGATACTTATATATGTGTATATGTGACCACACACACACAAATGCATAGGTGATTATTTATTTGTATGTATAGAAGACAAGAAAATTTTAGAAAATTTTTGGAAATTATGTATATACAATATTTAAACATTCATACACACATACACACAGACATTTGGTTGGTATAGGTTATGTTAGAGTATGATAAGAAATTAAGAATTTTTCTTAATATAAAAAAAAGTGGGTTCTTGCAGTTGCAATTGAGGCAAACCAATTTTGGAATGAGAATGATAAGAAAATGCAATTTTTGAAACAAGTATAATTATAAATTTTGTAAATGTATTTGAATAAATGCAAGTGTATTTGTGAATGCATTTATGTATTAATGCATGCATGCAAGTGTGTGTGTGTGTGCATACTAATACTTGCAGCTATGTTTGTATGTGTTTTCTTAGTCAAAAATTCATCTAAGATTTTCTTAACTATTAAATGTTGTGGTTAGAGTTTTTTTTTGTTTTAAGAAAATTCTAAGATTTTCTTAAGAGTACAGTCCGTCCAATGTTATAAACTTTAAAATTTATTTCTCTGGTTTTTGTAAGGACAATCATTTTGTTGTTTATTAAGGATTTTTTTTTTGTTGCTGTTGTATGTATTTATAAGTTTGTGTATTATAATAAGGTTCTTATGTATATATTTATATATGTGCATGTATGTGTATAGAGATATTGAAAATAAGCCTACTGCATTTTATATGAATATGAAAATTATATACTTTCTTTGTGCATTTTTGTATATTTCTGTAGATAGAGGGGTGTGTATGAAGGTTTTATAATTAAGAGAATTAAATATATGGACATTTTTAATTTGTATGGACTATTCATTGAATTTTTTTTATAGAAATTATTGTGATATCGATTTCTATTGAAAATTTTGTGTTATCGATACATCGATAACTATAGGTTAGGTTAAGAGGTTGACGTAATGTCCACAAGACCAGTTCCTGATCCAAAGTGATACCTCGAAAAGGGTGGTGGGGGGGGGGGGGGGGGGGGGGGTTGGTTTTTGTTGTTGGGTGCTTTACATATTAATCATAATTCACTACTGCCTTCCTGGTAAATGATGATTTATGTCTCCATATATGTCTCATCGAGTTTACTTAGCCTAATATATTTAAGCATCTTCCATGGGTTGACATCTCTAAGTTCCTCCAGTTCCTGAAAGAAATAAAAGCCAAAACAATTAAATCGAGTGCGAGATAGTGCAGGGCACTGACAAAGATAATGGAATGAATCTTCCACTATCTCTTCGTCCCCACACCATCTGCACAAGTCATCTCTTATCAATTTTAACTTTTTCAAATAAGCTTTCAAGCCAGTATGGCCTGTAATTAAACCTACATACTTCCTGAGGTCTGATTTTTCCATATAAAGTAGTGTTTTCTGGATACTTTTTCCACCGCGAGTCCACAAGGCCTTCGTTTGGATACAGTCCTGGCTGCTTTCCCATTTCAAATCTTCCTGTCGTTCAAAAGTTCTCCGTATTTCGAAATAAATCGCATCCAGGCCCGGATGCACGTCGGTCGTTATTGAACTTAATGGTAAAACTGCTCCCATACGAGCTAACTCGTCAGCTTTCTCGTTTCCTGGAATATTCTGATGACCTGGAACCCAGCACAGTCTTAAAGAGTGTTGTTCGATGAGAGCCATAAGCTCTTGGCGACAACGGCTGACAACCTTTGATCGAATATTCCTGTTATATAGTGCCTTTAAAGCCGCCTGACTATCAATGTAAATAATGATCTCACTAGAGTAGATCGGCCTCATTAAAATAAGTCTGGCTGCCTCTGACACTGCATGCAGTTCCGCCTGAAAAATATTACAGCTGTCCTGTATTCTTGAACTGTGTTCAATTCCCAGTTTCTCACAGTAGACACCGCTACCTGTTCCCTGTGGCATCTTTGATCCATCCGTGTAGATTGCAATGTGCTGTTCCCCAACAGGTGGATTTTCCCAGAATACTCTAGATGGTATTTCAATTGTTATACCTGCATCCCACACGATATGTGGAGTCATATAATCAGTCACACAGTCATCATATCGATGGTCTCGTATGAGTTTTGTGTGTCCATAGTCTCGAACTTTCAGCGCGCAGTTTTGACTTAGTCTCAGCTGTGTCCTAAGTGCGTATTCCTGGATGTAAAGATCCAAAGATGGCAAGTCCAGAATCCTACTTAGACCATGTGTGGATGTTGTCCTTCGTGCTCCAGTGATACTTAAGGCGGCCACTCTATTAACCCTGTTCAGGTACGTGGCGTGCGTGCTCTTTCCTACAATAGGCCACCACACTACTGCACCATGTGCCAGTGTTGGTCTAACAATTGCCGTGAATATCCAGTGTATAAGTCTTGGTTTAAGACCCCATGTGTTTCCAATAATTCCCTGACAAGTATACATGGCTGCATACGCCTTTTTCACTCTCTCCTTTAGGTTTTCGAGCCAGTTCAATTTCCTATCAAAGATTATGCCAAGAAACTTGGCACTATCAGACAGTGTCAGACACGTTCCCCCAATATGTGGTAATCGAAATTCAGGTATTTTTCTCCTCCTTGTGAAGAGAACCGTTTCCGTTTTCTGAGGATTTATTCCTAGTCCACAGGCCGAGGCCCACTTATAAAGCGATGAGAGAGCATGCTCCATAATGTCGGATATTATGTCCAGGGATATCCCTCTTGTCGATAACTATACAATTTTCTATAAAAAATTTTGTGTTATCGGTATATTGATAACTATGAAATTTTCTACAGAAACTTTTGTGTTATCGATAAATACACAATTTTCTATAGAAAATTGTTTGTAATTGATATTTCGATAACTATACGAATTTTCTATAGACAATTTTGATAACCAAAGCAATTTTCTAAAGAAAATTTTGTGTTATTTATATATCGATAAATTTTCTATAGACTATTTTGTGTTATCGATATATTGATAAATTAACAATTTTCTACAGAAAATTTAGCATTATCGATAAATCGATAACTATACAATTTTGTATAGAAAATTGTCTGTTATCGATAATTATACAACACTTCTATAGAAAATTTTCTATTATTGATACATCGATAACTTCTCAAATTTTCTATACAAAGTTTTGAGTTATCGATATATCGATAACTTAGCAATTTTCTATTGAAAATTTTGTGTTATCAATAACTATACAATTTTCTAAAGAAGATTTAGCATTATCGATATTTTGATAACTATAAAGTTTTCAATAGAAAACTGTTTGTTATCGATAACACTAAAAAACTTCTATAGAAAATTTTGTGTCATTGATAAATCGATAACTACATACAGTTTTTATAGAAAATTTTGTGTCGAATATCGATAACTATACGATTTTCTCTTGAAAATTTTGTGTTATCTATATATCGACAACTAGACAATTTTCTACAGAAAATTAATAACTAACAAATTTGCTAATGAAAATTTTGTGTTATCGATGTATCGATTACCAAACAACTTTCTATAGAAAATTTTGTGTTGTCGCTTCATCAATAACCATACAATTTTCTATAGCAATTTTTGTGTTATCGATTTAATGAAAACTATTCAATTTTCTATAAAAAATTTTTTGGTATCGATAACTATACAAATTTTCTATAGAAAATTATGTGTTATCGATATATCGATACAAACTGTCAATAAACAATTTTGTGCTATCAATATATCATTTATTTGAAATTTTGCGTTATCGATAACTATACAAATTTTCTATAGAAAATTTAGTATTATCGATACATCGACAACTGTACAATTTTCTATAGAAAATTTTGCACTATCGATATTTTGATAACTATGCAATTTTCTATACACAATTGTTTGTTATCGATAAAAATCTATTACTACTTGTAGTATAGGGCTTTCTCGTTCAACTGTTGACAAGTGTGGACGTGTTTTAATTTAAATCCGTGCTATTAATTGAATTACTGAAATTGTTCGTAATAGGTTTGTTCGTAATAGGTATTTTTGTGATATTTTCATTACCACATCAAGGAAAATGAAAATATGGACACAAATGATACCGATTTAATTCGAGGCTCTGCCTCACCGACTGGTGCTGGTCCTAGCACTGGTCTTAGGGCTGCGACCTTGAAGTCCGGACTTGATTCTGGTAGGGGTGTTCAGCCTAATATTGGTGGTAAAAAGAAAATGAAACTTAAGCCATCAAAGGTCAGGCACAACCAGAGAAGGCTTTGTTTGAAAATAATTAACAAACTAAGCCAACGCGATGGAACGAAGCTCACCGAACGTGAGAGGGCGCCGCTATCATGGGCGAAAGGAGTCATTGAAGAACAGGACAAACTTTCGGCAATGCGCGCATCTGATAAACAGAGCGCTGTTTTGGCCTCGTCATCGAAGTCTGGTAAAAGGTTGCGCTCGCCCGACGAGAAACCTTTACCTAAGAGATCTAAGGTGACCGGCAACGGTGAACTCAGTCTTTTAGTGAGGTGGTGAAAGGTAACTTCGTTAGGGCTGTGATAAACAGGCAAAATGGGGATTGTAGTATTCCAAGGGACAAGTGGAGTTTAGTTGAAACTAAATTAAATGAAATCTACTTTAGGCTCCTTGAGAGTATGCCTGATTTTCTCCCTACTACTGTCAACGCAGGTTGGTATCAGGGGCGAGTAAAACTCATTACTTTTGGGAACGAAAGATCCGCAGCCATGTTTAAGGTTGCCATTAGCCAAGTGGGAGAGTTATGGCCTGGAGCCCGACTGGACGTTGTGGAAAAACATGATATCCCCTCGCAACCCAGAGCTCATGAATGGATTCCAATGGCTACAAATGACACTGAGGTGATCCTAAAGATGATAAAAGTCTGCAATCCTGACCTTCCAACTCAGAATTGGCAAATTGCCAGATTGGGTGAGATGGAGGGCGCTCGTCGTCAAGCAGTGGTCTTGGTTAATGTGGAATCGCTTCCGCTTTTAGCCAGGACTGACGGCATTATTAGATTTGGCTTTTTTCATATAAGAGTCAATGTCTACAAGGGCGACCAGAAGCCTATTTTGGACGCAGCGAAACCTGTGGCAGAGTCGGCTGGGGAGGAGAATCTGGAAAAGGTTGATATTCAGCTGACCGATTTTAGGCTGAAGGGAGATGCATCTGGCATTTTTGAAACCGAATCTGGTAACGAATGCGACCTCTGTGAAGGCACGGAGGCAGTGTTGCCATATATCAAGATTTCCCTTTTTTTGCAAGCTTTTTGAGGTGCTAAAAAGATTTCAAGATTTTTTCTAAAAAAATAAGTTTTTTGGAAAATAATAAAGTTTTTTCAAGATTTTCTTAATTAGTTAAAAAATACAAAAAGCATAATTTTTTTTTGTAAATACCCGAAATATTGGTCGTAGACCAATCTTTTAGTATACCGACCGATTCAGAATCACTATCTGATTTGACTTAGCGTGTCCTTCCTTCAGTCTATGTAAACGGTTATAATTAAATACGTCTTTATTCTATGAAAATATGAGATATTCGATTACAATTTTGTTTTTAGCTTGGTAACCTTATTAAATCCATTTAAAATCAGACCATTCTTTGACTTGGTCGCCATATGAAAATTCCACACGATATTCACTTGAATCTGTAAGTTGCCAACATAGAATAATTTTTCTCTTAAATTGTTGCACTAATAAAAGATTTTACCACATATAGATCCAATCCGTCATATATTGTCGAGCATGCACCGGTGTTTGATATTTGCTTACTGTGTACAATTTTCTGAGCCTTCATAAGTTATGACTCTTTCAAGGCTCCAAAAAATTAATAGAACGCTCGACATTTGGATTCCTGAAAGATTCATGTTTGCCTCTTAATTCTGGATATGTAAAAAATTCAAAATACATATGTTTTTTTGAACATTCATAAAAGAGTCAGGAAAGAATACGTACATATATTTTTCAGAATCTTTTATGAGTCATATAAGGCCCCTGTAGGTTAGTTGGTAGCATGCTAGCCTATGAAACAGGGGGTCGTGGGTTCTATTCCCACTAAACCCTTGATCGATTTCGATACAACGAGACGACGATCATTGTAACCAGTTCTCGGTTAGGTTTAATTAATTATTAAAAATGATTCGTAATTAAATTGCGAAAACTAAATAAAAACTGATCGTTGGATTAAAATTATTATTATGATATTATAAGAGCGCTAAGAAAAAGGGATTATGTTTTCTGAACGTCTAAGAACTCTTTTATGAGTCTTTTCGAGCTCCAAATGAACGCTTGGTTTTTTTTTAATATTTTTTTTACACTTGATATAAAAAATGAATTGAAAATACATAATGAAAATACATAATAGTGGTATTCAGAGTCTTGCTTGCCAGCCCTGGCACTAGTGGTAAAAGAGCACTTTTTAAAATTACTTTTCAAAATACATGTATTTTTTGAAAGAAGTACTCTTTTGCGACCTTGCCAGGGCTGGCAACAAGACTCTGAATACCACTAATGTATTAATTTTTAATTTTTCAATACTTTTGTAAAAAAAAGATTTTTTCACAAAAAAAAAGATTTTTTTTCAGAAATAAAAAGTTTTTTCAAAAAAATATATGGCAACACTGCACGGAGGATAAAGCTGATGCCACAATGGGTGAAATTCAGGACGAGTCCCATGCAGTGAGGAATTCGGAGAGTTCTGTTGCCTCCGATTCAGAACAGATGGGACACACATCTGGCTTATTCGAAACCGAATCTGGGGACGAATGCGACCTCTATGATAACACGGAGAATGAAGCCAATAACACGGTGGTGGAAAGGATGGTGGAAAAAAGCAAGATGTTGCGGTTCCTACAAATAAACCTCCATCACAGTAAGGCAGCCTCAGTTGCACTCTTGCTGCGCCTGACGACAGGAGCAGTTGACTTGGTTTTTATCCAAGAGCCCTGGGTGCGGGGTGGCAGGGTTTGCGGATTGAAGACCCCTGTGTTTAAGTTGATGGTTGCCAAAGGTGAGGGCTCACCAAGAGCCTGCATCTTGGCGAAAAATGGCTTAAATATATTCTTTTTATCAACTTTTAGTGATATGGATGTTACAGCGGCTAGCTTAGAGCTTCATGGGAAGTCTATTTGGCTCACCTCTGCGTATTTTCCTAATCCGGGCCAATACCCCCGGAGAAGGTTGGCGGTCTGATTCGGGAGTCTAAATCTAGGGGACACCAGTTACTAGTGTGCTGTGATGCTAATGCACATCATTCGATATGGGGAAGTACAGACACAAATGATAGAGGCGAATCACTTTTGGAGTTTTTGTTTAGCACTAACCTATATATTTGTAACAAGGGTACTGAACCAACTTTCGTTACAAGTACGCGGCAAGAGGTTCTGGACGTAACACTTGTATCAGATACATTGTCTGATAGAATTGATGACTGGAGAGTTTTGGAAGACCATTCTTTCTCAGATCATCGCTACATTGAGTTTTTACTCAGGGAGCGTGCCCCGGTTGAGACAGTCTCTAGAAATCCTAGGAGAACAAACTGGGTGAAATATAGGGAGACTTTTTCTTTGCTTTTGGGTGAAGTTCCCTTATCTGAACCGCATAGTTTGGCGGAAATTGACTGTCTGGTTGACCATATAACAAATGTTTGTAATAGTTGCCTGGAAGCGTCTTGCCCTTCTGCAAAGCTTAGATGGGGGAAAAAGCCACCTTGTTGGTCAAATGAGTTGCAGACGAGCAGAGATTCCTGCAGAAAGCTCTTTAATAAGGCTAAATTTTCAAGAGCGGACGAGGACTGGTCTGCATACAGCCTGCAACTTAAGAGTTATAAGAAGATGATCAGAAATGCAAAATGTGATTCTTGGAAAAACTTCTGTGGAAACATAGAAGATGTTTCTGAAGCATCCAGGCTGCGCAAGGTTCTGGCTTCTTCACCTTGCACTCTGGGATACCTGATACCTTCCTTCAGTGAAGAATCGCTGGATCTCCTTTTAAACACGCATTTTCCGGGCAATTCCATGACGCCGTTTCAAGCTTTGGAACGTTCTGATTCCCAAGCATCTGAAATTGCTTCGGAAATAATAAATATGCCAACATTAATCTGGGCGATAAAAAGCTTCAGGCCCTATAAATCCCCGGGACCTGATGGTATAATCCCGGCTGAGTTGCAGCAAGTGTCGGACTATACAGCCCCGTTGCTGTATAATCTATACACAGCATGCATCAACTGGTCGTATATTCCTTTAAAATGGAGGGATACCAGAGTCGTCTTTATCCCAAAGGCTGGGAAAAGTTCCCACATAGCTCCGAAGGATTTCAGACCAATTAGTCTGTCTTTTTAATGGTGGAAAACCTACTTGACAATAGACGTATAACGTCTGAATTGGGAGCGTCCGTCATATCTCTATTTGTCAATAGGGGCACACCACAAGGAGGTGTTTTTTCGCCGCTTCTTTGGAACCTGGCACTGAATTCAATGCTGCTATCTCTAGAAGCACGTGGTTGTCATGTTGTCGCATATGCTGACGATGTCGCGATAGCGGTAAAGGGGAAGCATCTGCCAACATTGATGGACATTCTTCAGGGTTCTCTGAAAGATCTGTATAAATGGGCAAGAGACTGTGGGCTAGGAGTTAATCCAAGTAAAACAGAGCTTGTTTTGTTTACAAGGAAAAATAAGATTCCTGCTTTTGATCCTATTTCTCTGGACGGCACTGAAATCACCTTCTCAGATGGAGCCAAGTATCTTGGAGTATTTCTAGATAGGAAGTTGAATTTCAGGCGTAATATTGAGGAACGTGTGAGAAAAGCAACGATTACTTTATATTCCTGTAAAAGGGACATTGGAAAACGATGGTGTTTTAGCCCTCAAGTCGTTCATTGGATCTATACAGCAGTGGTGCATCCAATTTGGCTGTATGGAATCATTGTCTGGTGGCCTGCTTTAGAAACAAAAGCAAACTGTGCCTTTATCACGAAGGTACAGAGAATGGCGTCGATGTGCATCACTGGTGCTCTTCGTACTACCCCCACGGCTGCATTAGAAATCCTCCTTCACCTGATACCATTAGCCATATTGGGTAGGCAGTATGTGGCCGCGTCGGCAATTCGACTTAATAGCACGCTGCAATGGACGAGCAGCGATTGTGGCCATAGCGCGATCTTGAAGAAGATAACAATACTACAAAATGTGGACTGTGCTCCATCTTTGAGCGCCACTTTACCACTATGATACCAGGGAGTCTTGAATGGGGGACATTCCGGGTAGTGGAGCCACCATAAATTTTTACACAGATGGATCGAGGCTGCACGAACAAGTGGGCTTTGGAGTCTTTTCGGAAGAGCTTGGATTGAGCCTGGCTCGAAGATTGCCAGATCATTGTAGTGTTTACCAGGCAGAGATGCTGGCAATAAAGGAAGTGGCTGACTGGTTGAGCTGCAATGTCTTGTCTACAACCGCAGTCAACATCTATTCTGACAGTCAAGCCGCGGTCAAGTCCCTGAATTCAATGTTTCTCAAAACAAGATCTGCCCTTAACTGCCGCACGTCTTTAAGTGAGATGACCAAGCAGCTTAACATACGACTCATATGGGTCCCAGGGCACAGAGACATTCCACGAAATTGCAAAGCCGATGAACTTGCAAGACTAGGAACTACATTACAGGTTCCAACAGAATTGGAATGTGTTGGTATGCCTCTAGAAACTTGCAAGCAAAACCTACAGCTTTGTTTAGCGATTGAGACTAATCAAAGATGGGCAAATGGATGGACGTGTGAGACAACACGACTGATTTGGCTTTCTCTTAATCAGGTTCGCACAATTGAGCTGATATCGCTTCCAAGAGAAGAGATTTCGAAGGTGGTTTCTACAGTTACCGGACACTGTCTTATAGGGAAGCACGCAGAGCGGTTAAATATGCCGTCAAATGACTTTTGTCGAAGATTCATGGATGAAGAGGAGTTGGAAACTATCGAACTCTTTATTTGCCATTGCCCGGCACTTTCTGGTCAGAGACTTGCTTCACTGGGATCTAGGGAGCTGTACGATCTTTCTGATTTGTCGGATGTCAAAATTCAAAATCTAAGGAGTTCATAAGAAGCTCAAACTGGTTTAACGACAGGGACTAGTAGGGAAACCTATTACGGTCCCGTGGTATCACAATGGACCTCAGAGTCTACTTGTGTTGACGTAAAACGTCAGCAGCAACTTGCAACATAACCTATGATCCTGGAGTGGAACTATGATCTTTGTATGCTCTTCAGAAAATATAGGGTAATTGTTATTGCCCTCCCATGCAATCTGCTGATATCGGCGGATTTTTTAGATGAACTCAGCACAAATTTTCTACTGATTCCAAAGAGAAATTACATGATTTCATAAATCTACTCCCATTTTATTTTGAGTATGCTAATAAAGATTTCCTAGGAAGCTTCTTAAAGTATTCCTTTAAGGAGCTGATTATGAATATTTAAGTGTGTATTGTATACATTTCAACAAAATAAGTATGTATTTTAAATTTCTTGTTAATGTTTTCTATAGTATTTTAAAATATTTATGTATATTGAGGTAGGCTTTCCTTATTCTTTTATTATTTTGTGGGGGGATGTATGTATGTCTAACAGTTAGGAGACTTTAAGTTGCCACATCATTTTGGAACATAATAAGTTTAATGTACAATATACAATACATAAACACATAAGTATATACTACATAATTATATATGAATGTATGTATTAAAACACACAAAATACAGAAAAGCAATGGATGGGTATAAGGCATTACCCTTTTTAACTAATAAAAATTACAGTGTTTTTTATTCTGTATATTTGTGAATACTGACACTCTTATCATGATGATAACATCATACAATGCAATAATAATAATACAAAGTGTATGAGTGCGTGCGTGTGTGTGTCCATAAACACATATACGCACAATTGCATTTTCAAACCACATATACACACTAACATACATACCTACACATTTGCACTAACGCATTTATACACATATTATACAAATGTATGTATGAATGTGCTCATGCAAATAGTTACTACAAAAAGCTTTTTCATCTGAATGATATGAGGTGGTTACAAAAGAAAGGAGTACGTATTAACACTGTGTTGTCCAACACCACTTACAACTCCCCCTCATTATATTGTTGGTTGAGCCTAAAAGGCTACTACACAATTTTACAGAATATCATCATACATACTTATACCCATTTCTATACAGGCACACACACTCATATTCCCATCACTCACTATTTGATTACATGCGTGTGTGGGTAACTCAAACTGTTGTTTTCAAAAGCCAAAGATGGGCTTTTGACAATTTACTTTATATACTTATTATTGCATATACATATGAATACATATACACATATAGGAAAAGTATATACATGTACACTTATGTGTATATAATTATACTGATTATATACCCCAAAAAGTGGGGTCTACTTATGTGTGGGGGGGTCATCACTTTTATAATTATATACCACCCAAAAAATATGCAACCATTAATACCATACAATGCCATACACCTCTTCTTCATCTGCCACAATACACAATCAATGAAGAAATATTTCCTAAGGATGAGTAGTAAGTTAAGCAATTGGTCTTGTGTGTGTGTCCCTCCACAACCCTGAGATATTTATAAAAAATAAAACAACATTTTGTCTTCCCATGTTTTTCCCTATTGAAATGTTTTAAAAATTCCTCATTCCTGCTTTTTTTTCTTTTTTTTTGCATATAATGAAAAAAAAAACTGCATATATTTCTGAAATTTTTTTTCCTGCCGTTACAAAAACGTCCTTTTTTTTGTTGTTGCATTTTTGTTGTTGATTTTTTCATGCGTATCCACGCACTTTAATTTTTTTTTTGCTGTTGCATTCATCGCTATCACGGTATTATGAAAAAAAGTCTATATCTGCAATATACATGAAATTGCAATTTTTATGCAATCATACAGCGTTTCAGTGTGTGATTTTTGTTGTTGTTGTTGTGCAGTATAAACATACAGTAAGATTGGAAAATATCGAGTTGTTGCATATTTTTTTAAAAATGCTAAAAAAAAACGAAATTCAGAATCATATCCACTAGGACAGTTCAAAATCTAATCTTATTTTCGTAGTCCTCTGGAGAGAAAATATTTCTGCCCACCCTATTCACCTTCATTTAAATAAACGATTTTTTGGTTCACCATAAACAAGTCCCCTGGGCCTGATGGTATTACGGCTGTGGTCCTGAAACGGTGCGCTTTATCGTTTTCTCGTCCTTTGACAGCATTATTTAGCTACTCGTACCCGGTAGGAGTTTTTCCCGCTTGCTGGAAGGTGGCCAACGTCCAGCCAATACCAAAAAAGGGAGAGGCTACAAAACCTACAAACTACCGCCCAATAGCAATTCGTTCTACGCTCTCGAAAGTCATGGAGAGCATGATGAATACCCACCTGTTAAATTATTATTTGTTAGAGTTCAATTCACTTTTATGGCTTTCGTAAAGGTCGTTCTACGGGAGACCTGTTAGCGTATCTTTCGGAACGCTGGAGTCGTTATATTCACCAATTTGGTGAAGGTAAGGTGGTTGCTCTAGATATTTCCAATGCATTTGATCGTGTGTGGCATGGTGCACTCGTTTCGAAGCTTATTGCGTTTGGTGTCGGTAGTGATTTTTCTCGATTTATATCGAGCTTTCTCAGTGTTGTTATAGATGGGTTCTCATCGGATGAGTTTCATCTGAATTCAGGGGTACCGCAAGGTTCTGTTCTTTCTACACTTTTTCTTATTTTTCTTAATGACCTTCTGGGTCTATATTCCAATCCTATCTATTCTTTCGGAGATCATAGACCAAGCCTTACTGAGGTTGAGGCTATGAGAGAGACCATGAATGACACACTCAATCATGACCTTACGAGAATCTCCGAGTGGAGTATTGCGAATAAGGTAAATTTTAATGCTCGTAAAACCCAAAGTTGTATGCTGACCCACAGACGGCTTGCTGAATCAGCGTCATCTGTATCCATGGGTGGTTGTCAGACACTCTTGATGTTCTAGGTATAAAAATCCAATGTGATGTTCGTTGGAACCAACATGTTTTTCAAGTGTCAAAAGAAGCATTCAAGTGTCTTGGTTTCTTAAAACGGTGCAAGAATTACTTCACCCCATTTTATTTTCTCACTATTTATACCGCCTATATCTGGGCAGGTGCTTCAAGGTCTATCTTAAAGCTTATGGATAGGGTGCAAAGGAGTGCGTTGAAGCTCATCAATGACATTAGGGTATCCAGCTCTATTGACTCATTGGAGCATTGTCGGAATGTGGGTTGTGTGTCATTGTTCTGTCGATATTACCACGGAAAGTGGTCAGCTGAGATGGGTGAACTTATTCCTGAGACGCAGGTTCATACTCGTAGCACTCGTCATTCCAGCAACTCACATCCGTTCTTTGTCGTCTGACCAATGTATCGTACAACGCATTACAGAGAAAATTCTTTTCTCGGTCGAACCAACCGTATGTGGAATAAACTCCCCCCAGAGGTCTTCCCTGTCGGCTGTAATTTAGAAGGGTTCAAATTAAATGTTTACAAACACTACTACCTCTTTTTTTTCTTCTCATAAACTATTTTCCTAATACCAACCTAATGCATTGCATTAGTAGGGGGCATCCCCTGAGTGTTAGCTCAAAGTAAAAAAAATCGAGTTCTGCTTTGCTTAAAATTCGCTTGCAATGCCTGGCCAATGCGGAGCATTCGCACAGGGTATGTTCAACTGTTACGACCGTATTCGGTTCATCACATCTTCTAGAATTGCAATCAGAGATAAGCCCAATTGCTCTCGCATGAAAATCAATTAGGCAGTGTCCTGTTGACGACATTCCCGTTAGTAAACGACATCCCCTTAGGGACCTTGTTCTTGTGAGCTCGTAATGCGTCTAGATTATTCTGGTAATTCTGATTGTACTTAAATCTCTCCATTTCCTGTTCCCAATCGAAATACACTGACAATCACTTCTCGATCTGTAGAATTGAATCGGGGAGGTGGTGTCCGATTGACACCTCGCATAGGCTTGGTCCATAGCGATACCATAAAACTTTTTCAACTAGGTGATTTTACATGTTGTCAGTTCTCTCCACTTCCTGTTAGCCTTTGCATCATTGATGGAATTCCGTTTAAGATTATAGTGTTGGGGCGCTGGTAAAACTGGCACCATGGTACCTATACCATCAGCTCCAAATTTCGCAAGTTCGGGGTTTAATATGAACAAAAACTCCTACCTCATCTGCAGGCAGCTTTGCAAGCTCATCAGCATTCACGTTCCCGTCTCATTTTAGAAAGACGAGGTTATTGCCTGAAAGTTTTTTAAGATTCTCGTTATACTCAAACACGACTTTTGATTTTATTCAAAAGCCTCGTAGTGCTTTTAGTACAGCTTGACGTCGACGTAAAAGTTAATCATTCTCTCCGATTCTCCAAGGCTAAGGTAAGGCTGCCTTATTTAAAGCAAATGTTTCCACTTGGAAAATGTTACAGTTCAAAGGTAAATTAAACGATTTATGTATATCATAGACGTCCGTAGTAAATCTCACTCCTGTCGATTGTTTGGAGCCGTACGTAAAAATATTTGAACGCCAGTTCGTTCAAAATTCTCGAGTCAGAAATTCAACTTTAAGTTTCCAAAAGAAGAGAAGCTTGGACACCTTGTAGTCAGTGACGTTATTCAAATTATCCATGATACTGTGTCCTAAATATAGACGTCGGAGCCAATTTGACTCTTTGAGTCAGAGGAATGCCTTTTATTCATTACCCTTAGCAAAGGCGATAATTGGGGGCAGTTTAATATCGTGTCGATGGTTGTTCTTTGGTTGGGTGGATGGTTGGATGGGCGTCCGCCAATTTGGCGAATTCACTCGGAGGCCATAATGCCCATTGTGATTCCCTTAATTGTCATTTCCCTACTCCTTTCTGATACAAAAATCTTTTGACTTCTTGAACTACCCCGATTCTCTAAGATATTCTGATAGAGATATCAATGACGTTAAGTCAATCTAGGTCATCAAAAACTCTTTGTCCCAAATGATTTAAACGGCTTCTCATCAGACCCGGACATTCAAATAACAAGTGCTTCACTGACTCCTTCTCACCCACATCCTTGCAACTTCTACAATAGTCCCTATCAGATTTTCAAATACACACGGCCATTTGGCCAATTATACAGTGCCCCGTAATTACTTCCTCTAAGTAATAGGCTAACCATGCGTTTGCCAAAAGTAAGAAGACTTTTTGTCCTCTTAGGATTTGACAGTGGCCACATGGTCCGCGATATCCTGCACGTAGTCAGTGATATCCACCTACCCTTCATTTTATTATCAGATATCCTATCAATTTCGTTCATCAATTCAACTATAGGAACCGAGATGTCAGGTTCTACACGTTCCCCCACCGATACCCAGATGAAGGGATAGTATACAATTCTTAACGATTCCCGATTTTACAGTGTTTGATTGAAAGCCTTCAGAGCTGCGAGGCCATCCAGGAACATGTTAATGGCGCAATGGCGAAGGTCCCTTGTCATAATCATCTGAGCGGCTTTATCAGTTGCAAGTACCTCAGCCTGGAAAACACTACACTTATCCGGAAGTCTCAATGAGACCCCTATTTTGAGGCATTTAGAGTACACTCCCGAACCAGTACCCTTGTCCGTCTTCGAGACGTCCGTCTTCGAGACGTCCATCTCGATAATGTATTTCGATGGGCGTCAGCAAATGGTCTTTGTCTCAATGCGACGAAATCGAAGGCAATTATAATAAGCAAAAAAAAATATTTACCGTCTAACTTACCACCAATTCTAATTGGACACTCCACTATTGAAGTCGTGGAAAGTGCCAAAAACCTTGGAGTTATTTTTAACAACGATCTTACCTGGACAAATCATGTAAACACCATATGTGGAAAAACTTATGCTATGATGAGAAATCTTTGGATGACACAGTATTTTACGCCAATTAATATCCGCATGTTACTCGCTAAGACATACCTAATACCTACATTAATGTATGGATGTGAATTATTTTCTAGCTGTGATTCTATAAGCAAAAATAAGCTCAAAGTGACCTACAACAACATTGCCAGATATATATATGGACGTACGAGATATAGCAGTATATCTAAATTTTCAAACCAAATCTATAATGTATCTTTTGAAAACCTATTGAAATGCCGTACACTAATATTCTTTCATAAACTTATATTTACTAAACAACCTAATTATCTCTACAATAGGATACAATTTTCGAGATCGAATCGAGGAAATAAAATAAACTCCATAAGATACAGTAAGAAAATATCTGAAAGACATTTTTATGTTAATGCCATTCGTCTCTGGAACGATCTTGAGCCTGACATACAGATAATAAGCAATCCAAAGCACTTTAGATGCGAAATACAAAATGATAAAGTTTTCGAAGTCAAATCAAGGTAATATAGGATACAGTAGGCAAATACCTTAAAGGCACTTTTATGTTAATGCCATTAATCTCTGGAACGAACTACCACCTAATATGCGGATAATTAGCAATGCAAAGCACATGCATAACAAAAATGTATTTATTTTTTTTTTTACTATTATTTTCTGTTTTAATATAAATTTGTTATTAAATTGTTTTTTTTTTTTTTTAGATTTAAGATAAACCCTTATAAATGTAAAAATCTAATGTGCCTTTATCTACCCAGTACTATTAAATAAGATTAAGTCTTGTTGTACTGTTTATTTTTCAAATAAATAATAAATAAATAAAATAAATAAGATTGAGATCGCATTCTTTGCTGTAACAGAGATTATTTATTTGCCTTTCTTAATCGTTCATCGGTATTCTGGTTTCATGATAATTTACTGTCTAGATTCCTCAAAATTTCGCATGTTTTGAAAGTGGGATTTCAACCAGGTTAACCCTGACTTCTCTAAAATTTTCGATCTTATACTTTTGTGTAAACAATACCATCTCAGTTTTCCTCCGATTGACGCTAATACCATTTTTATAAGCCCAAATAGATCACTGTTTCAGTGATCGCTCTAGCAGCTGCATAAGCAACTACTATCACTTCTTGCGTCTCCATTTTTTTGAGATTGGACTCCACGGCCAGAGTAGTGGCGATAAGACTCCTCTCTATTGAGCTTCTCATTTTGTTTATGTTATCACTCTTTCAAGTCCCCATTCGGCTGTAACTTCTCTATAAGACAGCTGACAGAAATCCATCTTCTGATGGTTGGATTTATGTTAGTCCTGACCATAGCGTTTATACTTACTTACATTCTATGTCCAAAAAAGGGGGTAGATAAATTCTATAATTCCAGAGATCTCTCTATAGTGTACATGAGCGAATAAAGAGCTGTTTCTATTGACTTGTCCTTCTGATAAGCATGTTGCGTAGTCGACAGAAAGTTTCCACCTAGGTTCTCTCTTATACAACTTCCATAATTCTTTCCCGGGTTTTCAGAAGGAAAGATGATTGACTCATGGGTCGAAAATTCTTTACAGTTACGTGACTAATTTTGCCGCTTTTCGGTATGATAACTACTTTCGATTTCCTCCAAGATTGAGGTATATAACATTGCTCTAAGCTTACATAAAGCTCCGCTGAAAAATTTTCAAAAAAAATTTCGAGAAATTATAATGTAATAACCCTATTAACTTTGAACGAACCAATGCGCTTAAAAATCGTTGGAAATAAACATCGGAATACTCTCGACCAATTTCTTGCTTCACATCCTTACAATTATGAAGTATGAACATTTGCAGCATTTGCTAGTTCGGATCACTGCACCACGCATTTTTCAGCATCTTTCTCATACTCCGAACTTGATAACGTTTCAACAACAGCTACGAAGCGGTCAGTTTTATATATAAATAGGGTCGTTGAGCAGGGTTTAATGACTTTTTCCGTCATTTCAACTGGAAACATTGTTTCCTCGACGGCAACGTCAACACCGCAGCGAAAAGTGTTGAAAATATTAAAGCGCTTTAAAATAAGTTACGCATTCCATCAAAGCTTATTTCGGCTAAACGAAGAGTTAAGTCTTGTCTTTAAATGAGATGGCCGGGCAGTTTAAAGTACGACTCATAAGGGTCCCAAAAAGTATTTCAATGTAAAAAATAACCTACGAAAACATTAAAAATTAATGATTTCGTAGGTTATTTTTTTGGAATTTGTTGGTAAAAATAACAGAACTATCATTAATTTTTAATGTTTTCGTAGGTTATTTTTTTCGAATTTGTTGGTAAAAAAGAATGAAAAAAACGTAATTTTCTAATGTTTAATGTTATTTATTTTAGAACATTTTGTCAACAGAAAAAAATAAATGTTGATGTTTGTTAAAACAAATTAATAATTACTGGGATGGTTTTCAATTGTTTATTCACTAGTTTTAAATGTGTTTTTCATTCGTTTTTGCCTGCCTACAAAATATTTTGAGTGTAGGGGCTTGCAAGACTTAGAACTACCTAACAGGTTCCAACGGAATTGGAATGTATTGGTATGCTTATAGAAACTTGCGAGCAAAATATACGGTTTTTTCCGCGACGGAGACTTATCAGAGATCGGCATATGGATGCACGTGTGGAACTACACGACATATTTGGCCTTCTTTTTATCAGAAGCGCAGAAGTGAGCTGAAATTGCTTCCAAGAGGAGATATTTCGACGTTGGTTGCTATAATTACCAGATACTGCCTTATAGGGAAGCACGCAGAGCGGTTAAATGTGCCGTCGAATAACTTTTGCCGGAGTTGCATGAATGAAAAGAAGTTGGAAACTATCGAACACTTCATGTGTCATTGCCCGGCACTTTCTTGCCAGAAACTTGCTTCACTGGGATCTAGGGAGCTCCACGATCTTTCTGATTTGTCGGAGGTCAAAATTCAGTATCTGAGGAGTTTCATAAGAAGCTCAAATTGCTTTAACGGCAGGGTCTAGTAGGAAACAGCTTTACCATCCCTTGGTATCACAATGGACCTCAGAGTATACGTGTGTGGACGTCAAACATCAGCAGCCACTTACAACCTAACCTAAAACATTTAAAAGAAAATTACCCAAATCGGTACATACGTTTTCCGATTTTTGATAGATCGAAAAAGTGGGCATATATGTAGGCGTGGTCAATTTTACTTTCCGTAAAAACCTAAGTTGGAATATGACAAACATTTTGAAATAAAAATCAACCAAATCAGTACAACCGTTCTTCGATTTTTGATAAATCGAAAAAGTGATCGCTGTAAATTTTCCTTTTCGTTAAACCCAAAGTTGGACTATGACGAACATTAAAAAACAAATAAACCAAATCATTCGAGCCGTTCTCAAGTGATTACCAATGATCAACATTTGATTTTTATTTATATATATGGGGTGCTACACCGATATTTTAATGAGTTACATACGGCATGACAAAGTGAGTTAACTGACATACTGACATTACACATATATTTTAGATTTTTTAATAACCGCATACTTTTCCCTCCCAGTGTATACGCATCAAACAAACATGCTATTTTTTCCCTCATTTTTGTTTAATTGTAAAATGAAAAAAATATAAATGTGGAAAATTATATATTATTTTTTTGTTGTTATTTAAATTTTATTTTATTCAGTTTTTAAATATGCCGTAAATTTATTTATTTTATAAATATTTTTTTTTTGCCTTAAAACCCATTGGCTATTATCGCTAAAAATATACAAATGAAAAAAGAAAGAAAAAAAATATAGCATTTTTTGTGTTTATAGAAAATTTGTTAATTATTTTTAATATTTATTTAACGGTTTAGATATAGTTATATTTATTTAAACAAATTTATATTTGTGCATACACACATACATAGCGGTAATTAATAACACAAAAAGAATTGCATTTGGTTTTTATATTATTTGTATTATATGAATTGGAACAAAATGACCTATATTAAATACCTCTGGTAGAAATTTAGGATTTCTAAAAGAACGTTTTAGGTATTTCTTAAAACAACAAGTGAGAGTGTTAAATTCGGCTGTGCCGAATCTTGTATACTTTCCAACGTTAAAGGAAAAAAAAAAATTGCAGAGGCGTTTTTTTTTGGGGCGGAGGCTTGTCGGGGGTCCTTGGGGACACCTTCTCTCTGGTCAAAAATGTTTACAAATTTTTGGACAAAAGATATACAATTTAATCATGATATAAATTATTTGCTAATATCCACGCCCACAAAAGGGGGCGGAACAAAAAAAAAGCCATTTTCAAATCCCCTGGGTCCAAGTCCAAGACTTTTAACTTTTTCAAGCATAAAAATGTTTCATTTTTTTAACAAAAATACTAAAAAACCTATAAAAAATTACCTTTCTGCATTGGTTGGTTTACTTCGTCAAGGGTTAACATTTCCCCCCTGGTCCGATTTTGCCCATCTCCGAACTTAACCAGCCTATGAACATAAGACGAATATGTGCCAAATTTTAGGAGTCTAGCACTTTTATTTTGGACTGTATCGGGTCTTCCACAGACTGACGGACGGACATCGCTAGAATGTCTTTGAATCGATCACTGATCAATAATATATATACTTTATGGGGTCCTAGACCGATATTTCGATGCGTTACACACGGAATGACAAAGTGAGTATAACCCCATACTGTAGTTGGAGGGTATAAAAATGGGGAAAAATTAAGAAGTACGGGAAATCTTTTCCATACAGATTTTTTTGTTATCAAAATTTATTAACCCGTTGTTTTAACAAAAATCCTTTGTGACAGACCAAATTAGTACTCTAAGCTTAGGCCTTAGTTACCACTAACTCCGTTTACTACGCAGAGAATAAATAGAGTCTACGGCTCCGCAAGGGAGACTAATCAGAGATGGGCACATGTTCCCCTACACGACATATTTGGCCTTCTCTTGAGCGTACAAGTAAGGTGATATCGCCTACAGGAGGAGAGACACTGCTTATATAAAAGTACGCTGAGCGGTAAAATGTGCCGTCAAATGACTTTTCCCGAAGGTTCATGTACGAGGAGGCGTTGGAAATTATAGAACACTTTATCTGCAATTCAGAACCTTTAGACTTTATTTGGTTTGGTTGTAAGTATCTGCTGACGCCTTACGTAAGCACAGATATAATATGAGGTCCGTTGTGATACCATGGCACGGTAATAGTGATATTCTACTAGTAACTGACGTTAAATCAATTTAAGCTCCTTATGAAAGATTTTGAATTTCGAATTGCAACAAAGCAGAAAGATCATGCAGATCCCTAGATCCCAGTCAAGCAGGTCTCTGACCATAAAGTGCCGGAAAATGGCAGATAAGTTTTCAACTCCTTCTTAATGAGAAGTCCTCATCTATGTAAATCCGGAAAAAGTAATTTTAAGGCACATTTACCGCTCGCGTGCTTTCCTATAAGATAGTGTCCAGTAATTACAGCAACCACCCAGCAAAAATTGGCATTACTAGTAATGGGTTTTGTAATCCGAAACAGATGTTAATAAGTAGTTACCTATAGAATGAAACACTAATTATTTTAACAAGGGCGTGAGACAAAAATAACTAGTGAAGAGTATGGAGATAAATAAGTAGTTACTGCCTCGGATTACAAATAAGGAGTAAAAACTCATTACCAATAAGAAGTAAAATAATTAGGTAATTAAAACTTTTGAAATGTAACTTGTTTTTACTAAAACTTAAAAATTGCGCAATTTTTTTTAAGTTTGAAGTACTTTTTAAGTTAATTGAATTATTAAGATTAAAAACTGCAAGTGCAAGAAAATATGATTACTTAGAGGTGCTTTTATAACATATTACTGAGAAGTAGTTACTTTTGGGCTTAAAATAATGTTAATGGTAATGGGTACTCATTATAAATAATGTACTTGGTAATGATTACTTTTTACAACTCATTACCATGTTTTTGCTGGGCACCGACAAAATTTCTCCTCTTGAAAGCGATATCAGGTCACTTGTGCGCTTATGATTAAGAGAATGCCCAATCTGGTGTGTAAGTAGTCTCACACATCCATCCAGGTCCCCATCCCTGATTAGTCTTTGTCGCGTAACAAAGCTGTAGATTTTGCTAGCAAGTCTCTGGAGGCATACAAACACATTCAAATTTTGGTGAAACATGTAAGGTGGTTCCCTGTCTTGCAAGCTCATCGTCTTTGCAATTCCCTGGAATGACTTTGTGCCCTGGGACACACATGAGTTGTATATTAAAAAGCTTGGTCATCTTATTTTAAGACGTGCTGAAGTTAAGAGCAGCTGTTGTTTTCAGAAACATTGACTCCAGAGACTTTACCGCGGCTTGACTGTCGGAGTAGATGTGAACTGCGGTTGTAGACAATACATTGCAACTCATCCAATCAAGCACTTCCTTTATTGCCAGCATCTCCGCCTGGTAAACACTGCAATTATCTGGCATTATTCGAGCTTTTTTCAACTCTTCCGAATATATTTCGAAACCCACTTTTTCTTGTAGCTTCGATTCATCTGTGTAAAAATTTATAAAGATTACACTAACCCAGAATGCGCTTCATCTAAGACTCCCTGGGTGGTATAATATTGGTAAATTGTTGCTCAAAAGGCTCACAAAGGGAGCACAGTCCACATTTTGTGGTACTGTTTTTTTTTTTAAGATCGAGCAATGGTCATAATCGCTGCTCTTCCATTACAGTGTGCTATTAAATAGAATTGCCGCTTACTGTCTTCCCAATATGTCCAATTGTATTATGTGAAGGAGGATCTCTAATGCAGCGGTAGGTGTATTACGAAGACGCACCACTGATGTATAAATACAGTGAATAACTCTAGGGCTAACGCCCAATAGTTTTCCAAATGCTTTTTTAAAGGAATGTAAAGCAATCCATTTCCCTTTTCACCAACTCCTCAATATTACGCCTGAAATTCAACTTCAAATATTCCAAGATACTTGGCTCCATCTGAGAAGGCGATTTCAGTACCGTCCAGAGAAGTAGGATAAAAAGCAGGAATCATATTTTATGTTGTAGACAAGTAAGTCTAGTTTTACTTGAATTAACTTACATTTAGACAGACCTTGCAGAGAACCCTGAAGAATGTCCCTTAATGTTGGCTTTCCTTTTACGGCTACCGCGACATTGGTCAGCATATGTGACAACATGACAACCACGGGCTTCTATAGAGAGCAGCATTGAATTCAGTTCCAGGTTCCAAAGAAGTGACGAAAGATCACCTCCATAAGTTTTGCCCCTACTAACAAATTGAGATATTACAGACGTTCCCAATTTAGACTTTATACGTCTATTGAGGGCGTCTGTTTGTGATTTGGAATCAGGCTCCGGCCTTTGCGCCATTTACCCGAACATTTTTTTTTACCAATTTTTCTGAACTTCCTTGTTCATCTGGAGTAAATTTCTTGACCTAATAAAAACCGTACCCAATCGATTTTAGAAATTTTTTTGAACGTGGCTTGAAAGTTTGAAACTGTTCAACTAAAATGATATGTACATATTTCGATCGTCAGTCGTGTTTGTTTTACGTAACTAGCTTGTGGTATATAAACTGTTTCTTTTGAAATACCGATCTTCTGTTCTGATTTCATAAACTCTTCCAGATCATTAAAAAAATTCTTAAGACTTTGTCTTTGAGTTCATAAATGTTTTACAGTTTGTTTCCTGAATAGCTTTTAAAGACTTTTTCTAGATTGAAGTTAGTGTTTCTAGACCGGTTAACCAAAAACCCCGGTTTTTTGTTAAAAAACCGGTTTAACAGAAAACCGGGTTTCCGGTTTGGAAACACTAATTGCAATCAAAAAAACTAATTTTAAGTTTATTATTTCAATTTTACAAAAGAACTACTATTGGATTCACTTCGATTTTCGGTAAAGTAGGGTAAAAAATGAGTTTATCTTAGTTTTTTTAATATTTCTACTAAAGTGACAAATGACACTTTGGTTTTAAATTAATGATATTTGGAAGACCTATCTAACGGATTCAACATAACGTTCATATATTGCATATTCTCAAATTATTGAGGTTGGAACACAGGAAATGCGGAATTTTTACATATAAGGTCATCTTAGTGACTCTTGAACTATAATTTTGATCGCGAATATTTTTTTTTTTGGAGGCTAGAAACATTTAGAAGTAATGTATCCGGTTTTGTATAATATGGCACCAGAGAAAAAAAAATAAAAAAAAAAATTATGTTTCATAACCTCATTTTTTTGATAAAATCGATTTGAGCGAGTTGATCCCGACCTTCCAAAAATCTGAAAAAATGACCAGTCCGGATGACACATCATAAGCTATGAGAGCTTACAGTGCAGCCAGACTGTCAGACATTATGTGTATGCGTGAGACTTTTGTTTTTTTACGAAGACTTTCGGTCACGCCGAATGTGAATGGCATTCAGTTCTGCTTGAAATATTGATGGAGGTTTGCCCATGGACAAAGCGAGTTGAATGTTTGAAATATTTGATAAAATAGGCACAACAGAGTATACAAATTTTAAATGTTTGCTTAGAAGCAGTTGCATTGTTTTGAATTTGGCAAAATTCTCTCTTGGTCATTGTTGCCAATTTAGCTATTTTGTAGCTAGATTTAGCTATTTTTTTTTGCATCTAGCGACAAAAAAAGTCATTTAGCTCTTAGCTACAAATCTAGCTACTTTTTTTGTTCGCAAAATTTGTAAAAAAGTGTTTTTTTAAACCGTTTTATTAGCCATATTTTCAAGTTGACATTTCGTTAACGTGCTATTTAAGTGTGTATGACATCTGCTAGTTTTCCAACTTTTCAAAAAGTTTTATCAGGGTTTTCTATGATATTTCCTTTAACTTCAAACAAAAATTTTAAATTTATCAAAAATCTCTCCATGATAAAGTTACTTAAAATTTTCAACATCAAGCAAGTATCGTATTGGCATAATTCATAGAGAATGTAGTTTACTACCAACATAAAGAAAAAAACAGCTATGGGTTTAAAATATAATAGTTTTCATCTCTCCAATAACGGATAAAATTTTACACCAGTATTCATAACCAAAAAATTTGGTACTGCGAAACAACTCCCAAATGAAATAAATCCCAATGAAATAATTCCTAATGATATAAGTCCTAAGAGGAATGAATTAACTCCCAACTTTAAGAAATGAAATAAGTCCCAAAGAAAAAATGAAACAAGTCCCAATATTTGGGAGTTATTTAAAATCAAAATACTTACTCCCAAAAAAATTAAAGAACTCCGAACGAAATAAGTCCAAAAAAATAAAATAAGTTCCCATTACAGGAATTATATCTATTATGAGTACTTTTTACGTATACAAAATGAGGTGCTGATTCACAGAAAATAGTGAGGTGCCGATTCACAGAAATAGAAATTCACAGGAAATAGTTCACAGGATCTGCAAATCCAGAAATACATACATATAACATATAGATTAATAATGTTTCTTTGTTAAAGAAATGGATTTAAAAGCTTAATTTAATAACTTAAGCATTGGAAGCAATTTCTAAAGTTTCATGCGTTATAAATTATATCTGCGATATAAAATATGAGTATTTTAACTTTTTGTTTGCAAAATTTAATAAAAATATTTGAAAATATTCGTTTTAATACCAAAACTAACTTATTTTATTATTTAATTAAAAACTTTAGCAAATAAAACCTTTTAAAAACCACAAATCCAAAATCTAGCTATAAAATAGCTAGATTTTTCAACTGTTTATACAAATCTAGCTACAAAATAGCTAGATTTTTTAACTGTTTTTAAATTTAGCTATTTCTAGCTATTTTTTTGTCCAATCTAGCTACATTTTTTTAAAAATAGTTGGCATCAGTGCTCTTGGTTGGCATCAGGTACCTGCTTGGATGCCATTTACCCGACATTTGTGTTTTCCAATTTTTCTGCTCTTCTATGTTTATCTGTAGCAAATTTCTTAACCCAATAAAAACCAAAACTGATCAGTTTTAAAATATTTGTTAAAGGTGGTTTGGAAGTTTGGAATTTTTCCTCTTCTGCCTTAATAAACTTTTCGAGATCTTTTAAAAAATGTTTGCCAAATTTGTAGCACAGATATTTTCTAGATTTACTGTTAGGTTTTGTTAGAAGAGGGGGAATCAAATGTTTCATAGCCAAACAACAATTGTTTTCTTTCAGCGACTCTGACAAAAGGCATTTGTCTTTATCGCTCTGTTCAAAGATGTTTTACAGTTGGTTCTGAAGTGAGTATTCGTACATTTTGACACTATTGCAACAGCTGCTTCTTTTGATAACAGGTCCAACCAAATTTATCGGTTTTACATAGTTATTAGAAGCTGTTGAATTGTTTTGAATTTGGTAACTCTTTCTCTTTGGTGGTGATGGTTTCTGTTTGCGATTTGGAACCTGGCCTCAGCTTGGGCGACAATTGTTTACCAATTTGTATGAACTTCTTTGTTTATCTGGAGAAAATTTATTAACCTAATAAAAAAACAAAAATTATTGGTTTTGTAATTTTTATTAAAAGTTTTTTGTATGATTTCGCTTTAGTATTCGGTATCAAAGATACTGCTTTGGTAATTTTGCTAACAATAAGTTTCGGCACTGTAACACCAATTGTTCTTTGACATGATTAAATACGCACAACCAAGTATATCAGTACTTCATGTTTGATAAAAATTTGTTGAATTGTTTTCAAATTGACGCAACTCTCTCTTGGTTTGTGATGGTTTCCTTATTTTTGCTTTTTGATAAAGAATAAATCCCAGTTTTGGGAGCCATTTAATTGAAAATTTTGTTATTTAATTTTTCTGAATTTCTTTGTTTCATTAACCTAATAAGCCTAATAAAAATCGGTTTTGCAATTCTTGTTGAGGTTGGTTTGTGTGTTGTTGCTTAGCCATTTCGAATCAGTATCCTGCTTTGGCGTTATTTCTTCCTTTCGACAGGGAACACCAGTTGTTCCTTTGATTTGATACGCCCACCCAAGATTATTTGTTTGCTGATGAGTTGTTGAATTACTTTAAATCCGGTACGGCTTTCTAGGCTGGTGATAGTTTCTGTATTTCGCATTAAGGTTTCCTGCTTTAGTGCCATTTTCTTAAGAGGTTTGTAAGCAATTTTTATACCCTCCACTCTAGTGATAGAGGGTATATACATATAAGTTTGTCATTCCGTGTGTAATACCTCGAAATATTGGTGTAGGACCCCATAAAGAATTAATCCTCAATCGATTCTAAGTCGATCCAACGATGTCCGTCCGTCTGCCTGTCCGTCTGTAGAAAACACGCTAACTTTTGAAAGACTCTATAGAGACTTCTGGAGTTTGGCATATATGTTGGGTATTTACCTGGCCAGGTTGGCATTGCAATCCAGCGAAATCGTTTCAGTGGTTCAAAAGTTATGAGCAAAAGACTGAATTTCGGCAAGGGTTTTTCGTGAATTTACGAGATAAAAAACTTTCGAAAGGCAAATATGAGGATGATGACGCTTGGCATATATATCTGTTCCCCTGGCCTGGTTTGTGTTGAATTTCAGCCATATCGGGTTAGTGGTTTAAAATAGAGATGGGATCGTGAGTGACTTTTCAATCACGATCACGCACGCTCACGAAAAAAAAAAATTGTAATCACGCACGATCACGCACGAACATTTTTTTTCTGCTCACGCTCACGCACGCTCACGTGAGTAGAAAAAATTTAATCACGCTCACGATGTAATCACGATCACGAAATACTCACGAATTAAAATATGTAAAAAAAATTTATGTCATATTTGGGAAAGTCCTTGAGCCATCCGTGGTGACGGCTCGCTGACACACCTGACATCCCCATGACATCTCTATATACCGAGTTGAGGACAGTTTCATAAAAAATTTCAATATTTTGTCAATCATATTCAGCAGTTGTCAGGGGGTGCTGACATTCCCATGATATTTCCCCTAAGTTGTCTTTGTGGAAATGTCTGATATAGGTCATATGAAAATGCAAAAAATCTTCGTATTTCCATTAGTTTCTACTTCCATCCAATTTCCTTTATAAATTATCTATATCATATTAAGAAATAACTTTTCGACTTTCCGATGTTTCCGATGTTTTTCTCAGAAATTGAAAAGTTCCCAGATTAAGGGTCGTCCTAAAGTATAGCGCTGGCCACACAAGAATGGGCACAAAGAATTTGGGGCCCCGCTGGAAAGTAAAAAGTTGCACGACAAAAAAAAAACACATTCTTGTGGTTCAAATTAAATTCATGTTACTACCTGTTTTAAGAAAAATAAACTAAAAAATATATTTTGGGTACGGATATTTTAGCTTGAGTTAATTTTTCTTTTTTACTTATTAAAACCATGATATTCGTGAAAAGAATTTGGTTGTAATAATGTCTCAGAATCTGAGACATATCCTGTACGAAAAATGTCTCAGAATCTGAGAATATTTTTATACGAAAAACGTCTCGGAATCTGAGAGTTTTCAATACGAAAAATGTCTAAGAATCTGAGAATTTGCATACGAAAAGTGTCTCAGAATCTGAGACTTTCTATTTTGGAAAAACTTCTCTGAACTTTAGACTTTTAAAATCTCAGAATCTGAAACTTTTTGCGTACGAAAAATATTTCACATTCTGAAACTTTTTATGAAGCAAATATTTCAATGGATTTGAGACTTTTGATATACACTCAAAAAATTATGTTAGTAAAATCAACTGAAAATGTCAGTTAAAATAACTACTTTGTAAGTTGTTTTGGGGTCAACTACTTTTTCAGTTAAATTAACTAACAATATTAGTTATTTTAACTGACAAAAAACAACTGACTTATGTAGTAAAAACTACTTACATTTGTAGTCAAAACAACTAACATGTAGTAAAAATAAAATAATCAATATAATTTTTTTTTTTCAAAAAATTTTTCAGAAAAAATTGAAGACCAAATTTTTTCCAAGTTTTTTTTTGTGAAAAAAAACGAAAATTAATTTTTATTTTTTGAAAAAAACTGAAAATTTTTCAGAAATAAAAAAATTAAATTAACTACTTTAAATAACTGATACTACATTACAGTACGTTTTTGTTAGTTGTTCAAAAAAAACGACTTAAAATAACTAACAGAAATAGTTGTTTTATATTTTTCATACAAAAACAACTGACTTTGTAGTTGAAAACAACTAACTACTGTAAAATATACAAACAACTAACATGTAGTAACTTACATAATTTTTTGAGTGTATTACAAATTTCTCCTACGCAGAGAAAAATTAATTTCCAACTGAATTTTTCAGTTGTATCAACTCAAAATTCGGTTGCTGCAACTAAATTTCGCTGTGTCAAATGAATTTTTTAGTTGTTTCAATTAAAAGATAGTTGTATTAACAAAATTTAGTTGTTACTACCGATATTTAGTTGTCACAACCTTAACACAAATGCATCAACCGATTTTTTTTTGCAACAACTGAATTTCAGTTGGAAATTAGCAAATTTGTTTTCTGTGTGTATAGAAAAAGTATCAGTGTATACGAAAAATCTGTTAGATTCTGAGACTTTTTCTGAAAGAAAATAAGAAATTTTCTTTTAAAAGAAATTAACCGTATAACCGAATTTATTGGCATTTCAGGCCCCTTAGGTCGAGGGTCCTGTGCACGTGCCTAGTGTGCCCTAATAATTAAAACGGTACTGCCCAGATGTAAAAGTTCAGTTTGATATACAACTATTGTGAAGCTATTTCCTTATAGATGTCTTAGAGAATTTTTCCAAACATTCATTGATGACAATGTTAGGACATGTCCTCAAGAACTACCTATTATATGTCAGAATCTGAAGGCATTTCCTCATGGAAGCACAGTGCAAATTCCCCAATGACACATTTAAAAAACTTTTTAAATTTATATTTTTTTAAAGACCATGAAAAAATCAAGAAAACGTTACCGAAGAAAAAAAAATCTGGGAAACAATTAAAATCACGAAAAATTCACGCAAGAACTTTACTCACGCACGATCACGCACGAACTTTTTTGTGTTAATCACGTGATTGGTGCCCATCTCTAGTTCAAAACTTATAAGCAAAACCGTGAATTTCAGTTTCACCTAAAATCCACGTGTTGAAAAGCCGTTAAATATGTTTTAAAAACATTGGTAAGTCACAAAAATATTTTACAACGTATTTTTGTCACTCAAAATTATTTTTACACTAAAAAAAAAAATACACTCGAAAAAAATTTAGTAAATTTTTATTTTTTTTTTAACTACTAAAAAAAGTTTTTTTTACACAAAATAAAATATTTGTAATCAAAAATGTTAATTTTTTCAAGTTAGCAAATTTACTATCACTCAAAAAGGTCATTGTGAAGGGTATTCATAGATTCGGCCAAGTCGAATTTAACTTTTCTACTTGTTCTGAACTTAATTGTTTATGTGGTGACCAATTATGAACCGATTAAAAACCGAATCTGGTTGGTTTTGAAATTTTGTAAGGAATAGGTTTGCGTGTTACTGCTTTGCTTACGGTATCAAAAATCCGGTTTTGGCACTTCTCCTAACTTTCAAAACTGTTATACCAGTTGCTTCCTTGATCACATTAAAGGCGCACAGTCGAGTTTATCCGTAAATCTTGACAAGTTATGGAATTATTTCGAATTAGGTAACTTTTTTTTGGTTGGCGATGTTTTCTGTATGTTTCGCTTTGTATTTCCAAATCTGGCCCCTGGTTGGGAGCCATTTTGGTAACCAAACTTTTTGAAGTTATTTGTTTCTCTGGAGCAAACTAAAAAATAAAAATTGAAACTGATTGGACTTTCAATTTTTATTAGAGATGGTTTGTTTGTTGCCGATTTGTTCTTTGATCTGATTAAAAGCGCCCAGCCAAGTAATCGGCACTCCATGTTGATGACAAATATTCTAATTGTTTGAGAATTAGAAAGACTCACTCTTTTTGGTGATGGATTCTGTGTTTTTGCTTTGTGATTTGGAACAAGACCCCTGTTTGAGAGCTAATTTCTTCAGAACTTTAATAATTATTTTCTTGAAACTTCCGAAACTTTTGTTAAAGGTGGATTGTGTGCTTCCGCTTTGGTATTCGGTATCAATGACCCAATCAATTTCAGACTTTTTTGTTTCCTAGCCGAAAAAGAAACGAAACGAAATTTTGGAAATCGAAACAGAGGTTTAATAAATTTTCGGTAATTGAGAAACTCTCGTTATGAGCAACAATAACTTAAGGCTATCGTGTATCAAATTCCATTGCCTACAGGATGAGAGAAAACTTCTTGGTTGGCGATGTTTTCTTTGTGTTTCTTTGTGTTCGGAATCTTGCCCCTGGGTGGGAGCCATTTTGGTAACCCATATTTTTTTTTAAATTATTTGTTTCTCTCGAGCGAACTTCTAAAATCAATAAAAACAGAAACTGATTGGGTTTTCAATTTTTGTTAGAAATGGTTTATTCGGTATCAATCAATTTCAGACTTTCTTAGTTTCCTAACCGAAAAGAAACGAAACCGATCTGTTTCGAATCGAAACGGATGTTTAATAAATTTTTGGTAATTGAGAAACTCATATTATTAGCAAAGATATCTTGAAGCTGTCATGTATCAAACTCCACTGTCTACAGGATGAGCGAAAATTTTTTGGTTGGCGATGTTTTCTTTGTGTTTTTTTGTGTTCGGAATCTGGCCCCTTGGTGGGAGCCATTTTGGTAACCATTTTTTTTTTAAATTATTTGTTTCTCTGGTGCAAACTTCTTAAAAACGACCAGCCAAATAATCGACACTCCATGTTGATGACTTGGGGGCTAATCACGTAAAACGAAAACGATTGACGATAGATAAACGACATCAAAAGACATATCGTTCTGAAGGGAAATTTGAAAGTTTTCCTTAATTATATTATTAAACAGTGCTATCTAATCCAGAAACATTAAATAATAGGAAATCATTTTGTTTAGTTTAGGAGAAACAAGACTCCAAAAATCGACGATAGTTAACTATCGTTTTACGTGATCACAGTCCAGTATTCTTATTATTTGAAAAATAGCACGACTCACTCTTTTTTGGTGATGGATTGTGTGTTTTTGTTTTGTGATTCGAAACAAGACCCCTATTTGGGAACATTTTCTTTAGAATTTTGATAATTAATTAATTTTTTGGAACTTTTGTTAAAGGTGAATTGTGTGCTTCCGCTTTGGTATTCAGTATCAATCAATTTCAGACTTTCTTTGTTTCCTAACCGAAAAAAAAAAAAACGAAACCGATCTGTTTTGGTTTGGAAATTTTGAAAATCGAAACGGAGGTTTCATAAATTTTCGGTAATTGAGAAACTTTCGTGTTGAGCAACAATATCTTCTGGCTGCCGTGTATCAAATTCCATTGTCGACAAGATGAGCGCCAATGTTACGAAGTTTTTGTCATTACACTGCGAGAATCATAAGGAACAATTTGTTTTGCATTTTTCTTCCAGTAATTTTGTAATTGAAAGTTGTTACTGCTGCATTATATATTTGGTACTCTAACTTTCAAATTTAGATGGTTCACATTTAGGACGATAACTTTTATAATCCTGTATATTGATTTTTGTAAAAAAAACTTTGTATATATTTTACTAAAAAATGCATTTAGCTACTAAATATACTATATATTTGGTTTAAATTTGTATATACCTAGATTTTAATTTATTTTTATATGATAATGAGGAATTTTTTAGTGTTTTTTATAATGTCCACCACAAATACCATTGAAAACATGTTGCAAAAAAAAAAAATCCAACATTTAATGAGTACCAGAGGCCAGTTTTCCGCACTAAAATAATATACTATATGCCATATACTATTATGATGGAGCAGTTATAGGGATGATAGAAAAAAATATATAAAAAAAAAACTCAAACTATACCTAATTTGGAGGGATCCACACAGAAACAAAAAAAATATATAAAACAAACCCCTTTTAAAAAGTTTTTTTTTTTACAAAATTATCAACTACAACATCATCATCATTGGCAAAATGTTATAAATTAAAAGCGGAAAATGCAGCTGGCAATGTAAAATGCCAAACCAAAATGAAAAAAAAAAAAAAATGTTTCATCATCAACAACAAAACATCATTATCACAGCAACAACACGAACAACAACATTAAACGAACAACACTTGTATTGCACACATTATCAGGATGCTACTGCCGTTTTTTTGGTATAAAACTGCCAAAGCAACATCAGCTTATGGCACTCATATATTAACTTTAGGGCCTGGTATTTTTCAATAATTATTATTTGTTTGATGGAACAGGAGATTGGTAAGGAAAAGAGTTAACACAAGGTATTGTTGGTAGGGAGGGTGCTTTATGAGTCATGGAATGAAGAAGAGTTGTGTTAAAGTAGAGGAACATTGATAATGTTTTTACCCATCATGTGTATGATATTTGTGAAAATGAGTGTCAAAAAGTGCGTATCATTGCCTGATAAATAATATGCAAAAAAAAAAAAAAAATGTATGAAAAAAGTTATTTTTACCAACACATTGGAGATTTAATGGATAATGTGACCAGCTAAGAACTATTTTTTGTCATACAACATACCAACTATCTTGGAATAACTTTCTGAGACGATTTTAAACAATTAAAAAATTTATAAATTCTTAAAACAATTCTATAAAAAAAATTGAATTGCATTTTTTGGCTTAACTAGAGGTGCTAGAGCAAAAATAGCTAAATTTGGAGAACATCACTACAAAATTTCAAAAGTCCGTTTCTTTTCTAATTTTTTGTGAAAACTAAATTTGGATTTAAGGGCCTTAGTAAAGATGCTAGAAAAAAAAGCAAAACTTGGGAATCATCTCCAAAAATTTTGAAAAATTTATTTGTATATGATTTTTCTCTTTAAAATCTTTCATTGCATTTTGTGTCTAAACTAGAGCTGCTGATGCAAAAAATAGCTACATTTTGGGATCATCTCAATAAATTTCCAAAAATCTATTTTTATATGATTTAAACAAAAAAAACACATACATCGCATTTTATGGCATAACTAGAGGTGCTTGAGCAAAAACAAGTGATCATCGATATAAATTTCCAAAATTTTTTTTTTTATTTTCTGATTAATTTTTATTAAAAAATAAAAAAATATTATTTTTTTATATAATTTTTTTTTTTTTAAGATTGATTTTTTTTTTGCCTTAATTAAGGGTGCTAGAACAAAAATTGGAGTTCATAGCTATAAATTTCGAAAAATTCATTTTTACATAATTTTTTTTACAACTTAAATTGCTTTTTATTGCTAACATAAGAAGCAGAAAAAGCAAAAAAATTAAAAAACTCGTTTCTTGTGATTTTTTAACACATTACTTGCAATTTATTGCAAAATAAAAGCTGGCTTAAATTAAGGAACATCCCCATATATTTCCGAATAACCAATTCGATCGCATCTTATGGCTTATGTAAATTTTCTAAAGCGAAATAAGCAAAAATTCGTGATCATCCCTATAAATTTTCAAAAAATCGCTTTTATACAAGTTTTTTGTTAATAACTTTAATTGTATGTGATTGCTTAACTTTAAGTTTTTAAGCAAAAATTGCAAATCATCGCTATAATTTTCTAAAAATTTAATATAATACTTCTATAATTTTCTTTAACAACTTGAAATGCTAAATTAAAAATAGCACAAAAATCTTGGATCATTGCTATAAATTTTTAAAGATTTATTTTTATATAATTTTTGTCTAAAACAACTTTAATTGCATTTTGTGGCTTTGCTAGAGGTGATAAAACTATAAAAACTAAATTCGGGGATCATCCCCATTAAATTTCCAAAAATCTATCTTTGTATAATTTGTTTTTTTCTATAAAACTTTAATTTTATTTAAAAGAAAATATCAAAAATTTGTGATCAACCTTATATGGGACACTAAAATTTTTGAAGTTTTGGACGTGTTTTGTGAAGGCTCCCGTTTGTGGTAGTGAAATTAAGGAAAATACAACGTCTTAATTACCAACCTGTTGGTGGATCACTGGTTTTGCCTGTCTGTCTTGCTGTGAAGTATAGATTTTTCCAAACTTAAAGCTGTGGTGAGCGGAATTCTTTTCATTTTTTAAAATTATTTTTCAATGCAAATAAATAAATCACTGGAAGTTATTGCTTTTACCAACACAAATAAAACAAAAAATAACAACATCAGCTGACCCTTTTCTTCAAACATAGAGGTAGCATTTGATCGATAAGTTTAACGAAAGTTATCGGTAACAGAACAAAAAGGAGTTGCCATACCATACAAGAAAAGTACACTGAACAAATTTTGTGTTGTAGATTTTATTATATTTTTTATCAAATAATTTAACAAAGGTAAATGGTTTAAAAATCAACAAATATTTTTCCGTAAATTATGCAAAATACCCCATCAAACAATTACAAACGCAAAATAATTGAAACTTCACCTGAAAGCCAAGAAGTAATAAAACGTAAAATGGAAGCAAATGATCTTGTACAGTTAATAAAAGACACAATTAATACAAACCTTGATGAAAAGCTCAAAACTTTGCCCACCAAAGCTGATTTGGAGGAAATAAAAACGCAAATCGGTACTGTTAGTATGGAAGTAAATGCACTAAAAATAGAAAATCAACAACTAAAAGAGGAATTGGTCAAAGTAAAAAAAGAAAATGAAAATAATAAAAAAGATATTGTTTGGCTTGAAAATCAAGTTAGACCCAACAAACTTTTTATCAAAGGTCTTAAGGCCGCAAAAAGCCCAATTGAAGAGGTGCAACGCATGTTTAAAGAAGAGCTTCAAATTAATACCAATATAATTAGTGTTCGAAAAATTTTTGAGCGGAATGAAAAGATGGCGGTGATTGTAGAACTGGAATCAGCCAAATCTTTAGATGAAGTATTTAAAAATACTAGAAAACTTTCTGGTTCATCTATTTCTGTTGAGCGGGATATGATTCCTAATAAACAGGAACACAAAAAAGCTTCCTTGATATTAAAGAAAAAAATACAGGAAATAAGCAAAGAGCATAAAGTCATTGTGAGAGAAGATAGGCTAAAAGTTAAAGATCAATGGTTTAAATGGAATAAAGAAAACAAATTAGTCTCTGGTAATATTGATGGTAAAACTGAATTGCTGAAAATCTTTGGGGAAGAAATAAATACTCTAAATTTAGATTACGATTTTATTATGCAGGAATCAAATACAAAAAACTAAAGGCTGTCTGTCAAACGAAATCAAACATCGGTAGCTACAAAGAAAAACAAAATGCATCACAAATAAATGAAAACAATACATTAGATTTAAGAATATTATCGTATAACATAAATGGTCTTGAAAATAAATATATTTACCCGCCTTTGTTTAATTATATAAAAAACTCAGAGATCTTTATATTGCTTGAAACACATGTTGAAGAACAAAAAATAGAGAGAGTTCGAAAATATTTTGCAGGGTTTGATCTTTTTTTTTTGAAGCGGCAAAGAGAAACCATAGATTTGGGAGAGCAACAGGTGGTTGTGTTTGTGGCATAAGAGCCCAGTCACAATTGGCACCACCGACGACGAACCACTGCAAAAGAGAGAGCGACGCATTAAAATTAAGCGACAGACGACCGGACACATTTTATAAAGAAAAAGACGCTCATATCAGTCACACATCTATTTTTTTCTTTTGTTATCCTATAAAAGCAGGTATACAATGTTACTTGTGTGCAACACACACACAATATATTAACTCCAATTGGAAAAATTAGCATATTTTGTTGAACATATGGCAACGCTACTTGATACAAATTTGAGAAAAATGAGAGGGTGGTGAGAGAGCACTACAAAAATAGAATAGAATCTATTCTGGCGGCAGTGTGGTCGACCACAAAGCGATTTTTTGCTTTTCATACAAAATGTATGAAAACATTTTGTGGTTACCGAATGTGGTTCCAATTGTGACTCGGCTCTAAGTAAAAAACTTTCAGAATTAGGTATTACTTGTGAGAGGACTATAGACTCAGATGTTATCCTGCTAAAATTTTATACAAAAGCAACTTCTTTTACAATTGTACCTATATATCTGAGGCCGGCCAGCTGGGATTCTGATTTTAAAAATATAAATGATCCATTCGAAAATAATAACATTATAAACCCAATCATAATAGGCGATTTAAATGTCAGAATTGGAGAAATTAATCAAGAAATGATTGATATCTACAAAGACACCTTTAGTGCTGGATGTGATTCAAGAAAATCAAAAGACAAAACTGAAAATAGAAAAGGCCGGCAGTTGGTAGAGTTTTGTACAGAAAACAATTTATTGATTTTGAATGGTAGAACAAGGGGTGATGAAGAAGGAGAGTTAACATACATCAGTAATGCAGGAAAATCTGTTAATGATATCTGTGCTTCATCACAGGAATTTTTACAATATATTGATAAATTTACGATCGAAGACAAAGTATGGTCGGACCACTTTCCCATTAGGTTAAAACTAAAGATCAAAACCGCAAACGAAATAGTAAGAAAGCTACAGTTACTGCCGAAATTACGCTGGAAAAGTTGGGAGAAAGACCAATATCAAATAAAGCTGAATAATAATTTAGAATATATAACAAACACAGAAACTAGTTTAAATGAACTATGTGAACTAATAAAGAAAGCCACATCCACAACAGCATTAAAGAAGGTGTCGTTCGAACCCAAAAATAAATGGTATAATAATAAATGTAATACTGCAAGACAAAAAAGCTTTGAATGGCTACAGCAATATAGAAATACTAATAGCCCAAATGATAAAGCAAGGTATATTGAAGCACAGAAAAAATATAAAAGCGTTTGTAATATATGTAAGACTGAGTACTATCAACAACTTACAAATAGTATCAACAGTGTTAAGGATAGCAGGCAATGGTGGAAATTGGTAAACGAAATACGAAATCGTCATTATCACATTGGCTATAACGTCTCAGTGTCTACTTTTAAACAATATTTTGAAAATTTGCTAAACCCCGTACAAACAGAGGTACAAATATACTATGCACCAATATTTAAAGAAGATCTTTTGCTAGATAGTCCTATAACTATGAACGAAATTAAAGTCATGCTGAATAACGTAAAACTGAATAAAGCACCAGGTGAAGACAGAGTTCCCTATGAATTTTTTATAAATGCCACAGATGAATTCTACACAAAAATGCTATCAGTATACAATAATGCTTTCAACAGTAACCAGGTTGATTGCTCTTTCACAAAAACTATTGTCTTTCCTATCTACAAAAAGGGAGATCCAAGTCAACCTGCCAACTATAGAGGTATCTCATTTATGAACTGTGCTGTTAAGATAATGATGGGTATTTTAAATGAAAGATTGTTAAATTGGGTGGAACATAATCAAGTGCTAAATGAGTATCAAGCAGGTTTTCGCAGAAATTATTCCACTGTTGACAATATCTATAATTTATCAGCTATTGTGAGCATAAAGTTAGCAGAAAAAAAGAAAGTCTATGCTTTTTTTGTGGACTTCAAAGCTGCGTTTGATAGTGTCTCAAGAAAAGCTCTGATTTATAAGCTCTTTAAGATGGGAGTATCGTACAAATTTGTCAAGTTCATAGAAACAATATATACTAATACACAATCCGCCGTGTGGACTGGAGAAGATTTTTCAGAATATTTTCAAACAAAATCAGGTGTTAAACAAGGGTGTCTACTGTCACCATTACTATTTGCCTTGTACATTAATGACTTACATGAATGTTTGGAAGGTGGACTTATGGTGGAAAATATGAATATCCGGCTTTTACTATATGCTGACGACATAGTCATATTATCTGATGATATTACGGTTATGCAAGAAATGATACATAAACTCGAAAATTACTGCAACATGTGGAATCTGGAAGTTAATTTAAATAAATCCGAAATTTTGATATTCAGAAATGGTGGTCGACTAAGTCAACAAGAAAAATGGTTTTTTAAAGGAGATGAGATAAAAATATCCTCTGAATTCAACTACCTGGGAGTTATATTCACACCAAAACTTAAGTTTAACAAACATGTCGAAAGAAGAAACAATCAGGCAAAAAATGCAATAAACTCAACTTGGCAAAGTTTGATAGGGAAACAAGATATAAACCTAAGAATGAAGTGGAAAGTTTATCTTGCAGTGTGTAGAGCAATTCAATCCTATGCAGCTCAGGTTTGGGGCTTCAGACATTTTGAAGAAGTTAATAAACTGCAACGATATTTTATGAAAAGAATATTACGTTTACCTAGCTTCACCCCAACCTACATTCTTATGTTGGAAACCGCTGCTGAAGACAGCCATCTTTATACTTTGGGACTTCATCTTAAATATTTAAGTAGGATAATGTATAATTATACACAGAATAGATTACCTCAGCAATTATCGTTAATTTTATTGCGTCGTAACCTTTTTTGGGTAAACGAATTAAAATCAAAAGCTGCCTCCTTAGACATACAATGGCCAGAAACAAACCACACGGAACAACAATGGAATTGCTTTAGTACGGAATTACTCAGTAAATTGAAAATTAATATTTTTAATGAACGATTGGAGAGAAAATCAAAAACCACCACAAGAATTTATAAACATCTAGATTATGAAAGAGGAATACATTACTTTAATGATGACTTAAATACTGATAAAATCACATGGATATTTAAAGCACGCAGTGGGTTAATTGCACTTAATTATAACAGATTTGGCGCAGCAAACGAAGACAAGATTTGTAATTTGTGCAATTTACGGGAAGATGAAACATTCCAACATTTTTTTGGTATCTGTCCTGTGCTAAAAGAATTTAGATATGCTATCTTTCGGAAATATTACCTAGTGGAAGAAGATATGATACATATATTAAATGGCCGAAATGAAGAAGACTGGGTGAATTTAGTAAAATATTTGAAATGTGCGTTATTTTATAGAAATTTTTTAATATCAGAATTTAACTAAATTTGTCGTAATTTTAATAATCAAATTTTATTTTTTTGCATTAAATGCCGATATTTGTTTGTGATCGTTCGACAGACGTTTTTATAAAAAACATGTCGTTAATCTCTTTAATATTTTTCTTTTTTATATGTTTAAAATATTATTAATAATATGTTAATTAATACCTAAGAAACTTTTTATAAATAAAGAAAAAATTCTAATTCTAATAATAAAATTCTACTTCCCCTTATAAATTTCAAAAAATCCATTTTGACATAATTTTTTTCTAACAAGTATTAACTGAAATTTTGGATCATACCCATAAATTTCAAAATGAAGATTCTTACATGAATATTTTTTTACAAAACTTTAATCAATTTTTTTTTGGCTTAATTAAAAATGCTAGAGCAAAAATAACTTTACTTAAGCCGCTAGAGCAAAAACTGGTGATCTTCTTTTGAGTTGGATTATACTAGCTATAGGTAAGTTTTTTTTTAAACTAATTAAAACCATGATATTCTCATAGAAAAATTTTCAAGAAAATTATTTTTCAAAAATTATTTCCATTTACTTCCAAAAATGATTTTTATTATTTTTTTTCAAAAAAAAAAAACCTTTAATGCATTTGGTCGCCTAATTCGAGGAGCTAGAGCAAATCCTTGTTAACATCTACATAAATTTTTACAAATTCATTTTTTATGTAAACTTTTTACTAAAGAACTTTTTACTAGAGGTGATTCAGCAAAAATAGCGGAAATTCGGGATCATCCCTAAATATTTCAAAATATTTTTATACCCTCCACTCTAGTGACAGAGGGTATATATAAGTTTGTCATTCCGTTTGTAACACCTCGAAATATTGGTCTAAGACCCAATAAAGTATATATATTCATGATCCTCGTTCGATTCTAAGACGATCTAGCGATGTCCGTCCGTCCGTCCGTCTGTCCGTCTGTCTGTATGTTGAAAACACGCTAACTTTTGAAAGACTTTACAGAAGCTCCTGAAGTTTGGCATATATGTTGGGCATTTACCTGGTCAGGTTGGTATTGTAATCCAGCGAAATCGGTCCAGTGGTTCAAAAGTTATGAGCAAAAGAGTGAATTTAGGCAAGGGTTTTTCACGAATTTACGAGATAACTTTAACTTGCTAAAGGCAATTCTGAGGATGCTGAAGCTTGGCATATATATTTATTATTTCCATGGGCTAGTTCGTATTGAATTTCCGCCAAATCGGTCCAGTGGTTCAAAAGTTATTAGCAAAACCGTAAATTTCAGATTCGCCTCACCTTAAATTCACGTGTTGAAAACCCGTTAAACATATTTTAAAAATATTGGTAAGTCACAAAAATATTTTACAACGCATTTTTGTCAGTCAAAAATATTTTCATACTAAAAGAGAAAAAAAATACATTCGAAAAATTTTACACTCAAAAAAATATTACACTAAAAAAAAAATTTAGTAAATTATTTTTTTTTTTTTTCAAAAATTAGTTAAAAAAAAAAGTTTTTTTACACAAAATAAAATATTTCTAATCAAAAATGTTATTTTTTCACTTTAGAAAATTTACTATAACTTAAAAAGGGCATTGTGAAGGGTATTCATAGATTCGGCCAAGTCGAATTTAACTTTAACTTTTCTACTTAACTTTTAACTTAACTTAACTACTTAACTACTACTTAACTTTTCTACTTGCTTTTATATGAATTTTTACTCAAAAATATTAACATCGATATATCGATATAAATGTTTAAAAATTTCTTTTAAATATGAATTTCTTCTAAAAAACTAAAATTGTATATTCTGGCTTTACTGAAGTTGCTAGGGCAAAACTAACTGATTTTTGGGGGTTCTATAAACTTTCACAAATATATTTTCAAATTATTTTTTTGTTTAATTGTCCAAAAATTTGCTTTATTTTTTCTAAAAAGCTTTGATTGCATTTTTTGGCTTAACTTGCTTAATTTGGGATCATTGCTATAAAAAGAGCAAAAATTGGTGATCACCGAATAAATTTCCAAAATTGTATTCTATATTTTTTTGTGGAGCAATATTAGCTTAATATTGGGGATCATTTCTAAACATTAGCAAAAGTCCATTTTTAAAAAAGTAAAAATAGCAAAAATTAGCAAAGAATTGAAAAAAAAATACTTAAATTAAAAAAATAATTTGCATTGTTCGGCTTGTTAGAGATGCTAGATCCAAAATACCAAAAATTGAGGACCATTATGGCTCTGCAATAGCTGCTAATGCGAAAAAAGCATAATTTGGGTATCATTGCTCTAAATTTCCAAAAATTCACTTTTATACAATTTTTTCTTATTATTTGCATTTTGTGTTTTAATGAAAGGTGTAAAAATAACAAAAATAGTTTTTATTAAAAAACTTTAATTGCTTTTTATGGCTAACTAGTGATGCTAAAGCAAAAATAAATGACACATCCAATAAACTTCCAAAAATTTAATTAACTAGACGATACGTGTCTTTTCGAAACTCAAATTATTCTGATTTTATTTATTTCATAAATTTTCATATTTCAAAATTAAATTCAAAGCTAAATTGTTTTTCAAAATTTAAGCAAACTCAAACAAAGTATTATATAAAATTACAGAGATGGCTAAATTGCATTTTTTGGGCTAACTGTCTTTTTCTAAAAAAAAAAATATTTTTTATGACATAAATAGTGGATCTGGAGCAATATAAGCTTAAAATTGGGGATAATCGTAAAACATTTACAAAAATCCATTTTCATATAAATTTTTTTGTAAAACGTTAATTGCATTTTTGGATTAATTGGAGGTTACAGAGCCAAATTAGCAAAAATATAAATTTCCAAAAATTTTAACAATTTTTCTAAAAAAAACTTTAGTTGCATTTTACAGCATAACAAGAGAAAAAGCAGCATAATCTAGAATCGTCGCTATAAATTTTCAAAAATCCAATTTAAATTAAATTTTTCTAAAAAACTTTAACTGGATCTTTTTATACCCTCCACTCTAGTGATAGAGGGTATATATAAGTTTGTCATTCCGTTTGTAACACCTCGAAATATTGGATAGAACCCCATAAAGTATATATATTAGGGCGGGTCGATTTGTATGGATCGAAAAAAACTGAAAAATCGTATAGCAAAAACAAAATCTACAAGAAATTCTAAAAAACTTTTCCAAAGAAACCATATGTCTAAAATCAAACCCTATACCGCGCCTAACGACATGAAAATCCGTCCGTCCGTCTGTCGTTCTGTCTGTGTAATACACGCTAACTTTTAAATGTTAGCGAAAGAATAAAAAATATATACAGCAATCTGCTGAAGCGTGGCGTATATATTTGTTATACTTCCGGTCAGATTAATACTAAATTTCAGCGAAATCTGTCCAGTGGTTCATAAGTTATTAGCAAAATGGATCTTTCAGATCGGTTTTAACCCGAACCACTGCACAGTGCCACATTTGGCCAATCTAGGACGACAAAAATCCAATTTTAATTATATTGACTTGAAATTCGGTATAAATGTTCGTTTTGACTTTAAAAATAACATTATGAAAAATGTGGGAGGCAGGTTAAGGGCCACGCCCAATTTTTTTTTAAATTTGTAATTTTGGTTATAATTTCTTTAAATTTGGTACACTCAAAAAAAAAGTGAACTAAAATCTGGGAAAATTAACTCAATTTTGAGAAAAAGAGGGAATGATTTGGCTCCAAAGATTTTTTTTCTTGGTTTTAGTTAATAATTTTCCCAAAAATAAGGAAAACAAATTTATTTAATTTTAAGCCAATTTTAACTAGAAAATGGAAAAAATTATACTTCACATTTTAGAAATAGATTGGGTCTAGACCCTGGACCCATGGGTTCGGACCCATTTAACCCGTTGGGTCCTTTAAGGGTCCCCATAGATTTTGAACCAAAACTTGTGTCCGTTTCGCTCTAACTTGCTTAGTTTTTGAGATACAGTAATAAGGGGCCTGATAGGGTCTTGAGAATCTTAAAAACCGGATAACTCAAAAACTATTAATCGGAGGGCTTTCTCAAAAACTATTATTTTGCGGAAGTGTTCTACGAGTCAAGAGCTATAAAAATGCCGTTGGACGTTTTCCCGTGTTGGCAGTATTTACCGAGATATGTGGATATATAAAATCTCGGGAATTTCAAATTTTAGATCTAAAATTAGGGTCTTGAGACCCCGACAGATATGCAGAGCTAGGCTATTCCATATTTTTCTTTGTAGTCTTTCTTTTGAAAATTTCATCCGTTTCGCTCTATCTCGCTTAGTTTTCGAGATATCGCCATTTTGAATTTTTAACTAAATTCTAAGAAGTTATTTACTAAATTCTCAGAAGTCATTAACTAAATTCTAAGAAGTAAACTTCCTCAATTCAAAGAAGAGAAATACGATGATGTGGTTTTTAGTAAATTTTAACTAAACTTGAACTAAATTGTTTTTTAAGAAATATGTCTTAAAAATAAAGATACGATTCTTAGATTTGTGGAAAATTTCTTTGGCAGTAAGAATTTTTTTCCTAATATTTAAAAAATCCATTTAAAGAACACTATGAACTAATTATAAGTAAATGAACTAAAATATTTTCCTCATAGTTAAGAAAATTTCTCATTTTTAAGTTAAATTTAACTAAATTTTAGGAAATTTCATGATAAATTTTCAAAGACATTTTTTCCTCAAATTTAGTTATGTCTTTTTTTTCAGTGTATATATACTCTCAATGACTGTAGAAATAATATCACAAAAAAAGGGGGCGGTCAGACAACTGCCACGCCCACTTTTTTAAAATATGTTTAAAAAATATGTAAAAACAAGGTTTACATATCGCCCCACTATAGTCGGCGTCGCAGACGGTCGCAAAAGTTAGCCGTTGAAATAAGTACTATGGATATTGGTCAATATATCTGTAAAAGTCCGGCGACCAATACGGACCAAACACAAAAGTTCTATTCCATCAAAAAAAATAAATATATAATTTTCTTTTCAAAAATTTGTATTTTGTTAAAAATTTAATAAAAAATAGAAAAATTTGTTTAAAAAAAAAAGAAAAGATATGACTTAAAGCATTAAAATATTCTTTAAAATTACCAAAAAAAAGTGGATAAATATCTCATTTTGTTCAAAAGTTACAACAGTTTAAACTCGACTTAATTTATGCGAAATAATGTACACTAGTTACAGGATTTTACAAGATGCAACTTTATGCACCCACCTGTTAGTAACGAACAGAATTATCGATCTTATATGATTATTTCCGTGCTATTTGGAATGTTATATAATACATACAAACATATCATGAAAATCGGGGAACTTTTTTTTTTGATTTTTGTCGTGCTAGATTGGCCAAATGTGGCACTGTGCACTGTGTTGAACAAAAAGCTAAACACGCTTTGAAAAGCAAAAAGCTAAACACGCTAAGCCAAAAAAAAATATTTTAGAAACTATTTATGTCACTCAAAAAAAACTAAAAAAAAATATTACACTCACAAAAAAACATTACACTCAAAAAAATTTACACTCGAAAATTTTTTTTTTACAAAAATTAAAAAAAAAAATTTACTCAAAATAAATCAAATACTGATGTAAAAAAAAATATTCAGTTATCAAAAATTTTTATCGAACACAGCTTTTTTTCTCTCTGATGTGAAACTCTCCAATTTCATCCCACAAAAGTATCTATCATTATGATCCTCAATTACATACTTTTATTACTAAGAAAAATCCGCTGCACCAGCTTCCCTTTGTAATTAACATACAAAGGCTTTGGAGGGAATCGAACCCACCACCCCTGAACTTACTTTTAGAGTATCACACTACATGTTAATATACTGCAGCCCAATATAAAATAAATAATGGAGTAAAATTATCGTGGATTAACGATAAAAGCAGCGATTTATTCTTAAAATTTCTAAATATAATTTTTCGTCTGTGGCGTTTTCATTACAAATTAATCTAATTATTTATTTCTCCATTTCAGGGATTATGTCTAATATAGTTGCCGGTCATAATCCCAACAATTGTTCGAATTATATCCAGCGGCAATTAGCAAAACATCGCCGCTGAATATTTTCTTGCAGAATATCGGTATATAAAACTATGTTTTCTTTACATCTGAGGTATAGGGTATGTTCAGCAACTTTGTAGAAAATATTATGGCAAATATTTTTGTGAAACATATTAACCCTCTAACTCCCCCTCATAACGGTATTTTTTGACTCTATTCTAACAAATCGCAAAAAACACCCCGAAAGAGGGGGAGGGTGGGGATGAAATGTTCTACAAAAATGTTGCCAATAAAATTTTACTATATACCTCAGAGCACACCAAAGCCCTAAAATTAACACAAATACCAAAAAAAGTCAAATTCTATGTTTTGCTTATGAAAAAAAGGACGGACGGACAAATCTTCATGTCGTTAGGCGCGGTATAGGGTTTGATTTTAGAAACATGGTTTCTTTGGGAAATGTTCTTAGAATTTCTTGTAGATTATGTTTTTGCTATACGATTTTTGATAAAAAAAATCGACCCGCCCTAATATATATATATGATCCCCGATCGATTTTAAGACGATCTAGCGATGTCCGTCCGTCTGTCTGTCTGTTGAAAACACGCTAACTTTTGAAAGACTTTACGGAGGCTCCTGAAGTTTGGCATGTATGTTGGGCATTTACCTGGTCAGGTTGGTATTGCAAAAGTTCAAAAGTTATAAGCAAATGAGTGAATTTCGGCAAGGGTTTTTCTGGAATTTACGATTTAAAACACACGGTAACTTTCGAACGACAATTCTGAGGGTGCTGAAGTGTGGCATATATATTTGCCGTTCCTCTGGTCCGATTCGTTTTAAATTTCAGCCAAATCGGTCCAGTCGTTCAAAAGTTATTAGCAAAGCCGTGAATTTCAGATTAGTTTCACTTTAAATTCACGTGTTGAAAACCCGTTAAACATGTTTAAAAAACATTAGCAAGTCACAAAAATATTTTACAAGGTATTTTTGTCACTTAAAAATATTTTTACACTAAAACAAACAAAAAATACACTCAAAAAAAAAATTTACACTCAAAAAAAATTTTACACTAAAAAAAAAAAATTGTAAATTATTTTTTTTTTTCCAAAAATTACTAAAAAAAGGTTTTTTTTACACAAAATAAAATATTTCTAACCAAAAGTGTTATTTTTTTCACGTTTTTTGCTATCACTTAAAGATTCGGCCAAGTCGAATTTAACTTTTCTACTTGTTTTAATTTAATTAGATGTGCTTGAGCCAAAATATAAAAAAAATTGGGATCAATGTTATAAATTTCCAAAAGTTAATTTTAATATGGATTAACTACAGATTCTAAAGCGAAAATTAATAAAATTATTGTTCATTCAGTTAAATTTCCAATCAATTAATATTTATATGCATATTTGCTAAACAAAATTTTATTTTTTTGGCTTGTTTAGAGGTAACAGAGCCAAAATACCAAAAATTTTAAATCATGACTACAAATCCAAAAATTCGTTTTGTTAGAATAATATGTTAAAATCTTTAATTGCATTTTATGGCTTTGCAAGTGGTGCTAATGCGAAAAAAAAATCCAAAAATAAATTTTTATTTATAAAATATCCGTAAATATTTTTATATACACTTTTTTTAAAAAACTTTAGTAAACAGATGAATTTTCAAAAGTTATTTTTACATATCTATAACTTGAACTACTAAAGCGAAAATAGATAAAATTGGTAATCATTAATATAAATTTCCAAAAACAAATTTTTTTATAAATTTTTTCTACAAAATATATTTGCATTTTTTCGGCTTGTTTAGAGGTGCTAGAGCCAAAACACCAAAAACTCGTTATAAATTTCCAAAAGTTTGCATTTTGTGGCTTAACTACCCAGCAAAAAAAGAGCTTACCATTCACTACAAAATTCACCACAACTTATGAACCAGATGTACTTCTTCTTCAGCTGAAACACTGATGAATTTTATATGGGCGTGACACACAATATCACTAGTGTTTAGTATGTACATATATATTAATCTTTATCACAACTTCTGAAGTAGTGATCGGGATGTTAATATAACTTGACCTTTTGGAAGTGCTTTTTTCATCACTTCTTTAGAAGTATATATTTCTTGGCATTTTGGATGTGATTATGTAATTTTTATATGGTGATTTAGAAGTGATTTTTTCATCACTTCTTGATAAGTACATATTTCATGACTTTTTGGGGTTGATTTTAAGATTTTTTTTTTTAGTATTTACACTAATAATAATTAAAACCAAAACGATATTTTTAACAATGTATAATATTTATTATGTAATATTTAGACTTGAAATTGTTAAGATTAAATCGATGTTTTTAATAATTTAGTTTAGCTAATAGGAATTATTAATTAAATGTTTATGTATATATTTTTCTAATAGTTTTTCATGCGCTTAATCCGAATCTGGCCTTAGAAGTGATTTATCTTTTTTTGAGATATTTAGATTTTCGATTGACAGTACTGCATTAACTCAGATATTCGCAATGTTCGGGACCTTATAAAACCGAGAATTATTTTATGATGTATAATTAGTTTAGCACATCTAAAAATTCTTCACTTATTCTTCAAATTACTTTTGCAATCCTTAAGATATCTTTTTTCATTACGGAGATATCGACCGATAAAATTATTGCAATTTCGGCCCTAAAAAATAAAAGAAAACAAATTTGAAAACCAACCAATTTGTCTTGTTGATATATAATAGTACCGAATTCGAAACTCTATTAGAGGTGCATCTAAGCCCGGCATCAATTTGGGTATCAATTTTAGGGTAAATTTTCAGGGTGCCATACAAAAAATCTTTATTTGGGCTAACATTATAGAGCTTCGCCATATCGGATAAAGATTTATTTTAAATAAAATTAATAAAATTCTTAAAAGTACATAGAGTTCTTAGTTTTATATTCAATTAAAATTTTTATTATTCGGTTAACCGAATAATTCAAATTTATCCGATTATTAACCGATTAAATCTCAACCCCGCACTCAGAAAATTATGTAAGTTACTACATGTTAGTTATTTGTATATTTTACAGTAATTAGTTGTTTTCAACTACAAAGTCAGTTGTTTTTGTATGAAAAATATCAAACAACTATTCCTGTTAGTTATTTTAAGTCGTTTTTTTGAACAACTAACAAAAAAGTACTGTGATGTAGTAACAGTTATTTAAAGTAGTTAATTTTATTTATTTTATCTCTGAAAAGTTTTAAAGTTTTTTTCCAAAAACTAAATTTTTACTACATTTTAGTTGTTTTGACTACAAATGTAAGTAGCTTTTACTACATAAGTCAGTTGTTTTTTGTCAGTTAAAATAACTAACATTGTTAGTTGATTTAACTGAAAAAGTAGTTGACACCAAAACAACTTACAAAGTAGTTATTTTAACTGACATTTTCAGTTGATTTTACTAACATAATTTTTTAAGTGCGATTAATTATTTGCCCGATTAGCCGATTAAACCAAAACCTCGATTAATTGAATACCCTAATGTTTAGAAGAGTTTTTAGTCATTTTGTGGCTATAATTCAGCCCTTTTTTAAAGGCTACCACCTTTTTTTGGTTATCTTTTTTAGCCCTTTAAGCACTTTTTAAGTCATTTGATTTTTACCATAATCTGGAAACTTTTTATTGTTTTTTTGTACATAATTTACAAAACAACTCCAAAAATTATAAAAAAAAAAAATGTTTTTATACATGTAGTTAAAAAAAACATCGAATAAATAAAATGAAGAGATAAAAAAAAGTAATTCTCTCATTTTAAATCAGATATCGTATATTATCTTTTTAGCACTTCTTGAGTCATTTGGTAATTTTAACAAAAATCTGGAAACTGTATTTTTTTATAACATAATTTACATAACAAATTCGCTTTTGCGGCATATCAAGTTAATTCATTTATAAAATTTAACTTTTTATTAAATCAGATAAAATTATAAAAAAAAATATTCAACAAAACAAATCCAATACTTAAGTGCCACAAATTTGTACTTTTCAATTGCATTTGTAAACACATATGAAAATGGTACTTTTAAATCATTGAGGAAAGAACTGGTGAAAGTTGTTATTATTGGCATTTTTTTAGCAGTTTTGGAAGTGCTTATAAAAGTACTTCTTATGGAATATGAAGATCGGCACATATAGCTACTATGTATGTAGTGAATCACTTATTCTTTTTGCACCACTTCGATTTTTTTTTGCTGGGTAGAGGTGCTAAGCGAAAAAATCAAAAATTGGGTATCATTGCTATAAATTTCCAAAAATTTATTTTTATAAATTTTTCTAAAAAATTTTATTGCATATTATGACTTTATTAGAGGTTCAAAAACAACAAAAAAATGGTGATCATCGATATAAATTTCAAGAATCCATTTTTATATGTTATTTTTTTAGTGTCAATTGCAATTTATGTCTGAACTAGAGGAGCTAGAGCGAAAATATTGTAAAATCAGTTGAGATATTTTTCGTATAGAAAAAGGGTCAGCTGCTAATACATTTTACTTAAAATAAAAGTTGCTAAGAAAATTTTCTTATAGAAAACATTTGAGTTGCTGATATATTTTTCGTAAAAAATAACTCTCAGTTGCTAAGAAATTTTTCGTATAAAAAATCTCTTAGCAATAAAAAATGTCCCCTTTGCTAAAGCTGGTTCCATTATTGAATATTCATGAAACATAAAAACCAACATAAAGTGGAAAGAGTTTTATTTCCTGCTTTTTTTTCGTATAGCCAGAAATTTTTTGTTTCAAAACTATGTACAAAAAAAGAGTGTTCATAAAAAACAAAATATATACAAAAATCAGCTGGCGGTAAGCGTAACATCCTTCTTTTTGTACATTTTTTGTTTTTGATGGCCCCCTAAAAGTAGATTACATTATTTACTTGCATACGTTTATATTAAATGAAAAAAAAAAAACGCTGTTTTGTATACATGTGTATACCAATACAATGACACTTAATTTTTTTTTTTTTATTGCACTGCCAAAGGATGGATGCTTGCATATGTATATGTTTATAATGTTTGTGCATAAGTGTGCGTTAAAAAAATGATTTTTTACAATTTTATTTTCATGCGTGTGCGAATGAAAAATAAAATGTATAAAAATGCATTTTTCACTAACGGCAACGAAAAAATACAACAAAACCTCAATAGGACACAATGTTGAGCCTCTTCTTTTTTTATCATTTATTTTTTTTTTCTTCTGTTGTTTGTTATTGAGAACGAACTCTTTTTTATTTTTAATATATAAACACATGCAATTTTATAAACAACAGCAACAACATTAAAAAACATGCTGCTGCCTTTTTTGTTGTTGTTGTTATAATGGGGCAACTGCAAACGAAACAGTGGTGATTCGTTCGTTGTTGGTGCGTACTGCATGCAGTCCGCACCTTACAAATGCAATGACGCGCTGCAGTGCATTTTTGTTGCTGTTTGATAGTAATGTTGTTGTTGTGTTGTTGTCGTCAATTGTTGAAAAAATGACCAAAAAGAAAAAGAGATGCCAGATACTTTAGAGTAAATGTAAAAAAACAGTAAAACAGCATAGGCTTGTTGTGGAACATACTAAAAAACAGCATGTACTACAACAACTGTTTTCAGTTCTGGAATATTATTTACAAAAAAAAAAACTTTAATGATGCGATTCTTAGGGTAAAAAAAATAAAAAAAAAATTGAATGTATTGCAAGCAGCAAAGGCAACATCAACAACATATACAAGAAGAGGTGCCAAATATGCAAGACCTCCTTCACTTGTTATGTTTTTTAAACATGGCAAACAATTTTTTTGTTAACCCTAGAAAGGAACGTTTTTTTTATATCCACCACTTAGGAAAATACCTGAAATTTCGAAAAATTAATTTTTGTATGATTTTTTAAAGTCTAATAGCATTTTCAGCCTTAAGTAGAAGTATTAGCAAAAGTAGCAAAAATTGGTGATCACCCCTAAAAATTTCAAAAAAAATCCATTTCTGTACGATTTTTTCTAAAAAATTTTAAATGCATTTTATGACTAAAAATTAAAAAAAAAAACCATTTTATAGGACTTTTTTTAAAAAAAACTTTAATTTCATTTATCATATTATTTGTTAAACCTTGAAATATCGAAATACTTGGCCTATTTTAACAGACGATCCGTCTGTTTATTGAAATTACTCTAACTTTTGGATGACTTCTTGTAGGCCTTGGAATTTTGTAAGAATGATCATCAATTTTTGATGATCATTATAAGTAATGATCTCAAAATCCAACCTTTTTTTGCTCAAGCATAAGCCCCATATTTTGGAAATTTAAAACGAAGGATAACCAATTTTTGTTACTTTCAGTTAAAATTTTTAAGGATGATCATCAATTTTTGCTACTTTGAATTAAATTTTTTTTTTTTAAAAACTTTGATTAATATGGATTTTAGAAACTTATAAGGAATGATCTCAAAATCCAAATTTTTTTGCTCAAGCACCTCTAGTTAAGCCACATTTTTTGGAAATTGAAAACGAAGGATAACCAATTTTTGTTACTTTCAGTTAAAATCAGATTAAAATTTCGTCTCTAGCACCTCAAGTTAAGACATAAAAAGCACATATTTTTGAAGAATTAAATTCAAATTAAAAATGGATTTTAGAAACCTTTAGCGATGATCTCAAATTTTTGCAATATTTCTTCTAGTACATATATGCAAGCACATTTTTCTAAAAAAGAAAATCATACAGGAATGGAGTTTTGGAAATTCTAAAGGATTATCACCAATTCTTGATACTTTCTATTAAAGTTTTTTAAAAGCTTAGATTAAAATTTTGTCTCTAGTACCTCTAGTTAAGCCATAAAAATATATATTTTGCAATATTTGCTAAAGCACCTTTAAGCAAGCACATTTTTCTAAAAAATAAAATCATACAGGAATGGATGTTTGGAAATTTTTAAGAACGATCACCAATTTTTGATACTTTAAATTAAAGTTTTTAAAAAAACTTTGATTAATATTGATTTTGAAAACTTATAAGTACTGATCTCAAAATTAAGCTTTTTTTGCTCAAGCACCTATACTTAAGCCACATTTTTTTGAAATTTAAAACAAAGGATAACCAATATTTGCTACTTTCAGTTAAAATTGTTTAAAAGCTCACATTAAATTTTCTTCTCTAGCATAGTTAAGCCATAAAATGCAAATATGGCTTTGGATTTTTGGAAATTTTTAAGGATGATCATAAATTTTTGCTACTTTTGAATTAAAGTTTTTTTAAAAAAAACTTTGGTTAATATGGATTTTAGAAACTTATAAAGAATGATCTCAAAATTCAGCTTTTTTTGCTCAAGCACCTCTAGTTAAGCCACATTTTTTGGAAATTTAAAACGAAGGATAACCAATTTTTGTTACTTTTAATTAAAATTTTTTTAAAAGCTCAGATTAAAATTTCGTCTCCTGCACCTCTTGTTAAGCCATAAAATGCAAATATGTTTTAAGGAAAAAATTAAAATTAAAAATGGATTATAGAAATTTTTAGCGAGGATCTCAAATTTTTGCAATATTTGCTCTAGCACCTTTATGCAAGTACTAAAAAAAATTCATACAGGAATGAATTTTTAGGAAATTTTAAGGATGATCACCAATTTTTGTTACTTTGAATTAAAGTTTTTTAAAAAATGCTCTGATTCATATGGATTTTGGAAACTTATAAGGCATCATCTCAAAATTCTCTAAAACCACATTTTTGGAAATTTAAAGGAAGGAGAAACAATTTTGGATGGATATAGGGATGATCAGCAAATTCAGCCAAATTCTAGTTATCTAGTATCAAAGTTAAAAAAAAAAAAAACATATAAAAACGATTTTTCGGAATTATTACGAATGATTTTTAATTTCAGCTATTTTTACTTTAGCACCTCCAGTTAAATTTAAATAAAACTAAATTTTATGGGGATGCTTCCCAAACTCAGCTTCATTGCTCTAGTTAAGCCAAAAAATGCAAGTAACTTTTTGTTTTAAAAAAGTCCTTAAAATTGATTTTATTAAATTTTTAGCTATTATCCCCAATTTTAGTCATTTTTTCTAATGCACCACTCGTAAAGCCATAAAATGTAACAAACATTAAATTACTTTTTGAAAATTTTTAGGAATGATCACCAATTTTTGCTGCTTTTGCTGAAGCATCTCTAGTTAAGGCACAAAGTGCTATTAGTTTTTTTTTTTGGAAATTGTATAGGTATGATTCCCAAATTCAACTATTTTTTCTCTAGCACCTCTAGTTAAGACTTTTTACTAATTTAAAAAAAAAATGTATATAAAAAGGTTTTTTTTTTTTAAATTTTAAGTGATGATCACCAATTTTAGCTATTTTTAATATATATCACTTTTGGTAAAACCATAAAAATTATTTAAAGTTTTTTAGAAAAAATTCATACAGCAATGAATTTTTGGAAATTTTTAGGGATGATCACCAATTCTTGCTACTTTTTTTAGTTTTGGAAATTTAAAAGATAATCCCCAAATTCATATATTTTTTGTTTTAGCTTCTATAGCACAAAATGGAGTTCAAGTTTTTAGAAAAAAAATCATGCAAAAAAATATTTTTAGAAATTTAAACGCCACAAATTCTATCAAATTAATTTCCGGAAATTTGAAAAAATCATACAAAGTCATTTAATTGATAAAAGATTTGTATAAAAATTAATGTTTAAAATTTTTTAGCAATGATAACCAATTTCAGCGTTTTTGATTAAAGCAAAATTGATGCAACAATGTATTTTTGAAAATGTTAAGTGATGATCACTATTTTTAGATACTTTCGCTGTAGCACCTATAGTTAAGCCATTTAATTAAAAAAAAACATATTTAACAACAGGAGTTTTTTTGATATTTATAAAGATGATCCCCAAATTAAGCTATTTTTTGCTCTAGAACCTCTAGTTAAGCCTGAAAATGAAATTGAGACTTTTACAAAAATGTATATATAAAACAATTTTAAGAAACTTAAAGATTAAGCCACAGAATTCTATCAAAGTCTTTTTTAGAAATTATAAAAAAATCATACAAGAATTGCTTATTGGAAATTTAATGGTATGATCCTCAAATTCAGATATTTTTGTTCTAGAACCACAAAAGCCAATATAAGTTTTTTAAAACAAATTCATATAAAAATGGGTTTTTGAAATTTTAGGGGTTATCTTAAACTTCAGCTATTTTTGCTTTTGCACCTCTAATTATGTCAATCAATTAATTAATCAAAAATGTATATAAAAATGGGTTTTCTAACATTTTTTGGCGATGATCACTAAAAAAAATCATACAAAAATATATTTTTGGGGATTTATTGGAATGATACTTAAATTTAGATTCTAGATCCTCTAGTTAAGCCACAAAATACAATAAAAGTTTTTTAGAACAAATTCATATAAAAATGGATTTTGAGAAATTTAAAGGGATGATCCAAAAATGCAGCTATTTTTGTTCTTGTACCTTTAGTTAAGCCATAAAATGCAATTAAAAAAAATTTTAATGATGATTACCAATTTTAGCTATTTTTGGCCTAGGTAAAAAAAAAATCATATAGAAATATATATTTTTTTTAATAAGTAAGTTAATAAGAAAACTCGAGGCCTTTTTTTATTGATATTTTTAACGATGATCCCCAATTTTCGCTATTTTTGCCCTAGTTTAAATTTCGGATGGATTTTACCTTGAATTGACTTGTTCAAAACGCTTAATACTCTTTGCAAAAAAAATTTAGGAAAATTTAAAACAAAAATAAAACTCAAAAAAAATCCCAGCAACAAAAAAAAAAAAAAAAACACAAAAACTTAGGAAAACTTACAAAGAAATCAGAAAAATTCAGGAAAATTAGAGAATTTAGAAAATATAACCAAAATTCAAACAATTAAAAAACAAATTATTCGAAGAATAATATTTTGAGCAGAATAATTCTAGCTCGAGGTCATTATTTCCTTTACTAATCAAAACTATGATTTTGTCACAGAACAATTTTTAAGAAACTTTATATTTGCAAAATAGTCTTGACAAGGGAATCTGACAAACTTGTCGACCAACATAAATAAATTTAAAACTGCAAAATATTTTTTCTTAAAAATTAATTAAAAAAATTAAGTTTTAATTAGTTAATGAAACAATGACCTCGAGCTAGAATAAACCTACTCAAAATATAATATTTTAAAGGTCGAATAAAACAATTTTTATCTTTGAATAAAAATTATTTAGAATTGTTCGAAGAATTCTGAAAAATTTTAAAAAGAAAAAACAAAAATTCAAGAGATTTAAAATTATAACTGGGGATGTGATTGCCATGCAAATGCATGTTATTTGTCGATAGTCTTAAAAACATATCGTCCATTTATCTTTCCGAATCAACAAATTTGCGTTAAAATGGCATCGATTTGTTTTTGCATATTTTGGTAAAAATGCATATTTTTGCATATTTTGGTTTTAAATGCATATTTTGTGCATATTTCCAACTTGTAAGTGCATATTTTTGCATATTTTGACATAAATTAGCAACAATACAAATTGAAATTTATTTGTTTCAAAAATTACTTCAGGATTTTTATTGTATTTTGGTGTTAAATGAATATTTTTTGCATATTTCCAACTTTTAAGTGCATATTTTTGCATATTTTGACATAAATTAGCAAAAACACAAATTGAAATTTATTTGTTTCAAAAACTACTTCAGGATTTTTATTGTATAAATTTTATTTTTTAGTGCATATTTTTAGGCTTTTTTGAGCATATTTTGAATTTTTAGTGCATATTTTAAGCGCATATTTTCGATTTTTTAGTGCATGAAAATCTCATCCCTAATTATATCTTTGGGTCCCCTTTAACCCACCTTGCATATCATAAGGTTATTTATAACTGCATCAGTAGTGGTTTGCATATTAAAAGTAGCATTACCTCTTCTCATTTACTACATCACGAACAAAAAAACATCTAGAGCTGATTAATCAGTGTGTGTGTGTGTACTTACACACAATATAAAATATCTGTTTAAAATTAATGTGACAGTGTATACTCATGCAACATATAAATGATTAAATCCATATCCTAGCGCTGATGACTGTGTACGCTGCTCGGCATCATCCAGATTTTTACAGCACTGCTACCACCTCCAACCGCCCACTTGGGCCCTTTCCTTTCTGTATTAAAAAAAATATTTAATATTAATGATTATTTTGAATTTTTTTTTATACAAATTTGCATATTTTTATGTTATTTTGTATAATTTGTTTTTTTTTTGTTATGGATTTTGACTCCTAAAAGTAGACTTTAATTTTTTTGTATATATGCATTTAATTGGGTTAGTAATTGATATAACAAAGCATATTTTATTATAAATATTAACCTCAATTTTTTATTCAGTAATTTTTTTTTTTTTGGTGGACAACTACCCTAAAAATTTGGTAGTGATTTATAAAAAAAAAAGTTTAATGATTATTAAAATTATTAATCTCTGAGGTATTAATGAAAAATATTGTTAATTGTTTAAGAATCCATTACACATTGTCCAGTTAGCTTTAACAGGGCATAAAACATTATTATACAAAAAACGTCAAAAAAGTTTAGATTTAAAATTTCTATAGCAGATTTTTTCGTATTGAAAAAATAAGATAAACTTTAAAATCAAAACTGTTGCCTACAACGTGGGGCCTTCAGCATTCTCAATTAGAGTAAAGTTATTTAGATTTTAAAGATTATCACAAAATTATAAAATTTGTCTTAATAATACTCAATTTTTTATAAGTTATTATAAACCTTCAAAAACTTTGTATTAAAAATTTTCTGGCGCCCTGTAGGCTAGTTGGTAGCGTGCTAGCCTATGAGTCTGGAGGACGTGGGTTTGATTCCTACCAGAGGCCTTGGTCTGTTTCTCTTCAACGAGGCGAAGGTCATTGTTACCAGTTCTCGGTCAGGTAAAATTGGTATTTGATTCGTAATTTTATGATAATTCTTACTAAAAACACTCAAAAATCAAATTTCAGTGAAATAGGCTTCTTTCTGTTGACAATAAACCGCTTTAACTTAATATCGGGCAAAATTTTCACATGGGGTGGGCCTAAGTCCAAAAATGGTCCGATGATAATCAGATTTGATAAGGTTGTTATTATATGCTTTTAACATACACAAACAGAATTTTAATTAAATATTTTCTATTTTCATTATATTTGAGAGATTTTTGTGGAAATCGGAGGGTGGTTTGTATGGGGGTACAAGAAGAACCGATCCGATTTCTTTTAAATTTGGAATGGTGATTTGTGTAGATAAAACATGATTACCAGCTAAATTTCTAAAATATACCAATTCCAATTTCAGTAAGATTCGTCCTTGAGCCAAAAGAGGCTTAAGTTTCAAATTTCAATTCAATTGATTAAAAATTGCGACCTGTATCGTGTTTACAACGTTTACATGGTCAGACAGACGGACGGATGGAAGGATATCGCTAAATCGACTCAAAAAGTGATTCTGAGTCGATCGGTATACTTAAAAGTGGGTCTAGGACCAACATTTCGGGTAGTTACAAACATCAGCACAAACTCATTATACCCTGTACCACAGTGTGGTGTAGGGTATAATGAAAGTATACCAACAGAAGAGGACAACCCCCGAAGGGTTTTAAAAACTTAGCTCGAGTTCTTTTTTTATGGCCCACTGAAGTTTTCCAATTTTTTTCCAAGGCATTTTGAATAAGTCAAAAATTAAGTATTTAATCCAATTCTGAGGTAAACAATGTTAAGTCATGTCTTCAGTAAAATTTGATCTCCAATTTTAAGGGGTCATTTTGGTCCTTTTTTCAAATATCCTCATAAAACACCAATAAAACGTGCGTTTAAAGGGTTAAAATGTTCTAAAAAACTATTCTGCATTAAATTTCACTAGGGGTTATTGAAGATCAAAAGTTCGTGCGAAAAGTGCAAAATGCTTTTAAATGACAAATAGTAAATTATCACATAATATTAAATTGTTTTTCATCAAAGTCGTGTGGAATAAGTCGAAAAAATTTTATAAATCTACTTGTGAGCTAAATTACGACAATAGATGTCTGCAGTGAAATTGTGGCAATATCAGTATCTTTGGAAAACTGGCAACACCTAACATTTGTGTCTAAAATATAGACCATGTCTGGCAACGTTTGCAAAAATAAGTACTTAGATCAGAATTGATGAAGGAGAGGAAGAAGAATAATGATTACTAAAAATAAAAGTTTATTTACATAAAATAGCAATAACAACACTTCTGTTAGAAAAAACTACAGCAACAACACCACTCGAATTGAAAAAATCAGATTTAGTTGATACTTGCTTAACAGCCTTCGTGGCGTATCGGTCTAGAGTGATTGTACGTTACAAGCAGTTAAAAGCAAAGTATTACAGATGATGATGGGTTCAATCCTCGGTGGCTGCGATCTGTAAATAATTTTCACATATAGAGTTCTATTGACTATTAACTAAATAAATTTGACATTAAAAGTTTTTCTGAAGATTATTATAACTGGATAATATGAAACTAGTAAGAAACAAACCAGGATGTCTTAAATTTTTAGAAAAATTAAATTTTTCTTTCACACTTTTCTCAATTCAAAAACCATATATGATGGCGGGTCTTTTTTTTAGAACATTTTAACTCTCTATCTACCATTTTTAGTGGTCATTTTGGCCCTCTTTTTAAATATCCTCTTAGAACACGACTAACAAGGGAAGTCTCATTGGTGTCATACTCCGATCTTCATGAAACTTGGATATGTTGTTAAGAACGAAAATTAATTCGACCCGTATTTATTTTTAGCGGCCCAAACTCATTTTTAGGGGTGGTCGATTTGTATGGGAGGAAATTGACCTTTTTCAGTTTTTTACGTTTTACACCTATTTAAACAAAATTAATATAGGCATGTGTGGTATCAGATTAAAGGTATTAAAAATACCTATCTCTTGGTGCTAACAACGGACCAAAGAAGTTAATATTTTTCGACTTATTAACAAAAATTACCAAAAATTTTGGTGTTTTACTCAATATGACGAAAAGTTTTTTATGTTTGGACACTTTCTTAGCACAAGTAGATAGGTTTCCAAAGACCTTTCATTTGGTATGTAACATGACTAGGTTTCTTTGCATAATATAGGAGATAAACGAAAAAAACTGAAAAATGGTCTTGTCTTCCCTCCTCCTTTTTACCCTCTAAATATGAATTTGGGCCGCTATAAAAAAATACGTGTCCCTTTATTTTTTCTGATCTACAAAATAAAACCAATTCCATAAAGATCCGCGAGTGACACTAGGGAGACTTCCCTTGTAAGTCGTGCGTTTAAAGGGTTAAAATGTTCTATGTAATTCAATTCTCTTTGTACTTGTATTTCATTAGGAATTATTTAATTTTGACTTATTTCATTTGGAAATTATTTTTATACCCTCCAACCACAGTATGGGGGTATACTTACTTTGTGATTCCGTTTGTAACGCATCGAAATATCGGTCGGGGACCCCATAAAGTATATGTATTATTGATCCATGATCGATTCTAAGACATTCTATGAATGTCCGTCTGTCCGTCTGTCTGTAGATAACACAATGCAGTCCAACATAAAACAGCTAGACTACTGACGTTTGGTACAAATATGTCTCATGTTCATAGGCAGGTTAAGTTCGTGAATGGGCAAAATCGGTCCAGGGCGAAAAAAGTTCCCCCTTGAAAAACTGAACCCCCCTCTGAAAAATACACTTTTTTTAAAATGTTTTCTTGTATTTCTGTTAAATAAATGAAACATTTTGTATATTTATCGCGATGGGAAGGTACTCTCAAAGTACCCCACTGATCCCCATCACCCCCCCCACCACAAAAAAACGCACCTGACAATTTTTTTTTTCATTTTTTTTTTACATTTTGGAGGGTATAAAAGATTCGGCACAGTTGAATTTAACACTCTCACTTCCCAGCCAGAAATTGCCAGCGGTACAAAAAATATAGTACTGGCAAAGTACCTTTTTTTTTGAAAATAGAGTACTTTTCCAGTGTTGTACCAGTACTTTACTAAAAGTGCTGTACCAGTACTTTATTTCAAAAAATCTTACCGGTTAATATTATTATTTTTTTACATTTTTTGGTGTGAACTAAAACTATTTGTTTTGTAAATATTTTATTTATTAACCGGAAGTTCAGAACTAAAAATTTCCGTTACAATCATTATATTACCATTACTTAGGCTGGATTACTCAATGCTCCGTTATAAAATAACTCTTTGTTAAATTTAACTTTTTCATACAAATTTTGACATAAGGCTCCGTTAAATCGTCAGTTAGCAGCTTACTTTTCATTGAGTAATCCGCCCTTAATGTTGTACATGTTGCTGCATTTACTAGGGTTTTTCTATGGGAATTACGATGAATTCAAAATTTTTGGTTGAAGTTATCGAAATATTTTTACAAAAACCCTAATAAATGCAACATCAAGTAACATGAAAAAAAGCAAGTATGTAATAGCACTTTAATAAGCACTTTAATAACTATATATTATTGGTTGGTAAATTTATAAGTAATTTAATATACCCTTGGCTATTTTAAAAAGCTGAAAACTCTAGTATTGGGGACCTTGTGTTAATTACCTCATCCGCTATGTGGATAAGATTATGAGCAATCGTTGTAATAATCGTTGTAATTTTTTTTGGAAAAGATATTTTTTTCATTTGGCAACAAGTAAAACAAATCATAAAGTAGATTAAGACAAAAAAAGAGAACCCTAGCTGGGATGTTACAGCAAAGTGCTAAAACATTCAATTTAAAATCTTTTCCATTCAATATGCCAGTATGCCTTGAAAAAATAATATACAATAAATAAATAAAAATATGAAATAAATACCGATTTTTTTGTATTTGAAGTATTGGGACCACGTTGTTTTTTGGTTTTTACAGTGCTTTTTCGATGCTGTCTGAACGTCTGGGCCAACCGTAGATCAGAGTTATCATTTGGGTAACCAGGTCAGTACTGAAATACAAAAAATTCTACGTCCTGGCAATACTTGTACCACCGTTTATGTTACTGGGCCAGTATTGGCCCGTTTGTATTTTCTGCCTGGGTTGTTTTAAGTTAATTTTATATTTTAAACATATTTTGGATTGCTTTAAGATTTAAAAAAAAAATCTAAAAGAAAAATTTTGATCGAAAAATCGGTTTTTTTTTTGGCCACTTTGGCCTCGAAAAAAATTGAGAAATTCTTCAAAGAAAAATTTTTTTTTTTTTTTAAGCCAAACCAAGTTTGCTTAAGGATTTAGAAAAAAAAAAATAACAAAAAATTCTAAAAAAAAATTTCATATGGAAAATCGATTTTTTTAATGTTTTTTGGTCACTTTGGCCTCGGAAAAAATTGAAAAATTCTTCAGAGAAAAAGTTATTTTGGTTTGCTTTAAGATTTAGAAAAAATAAATAAAAAAAATTTAAAAAAAAAATTTTCATACGAAAAATTGTTTTTTTGGCCTAAGAAAAAAATTGAAAAATTCTTCAGAGAAAAAGTATTTTTTTTTAGTTATTTTCATATTTTTAACGTTTTTGTATTTTTATCTTATTTTTGTTTGCTTTAAGATTTAGAAAAAAAAATAAGAAAAAAAATTCAAAAAAAAAAATTTATACGAAAAATCGTTTTTTAAATATTTTTTGGCCACTTTGTTTAGCCTCGGAAAAAACTGAAATTTCTTTTTAGATTTTTTTTTTATTTTTTTCTAAGTCTTAAAGCAAACCAAAATACGTTAAAAATATAAAACTGACTTTAAAATAAAAAACTTTTTTCTCTGAAGAAATTTTCAATTTTTCCAAGGCCAAAGTGGCCAAAAAAACATTAAAAAAATCGATTTTTCGCATGAAAAATTTTTTTTTACACATTTTTATTTTTTTCTAAATCTTAAACCAAACCAAAATATGTTAAAAATATAGAATTAACTTAAAAGAAAATATTTGTTCTCTGAAGAATTTTTCAATTTTTTCCGAGGCCAAAGTGGCCAAAACACATTAACAATTTGATTTTTTTCAGAATTTTTTTTAGAATTTTTTTTTTTATTTTTTCTAAATCTTAAAGCAAACCAAAATAAGATAAAAATAAAAACCTGACTTAAAAAAAAAAAATCAATTATTTTTTTTTTATTTTTCATCAGAAAAAGATCAAAAACATATTTTTTGTTTCAATTAGAAATTTGGTATGATAAGATATTTAGCATTGTTAAGTTAATTTTTCATGAGATTTTCAATAAGTATTTAACAGTGAATTTTGGAAAACCTTAAAACTTTAACAATGATTTACTCGAAATATTGTGAGCGGGATTTGGCCACATTGGCTTCCAAAAAGCTCAAGTTAAAGTATTTTATATAATTTCAAAGAAAACAAATATAAAAAAATAATAAAAACAACTTTCAAGTTGTTTTTTAGGAAAAAATTTCCCCTTAAGCATCCTTTAAAAACCGTTATTTCTTAAAAAAGAGAAAAACCTAAACACTAAATCATTTCAAAAAAGTTCAAAGTTCAAATTTAAAAACAGCATCCTTTTTTTCTTAAAATTAAAACCCAAAAAATTCTAAAATTTTCTTACAAAAAATTTTCTCACACTACAGCATCATTAGTTAGGACATCATCCTTAAGATCAACATTTACACACACAGACACATACATACCAAAAAACAGGATCATTAAATATTTTTTACTGAACTTTCACATGAAAATTTCAACACTAACTACAGAAATGATATCAAATATAAAAAACACAAAAAATTTAATATTAAAATCCTGATTTTAATGACAAATATTTCTTATAAAAATCCTAAGTCCGGTTATAAACAACTGGACATAGTCAGCATCAAAAAACATCTCGTATTGCTATCAAAACTACCACCACCATCATCGTCATCATCATGCAACATTTTAAATATTGAAACGATAAAGAAAAGGTTTAAATGAACTTTGACATATTTTCTAAGACAAGAACAGAGAGATGAGATAGATGTGTGAGCATTGCAAGATTAACAACCCCTTTTCTATTCACTCTAACATAATGTCTCGTAGAAAGGATGTTGTTTGATAAAACTTGTTTCGAAATGGTCATCTTTTGGTCAGTTTTTTTGATAATAATTTAACTGATGCTGCATTTAAAAGTACCCGTAGCTTTTATTTTGTAAATTTTTCTTATTCTTTTCTTCTGTTTTTGGGTAATAATGTGTCCAGTTTTGTATTGAATATTGTATTATCTGTCTGCTATTTAGATTTGCATAATGTTGTTTTCTTGTGCTAATGCATTTACTGGGATGTTGATGTTTTATGATGGAACTTTAAGATGAACTGTAAAAAAAAGAAAAACTTGTTTTGATGGGAAATAATATTTATTTTTTTTAAATGTAGAAAGAATGGTTAAGAAGACGCACAGTCTGGGGAAATTATGATAACTTAAACTTGGGATGTTGTATTTTCAAAGAGGGATATAAGATTTATTTTAAAATTTTGCTCCATATATTGATGTAGAGTAGATTGCACAGAATATATTTTTTGTGTTATTCGTAAGGGCTATCCCTTAAATTTGTTCCTTTATGTGCAAAAAAAATTTAATTTTTGTTTTGTGTATTTGAAATATCTTAATTAGAGCAGTGGTAGGCACTAAGGCTTCCAATTCCGAAATCTCGTCTCCGGACATCCGGGATCGGGTATTTTCGGGATTTGGTGACTACCGAATCTTGGGATTTCTGATTTTCAATCACGAAATTTTCGGAATCCCGTTAAAAAAAAAAAAAAAAAAATATTTTTATATTTTTTTCAAAAATTTTTATAAGAAATGAATTCTGTTCACAGAAAAAATTTGAAACGAATTTCAATCAACAAAATCGCGGATTCAATCAGTTTTTTAATTGAAATTCCTCCAATTAAAAAAATTGTTATACCAATCATCAAATTGTAGGTGATTAATTGAAATTTTTTTCAGTCAAACATTTTTTCGATTTTGATCAAAAGATTGATCAATTTTTTAATTATAGTCAATCTAATTAATGATTGATTTAACAAACGAATTGTAAACTTATGACAAAATCATCAAAAAATTCATCTTTTTTGCTTTCCAATATGTTGCTAAAAATAAAAAAAGTAAAACCCGATTATTTTGAATATTTTTGAATTAATCTATTCAAATAAATTCAAGCGAACAAAAATCTGGTATGTTGAAGAAAATAACAAAAATTTTAATCAAAACATTGATTGATTCATTTAAATTTTGTTGATCAATAGATTTAATTGAAAATTGTTAGCCAAAAATTTTTTGTGTGTTGAACACAAACAAAAAAATTCGATAAAAGTTCTGTCTAGTCCCAAATTTTTTAATGAAAGCAAAAGGTTAAAACTAATGGTGGTTTAACAAAACAGCTTTTGACAAATCTTGTCGAGTTAAGTTGTAAACTGTTTCATATTTGTTTTTCTAAAAAATTTTGTTTGGATATATTAATTGGATAATAATTCACCTGCCGGTGAATAAAAAAATATTGTATTCACGAACTTTACATATGAAAATTTTCATAAACTTTTTTTAACCAAAAAACTTTTTTTTAATCAAAAAACTTTTTTTTCATCAAAAAACTTTTTTTTCATCTAAAACTCTTTCATCAAACAATTTTTTTTTAACATGATAATGTTTTTAAGCTGGTGTCTAATTTAAAAAAAAATCCAGGACGCCACCTTAGTTTGACTATATCGAATTGTTTTTTTTTTCAACAATATTTTTTTATCATAATTTTTTTTTCCTCAATATTTTTTTCATAAATTTTTTGGCAAAAGTGCAAAATACGAAATTAAAATTGAAGGGGCTGTACCCCGACCCTCCTGGATCCAAAAACCACCCCACTCACCTTCTGGTTTGTGTGGGAACTTTAATTAAAGGTAATGAAAAAATAAAAATAAAAATAAAGAGGGCTAGGTTCCAGGGCCCTTTTAGTTCCATAAAACGTCCAGCCTCAGGGATTACAAACTCCATAAATTAATTAAGCGGCTTCGCTAAATAAAGTTTGTTTTGTGTATCAAGCCTTTAACCCGGTTAAACTATTGAACAGAATGATACTAAAATGGATCTAGGGCAGCGGTTACCAACCTTTTTGGCTCGCGTACCCCTAATTTTATATTTTATCAGCCGCGTATCCCCTAACGAGTTTTTTGTTTTCGTTAAAAAACTTCACATATAAATATTAGAGTTAATTCTGAAATTTTATATCTGCGGGTATTGTAATTTTTTTGAAGGATTTTGGGCAGATCAAAACAATGGTGGTATTTTTTTTTGGAAAAATGTTCGCTCCTTGGGGTGGTTGGTTCAATGCATCTGAAAACGCGGATTTTGAGCTGATTTTTCTGCAGAGCAAAAACGGCTGAAAATATTGCAAATCTGATTTCACCAGTCAGTTCTACATCAAAAATTAAACAACGGACGTTTTTTGAACTCTTAAAAAAAATATATAATTTTTTAATTTTTTTTATATGTTTTTTTTTTAATACGAGGGCAGATCAATAATTCCGTGACTTTTGGAATGAAACACCCCCAATTACAATGAAAGGGCATTTTGAGCTTAACAAAATTGTACCAAAATTTCCACTCTATTACAACCCGTCTCAAAAATGCTCAAAAACACGTTTTTTGAGAACTTTGACATAAATTTGCTCAAAAACCTGGCGTCAAAGAAAAATTTGGGAACCATATTCAAAATCAGCATCGAAAGGTTAATCGAAAACAAGTGGTCAGATCTCAAAATATCATCCAAAAAAATCGCATAATATGCACAAAAATACGTTTTTTGTGAACTTTGACCTCAACTTTCTTGAAAACCTGACGTTATGGAAAACTTTGGAAGCCAGATGCGGAGCCAGCATTGAAAGGTTAATATAAAACGAATGTCCAAATTACTAAAGTTTGGCGTACCCCCGCGGACAGTTTCGCGTACCCCCTAGTGGTACGCGTACCATAGGTTGGTAACCGCTGATCTAGGGGGTACAATATTGTTAAAATACATACAAAAAATACATATTTGCAATCGTTAGCAATTTACCTTTTATTTGAATACCCATGCATACATGTTGGTGGGTGTGGCGGTTGTTTTGCCTAAGGGGGTCTACCGGGGCCCAGCTCCCCTTACATTTTAACTGTGGCATATTTTTTTTTTGCCAAAATATTCATGCCCCGTAAAGAGCACTTTAGCCAATTTTTTTCATCAAATATTTTTTTTATCAATAATCTTTTTTCATTAAAAATTTTTTTTCATTAAAAACTTTTTTTCATAAAAAACTTTTTTTATCGACAAACACAGATCGATGGATATCACTAAAATGTCCTATAAACCTTTATTGATCAATAATATATAAACATATTGGGGTCTCGAACGATATTTTGATGCGTTTTGCATGGAATGACAAATTTATATCGCGTTGGTTTTTCTAGAAAAATTTAGCTTTAGAAAGATTTCCTATTTATAGAGCCAAACATTATCATGATTCAATGGTTTGGGCAAGAGTACAAACTTTGCAGACATTTTTAAATGTTTTTTTGCTCAATTTTTTCTTCTTATCGACATTTTTTTATCAAGAACTAATTTGTTTTTATCATATTTTTTTTTCATCAACAATTTTGTTCCTTAAACATTTTTTTTCATCAAAACTTGTATGAAATTAACAACAAAAGCAAATAAAGGGTCCGCCATCTAACGTTTTTTTTTTTCAACTAGTGCTTATTTCGTGAATGGTAACACTTAGCTCATGTCTGATTTGACAGATAATTAGTTTTATCCTTCGACTGAACGAATATGGTTGTGTATACGCTTAAACAACGCTGGGATATATTGCGACATTTTTTTGGAAAATCATTGTAAAAAAAAATCATGGAAAATCGGGCCATGTTGAACGAATTTTTGTTCACAAAAATTGAGGAGGAGCTGCGATTTGACACCGTTGGATTATTATTTGTGGGGTGCCGTCAAAGATAAGTGTTACGCCGACAAGCCAGAGACAATTGACGCTTTAAAGGACAATATTCGTGAAGCCATTGGTGAAATACAGCTGCACACAATAGATAACGTGCTAAAATTGGACCGATCGTGTAGGCTACTGCATGGCCAGCCGAGGCAGCCATTTGAATGAAATTATTTTCCATTATTAACCGGAAGGATTTTACTTTTAAATAAAAAAAGAAATTTGAAAAAATATTCAGTAGATTTTTTTTATAGCATTTTCAAAAATAAAAAGTTATATGGCGGACCCTTTATTTTACACATTTTTTGTTTTAAAGTATATTTACAATTTCATTTCCAACTTAACAATTTTTAAAACTCTAAAAAAGGAATGAAATGCCATTATCCAATTTTGTCACAATTTTTACAAAAGAGGGTTGTGTACTACGGTGGCTCGTTTTTGGGCTTTTCTCACTGATCAAATTCTAATACCCGCCAAAAGTGTAGCGCCCCCTAAGGGTAACTCACATTCAAAATATCACTCCGATCGGAGTTTATCTTCTGTCCCCACTTTGAGCCTCAAAATTGGGGTTTTTGCAAAATAAAACTTAAAAAAAAAGTCGAGTTTTTTACTAAAATAACACTGCGGAACACTAAAAAATAAACAAGAGTTACGACCATCATTTCTATATATTTCGGACATGCTGAATCGAATGGCGTACTCCGTTTTTCGATGTATGGTACAGTTTTCTTGCAAAATGTCGTTAAAGATTTGCTGATTTCAAGGCAGTTTTTCAACAAAAAAATTTGCAAACCCGGCTAAAAATGTTGTATATAATCATATATGATATCATATATGAGACCATATACAGTATCATATATAGTATCAAATATGGTCTCATATATGAACATATTCCAAAATTGGCGCTTATATAAGACACGGTCATATATGATCCAATATATGTGATCATATATTAGATCATATATTGAATCATATATTGGATAATATATTGAATCATATATGGGATCATATATGATGTTGTTTTCAATTTGTTTTACATTTTTTTCATATTTTTTCATATTTTTTTTTTATTTTTTTTAATTTTAAACTATATGTAATGGATTATTATGTATGTATATATTCACCAGAATTGCAAACGGTGTACATAAGTATGATTTAAAATTAAAAATATTTTTTTTATTAATTTCGGTGTTTTCATAACCCTTTAATTTTATGATTTTCATTTTTTAGTTACTATCGTTTGCATTTTTGGTGACCATATAAAAATAAATAATTTAACTTATAGATATGAGAACACATTTTGATAGTCAACAAAATAAATTGAACATAAAAGATCTTATATATCAAGTTTTTCAATTGATATCGAAAGATGCGAACAAAGGGCTTATTAAAGGAACGTTGATTTCCTTGGTGTTTTCTTGTTTTAGTGTTAATTCCGGTTATCTTCAGACTTAGCGTTTTTATTATGGTATAAGCCTCTTTTTTACAATATTTATAGTCAAAATCTAAAAAAGGACATAAAATAATATTAATATTTGAGATATTTCTAGAATTTTTATTGTATTAAAGTATTACCAACGATAGCATTTGGTGCTAATAGGTTAATGATAACACGGATGTCATTTAACGAAGCAACCATCTACCTTTAAAGATTGGCTAGATACTGCTAGTTACATACATACATGTTGGAGTGTATTTTGTTAAGACCATGGGATGCTTAAGAGCCCATTGGATGCTAAAGACTATGGAATGCTTTTTAGGGAAAGATATATTGTCTTTCAGAAATCCATCTGAAAAAATATTAAAAATTATTACACATTTCTTTCTACTAAATGCATGCATCAAAATTCATAGCAAGCAAATAATTACTTAAGACTTCGATTAAAAGCAATATATTCCGTAGTATGTATTTTATCTTGCTGGGTTATGTTTGTAAGAATATTTGAAGGATATGGATAAAAACTTTTTCTACTTACATCATGTTTGTAAGGATATTTGAAGGGCTGGGATAAAAACTATTTCTACTTACATCATGGTGACAATGTGCCAGATTGTCACTTTCGCTTATAGACAGCTTTCTTGTAATTGTATAAAAACGTTGGCCTTCTTAAATCGTTACTCAACCCTAAAACTGATCGTTCTTTTCATTTCGATTTGCTATGGCGATAGTAAGCGATTTCAAAATAGTTTGTAGTGTTGGAACCGTAGTGATAACGTTACGGTCGTGCATAACCCCTATGCTCCAAGTTAAGCGAGCTTAACGTACCTCCGCATGGTTGAATTTTCTAGTAACTCGGCCTTCAAACTTCTTATACATACGTCCTTTCCATTTCCAATTTGCTACAGTAAGGGATTTCAAAATAATTAATAGTGTTGGAATCGTAGTGATAACATTTCTAGTGGTGCATATGTCCTCTTCTCCAAGTTGAGTGAGCTTAACGTTACTCGGCCTCAAAACTGCTTATACGATCTATCCTTTCCAATTTGTTATGGCGACATTAAGGGATTTCAAAATAGTTTGCAGTATTGCAATCGCAGTGAAAACATAATGGTGTTGCATATGCCCTCTCCACGAAGTTGCACGAGATTAACGAAGCTGCGTAGTTTAATTTTCTTCAACATCAAAGCACTCTATATTATTGTATTTGCGACATATGTTCATTTACTCATTTTGAATATGATCTTGTTTTGGAATAAAATGTTATGACGATGAACTGGAAAAAAATAATACATATGATTTTAAAATTCTAAATTCATTTAAAATTCTAATAAAAACTTACCTTTTCCATTTTCTTTATGTAAAAGTAACTTTATATTTTTTAAATTATTGATACGAATCGGTATTAAGATATAAATATGGTAATCAAATATAATTTCAATCGTACAAAACTTTTATTTTGTAATTCCGGTTGATATTTTCATACACATGCACTAAAATTTAACATTTTATGATAACATATATGTTTCCATATATGATATCATATATGGCACATATTTTATATACGGCCACATATATGGGATCGTTTCTTGCATATATGGTCACATATATGTTTCCATATATTTCATATATGATCATATAAAGATCTATATATAAGCGTATACGAACATACACATTTATTTTTAGCCGGGAAGTTAATGATTTATAAATTTTATGGCATGGAAATCAAAGATATGACTTGTTGCAATATTTCTTATGCAAATTTGGTTCAAAGCTTGTTATCTTAATCCCTTAAATTCGCGAATTTCTTCATTTTTTAGGGTTTTCGCGAAATTAACAGCCAAATTGGTCTTTGATAAAAAACTTGCTTTTAGTGAATCAAAAAGGCATCCCTAACAATACGAATAGTGGACAAAAAACAGCTATGTTATATGGACCATCATGATGAAAATCGCGAAAAACCGTTTTTTTGTATATGCCAGCATCACTTTACGAGATGATTTAAGACTCCATCTTTTAGTATATAATGTGGGATTCTTAAACAATTAACTGACCAAAAATTTGGCCAAAAAAGTTTTCATTTGCAAAAGTTATCTTAACAAAAACTATTATTATTGTAGGATTAACACTGAAATAATAGTTTTTGTTAAGATAACTTTTGCAAATGAAAACTTTTTTGGCCAAATTTTTGGTCAGTTAATTGTTTAAGAATCCCACATTATATACTTAAAGATGGAGTCTTAAATCATCTCGTAAAGTGATGCTGGCATATACAAAAAAACGGTTTTTTCGCGATTTTCATCATGATGGTCCATATAACATAGCTGTTTTTTGTCCACTATTTGTATTGTTAGGGATGCCTTTTTGATTCACTAAAAGCAAGTTTTTAATCAAAGACCAACTTGGCGGTTAATTTCGCGAAAACCTCAAAAAATTAATAAATTCGCGAATTTAAGGGCTTAAGATGAAAAGCTTTAAACCAAATTGGCATAAGAAATATTGCTACAAGTCATATCTTTATTTTCGATGCCATACAATTTAAAAATCATTAACTTTGCAAATTTTTTTGTTGAAAAACTGGCTCGAAATCAGCAAATCTTTAACGACATTTTGCAAGAAAACTGTACCATACATCGAAAAACGGAGTACGCCATTCGATTCAGCATGTCCGAAATATATAGAAATGATGGTCGTACCTCTTGTTTTCTAAAATAGTGGTCACTTTTGTCACGCAGTGTAATTAAAAAAAATACTTTTGTATAATATTTGATCGTAAATACTTAAGTATGAAATTTGAAGATTTTACAATATCATTAACCCGTTCAAACTTGATACCAAAAAAATGGCATGGTTTTGGGGGCGTTCTCAAAACACCTTTTTTCAACACTTGAAAATTTTATTAAAAAAAATTTAATTAAGAACGCCTTGGAGAAGAAAAATGTGAAATATGGCTGATATCCGTCGGACCACTTTTCGGGAATCGCGGGGGGAAGTTAGCAGGTTTCAAGGAAAGTTGGATTAATAACATCTTATAAATTCCATTTTTGGGCAAATTAACGGTTTTTTGGTGTCTTGGTATTCTATTAGATAACTGTAAGTCTGTCATGAAATCTTACCGATCTAGGACGTCTTTAACCTACATTGGCTGGATGTCAAAAACGACCCCGCAGAAAATTTGAAGTTTAGAGCTTAAATTTTGTGCTATAAACAAGTATAAAAAGGCTTTTGTGTTTCGTACCCCAACTATTATTTCGTAGTAATATATTATCTTTAAAAAAATCGTTAACCCTTTGTGGTAGTGGGTCAAAAATGACCCCCTACCAAATCTACCCATCCGATTTAAAAAATGTTGTTACCAAAATTTAGTATGCTCCTTCATTGGCCACGCCCGTTTTAAACTTTTGTTGAAAAAACGTCAAATTTAAAAACCTCCGAAACTACTCATACGATTTCATTACATTCTAAAAAAAGTACTTTACGGAAATTCCGATATTAGAAAATTGCTAATATTTGCTAAAAACAACATTAGGTTTTGAAGGCATTATTAGATTCCCTTAATCCATTGAAATATTCGCAACTATAAAATATTATATTCTAATAAACTGATTCCAAATGCATGAAAATTATTTTAAAGTACATCTTTAATCTGTATATTAACTAATATGTCATTACTATATGGTTTTCATAAATATTTGACAGCTTTTTAAATTAGTTGCAAATGTTTTGATCACTTAGATTTATAAGAATTTCTCAGTTTGCACTAGTTTTTTGCAGATCAATTTTTTTATCGATTGATCCATACACGTTTTCGAAAGCCTATTAAAAACTTAAAAAAATGCAACCACAATCATTTTTCTAACTGACTTGAAAGCGGAGATATCTGTGTTTGAATAATGATTTGTGTTTGGTTGCAAATGTTTTGAACCTTACTGTAGGTGCAAAGTAGTGTACTTTGTAACTTTTTCTATCTCCCGAACTTTGTGATTTTTTCTATATCCTGAAATAATTTTCATAGAAACTTGAAATGTGTGATTCTCCAGCCCAAAAAATCATTATGAAAAAGTATCTTTTGGAATTTCAGATTTTAATGGGGTTATAAGGGCAAATTATTGTACTGTTTTACCTCATGTTTTGTACAAGAGTACAATTTTTCCTTTTGACTTACATGAAACTTCCAACTTGCGGGGTAAATCCCCAAGACTGCCAGGGCTGCTTGTAGTTCTGTATTTTGCAAAGAATCATTGTGAATTTTATCAAAATAGACGGTTAAGTTAGCCCATTCCTGCCTAATGGGTATTTAAATACCCAAAAAAGTGTTGATACTTAAAAAAATTTAGCGCGGGCTAGATGGAAGATATCGGGCTAATTCTTTTTTCACAAAAAAGAGAAGGGATTGGGCTAAATGTGGACATTTAACAAGATTTTTTTGTTTTGTTTAACTTTTGTTTTTCACTGACAAAAATCGAAGATTTTTCTTAATCGAAAATACTCAGGAAAAGTGCACCTAAAACGTGATTAGGGGGGGTAAGGACAATTTTGGTTTTCACGAAAAATTATTGGAGTTATTTTGACACCCAATAGAAACTTTTTACACCCCTTTCAGCTCAAACAAAAAATAAAAGTAAAAAATTACACGGCATAATACCCATGTCATATCTCAGGTCGGAGCTGAGATAATTTTTTTTTTATTTTTTCTAGCAACTTCTGTGGTCTTCCAGGTACACATGTCAAAATTTCATCAAAATCGTACGGGTCGATCTATGGGCAGGCAATAATGGGTTAAATTTAAAAGTTTTAAATTTTTTTTTACAAAGCACCACCCCGACATGAACTTTCAATAATGGAAATCGAGAATTACAAGAAAACTACATCCCAAACAAGAAAAATGTTTGTAATTTCTTTAACATTTGACCGTTACAAAATATTTTATGGGACATTTAAAAACACTAATGAGTGACTTTATTTTTTTCAGGACATAAAATCATTTTATTTGACATTTAACTGCCAAACATAAATTAGAAAATAGTAAAAAAAAAAAATAAAGATCAAAATTCAACTTTTTTGGCGCTAAAAATGGTATAAAACTAAAGATGCTGCAGAAATCTAAAAAAATATTCAAAAGCACAAAAAAATTTTTTAATAAAAAAACCTGAAATTCTAGTATAAAAAAAAAAAAAATTAAAAACGATTCCAATCTTTTCTTTAATTTTTAAAAGTTCTAATATATACAAAAGATGACTGACCATTTCCTATATTATGTACAAAGAAATTTACAAAGTGTTGAAAGAGGGGTAAATCAGATACGAGTTTTACATACAGGACATAGCCTATAATGAAAAAAAATATTATATAATAAAAGGATCATGTCTACAAATAAGAAAAAGGGTGGTTGTATTTAAGAATACAAAGAGGTTATTAAGTATTTCTTTAAGAAATGAGCAATAGACTCAGCCAATAATGGCAGAGCATATTTAAAAGCATACTAGGTAGGTAAAGGTATTATTTAATTGAAGACAAGGTTAAGGTAAACATATTAAAAACAACCCCCAAAGAGATTATGAATTGTGAAAAGGTTTATTTTTAGATAATTTAAAAGAGGTTCATATAATTAACAAAAATTTTTTTTAGTGTGTATAACATTACAAGGGGACAGTACCTAGAAAACAAGTTGAGAAGTTAAATTAAACTCTCCACAATGACCTATTTAAGAAAAAGTATTTTTTTCTAAAAATTTTGCCTACAAATATTTGATTTGGAGTAAAAACATTTTTAGAGTCATTTTGTAAAAAAAAAAATAAGTGTAATTTTTTTGAGTGTAAAATATTTTTTGAGTGTATTTTTTTGATTATAATAATTTTTTGTAGTCACACGAACACAATTTTATTTAATTTTTATTAAAAATTATTGATTTATTTGACCTTTTTATTGTCCAACGAGAACTTGTAAGTTCTTGTTCGAGGTCCATTTATTGTCCTTGTATTTATTGTCAGTATATTTTGGTACCAGAGTCTTCGGATGAACTGGGGTGTTTTGAGTCCAATAAGATATTAGCAAAAAAACTGTTTTGTTTTTCTTAGGAAAACGAGATCAATTTTAATATCAATTTTCTCAGTATTGAGTCTGATTTTAGAGCCATGGTTCCTTAAGAAAATTTTCTTAGAATTTCTTGTAGATTTAGTTTTTACTATACAATATTTGTTAACAAAAAAAGACTAGCCTTTGTATTATAATTCAAAATTTAAATAATACAAAAATTCTTAAATACCTATGAAGTTGGGAATCCCTAAGGCGGTCAATGGACCCAAAATGTAAACTTTTGTCAATTTTTTTTAACATTTCCTAAAAATGTGATATTACACTCGAAAACAGTCATATATTTGAGCATTTGCAACAACAACTATTGCTTAATGGATTATCATCACTGTTGCCAGATTTGACGATTTCTCTGCATTTTGACGATTTTTACTCCCCAAAATAGCAAAATGACGATTTGACGATTTTTGCCCAAAAAATGTCGATTTTTAAAAATAACAAAAACCTGTCAATTTTGTCTACTTTTTAAATTTTTTTAATGAAACTTTAGTATTCAATGAATATTTTTTGCTTATTGTTAGTTAAAAAAAGTATCCGCCAATATTTTTGTACAAAAAGTGACAAAGGGAACAAGTGAGAGTTACATTCCCTTTTTCCCTACAAAAGGTAAAAAAAATTTTTTTTTTTGGCGGAGGACACCTTTCTTTTCGTAATAAATGTTAACAAATTGATTTATTATGATAAGTATTTACACAATTTTATCATTATTTTTGTATGCAAGTGTCGGACAGAAAAGGGCGGACGGAAAAAAATATATTTTTTAATTAACTTGACCCAACAGCATGATCTTTTCTTTCATATGTTTAAGAAGGTGAACAAAGAATATAAAGAGGAAATTTCGGAGGTAGGTTCAGTTTTACTAGGGTGAACTTTGTTCTCCCTGGTTTGTTTTGTCAATTTTCAAACTGAACCATCCAATCGCCATAAGATATATTTCTAGCTCTTTTGGTTTGGACTGCATCATGTCTTCAACAGACGGGCGGACATCGCTTGAATGAATCTTTAATCAATGATAAATATACCTTTTTTATTTTGACGATTTTTTGACGATTTCTGCAAATGGGATGACGATTTTAACGATTTTTTCATAAAAATCGTACATTTTTGACGATTTTGTACCCAACAATTCCGGCAACCCTGATTATCATATGTTTTTTTATGGTAGGTTATTTTACGTTCGTGATCTTACTAAGAGATTGTACAATTCTCTTCTCCTAATTCTCAATGAGAGCAGAGTTGATATGTATTAAAGCATACCACTGACAAGGGAAGTCTCCCTGGTGTCACCCTACGATCTTCATGAAATTTGGATATGTTGTTAAGAACGAAAAATAATTGGACACATATTTTTTTAGCGGCCCAAACTCATTTTTAGGGGGGGGTCGATTTGTAGGGGGGGAAATGGACCTTTATCAGTTTTTTACGATTTACGCCTATTTAAACAAAACTAACATAGGCATGTGTGGTATCAGATTAAAGGTATTACAAATATCAATCTCGTGGTACTAACAACGGGCCAAAGAAGTTAATATTTTTTGACTTAAATTCTGTTTTAATTTTAAAATTAATAAAAAAAAAAAAAATATTTTTCGACTTATTAACAAAAATGTCCTAAAATTTTGGTATTTTACTCAATATGACGAAAAGTTGTGCATGTTTGGACACGTTCTTAGCACACGTAGATAGGTTTTCCAAAGACCTTTCATTTGGTATGTAACATGACTAGGTTTCTTCTCAAAATATAGGAGATAAACGAAAAAAACTGAAAAATGGCCTTGTCTTCCCCCTCCTTTTTACCACCTAAATATGAATTTGGGCCGCTATAAAAAAATACGTGTTCCTTAATTTTTCCTGCTCTACAAGATAAAACCAATTCCATAAAGATCGGCGGGTGACACCAGGGAGACTTCCCTTGTGAGTCATTTTATTTTCGACGATTTTTATAAAATAGTAAGATTTTTCTGTAGCATAACTTAAGGCATTTTGTAAATATATGATCCGAAAATTAAATCCCAGCAAAACAATGATGTTTATGATTTTTTTTTTTATAAATCGACTTAAGATCAAAGAGTATAAAGAAAGAGATGGCAGTGGAGACTTATTCAATTTTTGGAGAAATCTCAAATCTCGGACCAACATTTTTTGTCACAAAATGTTCTAAAATGCGACAGTATTAGTGATTCATATTAGATTTTCTTGTTATTCTAATTTAAATATGTGATAGTATTAGTGAAATTTTTGTATACAAATAGAAAATGTTGGTCCAATTTTTGAGCCCACAAAAAAGCCAAGTGAACAACTTTATAACTTTTAGCTGCTGCATACCCATTGCTTAAGATTAAATAAATTGTTATATTTGTTAATAAATTTAGCAATATGTAGAGATTTTTGTCGCTTTTAAATAACACTAATTAGTGTCCGACCGAACAGTTCGGCCAAAAAACGTCATTTAATCAAAAATTTGGTATTTGGAAGTACTTTTAACAACTTTTTTTATATGGGGTAGAATTGTTGAGGCGATGGAAGACGATTCTGAGTGAAGTTAAGCCACAATTTCGAAGTTCGGTAACCGAACTTTTTTCAATTTGGCCGAACGTTCGGTTACCGAACATCTAAATTGGTGCTTAACTTCGTCCTCGCCATTAAATTTGAAAGTCAGAATAGTCTTCTATCGCCTAAACAAACAAACAGCCATTAGAGAAAGCTGCTAAAAATGCTTGCAAATATTAATTTTTGGCCAATACCGTTTTTTGGCCGAACTGTTCGGTCGGACACTAACAATAATATATTTACTATATATGAGGCATTCCACACCAAATGTCCAGCGAAAAAAAACACGTGTCGCACGAATTTCTGAATAGGTTGTATGGATAGCTCTATATGGAACTAAGAAAATTGCGTTTTTGGTTTTTCAATTTTTCAAAAACTGGGCTGAGGAGGCGTGGTCAAATATTGGAAAAATGGTCAAATTTGTGTCGAGTTGCCTTGATTAAATATTTATCACATTAAAACGGAATGCACCACAATCTCAAAAATTTACGTTCTTATATAGTTTTGTATGGGCTATCGATAAAAATTTTTTTTTTGGAAAATTTTCAGAACCCGTTCTGAAATTTTCCATTTTTTAAAAAAGTCAATTTATCAAAAATCCTGCCACTTTTTTTTTTTTTTTAAATTTTTTTTTTTTAAAGTTTAGATGTTTGTCCATCCACACAAAAAAATTCAGAAACACGTTCGGCGTTTTTTTCGAGAAAATCGCATTTGAATATTGAATTTCACGACAATTTTGGAATTTCCTTGTATTTTCTTGTTAAAATATGGCGTATGAGTAACAAATTTTTGCGAAACCAACGAGTTGATCCCATTTTAATTATTTGTTCATGTGTGGTGCAATATAGAGATGGGCGTGAGTGCGATTTGACCCACGCAAGATTTGACCCACGCAATTAAAGTCACTGACGACTCGTTATTATTTTTAGTTTACTTGTGCAATCACGTGAGTCAATTTACTGTTACTCACGCAGTTTTTGATTACGCTCACGGTTGTTCACTCACGCTGATGATGATTTTACAAAAATAATAAAAACAACAAATTTTCTATGAAAAATCCCTGAAAACGAAAACTTAAAAAAACAATAAAATTCCAAAAAAAAAAATAGTTAGAAATCACAAAAACTTACTTAAGAAAAATGTTAAGCATTCACTCATCTCGCAAAAATTGGACTTCATAATCACTCACGAAATGTTCTACTAACGCTACCTCTTAAATGTCGTGAATAGCTTAGTACGTGACTCGCGAGTCATTTTTTTCAAATGTTGAACGTTAAAGGATATGTACCTATAATGTAGTGTCCGATTTATTGCTCCCGCTTAAATGCGCGTATCCAAAATATTAAATAAATCAGAAGGATATTGATGCATTTACATAAAAAAACTCTTATAAACGCACATCAAGTGGTCTGTCTGTCTGTATGTATGTCTATCTGTCTGGCTGTATGTATGTCTGCTTGTATGTCTGATAAACAAAACCCCGCTTAAATGCGTAAGACTGGTAAAAGAGTTTCATACAAAGTTCACTGAAATATCAAAACTAAAATGAACTGAAATATCACCACTAAAATGAGTTCCCCGCTTTATTGATTCACTTGCGGAAGCATAAATAACAATAAACAAATTTAAAAACTTAAGATCACTAGATTAACGTTTATATGCATCAATATCTTTTGATTTATCTTATATTTTGGATAAGCGCATTAAACCGGGAGCAATAAATCGGAAACTACATTGTAGGTACATATCCTTTAACGTTCAACATTTGAAAAAATTGTGCTTTGTTTTCATAGAAAATTTGTTGTTTTTATTATTTTTGTAAAATCATCATCAAAGTGAGTGAACAACCGTGAGCGTAATCAAAAATTGCGTGAGCGTGAGCAACAGTAAATTGACTCACGTGATTGCACAAGTAAACTAAAAATAATAACGAGTCGTCAGTGACTTTAATTGCGTGGGTCAAATCTTGCGTGGGTCAAATCGCATTTACGCCCATCTCTATATTGCACCACACATGAACAAATAATTAAAATGGGATCAACTCGTTGGTTTCGCAAAAATTTGTTACTCATACGCCATGTTTTAACAAGAAAATACAAGGAAATTCCAAAATTGTCGTGGAATTCAATATTCAAATGCGATTTTCTCGAAAAAAACGCCGAACGTGTTTCTGAATTTTTTTGTGTGGATGGACAAACATCTAAACTTTAAAAAAAAAAATTAAAAAAAAAAAAAAAAAGTGGCCGGATTTTTGATAAATTGACTTTTTTAAAAAATGGAAAATTTCAGAACGGGTTCTGAAAATTTTCCAAAAAAAAAATTTTAATCGATAGCCCATACAAAACTATATAAGAATGTAAATTTTTGAGATTGTGGTGCATTCCGTTTTAATGTGATAAATATTTAATCAAGGCAACTCGACACAAATTTGACCATTTTTCCAATATTTGACCACGCCTCCTCAGCCCTGTTTTTGAAAATTTGAAAAACCAAAAACGCAATTTTCTTAGTTCCATATAGGGCTATCCAAATAACCTATTCAGAAATTTACGGGACACATGTTTTTCTGTAGCGGGACATTTGGTGTGGAATGCCTCATATATGCCTAAAATTATGTTATAAAAAATTTAGCTTTTTCATAAAAATCATACGATTCACAATCAGCGGTATGGTGTAAACTAGAGATGGGCGCGTGAGTGGATTTTGACTCACACTCACGCAAACAATAATCGAATCACTCACTACTGACTCACGCAAACTTTTTTTTTACTCACGCTCACTCACTATTCACGTGAGTAAAAAAAAAGTTACTCACGATCAGGCGTAACTCACGCTAGTTTCAATCATGCTCATGCGTGAGTCACGCAAAATCTACTCACGCTATAAAATTTTTTTACAAAAAAATCCTATTTTTTTTGCAAGAATGAAAAATAAAAACAAAAAAAGTAAATAATATCTAAAAATCAAATCACGCAAAAAATAAATGACTCACTCACTAATCACTTACGCATATTTTTTTTCAACTCATGCTCACTCACAATCACGTAATTGAAATTAAAATCACTCTCACTCACGCGTGATTCGCGGGAATCACGCAAATCACGTGATCAGCGCCCATCTCTCGTGTAAAAATTGCTCAAGGGATTAATGTTGAATATGTATTAGTATTTATATTTGTACATTAGCGATTAGTCATTTAAATTTCATCTACGTTCACAAAACCGGCGGACTGAAAAATTTAAATTTTTAAGACCTCTGGGTCGAAGTTGGCGTTTTCCTGAGGATAGGAACTACGACCGAAAACTCGTCTGGGATCTTAGGGCTAATTTTCGGAATCGATAGCGATCGAAATTCTACTCGAACGTGCGATTTGTCAATTTTTTTGTATGCCTTAAATTATGCTTAAATAAATACAAGCTTTTTATATTTTCAATGTAGCAAGAGGAAAGCATAGAAATTTTGTATTTATCATTGCATAATTTTAGGCACACAGAACAATTTAAAAATCTCAATTTCGAGCAAAACTGCGATGGCTATTGACTCCGAGAATTAGCCTTTGACCATTGGATTCTGATTTCGAATCTGTAATAGATTTCTGCAACTATGCGAGAAGCTTCCGTAGTGAGAAAAATAAAACAATATTATAGTTATTTAGTTTTCTCCATGATTAGTACAATGATGCTGATGTTAATAGCCATGTAAAATACAAGAAGACGTTCTTTTATTTTACTTGATGCGGAAACTTCCCGCATAGTTACAGAAAACGGTACTGGTTTCCAAACTTTCCATTCACGTCAGGTTTTTGAGCAAATTGGGATCAAATCTCATTTTTGAATGCGTCTGGGATATTATTAGTAATTTTCAAGTATCGATGAAGTTTTGACCTCAATTTTCTCAAAGCCTTACGTGAAGAAGGGAAACATTTTAAAATTCAACTCATGATTCTGAATCTCAATTGCCTAATTCTGGAATACAAGCAATAATTTCTGAAATACAGTTTTTTATAATGAAATTACAAAACTTTTTATTTAATTTCATAGAGAATTGAACTTTTGTCATAGTTATGTTTCTCTGATTTCATAAATCTGTTTTACAAGATTAAGGGATAAATTTGGATACTACTACAGTTTTTTAGGAATTTTTTTTAAAGATTAGGAACAGGAGTTACAAAGTTCCGACAATACTGAGTATGGTTAATGTTCGTGTTTTGCCGTTATTTCTACATAGTAGGGCAACAGAAAACTAGCAGTTATACATTTATTTTGATGCCTAAAACTATGCTATACAAAATAAGTGTATCGTAACATTTAATAAATAAAAGCAAATCTTTTTAGTTGAAGTAACACATCCTTAAATATTCAAGAGAAGGAAATCAAGACAATCTTTCATAATTCTTTATTGTTTTTAATCTAATTTCAAATAAAATATGTTTGATTTCTGACTACTTTTTCAAATATGTTGTTGCATAGTTTTAGGCCTCTAAATAAATTCATATGTGCTAGTTCTTTAGTCTTTAATTTAAACTTAAATATTGCATTTTTAAAGGTAAAAACACAAAATATAAAATATCTTTAGAAAAATGTTGTTTTGATATTTTTTAGCATGAACTTACATATTCAGCCAAATATGACTTTAGTTTGTTTGGGTTTATTTATTTTTGTTTTTATTTTCATAACTCTTATTGATTTCGCGCTGTTTCTAACCTTGTGTTATACTTTAACAAAGAAAAAAAAAAAGCATACTTTAAGGGGGTTAAAAAAAATTCGAAACAAACAAGCAAAAACTTAAAGCAACAAGTGGTTTATTTTTTTAAAGAGAGTAAAAGAGAATTTTTAAACTTTTTTTTATATTGAGAACTAAGACTAAACAAAACCAATATTAAATACAACACGTTGTTTACAAAACAACAAAGAAATTTTAACAAACACCTAAAAGTATGCTTTAGAAAATGTGATATGAATTTCTATAGTATACATTGGGTATGTATGAGGACGATTTTTATATGATATGATAAAATGACAAAAAGGTGGTGGTAGTTTTGTTTTTTTATGTTTTTTTTTTTAGAAAATCTCTAACAAAACAAGAAAAACTACCAACCCATTTAAAGAAATCAAGAAGAATAATAAAAAAAAATAATATAAACTCAAACTAAAGACATAAATATAAATAAAGACACCCTTAACCTTCATTTCAACATAAAAAGTTTATTCCTCCTTTATGTTTACATACACCTTGTTGAGGTAGGCACGTGATTTGTTTGAAGAAAATTTAAAAAAAAGCACATCTTGTCTAGCAAGGATTCTATGTATTTGTAAAGATCATTTTAAAATTTACCCCTTTTTTCTGTCCGTTAACCCTTTTAATATTTTAGATCATTATATACCAAATTTTTTTTCAAGAAAAATCTGGTTTTCTTTAGACAAAACTTTATCCTGTTTCTTGAATAAAACTTCATTTTATATAGATTCTTTTGTATCCTTTTGATAACTTGTGTTTGTTTCTAGTAATGGTCATCCTGTTGGTCACTTTTGATCAGTTATCATTTTACTGTTCGCGGGTTCATTTGTTCGTAAATTGACGCGCGTTTCGATTTCGTTTTCTTTAATTAAAGGATTAATATAACAAAAGACTATTATTGACTTTTTATAATTTTTTAATTTTTTGTTAATTGTTTTTGTTAAGTTTTTTGTTTTAAAATTTTTTGTTTTGTTTTTGTTAAACAAAAAAATTTTTAATTTATTAAAAAAAAAAAAAAGACAAGAATATTATTCGATTTTGTTGGTGAAAAAAGAGTGTTTGTTAAGTGTTAGTATTATCCAAAAATATAATTTATTATATATTTAAAAATATTAAAAAAAAGCTTTAAAAGCTTTAAGAAAAATTTAGTGCAAATATCTACCAAAAAAATGTTCTTCAAATTTAGAATTTATTTAGATCTTATACAACTATAAAAATTAAACAATAAAATTTTATATATAAGCTTTAAAGCTTTATTCATTTAAAAGCTTTAAAAAAGCGAAGACAAATTTTAACTAAACTAAGAAAGCATGGCATCGTAAAAAACTAGTAGTTTTATAAAAACTGTTATAATTCTGTGCAAAATAAAAATGCTGTTATTAAAAGCTTTAAAGCATAACTAAAAAAATATTTTTTTGGTACTAATAAAAGTGTCTTCAAATTAGTGTTAAACAAAAAGCATCACATAATAACTATAAATTTGTATAAAAGCCGTTAATATGCCGTGAAAAATTTTAAAAATAAATTTTAGTTGCTTAATCATAAATTTAATATTCAAAATATTGAAACAATATAAAAGCTTTTAAAAATCTCTTGTGTGCGTTAATGAAAGTTTTAAAAGCTTTAAAAAATAAAAGAATTTACTTTCTAATAAATTGTTAAAAGCTTTTGTGTGTTAAAAGCTTTATGTTAAAAATAATACTTAAAACATAATTAAAACTTTAACCGAACAATAAAAATCTAAAGAATTTTCAAAAGTTATTTTCCACCAAAACTTGAAAAAAGTTAATAAATAAAACAAGTAAAAAAGTTGAATTCGACTGGGTCAATTTCATGAATACTCTCCACAACCCCCTTTTAAAGTGATAGTAATTTTTTTAATGCTATATTTTTTCGTATTTAAACTAAAAATATTTTATTTTTAGTAAAAAGCTTTTTAGAAATTTCGTTGGGCAGAGCTCAATAACTTCCAATGTTTAAACTCCTCGACGCCAACGTTAACGCCACTGCGAAAATTATTGATAATGTTATAGTTCTTGGACTGAAGCTATTCATTCCATCGAAGCTCTTTGGGCTAAACTTAGGAATAAATGTTACTTTAACGAGACTTGCAGGAATTTAGTCAGATCCAGGGAGGAAGTATTCAGAAATTGGTGTTACACCAAAAACGCTAATACTTATCTGCTACGCATATAGAAGAGATCTATCTGAGTGCTCAACAGTAGGTGGTAGCGAAAAGCTTCTTTACGAACAGCGACTTCGTGATTAAGTTCTTCGGCTCCTCGGGGCTGTAGATGTTTTTGGTCGTTTGTTACAAAAGTCATGGAAAATGAGAGTTCTTCTATCCAGACTCTTTAAAAAGATGACTATGTGTTCACTAAACCGGTTGATAAAGTTAACCTGTTGGCTAACCTTTGCCATAAATTTTATCTTGCCGAAAAGCAATCAATCACTACCCGAACTCGAAAGGGTATCCCATAGTATGCCAAGGATAGGATACCAAGGCCGCATGGTATACTAGAACTGGTTAGCGCGTCACTCGCTTACCTTTTTATACCCTCCACTTACAATTAGAGATAAAGGGTTTACATAAGTTTGTCATTCCGTTTGTAACTCATCGAAATATCGGCCTAAGACCTAACGTATACGTTAGGGTGGCAGCGAAATTTCAACTTTGGATTTTTAACCTTAGCGGGTCGGAATATTGTGCCGCTTGGTCTAAAACTGATGTGGATAAATTTTCACCCAAATCGGATATATGTAACACGTGCCTCTTTGAGGTCAAAGATCACAAGGTAAAAAAAATTTAATACAGCCTTACATTTTTTTTCGAAGTCGATTTTGTCCGATCGAAATTAACTTTTTTGTCATTAATAAGCTAATAAAGCTCACTAACATTCAAAACTAAAAAATGGAAAAAAAAAAATTTTTGCTTGTATGGATTTTTTTTACCGTGTGAATTTTGACCTCAAAGGGGCACGGGTTAGAGTTATTCGATATTCCGACCCGACGATAATCAATTTAAAAAAAAATCGCCATCACATTTCGCTGCCACATATTATTGATCAGTGATCAATTTTAAAACATTCTAGCGATGTCCGTCTATCTGTCCGTCTGTGGAAATGGTGATCACGGCTAAAGTATTAAACCGATATGACTAAGACTAACAGGGGAAGTCTACCTGGTGTCACCCTCCGATCTTCGTGAAATTTGGATATGTTGTTAAGAACGAAAATTAATTCGACACTTATTTATTTTAGCGACCCAAACTCATTTTAAGGAGGGGGGGGGGGGGGGGGGGCGATTTGTATGGGGGAAATTGACCTTTTTCAGTTTTTTACGATTTTCGCCTATTTAAACAAAACTATTATAGGCAAGTGTGGTATCAGATTAAAGGTATTAAAAATACCTATCTCTTGGTGCTAACAACGGGCCAAAGAAGTTATTATTTTTCGACTTATTAACAAAAATGTCCTAAGATTTTGGTATTTTACTCAATATGACGAAAGGTTGTGCATATTTGGACACGTTCTTAGCAACACGTAGAAAGGGTTTCCAAAGACCTTTCATTTGGTATGCAACATGACTAGGTTTCTTTGCATAATATAGGAGATAAACGAAAAAAACTGAAAAATGGCCTTGTCTTCCCCCCTCCTTTGTACCCCCTAAATATGAATTTGGGCCGCTAAAAAAAATACGAGTCCCTTTATTATTTCTGCTCTATAAAATAAAACCAATTCCACAAAGATTCGCGGGTGACACTAGGGAGACTTCCCTTGTTAATCGTGAAAAGCTTCTTTATGAACAGCGAATTCGTGATTAAATTCTTTAGGCTCATCGGAGCAGTAAGAGCTTTTGGTCGTTAGTTGTAAAAGTCAAGGAAAATGCGAGTTCTTCTACCCCGACTCTTTTAAAGATGACCATGTGTTCACTGAACCGGTTAGCAAAGTTAACCTGTTGGCTTACCTTTGCAAGAAATTGTATCTTGCCGGAAAGCAGGCAATCACTTCCCGAAGTCGAAAGGGTATCCCATACTATGCCCAGAATATCGATGCCGCATGGTGCTAAAACCGTGCCTTTCCTTTATGTAAGAAGGTTGCCAATTGGTAGCGAATCCCTTAAAAGGGTGCGGCTAATATCGGCCCAATCGCAATATGCTCAGCGGTATAAGTATTTATATTCTTGTTGTAAATTGCCATCTTGTTAGGTATCTGGAGGTCAACTTACTTTTAAACTATCGACAGTATGGTTTTCGGAGGACTCGTTCTATTGGGGACCTGTTGGCTTTCCTTTCCGAACATTGGAGTCGTTTAATCCACCATTTGGTGAGAGTTATTTGGTTGCTCTGAATATTTCGAAGGCATTTGATTGTGTGAGGCACGCTGCGCTCATATCGAAGCTTAACGCTTTTGGTGTCAGTAAATAATTCTCTCGATTTATTTCGACTTTCATCAGAGATCATTCTATACTTGTTTTTATAGATGGGTTCTCATCAAATGAGTTTCACCTTCAATCAGGGGTACCGCAAGATTATGTTCTTTCTCCTACTATTTCGCGAATTTTTGTTTACGACCTTCTAAGTCAAAATTCAACTTCTTTCTTCACTTATGCAGATGACAGCAACACTTTTTGGATCAAAAGAAAACAGAAATGAAAAAAAAATTAATTATAGACAAAAACAAGTGAGAGTGATAAATTCGGCTGTGCCGAATCTTGAAAAAATGCAGGAGCGTTTTTGGGGGGGGGCTTGTCGGGGGGGGCTTGTCGGCGGGGGCTTGTCGGGGGGCTTGTCGGGGGGCTTGTCGGGGGTCCTTGGGGACACCTTTTCTGTGATCAAAAATGTTTACAAATTTAATTACTAAGCTTTTTGTACAAAAGATATACAATTTCATCGTTATATAAATTATTTGCTAATATCCACGCCCCCAAAAGGGGGCGGACCAAAAAAAAGTAATTTTCAAATCACCTGGGTCCAAGTTCAAGACTTTGAACTTTTTCATGCATAAAAATGTTTCATTTGTTTAACAAAAATACAAAAAAAAAACCTATAGAAAATTACAATTTTTCATTGGTTGGTTAACTTTGTCAAGGTGGAACTTTTTTCCCCCTGGTCCGATTTTGCCCATCTCCGAACTTAACCAGCCTATGAACATAAGACATTAATGTGCCAAATTTCAGGAGTCTAGCACTTTTATTTTGGACTGTATCGTGTCTTCCACAGACGGACGGACGGACAAACGGACATCGCTAGAATGTCTTATAATCGATCACTGATCAATAAAATATATACTTTATGGGGTCCTAGACCGATATTTCGATGCGTTACACACGGAATGACAAAAATTTTCCCCTAGAACCACTTTTTCAGTAATATTCGAAAAGTAACTAATATTTTTAGATAAAAAAAATTTAAAAAAAAATAAATTGTTTCTTACTTTGTTCGGAATTTTCCGATTTTCAAGTCAAAAATGGAACCCAAAGACATTGCCCCACAGCTCCAATATTTGTTTGTGTTAATATTGACCCTAAAAGGTAACTTTTCGGAAACCGACGATTTTGAAATTCGAAAAAGGAAAGGTTGCTCACCCTATTCTGAACTAGGGTGGTTTTACGTTTTTCTAATTTCGAAAACGTCGGGGTCGGAAAGTTGCCTTTTAGGGTCTATATTAACATTAAAAGATATTGGACCTGTAGGGCAAAAGTTTCGAATAAAGTAAAAAACCAAATTTATTTATTAAAAATATTAGTTAATATTCGGACATAACTGGAAAAGTGTTTTTTGGGTAAACATTTTTTGTTTTTGGTCTTCAAAAAACATTTTTTTTGTTTTTGTTTTCTTTTTCTCAAAAAATTGCTCCATCCTGTTGTCATCAGATCACATCCATTTTTAGATCGCATTGCGGGTTACAGAGAAGGTTCGTTTATCAGTCAAAGTAGCCGTATATGGAATAATCTTCCCGGAGTTTCTTTCAATGTAGATAAATTCAAGTCAAATATCCACAAACACTTCTCCCTCTTTCCTTCTCTTCATAACCTTTTTTCCTAATATCAGACCGGTCACGAACTTGTGAACTTTTAAAACCAAATGCTTGGTTAATAACAAATATATTTTGAGCTTTTCAGCTTCTAACATCATAATTTACCTATTGTTTTAGTAAAAAAAGTTTTGGCTTCAAAAGCTTTTTTAAGAAATAATTTTTTTAAAATTATGTTTAAGCATAATTTTAGAAATCATTTTTTAAATGTTTGAATAAGAATCGAAAATATTTAATTTTAATAAATAAAATGTAGATATAGATTTAATTTTTGTATTTAAAATTTTGCTTAAATTTACAAAATCACTTTCTATTTTACTAGTTTTGTGTGGTTCCAGTTTTGTATCACTCGTCTAACCAAATTCTATTAAGTTTTTATTCCAAAAAAAAAATTTTTATATTCTCAATTGAATCTCCAATAAATGCTTGTTGTTTAAAAAATCTATAAAATTTTCAAAAATGTCTTCACCTCAAAATAATGATCACAAAAGCTCTGAGGGTTGTCATAAACTCTCACCAAACATGTTGATGCATCATCATCAACAACAGCAGCAGCAACATATGCTACATATGCGACAACAAATGCAAAACTTTCAAAAACAGCAACAACAACAACATCATCAACAGCAGCAACAACATCAACTGCAACAACAGCAACAGTTTCAACAGCAACAATCCGATAATAATTTTAAACATACATTTGACACGGAAAGCTCTTCGGCCCAGAAACGTAATCTTTATGCCATTAAAGAGCAAGCCGAAGATGATGAAGAGGATAATGTACAAGAAATTGTAGAAAATAAACGACAATGTCATGAAAGTGAAGTATTGGATAATGCATATGATGCGGATGTTGATGATGATATACCAATGCGTTCAATGGCAGTTGTTATGACAACCACAGAGAGTTGTAACATTTTTGATAATGATGCTATGGAAAAAGCACATAAGGCTATGAATGAAAAGCAGCATATTTATGAGGTAAGTTAGGGGAAATGGATTTGGAATTTAAATAACTTCTGATGGGTTTTGGTGTTTATTTTTTTTAGCTTTTCCAACCATGGGCTTTGAAGACATATGGAGATCAAGCTAAAACTAAGACTATAACTATGCGTAAGAAAGTTAGAATCTTAAAAGCTTTAGAAGGCAAAGAGCATAGTCGACCGGATAGTTCGAAATTTCGTTTTTGGGTTAAGACTAAAGGTGAGTAATTTTTAGTAAAACAGCTTTGAAATTGTGTTTGGAAAATTTATGATAAGGATCAAAAAAATATGCAAAAATTTATATTTTTTGTTAACATTAGCTTTTAAAAAGCTTTATATAAATTAAAGCTTTTGAGATGATTTTTGAAAATAAAAAATTTTAAACAAACGCTATATTTAAACAAAAGCTTTTAGGAATGCTTTATTCAGACATAATATTTTTAAAACATTTCTTCGCCTTAGAATTAGTTTGCTTTATTGGATGGCAAAAACCTCATCATATGAAGCAAAACAATTCTCAGGTGACGATTTTATAAAACAAAAGCTTTTGAAAAAAAGCCTAATTTTATCAAAGGCGTTTAAAAAATCGTTTGTAAATGAGTAAATGATCTGAGAATCGTAAAAATATAAAAAAAAAAATTAGAATTTAGTTTGAAAAAGCTTTTAAAAAGCTTTATTTAAATTAAATATATATAAATTCCTGGGATTCCTAGAATTTATTTAAGTTAGACCTCTCAAACATTTTTAAATTAAATTTTTAAAAGTTTTCTTCACAAAAAGCTTTATTGATACAAAAGCTTTTGACAAACAGCTTGTAAATGATTTTAGTCATTCAGAAAATACAAAAAACCCAAAGTTTTTTGTTTTCAAAAGCATCTAAAAGCTGTATTTAAATAAGAGCTTTCGATAATTTTTTAAATTTTTGAAAACATTTTTTCAATGAACAGCTTTGTTGAAACAAAAACTTTTATCGAAGGTTGATTGAAATAAAAGCTTTTCGAAAAGATTTATTAAAACAAACGTTTTTCAAAGACTTTTACTAAAACAAAATATTTGGAGAAAGCTTTATTGAAACAAAAGCTTTATTTAAACTAAGGTTATTATTAAAGCTTTACTGAAAAAAAGCGTTTAAAAAGGCTTTATTGATACAAAAGTTTTTGTAAAAGCTTAAAAGAAAATTTTTATCCAAACTATTTGTAAAGTTTTAAGACTTAATTTATGTATTTTTTCACATAACAGCTTTATTGACACAAAAGCTTTTCTAAGATCTTTACTGAAACAAAAGATTTTGGAAAAGCTTTACTAAAACAAAAGCTTTATTTAAACAAATGATATTATTAAAGCAAAAGCTTTCTAAAAGGCTTTATTAAGATAAAAGCATTTCGAAAAGCTTAATTGAAAATTTTTATCCAAACTATTTGTAAAGTTATAAAGCTTAATTTATTAAATTTAAGATCTTAATATTATTGACATAAAATGTTTTAGGTTTACCATATAAAAGCATATAAAAACTCTTACAAAGCTTTTTCATTTTTTAATTGTTTTGGTTCGATTAATTCACCTTAAAAAAATCGATTAATGTTAAAAATTTTAAATTTTCCTTAAAATTTATATTTTTAGGTTTCACAACTAAACGTCCAGAAAGCTTTGAAGATGCGCCTTGTACTCAACGCCATATGAAACCTTTACCTCCTAATGCAGTTCTATCGGACAATCCGGCTGATGTGGATTTATATGTAGCTTCTACTAATAAGGTAAGAAAGCTTTTAGAAAGCTCTTTATTAGAACTCCCTTATACATGATTCCTTTATTATTTTTTGTTAATTTTTAGGACTTTGAAAAACGTCATTATCGTAAAGTTGCAGTGGTTGAGGAATTCTTCGATATCATTTATAATATCCACATGGAATTAGGCGGTAGAAGTGGCATGCATGCTGGACAAAAGCGTACCTATCGCATAGTGAGTCGAGAGACAAACAATTTAGAATGATTCTTTAAATCAAAATATTAAAAAAAAAAAATTTTTCTTATATTACAGATTTCCGAAACCTATGCTTTTTTGCCACGTGAAGCTGTCACTAGATTTCTTTCAATATGCCCCGAATGCAAAAAGAATCTAAGACCTTCTTCACCCTCCACCTCTGCACAAGTTAAAGAAGACGTTATGTTGGCCACACAAAATGAAAGCTCTTCTGAAATAGAAGTCTTAAATTATTCTTCTCACACCGAAAGCTCTTTAGAAGCTGGACCCACTACAAAAACTTTAACAAAACCTCTTTACACAGCTGGAGCTTTAACTATGCCTATAGCGCCACCAGCTAAAAAACGAAGATATTCTAATCCAGATTCTAAAGCTTTTGTGGCTCCCGTAGAGCTTTTAGATCCGCCACCATCTTTGCCAAGAAGAAATTCAAGTCCTTTAATGGCTACCGTATCTGGTGCTATGCAACAGATCCCTATTAATTTACCCAAAATTCGAGTCAATCCAAATTTACAAAGACCTTTTACACCACCCATAACAGAAACTTCAGCATTTGCTCAGCCACATTATGGGTTTGGTTTTGATTTTCATTCTCTAAAGTCACGAGACAATTTAATGCGTTATTATGATTTTATGCGTAGATTATATACAGGCAATTTAATGGCTCCACCAACAAATTTACCCACAAATTTACCACCGCCTCCAGTGTTTCATAAAGATAACTTACCAAAATTAAGTAAACCAAAGATAACAAATATTCCTATTAAAAAATCTGTACAAAAGACCTTAGAATCTTCTATTTCTTCTTCCTCCTCGGAGGATGATAATGATAATATTACTGTTTTGACAGCAAAAAGATTTAAAAGCTCCCCTGAAAGCTTTACGGATAAAACAAAAGCATTAGAAACACCTTTACAATTACAAATACCAACAATTGATAAAGATTATATACAATCAACACAAATTCGTGCAATTAATCTTTCAAAAAATTCTTGTAATTTCAGCTCAACCGATAGAACAGGAATTGAACCTAAGACACCAACAACCAAGACAACAACAACTTCAGCTTATACATTTGCAACAACTACATTTTCTTCATCTTCAGTACCCTTAACTTCCACACCAGTTTCGGTTAAAAAGGAGTCAATAACACCACCAAAATCTTCGCAATTAACCAGTTTACGCATACCACAGCTACGTTCTGTAACAGGGTTGCCACCTTTAGATTTTGAACGTTTAAAACCTATAACATCTACATATCTTCAGCTAACACGTAGCATGGGTTTAAGTGATGAAGAAGCTTTACGTTTTGATAATTTGGTAAGTAAAGATTTTAAATATTCTTTATAAAAAACAGTTTTAAAACAATAGGAAATATTTGAAATATATGCAGAATAATACAGAAATTTATCCATGTCATAACGAGAGATAACCATGTTTTTATTAAAATGTCCCAAAATTTAAACAATATTTTAAGTAAATTCTTCATGTTTTCCTTTACCAAAAACAGTATGCGAAAAATATTATATCAGCCCCAAGTTGGGCGCCAATTTTAGTATTGTTTTGCTTTTTTCATAGTATTCCCACTCAATCAATTAATTTTTTTTCAACAACTAGGATAATCAAGATAACTTCTTGCTATATTGATTTTTAATTTACTTATATCAATTAAAAATTTAATTAAACACAATTTATATTTCAACAACTTTTTTAATCAAAGCGTTTTTTCTATATGTAACGATTTTTTAACAATTTTTTTGCTAGTTTTTGTTTCAAATGTTAATTTAGTGTTATAAAATTTCTTTTTTATCCGTTTAACATTTTTAAACATTAATTTTTATATAAAAAAATCTCGCTTTTTATACGCGTAATAATTAGGCAGTTTTGTTGATTTTTTTTTTCTAAATATGCAATTATTTTTTTGTTTTTAAATTTACAATAAGTTATATTTTATATTAATAATGCTTGCAATTTATTTGTTTTATTTTATTAAAACAAAAACAATTTTTACTAATCTAGTTTATCTTTTCTATGACATGCTTGGCTTTATAAAAATGCGCAACGAAATATACAAATGAGATACACAATAGATACTATTTAATAAAATTATGCTACAAATAATGGATAAAAGCAGCAGCTAAAAATATGCTACAAAAAACAAAACAAGAGAAATACTATAATATTAGTATAGAAACAAACCTACAAATCAAGAGAATGCTTAAAGCTCTAAAACGAAGAAAACCACAAAGATATTTAAAAAAAACTGCATTAGACAAGACACCAACCGAAATTTAAATTAACAACTTTTAAACTTATTTAAAAAAAATTTAAATACCATTTTATAACAAATTTATTTTTTATATAAAAAATATTTTTTAATAATTATTTTGATATAAACCACAATACACTTATCAGGGGGCTAATTATCGTAGTCAAAAGCGATCGAAATTTGTCAATTTTTCTGTACCCTAAAATTATGCTGTGATAAATATAAGCTTTTTATATTGGTTTTATATAAGAGAAGTATATAAAAATCTTGTACATATCATAGCATATTTTTTGGCATACAAAAAAATTTAATAATCGCACGTTCGAGTAGAATTTCGATCAGTGTAGACGCCGGGAATTAGCCCCCAGTAGTGTCCGACCGAACAGTTTTACACAGAATTCTGCATTTGGAAGTTTTAAATAGTTTCAAAAATCAGGGTGCTGATTCTTGGAGTCGATAGTGATCGAAATTAAACTCGAACGTGCGATTTGTCAGTTTTTCTGTATACCTAAAATTATGCTTTGATAAATACAACCTCATTATTAGGGATGAGATTTTCATGCACTAAAAAATCGAAAATATGCGCTTAAAATATGCGATAAAAAATTCAAAATATGCACTAAAAAACCTTAAAATATGCACTAAAAAATAAAATGTGCACAAAAAAATCTTGTTTTCATAAGAAAAACTTCCTAAAAAGCAAAAAACAACGCCAGCTTTAAATAGTAACATTTAAAACCGCAAAATTTTTTAGAAACTATATAAAATCTATAAAAAAATTTAAAAAAAAAACATTTTTTTTTTTATTTTCAATATATTTTTTTTTTATTTTCAAAATGAATTTTTAAAATTTAAAATAGTTTTTGAAAAAAATAAATTTTAAATTGTGTTTTTGCTAATTTATGTCAAAATATGCAAAAATATGCACTTAAAAGTTACAAATATGCAAAAAATATGCATTTTAAATATGCAAAAATATGCATTTTTACCAAAATATGCCAAAATATGCAAAAACAAATCGATGCCATTTTAACGGATATTTATTGATTCGAAAAGATACCGTTTTTAGGCTATCTACAAAAAAAAATTCATTTGCATGGAATCTCATCCCTACTCATTATATTTTCTTATGTTTCAGTGTAGTAAGAGAAAAATATAAAAAGCTTATATTTATCAAAGCATAATTTTAGGGATACAGAAAAGCTGAAAAATCGCACGTACGAGAAGAATTTCGATCGCTGACGACTCTGAAAATTAACCCCCAGGGTTCTAAGTCCCCCAGGGTTCTAAGTCTCATAGTCGAACGTTCGAATTTTAAATTTTTATCTGTATGCCTTAAATTATGCTTTGATAAATACAAGCTTTTTACATGTTTCTCTTATAACACTTACAAGGGAAGTCTCCGTGGTGTCACCCTCCGATCTTCATGAAATTTCGATATGTTGTTAAGAACGAAAATTAATTCGACACGTATTTTTTTTTAGCGCCCCAAACTCATTTTTAGGGGGGCTCGATTTGTGTGGGGGGAAATTGACCTTTTTTAGTTTTTTATGATTTACGCCTATTTAAATAAAATTAATATAGGCATGTGTGGTATCAGATTAAAGGTATTAAAAATACCTATCTCATGGTGCTAACAACGTGCCCAAAAAGTTAATATTTTTCGCCTTATTAACAAAAATGTCCTAAAATTTTGGTATTTTACTCAATATGACAAAAAGTTGTGCATGTTTGGGCACGTTATTAGCACACGTAGATAGGTTTTCTAAAGACCATTCAACTGGTATGTAACATGACTGGGATTCTTTGCAAAATATAGGAGATAAACGAAAAAAACTGAAAAATGTCCTTGTCTTCCCCCCTCCTTTTTACCCCCTAAATACAAATTTGGGCCGCTAAAAAAATATACGTGTCCCTTAATTTTTTCTGATCTACAAAATAAAACCAATTCCATAAAGATCCGAGGGTGACACCAGGGAGACTTCCCTTGTGAGATATAAAAACATTAACAAAATATAAAAAAGCATAATTTAAGGCATGCAGAAAAATTTAAAAGTCTCATGCTCAAGTAGAATTTCAATTGAGAATCAGCCCTCTGGTTTCTACTTTTCGAGTCGATAGCGTTCAAATTTTTACACAAACGTGCTATTTTTATACCCTCCAACCACAGTATGGGGGTATACTCACTTTGTCATTCCGTGTGTTTGAAATATCATTCCGTGTGTTTGAAATATCATCGCATTGAAATATCAATCTAGGACCCCATAAAGTATATATATTATTGATCAGTTATCGATTCTAAGACATTCTAGCGATGTCCGTCTGTAGAAGACACGATACAGTCCAAAATAAAAGAGATAGACTTCCGAAGTTTGGCACGAATATGTCTTATATTCCTAGGCAGGTTAAGTTCGGAAATGGGAAAAATCGGACGAAGGGGAAAAAAGTTCCCCCTTAGAGAACTAAACCAACCCAAGAAAAATCTCATTTTTTGAAGGTTTTTTGTACTTTTGCTAAGCAAATGCAACATTCTTATCTCAAAGGAAGTTCAAAATCACAAGGGAAAGGTGCCTCCTAACGTCTCCCACCAACCCCCCCCCCCAAAAAAAAAAAAAAAACGCCCCTGGATTTTTTTATATTGTTTTTTTTTTACATTTTGGAGGGTATAAAAGATTCGGCACAGCCGAATGTAACACTCTCACTTGTTTTATTTTTCTTTGTGTCTAAAATTATGCTTTGTTAAATACAGGCTTTTTATGTGAACAAAATAACAAAATAAAAAAACTTGTATTTATCAAAGCATAGTTTTAAGCGAAAAGGAAAATTGAAAAATCGCACGTTCTAGTAAAAATTTCGATCGTTATCGACTCCTAGAATTATAATCCAATTTTCTTTTGGCTACATTTTTTTAAGGGGCGATGAAAGACGATAATATCAACAAGTGTGAGTGTTAAATTCGGCTATGCCGAATCTATGATACCCTCCAACATGTTAAAACATATAAAAAATCCAGGGTCGTCTTTTTTGTGGGGGGGGGCTCGGTGGGGGTGGTGGGGGATACTTTCCCCATCGCGATAAATGTTAACTAATTTAATTATTATGCTTTTTGCAATTTAGTAATACCATTTTCTCATTATTTTAATGATTTTTTAAAACCACGCCCACAAAAGCCCCAGTGTCTAAGTGCAGGAGTTTAAACCCCTTCTAACAAAAATGGCAAAAAAAGATGTAAAAATTTCGTTTTTTAAGAGGTTTTTTTAGTTCGTTAAGGGGAAACCTTTTTCCCCCTAGCCCGATTTTGCCCATTTCCGAACGTAACCGGCCTATAAACATTAGACATATTCTTGCCAATTTTCAGGGCTCTAGCTCTTTTATTTTGGACTGAATCGTGTTTTATACAGACGGACGGACGGACGCACATTCATAGAACGACTTAGAATCGATCAAAGATCAATAATATATACACTTTATGGGGTCCCCGACCGATATTTTTATGCGTTACAAACGGAATGACAAAGTGAGTATACCCCCATACTGTGGTTGGAGGGTATAATAACACCGTACGACAACCAATATTAAACATGAACGGGATGATATACGTCTGAATGTAGACAACAAATGGAGTAAAACTGCATTTACAGTTTTTCATTTTGTGATCCTGTTTCCTTTTAAAAGGACTTCAAATTTTTAAAGGATGACATTTTGTAAAATATTTTTTTAAAAATTTTTTACTTGTCTTTTAATGTCACTATGGATTGCAAATGAAAGAGGGGAATCTTCTCTAATTTTTAATTTATTTTATTTTGCCATATCAGGAAAAAGGATGTAAATAATACCCTTTCAAAAATTTATCAAAATATTTTGTTAAAAATTTTAAAGGATATGTAAGGACAAAGTTTTGAAAGGACATTATTTACCTCTTTTTTCCTGATAGGTCAAAATAATAAAATGGGAAAATTAGAGGAAATCCTCTTCTTTAATTTTCCATCACTAGTGGCATCCTTGAACAAATAAAAATATTTAAAAAAATTTTAAAAAATTTTTACAAACATTTTACAAAAATTAATCTAAAATTGAAAATACTGTTTCACTACACTTAATCTCCAGTTTTAAACGTATACTATCCAGTTCGTGTTTAACGAAATGTATTTTCTTTTTGTCGCACGGTGTAATAATATCTCTATTTGGGTACTATTTTTTAAAAAAACTTTGGCAAAACTTTAGATTTGCCCGAACATTTGACACAAAGATTTGCATTTGACTGTCCTTAAAAAAATTCGGCTAATTTGAAATTTTTTTTCCAAATTTTCGGTTAATTTAAGAAAGTTTGCCAATGGCTCCTACAAAAATCCGGCCATTTTCTAAATTGTTCTTTTATAATTAAAATAATTTATATAATTTAAAACCAAATTCCGTTTTCTGTGTTAAATACCTCGGTCGGACTTTAACAATCATTATTACCATTTTTCCTATAACCCCTTAAATTATGCTTTAAAATTTTAAATAAAAACTAATTCACCATAGCCCAGCCACAAACCGTTTACATTATTTTTAAAACTCACCTAACAAAATTTATTTATTTAGTTTTTTAGATCTCGCTTTGCAATTATTATTTATTTTAATTTATATTTTTTTATATATTTTTTTTTATTTCTTTTCTTTTTTTATATTTTCTTTTTTATTTTATATTTTTTTATAACAGCTGAGTTTTTAAATAAAGTTTTTATTATTTAAACTTTTAATGCTTTTTATTGCCGCGCAATTGCTTTATTTTCAGTAAGCTTTTTTAATATTTTTATAGTTTTAAAACTTAATATTTTTTTATTTTTATCTTATTTTAGTTTTGTTTGTTTTTAAGAAGAAAAAAAAATTTAAATTTGTTTATAAAAAAATTTGGAAATAAAAATTCTTGTTTTAGATATGAAAAAAAAAGTAAATTTGTTTATTATTTGTTTTGGTAAAAAATTATATTTTTGGATATTTTTTTCTATTAAAAATTTTTCAGCAAAAAGGTAAGTTTAGTTTAAGTAGAACTATAATACACTTTTTTGAGAATTTATTTCAGAATTTATTTATTTAAATATTTTATACATAAGTCTAAACAAAGTTTTAGATCTGGCAAATCTTAAAGAAGTTTTTCCAAAAAAAAAAAAACGTTCTTCACTGCCTAAATATATTTCCCGGTTTTCTACATTATTTTGTAGTATCCAGAGAGCGTTTTTGAGATGGTATTTTTTTAATTATTTTTTGCAGCATATTTTAGGGGTCTAAAAAAAATCTAAAAAACCCGAAAACAAAATTTTTTTTGAATACATATTGATTGAAAACATTATTGAAGCAAGAAATACAACAATCTTTTGTGTTTAATTTATTTAAGAAAGTAATAAAAATATTTTATATATTAATCTAAACATAGTTTTAAATCTTGAAAATCTTAAAGAAGTTTTTCCAAAAAACCACTCTTCACTGCTAAATATATTTTTTTTTGATTTTTACATATTTAGAGAAATCTTTTGAGAGATTTTTTGTTTTTTATTTCTTTTTGTAGCATATTTAAAGGGTAAAAAAATTGCAAATTATGAAAACACACTTTTAGTATATATATTTACTAAATACGTAATTGAAAACAAGTAAAAAAACGTTAATTTGTTACATTGTGCAACACATATGAAGAAATCGTGTGTATCTTGAATGAGATTAAAATTATACCAATAGACCGAAGTTCTCTTTATGGCCCAATTTAGTTTTTATTATTTTTGAAATACGTCCAAAAAGCTGTGGATAATGCATATCTGGGGGATTATTCTCGGAGTCAATAGAGTTCGAAATTTTACTCGAACGTGTGATTTGTCATTGTTTCTGTATCCCTAAAATTATGCTTTGATAAATATAAGCTTTTAATATTTTTTTAATGTTTCGGCAAGAGAAAAATATAAAAAGTTTGTATTTATCATAGCATTATTTTAGGCTTATAGAAAAATGGAACTGTTGCACGCTTGAGTTGAATTTCAATCGCTATCGACACCGAGAATTTGCTTCCTTATCTTTAAACTTTTTAAATAAAAGGGTTAATAATCACCTTACAATTTTATTGAAGTCATACAAAAAACATCTTTTAGCTCAGAAGTAAATTTATTCTGTTTTTTAACTTTTTTCAAACGCAACTACAGTGGGTTATACAAAAAACTAGGCTAAGTTTATCTACTTTCATTATTTTTTTTATCTTATTCATGTCTCACTCGATCACCTCTAATTTATTGCAAAGTGTTATATTTCTCGATGTTCTACGTCATTTTGTAGCATCCGGAGATAGCTTTTAAGCGGTTGTTTTTATATTTATTATTTTTGCAGCATATTTTGGGGATTTTACAAATTCTAATAAAACACTTTTAAGCAGAGACCAAATATAACAGTTATATGTGTCTTTTTGCTTTAAAAAAATCATTTAACGAATGTTGTCCAAACTAAGTATTTTATATATGAAAGGACGTCTAGAGATGTCCCGTGTTTAAATTTGCAATAACTGTTATTTTTTGATTTTTACAATAACAGTTAAAAATAACAGTTATTAAAAACTTTTTTTCAAACAATCTAAAATAACTTTTATTTTTTATTTTTTGGAGTAAATAACTGTTATAACAGTTATTTTGAAAAAAAAAATCAATCAAAGTTTATATCTTTAAATCAATGATTGAAGTATTAGATATCAATAGGATTCTTCTGCATGCGTTTATTGTTGTTTTATTTTAATAACTCAAGTTTTTTAAGGCTGAAAGAGATTTTAATAACAGTTAAAACAAGTAGAAAAGTTAAATTCGACTTTCCGAATCTATAAATACCCTCCACAATGCATTTTTTTTAAAGGGTAGTACATTTTTTAACGTGAAAAACTTAACAATTTTGATTAGAAATATTTTATTTTGAGTAAAAAACTCTTTTTTTGCCATTTTTTTTTTTTTTAAAGAAAAATTACAATTTTTTTTTTTGGGTGTAAAATTTTTTTTGAGTGTAATTTTTTTTTACTGTAAAAATATTTCTTACACAAAATATTGTCATTTTTGTAAAAAAAAAAAAAAAAATTTTTTGTGTAAATTTTTTTTGAGTGTAAAATTTTTTTGAGTGTAAAATTTTTTTTGAGTGTAAAATTTTTTTCGAGTGTAATTTTTAAGTTACCAATGCTTTTAAAACTAAACAAGTTTAAAAAGCATTGCTTTAAAATTAAACAAGTTTGAAAAGCATTGTTTAGTTACCACCAATGCTTTTAAAACTTGTTAAAACACGTGGCATTTTAGATGAAACTAATCTGAAATTCAAGGTTTTGATTATAACTTTTGAACCACTGGACCGATTGAGCTGAAATTTAAAATCAAATAGACCCGGGGAACGGCAAAGATATGTGCCAAGCTTCAGTAGTCTTATTATTGTCTTTCGAAAGTTATCGTGTTTTTTATCTCGTAAATTCGCGAAATACCCTTGCCGAAATTTACTCTTTTGCTCATAACTTTTGAACCACTGGACCGATTTGGCTGGAATGCAATACCAACCTGACCAGGTAAATGACAAACATATATGCCAAACGTCAGTAGCCTCTGTAAAGTCTTTCAAAAGTTAGTGTGTTTTCTACGGACGGACAGACAGACAGACAGACGGACGGACGGACGGACGGACGGACGGACGGACGGACGGACGGACGGACGGACATCGCTAGATCGACTTAAAATCGATCGAGGATCATAAATATATATACTTTATGGGGTCCTAGACCAATATTTCGAGGTGTTACAAACGGAATGACAAACTTATATATACCCTCTATCACTAGAGTGGAGGGTATAAAAAATAAAAGTTTTTTATTTCTGTTATTTTGAACAGATATTTATATAAATCAATTCAAACTGTTATTTTTAATTTTTATTTAAAAAAATATTTTTGAACAGTTTAATTTGATTTTTTTCAATAAATCACATAACAGTTATGGTCTCTGCTTTTAAGATATATTTTTTAAGGGGTTTTAATACATACTCTTAGGCTTAAAGAAAAATCGATATTAATTTGGATTTTCGAAGTTTTAAAAAATTTTGAAAAATATGTGCATTAAAAAACTGTTTTTACAAATATTGTCAAAAATCATAGGAAAAATGTTATTGTGATAATTGACCTTAAGAAGTTTTAGCAAAAAGTGCTCCTAAAGCTATGTTTACACCATACCACTTAGTCGTATGATTTTTATGAAAAAGCTAGGTTTTTTTATAGCATAATTTTAGGTATGTAGTGCATATATGATTGTTATTAAAAAGCGACAAAAAACTATACATATTGCTAAATTTATAAACAAATATAACAATTTATTTAATCTTAAGTTTATAAATTTAGCAATGTGTAAAGTTTTTTCTCGCTTTTAAAAAACAATCATATATATATATTACACACCTAAAATTATGCTATAAAAAATCTTACTTTTTCATGAAAATCATACGACTCAGTGGTATAGTGTAAACATAGCTTAAGTGGTTGTTATTATGTTTATTACATTTTGCAGCATATTTTAGGGATTTTATAAATTCTAATAAAAAAATTTTAAGATATATTTTGTAAGGGGTTTTAATACATAATCTTAGGCTTAAAGAAAAATTGATATTTAGTTTGATTTTCGAAGATTCAAAAAATTACGAAAAATATGTGCATTAAAAAACGTATTTTCAAAAATCATAGGAAAAATATTATTGTGATAATTGACCTTAAGAAATTTTTACAAAAAGTGCTCCTAACATCTTTAAAAATTGTTACATTAGCTGTGTTTTGCAATCATTTGGATTAGGATTTACCATACAATATGTGGACTTAATAAATATTATTATTTTTTCGGATAAGCAAACATTTGACTCTTCCTGTTGTGGAATGTATTTTATACAGAGCTTGTGTAATATTCTTAAAGCTATGTTTACACCATACCACTGAGTCGTATGATTTTTATGAAAAAGCAAGGTTTTTTTATAGCATAATTTCAGGCATGTAGTGCATATATGATTGTTATTAAAAAGCGACAAAAAACTATACATATTGCTAAATTTATAAACAAATATAACAATTTATTTAATCTTAAGTTTATAAATTTAGAAATATGTAAAGTTTTTCGTCGCTTCTAAATAACTATCATATATTTATTACATGCCTAAAATTATGCTGTAAAAAATCTTGCTTTTTCATAAAAATCATACTACTCAGTGGCATGGTGTAAACATAGCTTAACTGCCTTAAAAATTGTTAGATTACACTGTGACACAATTGAAGGGTCATTTCTTAGGGCCGCAACCAAACCAAGACAGTTTGAAAGTACTTGTGTGTAGTAGTTAAACCCACAATGGATTTTTCATTTTTTTTAAAGGCGTTTGAAAAAAGTCGAAAAAAATAATATAACTGTTCTTTTGAGCTTAAAATAGTGTTTGGATGTTTTCAATAGAATTTGATGGGGAATTTTTTTCAAGAATATATTAACCCTTTATCTGCCGTATTTATTGGTCATATAAGTAATTTTCTTAAGAAATGGCTCAAAAGTCTACTAAAACTTGCGTTTAAAGGGTTAAAATATTCTACGAATATACTCTGCATCAGATTTCACTAGGGGTTACTAACGGCAGAAAGTTCGACTGATATAAGGAAAATGCAGAAAAAAGATAAATTGTAAAGTGTCATTCATTTTTTTATATTTTTGCCAGAAATTGTATACAATTGTAACTAACACATATAGGAAAAAATATAAAAAGTTAATGATAATTTACAATTAAGCTTTTTTATGCATTTTTCGTATACCGGTCGAACTTTCTGCCTTCAGTAACCGCCAGTGAAATTTGATGCTGAAAATAATCGTAGAACATTTTAACCCTTTAAACGCACGTCTTAGTAGGTTTCTGAGCCATTTCTTAAAAAAATGACGTAAATGACCCATAAAAACGGGAGATAGAGGTTTAGCGTACTCTAGAAAAATGTTCCCCATAAAATTCTATTGAAGACATCCAAACACTATTTTAAGTTCAAAAAAACATTAACATTAGTTTTTTCGAAAGAATGACGTAAATGACCCATAAAAACGGGAGATAGATGTTTAGCGTACTCTAGAAAAATGTTCCCCATAAAATTCTATTGAAGACATCCAAACACTATTTTAAGTTCAAAAAAACATTAACATTAGTTTTTTCGACTTTTTCCAACGCCTTTGAAAAAAAAAAACTGAAAAATTCAGTGGGCTATAAACAAAATTTGAGACGTTACAGAGCTAAACCCTTTGGGGTTTTTACTACTACACATAAGTACTTTTAAACTGTCTTGGTTTGGTTGAGGCCTTAAATGTGCTGCTGCACTGTGTTATTTACCTCATTTGGTAATATCCGAAGAAAGCTTTTGAGCGTTTGTTTTTTTGTTTAAAATTTTTTGTAGCATATTTTAGGGGCGATAAAAATTTGAATGAACCCGATAAAAAAACGTTATATTTTTAATGTCAATTAAGGCCAAATGTCATGCTTACAAAACGATTTTCGATGTTCCGCGTAAAAAAGAAAAGCACACTTTTTGGACTTAAGGAAAAATTTGGATTACGTATGATTTTCGACATTTTTAGACACGTTTTTAAAAAGGTTTAATTTCATTCGACTTACAAGGGAAGTCTCCCTAGTGCCACCCACGGATCTTAATGGAATTGGTTTTATTTTGTAGAGCAGAAAAAATAAAGGGATACTAAATTCATATTCAGGGGGTAAAAAGGAGGGGTGAAGACAAGGCCATTTTTCAGTTTTTTTCGTTTATCTCCTAAATTATGAAAAGAAACCTAGTCATGTTACATACCAAATGAAAGGTCTTTGGAAAACCTATCCACGTGTGCTAAGAACGTGTCCAAACATGCACAACTTTTCGTCATATTAAGTAAAATACCAAAATTTTAGGACATTTTTATTAATAAGTCGAAAAATATTAACTTCTTTGGCCCGCTGCACATTGGTTCCAAATCAAAATCTAGCTGGACAAAAGTCCAAAAATTAGTGTCCTCAAAATTGGGAATTAATAGTGCTAGGGGCAAGCTAAGGGTGTGTTCTGATCAAACTAATAACCATTTTTTGGAATTAGGTCTTTAACTTTGTTAAATATGCGAATGAAATAACATTTTTGGTATCAAATATTTAAAAAAATAATATATGCATTTATAAGTGTTCAACTAATAACATCATATTATCCATGTTACATCAATGGTTTCAAAACGGTTTATGTACAAGAAAGCTACAGATTTATACTTATTCTGGACACTAATAAGAAATTTATTATCGATCTTCTTCTTACATTTTTTGTACTTTGAAGTATGGTCAATAATAACAATATTTTTGAGGACTTATGAAACTTCCACAGCTTGCCAAAACCGAATCCAGGCATATCATGTTGAATTACTACATACAACTTATAGGTAATTTATTACTGAACGTTGTCATGCAGACATTTCTTGCAGGTTTTTGCAAGTTTAAAATTAATCACAGTTTATATGAAAATAGATTTTCGCCAAAAATTTTTTTTCTAAATAAAGTATCGAATTTTTGTAAGTTTTTAATAACTTTTAAGTATTATAATTATGCTTAGCTTAAATAAAGCATTAAATGTGATGTTTCCTATTAAACCGCGGCCAATTACACACTTCTACTAAATTCAAAAATGTCCGTCCGTCTGTCCATCTGTCCGTCTGTAGAGGACACGATACAGTCCAAAATAAAAGAGCTAGACTTCCGTAGTTTGGCACGAATATGTCTTATGTTCATAAGCAGGTTGAGTTCGGAAATGGATAAAATCGGACCAAGGGGAAAAAAGTTCCCCCTTGGAGAACTAACCCACCTAATAAAAATTGCATTTTTTGCCGGTTTTTTTGTACTTTTGCTAAGCAAATGCAACATTCTTCTCTCAGATGAAGTTCGAAATCGCAAGGGGAAGGTGCTCCCTAACGTCTCCCACCAACCCCCCCCCCAAAAAAAAACGCCCCTGGATTTTTTTATATTGTTTTTTTTTTTTACATTTTGGAGGGTATAAAACATTCGGCACAGACGAATGTAACACTCTTACTGGTTTTTTATTTTTTTTTTTACATTTTGGAGGGTATAAAAGATTCGGCATAGCCGAATTTAAAGCTCTCACTTGTTTTTTTCAATTACACTTCTCGACAAAATTTTTTTTGTTTTTAGAGATTACAAAACTTTCAAAAAATAAGTTTTTGCATTTCATATTTCTGTTCTGCATATAAACCATTTTTGTCATTAATTAATTACTGAAATTATAAAAAAAATAAAAAGTTGTCGATTAGTGTAATCGACTTAGAAAAGTTTAAACATGTTTTTTGAACTCAGCGACCCCAAAAACATATAAAACGATGATAAAATAATTTTGTCCAGCTAGATTTGGACTTGGAACCACTGTGCGCTGTTAGCACCACGAGATAGGTATTTTTAATACCTTTAATCTGATACCACACAAGCCTATATTAATTTTGTTTAAATAGGCGTGAATCGTCAAAAACTAAAAATGGTCAATTTCCCCCCATACAAATCGACCCCCTAAAAATGAGTTTGGGCCGCTAAAAAATACTACGTGTCGAATTTTTTTTCTTTCTTAACAACATTTCATAAAGATCGGAGGGTGACACCAGGGAGACTTCCCTTGTTAGTTAAAAAAAAAAAGTTTAAAAATAACATAAAAAAGCTCGAATGTGATCTCGAGCTGTAGTAATCTTTCTCAATAGAATTTATTAGTCGAACAAAAAATATTTATTTTTTTATTAATATTAAAACTAAAACAGAATTTAATACAACAAATAAATAAAGCCTTTTATGGTAAAATATATTATTTTTTTAACTCTGCCCAAACGTATTCATTAAAAAGCTTATTGTTAGTTTAAAAATAACATAAAAAAGCTCGAACGTGACCTCGAGCTGGAGGAATCTTTCTCAATAGAATTTATAGGTCGAATAAAAAAATATAGTAGTATATATCGCTCATTTACTTGTATAGTGTCATAACGCAAAATGTTTGATTTTACAGAAAACCTGTTTTAAGTTTACAATTGAAACTTGTTTTACATTGCAAAAGGCCCGTACATAGAAAATGTTATAATGGCGTGTTCTCTTCTCAAACTCTGAGTTTAGAAGATATTAATACGAATTTTTGACACAATATAAAGCAGGATATAACAAATAATTCTGTATGGTTTACCCAAAAACGACATATTTTGAGTTATGACACTATACAAGTAAATATATATATATATTTTTTTATTAATGTAAAAATTAAAACAGAATTTAATATAACAAATTTTATTGTGACAATCAGCCTTTATCTTGGTATCACTCATTCAAACGGTTTTAGATGGATGTTACAAAAAGAAGATTTTTAATGCATACTCTTAGGCTTCAAGATCTTCATGAAATTTGGAATGTTGTTCAGAACAAAACTTAAAAAAGTGCTACTTTTTTTTGTAAAAAACTACATTTTCTGCTAATATTTCAAAATTCTCACCGGTAACCTTAATTGTGAGTTTCTTCTTTCAGGAAAAACCTGGGGATAACTTAAAACAAATGTAGCCGTCAATATTTGACCGTCATCGTCGATAAAAGTTTTAGTTAAGCGACCATTATTTGAAGAAATGTCAAATTTTGTTAAACCCAATTTATATAAAAACTCAGAAATGGGAGTTAATTTTGGAGATACAGGAGTTACAGCTGGTTTATATGGATAATATGAACGTGAATGCAATAAGGGTTTACTTTCACCATCAATATTTCGTTCATCATCTGGTCTAAAGTCAGCTTTTTTTAAGGTGTCTTGAATTTGTGGATCTAAATCTGTTGTCAATGACTTTTGAGGTATACTACGAGTATCAGTAATCTTTTTTGGAATGGGGTTTTCAGCTGGATAAAAATCAGGATCTTCTATGGTAGAATAAGGTTCATCGACACTGAAATCAGGATCTTCTTTAGTAAAATCAGGATATTCTATGGTAGTGGTACTAATAACCGATTTTGATGTAGTGGTTGGTGTCTTAGGTGTGGTTGTAGCCTTCACTGTTGTGGGTGTCTTGGATGTAGTGGTCGGGTCATATTGTAAATTATTTAAAAATGTTTCCCCACTATCAGTTAAAATTTCTGTGGTAGGTAACTCCTCAATACTACTGTGTTTGGGCTTTTTAGTGGTCGAAGTGATAACCGAGTTTGGTGTATTGGTTGGTGTCTTAGGTGTGGTTGTAGCCTTCACTGTTTTGGGTGTCTTAGATGTTGTGGTCGCCTCATATTGTAAATTATTTAATAAATTTTCCCCACTATTAGTTAAAATTTCTGTGGCAGGTAACTCCTCGATACTACTATGTATAGTTTTTTTAGTGGTCGAAGTGATAATCGAGTTTGGTGTATTGGTTGGTGTCTGAGGTGTGGTTGCAGCCATTACAGTTGTAGGTGTCTTGGATGTAGTGCTCGGACCATATTGTGCTTTTAAAAAATCCTCTAAATTTGGTAAAGGTTTTGGTTCGGGAATTTTAGGTTGTATATCTAACTTTGGTGTAGCTGTTGTTGTGCTAATGTCAAATGTAGGATTTTCATCATCTAAATTGGGTAAAGGTTTTGGATCTGGAATATCCGGTTGTATATCTAACTTTGGTGTAGCTGTTGTTGTGCTAATGTCAAATGTAGGATTTTCATCATCTAAATTGGGTAAAGGTTTTGGATCTGGAGTTTCAGGTTGTATCTCTAACTTTGGTTTAGCAGTTGTTGTGCTAATGTCAGATGTAGGGTTTTCTGAAAAATTCCAAGTTTTTGGTGTCAAAGATTCAAGTATTTTCTTTGTAGTAGTTTCAACATCAGGATTTTCTTCTATAACTGCCCAACCATCATAATCTTCTAAATCGTCCGTAGAACCCCAGGGTTGTGAAAAACTAGGACTTTCAAAACCTGGCCAAGTATCTGGACCTTGAGAAGAAAATTTAGTTCTTGTAGGTGTTGGAGACTCTAAAACATCTGTTTCGTTAGAATTCGTAGTTATAACAGGGTTTTGTCCAATAGGACCTGTTAAAGGCCTACCGAAATTTCGATTATAATTTGGTGCTGGTACATTGTGTGAAGTTGTTATGGGTGATTCGGGTTCATTAAAATCTGGCTGTGAGGACCACGATTGTACTGTACGTCTTTCATTATAAGGCCTTGTAAAAGTTCTACTAAAAGCTCTAGGATAATTTGGCGCTGGTAGATCCTGTGAAGTTGTTATTGTGGATTCTGGTCCATAATAATCTGGATCCGATAGCCATGATGGCATAAAACGTCTTTCGTTATTAGGTCTTGTAAAGGTTCTGCTTATTGTTCTATGATAATTTGGTGCTGACTCTGGTTCAGTAAAATCTGAATCCGAGGACCATGAATGTACAGTACGTCTTCCATTATTAGGTACTGTAAAGGTTCTACTAATTGTTCTCTGACCAGAAGATGATGGTGCTTGTTGACGCCAACTTAAATATGGTTTATATCTATCATCTCTAAAATTTGTCGGCCCATTAACTTCTTCATCGTCAAATGTTTTAGTTATAGTACCAGAATACGATTCGAGTAAATCATCTATGGGTATATAATCGGGTATGTAAATACTTCTGTTTATATAACCGAAACGTCTATTTCCTCTTGCTGATACCGTTTTTTCAAAAATTTTACGATTATCAAGTTTATAGGTGAAAGTTTTAGTTACACCATTTGGTCTAGCAATTGTTTTCACAACTGGTCGTTTGGTATGTAATAATTCGGCTATTGCCTCTCCATTCATGCGGTGACCTATGGCAAATTCAATTATTAATTGATCTCGTGAGGGTTGTGAAGATATACCATAGCCAAACGGTGCAGCAACGGAATAATCATGAAAGGCTAATGTACAGGAAATTATCTGAAAAGAATATATGGTGAAATTCGTTTAAATATATAAAAACCAAATAAAAATATTATAAAAATATTATAGTCGATCAAGACCAAGCATATAATACCCTACAAAAGTGTTTTCAGGAAAATGGGTTCAAAGCCCAAACATGGAACGATTGGAAATTTCTTTTAAAATTGATCTGCCGTGAAAAAAAACAAACCAAATTTGATTGAAATAGGCTTCTTTCTGTTGCCAATACGACGATTTAAAGCTATTAAGCCAAAATAAGCTTAAAAGCTTTCAATTTCATCAAATATATTGATAATTGTGATTTGTATCGTGATTACAATATTAACATAAATAGACAGCAGGACTCAAAAAGTGATTCTGGGTTGATTGGTATAATTAAATGTTGGTCAAGGATCAATATACCACAGAGTGGTGTAGGGTATATTAAATTTTGTAGAAGTATAGTCTGCTACAATTTTAATAAATTAATAAAACTGTTCAGCACAAATTTGTAAATTGATTGAGACAAAATAAATTAAGTAAGTAAAAAATAAAGTTGTTCAAGCTCAAGGTCAAGATTTTGAAAATTTGTGAAATTTTCTAAAAGGTTGAATAAAAAAAAAAATAATTTAAATTAATTTAAGTAATAAAATTATAGGCGGTCTAGACCGACCATATGCTACCCTAAGCCAATGTTTTCAAAAAATAGTTCTCAAGTCCAAACATGAACCGATTTCATCTATAATTCGTTACATTTCTTTTAAGTGTAGAAAACAGACACACCGAATTTGAGTAAAATTGGCTTATTTATGTTGCTAGACTGATTACTGAATATCGGGAGATATTTTTTTATGGGGTATAAGTCAAAAATTAGCAAAATGTTAAAAAAAGTAAAATTGTAAAGTATTATATTTTAAAAAATTGCGTCTCACCAAAGATACTTTACAATTTTACTTTTTTATGCATTTTATCGCACGAGCTTTTGACAACCCCTAGTAGAATTTAATGCAGAACATTTTTGTAGAACATTTTACCCCTTTAAACGCACTTTTTAGTGGTGTTAAATGAGAATATTTGTAAAAAAGAACTACAATGCCCTGTAAAAATGGCAGATAGAGGGTTAATATGTTCAACGAAATGAACCGCCTTCAAATTTGACTTAAGACATGCACTCTAAAAAACGCATGCAAACAATAAATTGGGTAAATTTTTGATGAATAGCACGCATTATGTGTTAATATAAACACTACACTCAAAAAAATACGTTAGTAGATTTACTAATTTTTTTTTGCTAACGCTAGTTAGCTAACTTTTAGCAAATTTTTAGTTGAGATTAGCATGTTAGCAAAAAATTCTTGTAAACTTCATTTAGCACATTAGCAATTTTAAACAAACGTTGAACTAATTTCTTTTGCTAAGATTTGAAATTGAGTTGGCAACATTTTTACAAGATTTTTTGCTAACATTAGCAAAAATAAATGGTAAATTTTTTTTATTTTCAGAAAACTTAAAATGGCTCTATCTCGGAAACTAAGCCAGATAGAGCAAAATGGAGGGCATTTTTGGTTCTTAGAATCTCCATACTTTCGCGGGTCCTCTTCACATGTGTGGACCCTAATGGGCCCTAACTTTGGATCCAAAAAAGTTAGCATTCCCGAAAATTTTAAAATGCTCATATCTCGGTAAATATTGCCGACACAACAAAAAGTCCAAAAGCATTTTTGTAGCTCTCAAATTGAGAGTCTCAATACGTAGAACAAGACCGCAAAATAGTCAAAAGCTCTCCGAGTAATATTTTTGAAGTTATCGAGTTTTTTAATTCTCAAGACCCCAGTGGTCCCCTATAATTACGTATCTCAAAAACTAAGCAAGGTAGAGCGAAACGGACACAAATTTTGGATCAAAAACTATGACGATTTTTAAGGAACCCAACTAGGTCTAGGCCCATCGGGGTCTGGACCTATCGGGTCCGAACCCAATGGGGTCCTCAAATGTGTCAAAAAAAAAAAAAAAAAATTTAGTTAACTAATTATTGGCAAAACATTTTTGCTAACTTTAGCAAAAAAATTGTGGGTTCAAAATCAGCAAATTTTCTTGTAGGTTTACAAGCTTTTTTTGCTAACATTACAGTTTTTTTTTTGAGTGTAAATGCGTAAAATAATTGTAAACAATTTAAACACAGCAAATAATAAATATTATCCGTTAATTTCCGTATGTCCGTCCGTCCGTCTGTATGAGACACGATGCAGTCCAAACTAAAAGAGATAGAATCGTTAAGCTTGGCAGGAATATGTATTTTGGTCCTAGGCAGTTTAAGTTCGTAAATGGGCAAACTCGGACTAGGGGGAAAAAATTTCCCCCTTGAAGAACTTAACTAACCTCTGAAAAACGCCATATTTTCACAGGTTTTTTTTGTATTTTTTTAAGCAAATAAAACAATTTGATGTCAGAAAAAGTTCAAAGCCCTGCACTTGGACTTAGGAAATAAAAAAAATTGTTTTATTGCCCGCCCCCTTTTGTGGGCGTGGATATTAAGAATGTTTTTAAATAATGATAAAATTGTATTACTTAAGCTCAAAAAGCATAAAAAATGAATTTTTAAACATTTACCGCATGGGGTTATGTGTCCCCCAATGACCCCTACTGACCCCCCCCCCCCAAAAAAAAAGCCCCTGCATTTTTTTTATATTTTTTTTTATGTTGGAGGGTATTATAGATTCGGCACAACCGAATTTAACACTCTCACTTTTTTTTATATATTATTTACCCCTTTTTATTTAAAGTGACCACTAGTGGTCAATTTATTCAATTTACACATGCAGAGTAAAATTACCCAATTTATAGTAGGAGTCCACTTTCCTACTATAAATTGGGTAAATTTCAACACATTTTGATTAGAGTGTGTATAAACATTTATTTTACACTATTTTGGAGATAATCGGCGTATTTTATTGTCATTTTTCGCGAAAACGCGTATTGATCCAGAAAAACTGGAAAACACGTGTATTTTATTTTCGGGCTTTTGTCGGAATTTATCGGTTTGGTCCATGTGTAAAAAAGTGTATCGGACGGTGTAATATAGTTCATAATTCTTCAGAACATAAAGTGGACATTTGTTTAGACTTTTGCATTTATGTTTGGAGAAACCGCTAAAATGACCAGTTACAGTTAAAATGTTCTAAAAAATAAAACCGCCATAAAATGTTACTGTAGTCCTTTAACCACATTTTTCAGCTTTGAAGAATTTTTATTACGCTTTTGAAAAAAAAACTGATATATATTTTCAAACCTCTTTGTAGGATTTGGTCTGTAGGTAGTCTACATTAATTTATTTGTTGGTTCATTCAAAAAAACATACACTTAATGATCTCAAATTTGTTACACAGTGAAATTTTTAATTTATCACATAATAATGGCAAAATTTTAAAGCCTTTTAGGCGATAACGAATTTCACAATCTAATCATAAACATTTTATTATTAAATATTTTCCACTAAATTACAACTCATGTTCAATAAATTCGACCTAACCGAGAACTGGTAACAATGACCGTTGTCGCGTTGTAACGAAACAAACTTATTCTCTTATCAGACGAGAATCGATCCCACTACCCCCACGTTCAAAGGCTAGCACATTATTAAATTACATACAGGAGCCCAATTATTTTATAATAATTATGAATATTTTTATTTAAGGAAACAGGATACCGATCTTAAAAACATATATTTTTTTTTATTTATATACATTAGAGCGACTCAACTTGTATGGAAGAGAAAAAAGTGATTTAGTTACCCCTCTGAAAATAAAGCTTGATATGTTTTATAATGATTCCCAAAATATTTTGGTTCTAGCGTTGACCATCCGTGAGCTGGACCATTTTTAAAAAAGGTCCTTTTTTCAGTTTTTCGAATTTTTTTGTACTTTGCTCCAAGACGACATAAATAAAATTTGGTGTCATCGAAAAGAGTTTTTGACGCAGCATCCAATGGTATATAAAACTTGACCACTTGCGACCTGCAAATTGCGATATTTAACTAAATACATATTTTCGTTTCGGGTTTTCATACAAATTCTACGTATTTGGAAATAATGTTCTGCTTTTCAAATTGAATCAGTTTTAAAATAATGTTTATTTATTTTTTTTTTTGTAATTATTCACATTAAACGGGAAAATCGCGATATATTTTATATTATTTCAAATATAGGCAATATGGGTATCAAAATTTTTCATTTTTCAATTATAATAACCTGGTGATAAGTAAAATATCTGTTTTCAAATCTAGGATGCTGTGAGATAAATTTAAGTTTTTAAATATTATTTTTTAACAATGTTCTGCTTTTCAAATTTAATCTGTTTAAAAATAATGTTTATTTATTTTTTATTATTCACATAAATCGCGAAAATCGCGATATATTTTCTCTTTTTTTAATATAGGCAATATGGGTATCAACTTTTCTCGTTTTTCAATTATAATAATCTGGTGATAAGCAAAAGATCAAATCTAGGATGCTGTGAGATATATTTATGTATTCAAATTTTATTTTTTTAGTTACTAACAGAACACCAGATTATTATAATTGAAAAATGAAAAAAATTGATACCCATATTGCCTATATTAAAAAACATATGTAAAATAAATCACGATTTTCGCGTTTTATGTGAATAATAAAAAAAAAAATAATAAATTGACATTATTTTAAAACAGATTCAATTTGAAAAGCAGAACATTGTTAAAAAATTAATATTTAAGAACTTAAATTTATCTCACAGCATCCTCGATTTGAAAACAGATCTTTTACTTATCATCAGGTTATTATAAATGAAAAATGAAAAATTTTGATACCCATATTGCCTATATTTGAAAAAAGATTAATAAATCGCGATTTTCGCGTTTTATGTGAATAATTACAAAAAAAAAAATAAATTAACATTATTTTAAAACAGATTCAATTTAAAAAGCAGAACATTATTTCCAAATACGTAGAATTTGTATGAAAACGCGAAACGAAAATATGTATTTAGTTAAATATCGCAATTTGCAGGTCGCAAGTGGTCAAGTTTTATATACCATTGGATGCTGCGTCAAAAACTCTTTTCGATGACACCAAATTTTATTTATGTCGTCTTGGAGCAAAGTACAAAAAAATTCGAAAAACTGAAAAAAGGACCTTTTTTAAAAATGGTCCAGCTCACGGATGGTCAACGCTAGAACCAAAATATTTTGGGAATCATCATAAAACATATCAAGCTTTATTTTCAGAGGGGTAACTAAATCACTTTTTTTTTTGAGTCGCTCTAATATACATAAGTCTTTTACCTGTATCACTAAAAGTATTTTAAAAAGTTTTACTATTTTTTCCATTTTGTAAAAATTTGTCTAGATTCTAGTTATTTATTTTAAAAAATTCGTATTACAGCCTCTAAAGTCGCGTTACAACTAAATGCAAAAAAATATTTACGTCTAATTTATTAAATTAATAAATTATCTTTAAAAGCATTCAGCTGATAAGTTGTTGCACTATTTTTTTTTCTAAATACCTAGAATTTTTTGTTGTGTAAGTATCGAGAATTGTTTTTTTACCCTTTATGTACAAGGGAGGGGTTTGAATGCACTCAAAGTGATTTTTATTAAACTTGGAAATTTACTGTAGAAAATTTTAAAAATTAAAATTTTTTAAAGAAACTTGTTAAACTATCGATAACAATATATATCGATAACTATCGCTTTAGGGTTAAAAGAACCATCATTCAATGTCAAAAATTAAAGGGTGGCATCTTCCGAAAGCTGTCGACATCTCCACTTAGCCTGTGTTGTCATTTGATTTTTATACCCTCCACTTAGTGATGGAGGGTATATATAAGTTTGTCATTCTGTTTGTAACTCATCGAAATATCGATCTGGGACCCCATAAAGTATATATATTCATGATGCCCGATCGATTTTAAGATATTCTACCTATGTCCGTCTGTCTGTCTGTCTGTGGAAAATGCTGTCGCGGACAAAATATTGCACAGAGATGACTGAAACTTAACATATTTATTGGAAGTTTTCCCGAGAAGTTTGTTATTGCATTTGAGCGATATCGGTTCAGCGGTTCAAAAGTTATGAAGGAAAATGTAAGCACACCTCAAAAATTTCAGTACATTCAACATAACCTAAAAATACAAAATGCTTTAATTCGGCTTCTGGTTGGCATATGTGAACATAATTGAACACCAAGTGGTATTTAAACAAGTACGAACATATTTTTTGACAAAAAAAGAAAAAAAAATCGCGTTTTTTTTTACCAAATTTTTTTTTCGCGGAAAATTAAAAAAAAAAAAAAATTCAAAAGAGTAAAAAGTGGAAGACCCATGAAAGATGATAACGGTGAACTCACAACATCCAAGGATAAACAGATGCAGCTAAGGACTAATTTCTACAAGGAAATGTTGTCTGAAACATCCATCACCTAAACACAACCACTTTGTAAATGCGAATCACATGAGGTAAACCAGGCTATTAGAACGGAATGTCCCTCTATTCTTGAAATTAATGAGGCAATCAAAGCACTTAAACACAATAAGTCTGCAGGATTAGATAACATTCCTCCCGAGCTTCTACTGATCGATCCAATGATCAGCTCAAAACTTTTACATCCACCTTTTGAAAAATTTTGGTCTTCCAACCAACTCCCAAATGAATTACTTGAAGGTGTCATAGTTAAAATCCCGAAAAAGGGGGATCTATCCGAGCGTAGTAATTGGAGGGTATTACGCTGTTGAATATGTTACTCAAAGTAATAGCCCACATCATTAAGAAAAGGCATTCTGATGTCATTTCCCCATATCTACGAAGAGAACAGGCTGGTTTTCGCCAAGGAAAATCTTGTGTTGATCATGTCAATAGTCTAAGAATAATAGTTGAACAATCCGTAGAATGGAGATCCCCACTTTACCTCGTGTTCATCGATTTTGAGAAGGCATTTGATACGCTGAATCACACCGCTATCTGGAGAGCATTAGAGTGCAAGGGAGTTCCCCCAAAGATGGTCGCTCTTATAAAGGCCATGTACGCTAACGCAACATGCAGAATTCTTCATGAGAATGATTTATCCGTTAAGATAAACATAAAAAAGGGAGTTCGCCAAGGCTGCGTGCTATCGCCATTTCTTTTTAACGCAGTGTTGGACGTCATTATGAATCAGGCCACAACACAAAGAAATGGGATATCATGGGGACTTCAAGAACGACTAAAAGACCTTGATTATGCGGACGATATATGTCTTCTTGCACACACTCATGTGGATATGTCAAACAATCTCCGCGCTATAATTGAGCATGCTTTAAATGCTGGTCTTAAAATCAACATCCCAAAAACAAAAGTATTACGTATTCAAACCTCGAACAATACACCTATTTACATCAATGGAGTCCAACTCGAAAAAGTAGAATCATTGTGCTACCTTGGAAGTATTATTAATAAGCAGGGTGGATCTAGTACTGATATTTTAGATCGTGTAAAGAAAGGACGACAGGCGTTCGGAAGACTTAACAAAGTTTGGAAGTCATCAATCCTTTCAATAAGGACAAAACTGAATATCTTTAATTCAAACGTTAAGTCTGTTCTCCTCTACGGCTGTGAAACGTGGAATACGGCCAATTCTGATATCAATGTGATTCAAGTATTCATCAACAACTGCCTTCGAAGGCTACTAAAAATATTCTGGCCCAATACAATTTCTAACGCTCGTCTGTGGGAAATAACAAAGCAGATTCCAATTCAAAGCGAGATATGCATGCGTAAATGGAAGTGGATTGGGCATACTCTCCGTAAAAACGATAACGATGTTGCCAAGCAGGCACTTGAATGGAATCCGCAGGGAAGTAGGCGTAGAGGTCGTCCTGCTCACACATGGAAACGCCAAATCCAAGAAGAATTAAGAAAAGTCCGACTAAGCTGGAGAGAAGCAAAAGCTATAGCTCTTAATAGATCCGAATGGAAAAATCTTGTTACGGCCCTATGTTCCTACAGGAACTAATAATAATAATAAAAATTTCCTTTTAAATAAAGTTTTTTGCAATAATCTTTTTGAAATTGTGGAGGGTATCACTTCATTCGGCAAGGCCGAATTTAACTTTTTTACTTGTTTTTTTTTCAGATTTTCTCATTGTACAACAATTATTATTTCTCAGAAATAATTAATATGGACTCAAACTCTAAAATGTATGTGGTACAAATTTAAGACCAATTGAGTTACATGCAGTTCGGTAAAATTTTGGGTTATTAAAAAAAATTTTAAAATTTTATTTAAAAACAAGTAAGAAAATTACAGTCAAATTTTTTATAACTGTAAACTGCACTCACAAATCAAATTTGAGTGAAATAGGCTTCTATCTGTAACCAATAAATATCGGGTGAAATTTTACCATGGGGCCTAAGTTCAAAAAAGGTCCGATGATAATCAGATTGGATAAGATTGCTAAAGTAAGCCTTAAACATACACAAAAAAAGTTTTAATTAAATATTTTCTATTTTTATGAAATTTGAGAGATTTATGTGAAAATCGGGGAGGTTGTTTTTATGGGGGCTCCAAGAAGAACTAGTTCGATTCCTTTAAAATTCGGAATAGTGATTTGTAAAGACAAAATATGTTTACCTGCCAAATACCCGATAACTTTTACACCGTTCGACAAATTTCAAAATTAGGATGTACTCATGAACCGGACTAAAAAATTCTGAATGTCTCCCAGTTTTTCAATTCGCGTTTTCGCGAAAAATGCAAAAAAAAAAAAATTTTCCACTATGGAAAAAATTCACTCCTGTCAGAAAGTGAGTATAAAAATAACATTCCCGTGTCTCTCTCCTTTTTTAAATCAATTCGCGTTTTCCGCGAAAAATGAAAGCAAAATATGATGTTAAATTGTGTTTCACAAAAGAAGTGTGAAATAAGTCGAAAAAATTAGGTAAATATACTTTTGAGAAAAATAGTGTTGATAGATGTCTTAAGTAAAATATAATGACGGTTCTTTTATTGCAAACATATTCACCCCCTATCTTCAATTTTTAGGGGTCATTTTTGTCCTTATTTCCAAAACTCTCCTTGAAAACCATTAAATATTGCGTTTAAAGTATTAAAATGCTCCACAAAAATGTTTTACATCAAATTTTGCTAGGGGTTGTCAAAGGCCAAAAGTTCGTGGGATGTTATCAAAATGCTTATAAAAGTAAAATTGTAAAGTATCATATTTTATTGAACTGTGTTTTACAAAAGATACTTTACAATTTTACTTTTTTTGAGCATTTTGCTAGCATCGCAAAAATTATTGGCCTTTGACAACTCCTAGTAAAATTTGATGCAGACAATTTTTGTAGAACATTTTAACCCTTTAAATGCACGATTTATTGGTTTTCTAGGAGAGCATTAGAAACGAGGACAAAAATGACCCCTAAAAATGAGAGATAGAGAGTTAATATGTTCTACGAAAAGAACCGTCTTTAAATTTCTCTAAAGACATGCTTAAACACTATTTAGCTTATGCATTTTTTGTCTTACTAGCTATACCCGGTCCGCGTTGCTGGCCCTAAGAAAGAAACTTTTTTATGTTGCACTCTAATTTAAATAAAGTGTCGGATAAAATTAAAGCACGGGTCCGGGCCCCCTCAGTTAGCACTATCTGTAGAGGAATCTCAACAAAATCGGTTCAGCCGTTTTTGCGTGATTTCGAAAATGACAGACATAACGTTAAGTAAAGTACAAAGGGGCATGTAATTTAACGCATTTTTATCGAATCGTGATAGTCAAAAGTTCCATGCTGCATCCTCGATTAGTACTATCTGTGCTGCAAATTTCATTGACATCAGTTTTGTCGCTTTTGTGTGATTGCGAAAGAGGATGAAACAACTTTTTATTTATGAAAAACGGGAATAACATTTTATACCCTTTTGCCGAATCGCGCTCTACATATGACCTACAGCTCCCGCTCGGATAGTTCTATCAGTAGTGTCTGATTCGGCTTATCGGTTTTTGCGTGATTTCAAAACATTCATATATAACGCTCAGTATAAAACAAAGGGGCGTGGCAACTTACAGCTCGTTGTTCAATCGTGGTCAGTATAGTACAAAGGGCATTGCAATTTTGATCCCTTTTTCCAATAACGATTTTATATGGCTACATATGCACTTGGTTAGCACTGTATGTAATGAAAATGTCAAGAGAATCGATTCAGGCAGACAACGTCCAGTATTGTACAAAGGGGCGTGACATTTAACGCCCCTTTTTCCAATCGTAGTATAACATGGCCTATAGATCCGATCACGCTCTAATTTGACACGCAGTTAGTACTTGGTTAGTACTATCGTTGTTTTAAATTTCATCAAAATCAGTTTAGCCGTTTTTTTATATATAGATGTCATTAGTGGTGCAATGTAAAAATTCGATTTTGCCCACCCCTCCGCCCACTGGCAAAAAAGCATGGCATTTAACGCCCATTTGTCCGACCACGCTCTAATTTGGCATATAGTTAGTACTTGGTTAGAACTATCTTTGGTTTAAATTTCATCAAAATCTGGCAATCCGTTTTTTATATATAGATGTCATTAGTGGTGCAATGTAAAAATTCGATTTTGCCACGCCCCTCCGTCCACACGCAAAAAATTCAAAATCTGACTGCACAGTGTTACTCCCTAGACTATTCTGAATATTCCCTGAAAATTATATCAAGATCGGTCCAGCTATTTTCGCGTCCATAAGGAACATACATATAGCCGTTTTTTGCATTATTGAAATAACTTTCAATTCAATACAAAGTTGCATGGCATTTTACGATACTTTGTCCGATAACGCTCAAATTTGGCACATAGTGAGTACTTAGTTAGTACTATCTTTGATACAAATTTCATCAAAATCGGTCCATCCGTTTTTTATATATAGATGTCATTAGTGGTGGAATGCAAAAATTGGATTTTGCCACGCCCCTCCGTCCACAGACGAAAAATTAAAAAATCGACTTGACAGTGTTACTCGCAAGGCTATTCTGAATATTCCCAGAAAATTTCATAAAGATCGGTCCAGCCGTTTTCGAGTCCATACGGAACATACATACATACCCACATACATACACACATCCATTTTCATATATCAAGAAATCTTTTTTAAATTTCAACTCATTGAAACTGAAATAAATGTTATAAAAAACCGGCAGTTTTTGGAATTAAGAAAAACTGTAAATGCAGTTGTGTAAACAAGACCTTGAACCATCACTGAGCAATGTTTAAGGATTACCCCACTTTATCCGTAAAAGTTACAGAGGGTTAAAGTTGAAAAATCGATAAAAAATGGCTTGAAATAATCCATAGTTTTTACATTATTTCGCTTTTTTTTTTAAGTTCTCCTTATATTTCAATCTTTTCCGGCATAACACAAAGTCAGTACATATAAGAGATTATTTTAATGTTGGTTTGATAGATGCTTCATCGCTTGGTAAGAAGTTATAAGACGGTGAAATTTTGAAACCAAAAATTAAGAGTTTTTAAATTTTCGAGGTTTTTTGATCAGGGATTTCGGCCCCCTCTATAAAATGAAAAAAGTTGAACTAGAGTTGGTAGCTGTTGTAATTCTTAACATTTTGGAATTAATCCCGTTAATGTGCCACGAATAGTTAAGGAGTTTCAGCAGAACAAAGTTAGCAAGAAAAAACGTAATTTTTTTAAAATACCAGTTTTTCGCGAGGCACATTCGCGGTTTCATTCGAAATTTGGTGGACTCTTGCGTAAACCGAGTTTTTTGTGAGTTTACATAAAAAAATCACTGGCGGGTTTATAAAAAATAAATTTCAAAAATTTTATGGCATTTTTGAAAATTGTGCGAAATTTGCAAATCTGTTTCCTATTTTTTTTAGTAGCAATTAATGCATCATGTTCATTTTAATACACCAAAAGACGTGCCTTAACGAGTAGAACTGATTTACTTTTTGACTTTTTACTTTAAGCCATTCTGAGCGGAAAGCGCGATGATTTTATCTAAACCTGTTTTGATCTGGCACATCCAAGGCTTTACACGAAATCGGATGAAATTTTTTTTAAATGAAAGCCCACTTGATGTGTCATCATAAAATCACAGGCGGGTTAAAAAATTTTGATGATTATAGATTTTTTGGACCATATTAAATTTTCTTGTTATAAAAAAGCATCACCGATTTTTTTTTAACTACTGGTACAATGATACGATTTTCTTCAGTAATACCAACGCGTATTGCCTAAATATGTTATAAAAAATTGTGAAACTTTTCTTTTACCGCGAATTAATCGCGATTTTAGGTACTTAGATATTTTTTTTTTTAAATCGTTTGGTCATTAAAGGGTTAAATTTATATCATATATTTTAGAAGAAATGATATATCCTGGCATGTTTTAATAACGCATGCAACAAATGTGTAGAAAATAAAATCTTTAAAATATTTTTAAGATTTTTAAAACCGCTAAATCTTAAAACCGCCATAACTTTTGACCCCCTTGCGCGATTTAATTGACGCGAACGAATTTCTTATTCTTAAATAGCATCTAATATTTATGCCAACTTTCATCGATGTGCCATCAAAACAAAAATCACATCTTTTTTAACTCAAAATTTAAGTCTAAAACGGAACTCCTCATATATAGATAGATAGATAGATAGATTTCACACTACTTTGGAAAAACACGTGTATTTTATTTTCGGCCCTACGTTCAGAATTTGTCGGTCTGGTCCACGTGTACAAAAGTTTGTTGGACGGCGTTATAATACAGTTATTAGATTCATCTAAGCCAAAACTAAAGAGGACCTTTGTATGGGCGATAGATCTAAATATTGACCGATTTTTTTCAATTTCAGTAGGCTTCGTCCTTGGGCCAAGAGGTCTTAAGTCTCAAATTTTAAGTCAATTTTATGCGATATATTATTTTTATTAATACTGACATCCTAAATACAAATATAAACAAATTTCCTAAATAAGTAGAGCGGTTTTCGAGATATCGCCAAAATATATATCCAAAAATGGCCGTTTTTTGTACGTTCAAGAAATAAAAAAAACTTTTAAAATCTGTTTCCATTGACTATTGTATATAGATTAAGACAAACTTTCATTTAAAAATAATTAAAGCCAAATCGGACCATTTAACCCTATAGCGCCCTTTGATAAAAGTTTAAAATTTTTGGTAAAAGTTTTGTAAAAAGGCAAAATTTTGATCGAAAGGCGCCTCGGGTTAAAATGATCGGATTTGGCTGAAATAAATTTAAAAAAATTAAAATTTGTATCAAGCTCTTTAAACGCGTCAAGGAAAGAAATTTAGATTTTTGAGTCCCAAAGCTACGTGTGTCTCATTATCTTAGGTTAGGTTGTAAGTGGCTGCTGACGTTTTTACGTCAACACACGTAGACTCTGAGGTCCATTGTGATACCACGGGACCGTAATAGGTTTCCCTACTAGTCCCTCATTATCTTAACTTTTCCCCAAAATAAAAAAAAACTCTAAACTTTTTAAAAAAATTTTTTATTTATTAAATATTTAACATTTCAAAACTAGTTTAATTGTCACTGCATACCATTTTTATAAGCAAAGTTTCAAACCTTTTATAATTTTTTTATTGCATACTTAATTGTATAAAGTTGCTCTTCTACTTTTCAGGTTTCTCTTTAACATTTTCCCGTTCTAGCGAACTTAAAACAAATGTTGCCTTCAACACTAGACCATCGTCATCCACAATAGTTTTAGTTAATCGGCCATTATTTAAAGAAACTTCTAGTTTTGTATGACCCAGTTTAGCTAAGAATTCAGAAATTGGACTTGAAGGTGGTGATAACGGAGTAAAGGCAGGCATTTGTGGCATAGCCATGGGTGTATAAGGAGTATATGACGGCGTTTGCATTATGGGTGTTCTATCTTGAGGATTAGTTCGGCCCATAGGTAAGTTTCCGTTATAAGCGTTGTATGCCCCATATTGGGGCGGTATTACCGATGGAAGAAATGGATTTTGTGGGATTAAGTTTCTGGGTTCTGTAACTGTATTACCATTTTCATCTGTAAATGTTCTTGTTACGGTGCCAGTTGGTGAATTACGTACATCATCTATAGGTGTATGATCAGGTACAGAACCCGATGAATAGGCATAACTATATTCCGTTCTTGTTTGACTAGAAATACCACCATCATCATTTAGTGTATAGGTGGTAGTTTTAGTTACACCATTTGGACTGGTGACTGTTCTCACAACAGGTCTTCTGGTATGTAATAATTCTGCTACAGCTGATCCATCCATACCACGACGAAGGGCACCTTCGATGAGTAATTCATCTCGGGTGGGTTCACTGAAAGTATCAGCATCAGAATATGCCAATGCAAAAGATATTATCTGAAAAGTTATTGAGTTTAGAAAACAATTTATTAGACTTCATAAGGTAAATTACAAAATTATGGTCGGTCAAGTTCGTTCACTTAATACTGTAAACCAGTGTTTTTTGACGAAAAATAGGTACCAAGTCCAAAACACGAACCAATTGCATCCACTTTTTGCTAGACCTTTAATAAGTGTAGAAAATATACAGAAACCAATTTTGTGGAAATAGACTTTTTAAAATTAAAAAAAAAAAATAAAATTCGGTAGGGGACGTTTGGGGACTTCTACTCCCTTGCGCGATTAGTATTAATAAATTCATTTAGTATGATTTTGGCACTGAAGTAATACAGTTTTATAATTATTTTAATTAATATTTTATATCTGTATCATTTCTTTCACAGACAGACGAACGGACGGACCGACAGACATCGCTAAAATGTCTTAGAATTGGTCAATATACCGATATTTCGTTACACATGGAATAACGAAGTGATTTTAACCTCATACTGTGGTTAGAGGGAATAAAAAATCTACAGGTTATTTTGCTAACTTTACAGAAATATTTTTTTCAAAAAACAATCCATTTTCAAAATTTTACATCATTTCTTCTATTTATACAACTTTTACCTGAATCACTAATATTTTTTTCAAAAAACAATCCATTTTCAAAATTATACATTATTTCTTCTATTTATACAACTTTTACCTGAATCACTAATATTATTTTAAATAATTCCACTATTTTTTCCATTTTGTATTAGTATGTACAGATCCCCGATTTTGTTTTTTCTAAACTTCGTGTTACAGCCTCCAAAGACGCATTAAAACTGAATGCAAATTATCGCCTTTAATTTAAGAAATAATAAAACTATTTGTAAAAGCATTCAGCTGATAAGTTGTTGCATAACTTTAATTTGATTATTTTTTTCTGAATACCTAGAATTTTTAGTTTTCCAAATACCCGGTTAAAAAAAAAAATTGTATGGTTAAACATGTTATCTTATAAATTTATATATAATTAGATCTGATATTGTTAAATTTAATTTAAAAATTGGCCGCGCCAAAGTTATTATTAAATGTCTGACATCAGGACTTTATATTAAATATGTAATTTTTTTGCGGAATTTTGCCGCGCAAAAGTTATGTTATATCTGATATCATGATTTTGTATTAAATTAAATATAATATAGTTTCATCCGAAATCCGATATCCAAACTATCTATGCAGAAAAAGAGGGTTTCTAGATCCCAAATCACCTATTCCGTGAATGATGAAACCGGGACATATCACGTACATGCCTATCACGTTAAAGATGAAAATTGGGCTTATCACTAAACTCCCTCAAAACGTCAGAGACAATATTAAAATTTTCTAATTCCCGAAAAAAATCTCAAAATTTTTCTAAGCAAAAACTTTTTTTTGCTGTTTAGAGTAAAGAAATTTAAATAATATTTATTCGGCTTTAAAAATTTTAATCCTATATTTATTGAGCAATTCGAGGCCAAGGGTAAAGAATTTTATTAAAAAATACTTCAGAAGTCTAGCCGTTTTGGTTTCGAATGCAACATGATTTCTACAGACAGACGGACGGACATTCGAATAATGTCTTAGAATCTATCAAGGATCAGTAATATATATAATTTATGGTGTACCCGACTAATATTTCAGTGCGTTACACACGAAATGACAAAGTAAGTATACCCCTCTGTGATTGGAAGGTATAAAAATATTTGGTCTGAGATTTGAACCGCGAGCCTTCCGTTTTAAAATTAAACCGTTTAAATTAAAACGCTATCTTCTGGCCATTCTATATAAAATTTTGTTTAATGTGTCCTCCAGCAGCCGAATTAAAGCATTGTGTATTTTTATGTGGAATGTATCTACATTTCTAAGGTTTTCCTGAATTTTCTTTTATAACTTTTGAGCCTTTGGACCGATATTGCTAAAAGGCGATACCAAACATCTACAAGACACGACAAGTGTCTAAGTTATAATGAGAGTCTTTTCTGTGTCATATTTTGCCTGTGGACGTCATTTTAACAGACAGACATCGCTGGATCGACTTACATGTACTTTAAAGGCTTCCGGATCTATAAATTTAAATCAAACTCTGCTCAATATTCCTAATGAAGGTTAGAACAGAGAATGGAAAAGCCAGTCTTATATCCCCTAAATAAAGTAATTCCCTGATTAAGCTCCGTCTTCTGATCCTACAAATTACGACGCATTCGCACAATATGTGTTGCTTTTTTTTTAACTTCATCCAGACAAAGTCGATTCAAAGACGATGCACAAAGGTTTAAATTATGCAAGTAATAATTTACTTTACAATGTTCGGTAAGAAAACCTGCTAGCAACCTAATGCCAATTTTGGTGTGAATGAGAATACTCCCAAATGATAGTGATTGTTTTAGACCCCTTGAGTTTTCCAATAAATTTAGGAAGTCTGTCTTTTCCAAACCACTTAACATGGTCGAGAAGGTGGACTAATTCACCCCATAAAAAAGGGTTCGGTCATGGGAGGGTATCAAATTACTCCAGTGAAAGTTTTAATTTAAATTCCCAAGAAGACAGACGCTTTAAGTGCTGCCTGGCTATACGATAATATTGAAATTTGAGTACCCTTTAAACCCTTTACAATATTAACCCTGGTGACAGGACATTATCCCCATAACGGAAAAGGGGATTATGACCGAATTCATCACGGGCATAATCCCCATAATAGTTGTGGGGACTATGACCGTTTCCAAAACGGTCACAATCCCAATGGTGATTATGTCCGTTCCCTGTTGGTATTACGACCGAAATTTTTTCGGTCATAACCCTCATTCACATTATGGGGAGTAAGTCCCACTACACTGGGACCAATTTCATATTGAAATAAGTCCCAAATCGTTTGTAAAATTTTTGGGAATTGTTTAATTTTTTTTTTTTTTTTGAGTTATTTCATTTGGGAGTTATTGCGCACCGTTAAACCCACCCTCTCTGCAGAAAACGGGTATTATGACCGAAAAAACTTGGTCATAATCCCCATAATGGAAATGGGGGTTATGTCCGTGGGGATTATGTCATGTCACCATTAACCCTAGTTCATTATTATAATAGACTGAATTTCAGACTTAAAAACTGTAAGCCACCTACCCGTGTGTTCGCAGATGCGAGTGTTTAGATCGTAAACACCAGCTCCCACAAGAGAGATAATTTTTGATCCGTCAGTATACCACTTAAGGCCTCTAGTGTCTACGGAGGGTTCACCTTCATCCCATTTGGATCTACTCGGTAGCACGAGTTCATATTTCCTTCAAAAGCAAAGCTCAGAGTTTATCCTGTAGGCATATCCAAGTTTTACTTCATTCCTAATGGAAAAAGGATACTAAAGTTATCGCTCAATTCAGATTCAGAGTAATTACAATTAAGTTTTTTATCCAAGATAGCTCCCAGATATGTAACCTCCTTGGAAAGTTCGATAGCAGTATTCCCTACAGATTTTGTAACTTAATTGAGTTTTCTTCTTCTAGTAAACGGAATTGTAACAGCCCATATTATCAAGTCTATGAAGCCATTTATCTATCACCATTGACGCCTGTCTGAAGACAGCCTTTAACGGCGTTTGCTGTCACAAGATCCATATATAAGCTTTTTTCCCAGCTCTCTAGCATGTTCCTAATCCATCTTTACGTACTCTATTAAATGTTCGATTCGGTGTAGATCAGGGGGCTAATTCTCGGAGTCGATAGCGATCGAAATTCTACTCGAACGTGTGATTTGTCACACTGTTTTGTTTCCCTAAAATTATGCTTTGATAAATATAATCTTTTTATTTGTTTTTATAATTCATTGTAGTAAGAGATAAATAGGCAAACCAAAAATATGCATTTATTAATTAAATTTAAGCCCTTAAAGTATGCAACAACAAAATCGTAAAATAAGTCAGAAATCATATATATTTTTATTTAGGTTGTCTGACTTAATTTTCAAATATGTTGTTGCATACTTTTAGGGCTAAAATTTAATTAATAAATGCATATTTTTGGTTTGCCTAGAGATAAATAATAAAAACTTGTATTTATCATAGCATAATTTTAGGCATACAGACAAATTAAAAAATCGCACGTTCGAGTAGAATTTCGTTCGCTGTCGACTCCAAGAATTAGCCCCCTGATCTACACCGAATTGCACATTCAATAGAGTCATAACCAGGGGGTTATTCTCGGATTCGATGGCGATCAAAATTCAACTCGAACGTGCGATCTCTAAGTTTTTCTGTATCCCCAAAATTATGCTTTGATAAATATACGCTTTTATGAGTTCTCATGTTTAAGAGTAGTAAGAGAAACATATAAAACGCTTGTATTTTTCATAGCATAATTTTAGGCATACATACAAATTGAAATTAGAGCCCTAGGTTTTAATTCTCGGAGTCGAAAGGGATTGAAATTCTCCTCGAACTTGCGATTTTAAAATTTTTCTGTAAGCCTAAAATTATGCTTTGATATATACAAGATATTTCTTTTTATAACATAAAACCGTGAACAAGATATAACAAAGTTTGTATAAATTAAAGCATAATTTTAGGCAACACAAGAACTGGATTAAGCTATGTTTACACCATACCACTGAGTCATATGATTTTAATGAAAAAGCAAATTTTTTTATAGCATAATTTTAGGCGTGTAGTAAATATATGATTGTTGTTAAAAAGCAACAAAAAACTCTACACATTGATAAAATTTATAAACAAATATAGCAATTTATTTCCTATTAAGTTTATAAATTTAGCAATATATAAAGTTTTTTGTCGTTTTTAAATAACTATCATATATTTATTACATGCCTAAAATTATGCTATAAAAAACCTTGCTATTTCATGAAAATCATACGACTCAGTGGTATGGTGTAAACATAGCTTTAATAACACGTTCGTGTAGAATATCGGTCGCTATTGCCTGCGACAATTAGCCCCCAGTGTTATCAAAAGCTCCCGTAATATCTTGAAAGGCTCAAATATCATTAAATGAAACTTCCGTTTCTTTCTCGTCTCAAAATTTAAAACTTTTTGTATTTCCCAAAATAAAATAAATTATTAAAGTTTTTCGATATTGTTTTCTTTATTAAATATTTAACATTATTAAAATTCTAGTTTCATTACTGTTGCATACCGTCTCTATTAGCTAAGTTTCAAACCCTTTTAGTTTTTTTTTATTGCATACTTATTTGGATTTAGTTTAATAGCTCTAATATATGTTGATCTCACAACCATCCTACTTTTGAGGTTTCTCTTTTACATCGGGAATACTTCTTCTTGTCATAGGCGAACTTAAAACAAATGTTGCCGTCAATACTTGACCATCATCATCTACAAAAGTTTTACTTAATCGACCACTTTGCGAAGATATATCTAGTTTCGTTAAACCCAATTTAGCTAAGAATTCAGAAATGGGACTAAATTGTGGAGATAAAGGTGTTAAGGCTGGTATTTTTGGTATATCCAAGGGTGTGTAAGGAGTATATGAATGTGGATGCAATACGGGTGTATTGTCTTGAGGTTTGGATTGAGCCTCTGGTATAATTTTCTTATATGTGCTGTGTAACACTGTGGGCGTTTTTTCCTTAAATAAGGGCGGTACTACCGAAGGAACTGTTTTAATTTTAAAGGTGGTTGTAACAACACGACCATCAGGTTCTGTACGTGTTTTAGTTATAGTATCACCATCAATATTTGTTACATCATCTGGACTAATGCCAGCTTTTCTTAGAGTGTCTTGTATTTGAGGATCCAAATCTTTAAATGTTGGTTTTTCTGGACCACTATGAGTATCGGTAAATTTTCTTATATTAGTTTTTTGTGTGGGAGTAAAGACATCAACTCCAAAATCTGGTAATTCTTCAATAGGATGTTTATTTTCAATTTTGAGTACATTTTCTGTATTTAGTTTTGGTTTCAAATGAGGTGGTAAGTTTGTTAAAAATTTTTCATCTACCGGTTTGCCATTATGTAAAATTTCCGTTACAGGTAGTTCGTCGATATTAATATGTACGGGTTTTTTAGTGGTCGTAGTAATAACTGATTTTGGTGGAATGGTTGGTGTCTTTGGAGTTGTTGTTGCCTTAACTGTGGTTGATGTCGGGGATTTGGATGTAGTTGTAGAACCATATTGTTTCTTTAAGAAATCATCTAAATTTGGTAAAGGTTTTCTTGGTGGTATATCAGGTTGTATATTTATCTTAGGTTTAGCTGTTGTTGTTGTGTATGTAAATGTAGGATATTCTGGAAAATTCCAAGTTTTTGGTGTCCAAGATTCAAATCTTTTCTTTGTACTAGTTTCAACATCAGAATTTCCTTCTACAACAGTCCAACCATCAGAATCTTCTGTATCGTCTGTAGAACCCCAGGGTTGTGATAAACCAGAAAAATCAAAACCTGGCCAATTATCCGTACCTATGGAAGGATATTTTGGTTTTTTAGGTGCTGGAAAATCTAAACCTTCCGGATCATTAGATGTCGTAGTTACAACACGTTTTTCTCCATTAGGTCCTGTAAAAGTTTTAGTTATAGTTCTATGATAATTTGGAGCTGATACGTCATGTGAAGTTGTTAGGGTTGATTCTGGTTCATTGAAATTTGGATCCGATGACCATGATTGTACTGTACGTCTTTCACCATTTGGTCCTGTAAATGTTTTTGTAATAATTCTATGCCCGGAAGATGATGGTGCCTGTTGTTGCCATGTTGGAAATGGTTTATTAAACCAATCACCCGTTAAATCATCTGTATCCAATACAGTTGAGGGTTTCGGCTGGCTAACACTTACGGTTTGTGTTACTTTATTACCATTTTCATCGGTAAATGTTTTTGTTACGGTACCAGTTGGTGATTTACGTAAATCATCTATTGGTATACGATCGGGTACAGCACCCGAAGTGTAAGTATAACTATTTCGTCTTTCTGTAACTGTTTTACTTGAAATACTACCATCATCATCTAGTTTGTAGGTGGTAGTTTTAGTTACACCATTTGGACTGGTAACTATTTTCACAACTGGTTCTTTGGTACGTAATAATTCTGCTACCGCCTCTCCATCCATACCCCGACGTATGGCAGCTTCTATTATTAATTCATCGTGTGAGGGGTCACTGCCGAAGTCAATAGATTCAGCATCGGGATGACCATAAAATGCTAATGCACAAGATATTATCTGAAAAGATATGGAGTTTAAGAAAGAATTTAATAGATTTCCTAAGAATTGAAGCAAATAATCATAAAAAAATATTTTTTTTTTAATTTATTAAAAAATTCCCCTCCCCCCAAACCGAATAAAAAGATAAGAATGGAAAAAAGAGAGCAAGGAGAGGATAGAAAAGAGAAGTAATAATCTAAAAAAAAATGCCTTAGGAGTCATGGGCTGCCATATTTGCCGATTTTTTGCCTCAAAATTATCAAAGTGCCGATTTGCTGATTTTTGCTCCAAAATTGCTGATTTTTTTTATCATCTCCCAAATCACAATATTTTTTAATACCCTCCGCTTAGTGCTAGAGAGTATATTTACATACGTTTGTCATTCCGTTTCTATAACCTTGAAATATCGGTCTAGGACCACAAAAAGAATATGGGACATTCCATGCCAAATCGTACACTTTGAATATTTTTTTTTTTATCAACTCTCGAAAACTTTCTCGTGTAAATTTTCAGACTTTTTATAAAACGTTCAAAAGACATAAAATTTTTAAAAATTGGCGCTTTGTTCCTTTGCTCGAAATTCTTTTAATCATATCTTTTTCAAAAATAAACCAATATCCATTTTTTTAAAATAATTTTGTATACCCTCCTCTCTAGTGATATAGGAATATATTAGTTTGTCGTGCCGTATGGTACACGTCCAAATATTGGTCTTGAACCACATAAAGTACATATATTAATGATACTCGATCGATTTTGAAATGATCTAGCGATGTCCGCCCGTCAGTCTGTCTGTTAAAAACACGCTAACTTTTGAAAGACTTTACTGAGGCTGATGAAGTTTGGTATATTTGTTGGACATTTACCTGGTCAGGTTGATATTGCAATTCAGCGAAATCGGTCAAGTGGTCCAAAAGTTATAAGCAAAAGATTGAATTTCGGGGGCTTTTTTTCGCGAATTTACGAGATTAACAAGTAAGAAAGTTATAGTCGGTCAAGACCAACCATATGATACCCTACACCAGTGTTTTCCCGAAAATGGGTCCCAAGTCAAAACATGGACCGATTAGATCTATCTTTTTTTAGATCTTTATTTAGTGTAGAAAACACAAACAGAAAAAATTTTAGTGGAATTGGTTTATTTTTTGCCAATAGACCGATTTTACTGAATATCGGTCGAAATTTTTATATGGGGGAAGAAGTCCAAAAATGGTCAAATATATTCCGATTTGATTAGGTTACTAAAGTACACGTTTTACACCTAAAAAAAAAAATTTTATAAAATATTTCCATTTTTATGAATTTTGAAGGAATTTTGGGAATATCGGAAGGGTGATTTGTATGGGGTCTACCAGAAGGACTGACCCAATTCCTTTGAAATTTAGAACGGTTCGTGCATGCAAAATTTGATTACCTGTTAAATTTCAAAACGATATCTATTATAATACGGATATTAGAGTCATTTAAGCCTTATCCAAATGGGTCGTTTGTATGGGGGCTACGTTTTTACATGGACCGATTCCAATTTCCAATTTCAATATGCTTCGTCCATGGGCCAAAAGATGCTTAAGTTTCAAATTGCAAGTCAATTGATTGAAAATTGCGACCTGTATCGTGCATAAACCGATAGATGGACAGACGGACGGACGGAGAGACGAACTGCGCTAAATCGACTCAAAAAGTAATTCTGAGTCGATCGGTATGCTTGAAGGTAGTCCTAGGACCAATATTGCAGGTAGTAACAAACATCAGCACAAACTCATTATACCCTGTACCACAGAGTGGTGTAGGGTATAAAAACAGAGAGGTGTAGGGCAGCGGTTACCAACCTATCGTACGCGTACCACTAGGGGGTACGCGAAACTGTCCGCGGGGGTACGCAAAATTTTAGTAAAAAAAATACGGTCAGGACCGGTTACCCGGGTAGACCGAAAACCGGTATACCCGGGTAGACCGGTTTTCAAGACCGGTCTACCCGGGCAGACCGGTCTTTATATTAATATTTTGTTTTAAATTTCCCACTTCCACCATTTTTAAGAACAACTCAAGTGTCAAACTGAAATATTATGTAGAGAAAGTGAATTTTTTACAAAACTTAAGAAAAATTTGTTTTTTTTTTCATTAAAAAATTAAAAATGCCAATATCTCAAAAGAAAGACAACAAATTTTCAAAAGAAGGACAAAAAAAAAAAGTATGGAACAGCCTTTCTCCATCCATGTGTGGACTCAATAGTTCCGAAATTTTGAATTAAAAATTCGCGTTCCGGAAAATTTTAAAAAGCCAATATCTCGGTAAGTATTGTCCACACGATAAAAAGTTTAATGGCGTTTGTGTTGCTCTTTACTTGAAGAACTTGGGCACAGAATATCCGAAAGCCCAGCTATTTGACTTTAAATTTTTTTAGGACCCCAAAACTCATTTTTTTATGATTTCAAATGCCGATTTCGCAAAATTTTTGTTCTACGACCGGCACAAAAAGCTGTGAATAGATCGAAAATTATGTCTAGAGTATCCTTGTTTTATATGGAGTAATTTGAGGAAACCACAAAAAAGTGCCGTTCTAAAGACCGAAAAAGACCGTCCCAATTTCATGGAAATGAAAACACAAGACTTTACGAGTTTAACAGCCGATTTCTTAAAATTTTTGTTCTACGACCGGCACAAAAAGCTGTGGGTAGATTGGCAATTATGTCTGGAGTATCCCTATTCCATATGGAGTCATTTGAGGCAACTACAAAAAGTGCCGTCCTAAAGACCGAAAAAGACCGTCCCAATTTCATGTAAATACATGGAAAACACAAGACTTTACGAGTTTAACAGCCGATTTCTCAAAATTTTTGTTCTACGACCGGCACAAAAAGCTGTGGGTAGATCGGCAATTATGTCTAGAGTATCCCTGTTCCATATGGAGTCATTTGAAGCAACCGCAAAAATGTGCCGTTCTAAAGACCGTCCCAATTTCATATAAATACATGGAAAACACAAGATTTTACGATTTTAATAACCGATTTCTCAAAATTTTTGCTCTACGACCGGCACAAAAACTGTGGGCAGATCGCCAATTATGTCTAGAGTATCCCTGTTCCATATGGAGTCATTTGAAGCATCCACAAAAATGTGCCGTCCTAAAGACCGAAAAAGACCGTCGAAATTTTCATGTAATTGCGACGGTCTTTAGGACATTCTAGCGATGCCCGTCTGTGGAAATGGTGATCACGGCCAAAGTATTAAACATATATCACTGAGACTTAGCAGTTTATTTTGAGCAGTTTGGTATTGCATTTGAGTGAAATCGGTTCAGCGGTTCAGCACAGAAAGAAATAAAAAAATAATTTGAGTAAATTTTTAATACTATTGAGTAAAAAATTACTCAATTTTCCACCAGTAAACGATTTAATAGTATTGAGTAAATTTTTAATAAAAATTTATTAAATGTTTGCCAAAAAAATTTGAGTAAATTTTTAATTGACACTATTAAGTGCAGGAACAGAACAAGAAGCACCACCTTTTAAAAACAGAACAAGTTTTATTTCACATCGGCGCCGGCCACCGGTTTAATCTGCCAAACCGTATGGACAAAGTCGTGCCGGGCTTATTCTGTTTCTACTCTAAAAAAAACAAAGTTTAAAAAAATTTCATATTTTTTTACAAAGAAAAAAACATGTTTTTTCAAACTTTACCAAATACATTTTTGTCTTAAAGACATAAAAAAATTTTATAAATATGATTACAAACTTTCATGTATATATACAAAAAACTATAAACTAAACGAGAATTAAAAAAACTAAGAAAATTCCAAAAAAAAATTAAAAAAGCTATTAAATTCTTATTAAATTATTTACTCAATTTGTTTTTAAATATTTGAGTAAATTTTTAATTGCGTCAATTAAAAAATTACTCAAAACTTTTTTTAAATTTAAACAAGTGATTACTCAAATTGTTTTTCCCCATATTTTTTTCTGTGAGCAGTTAGTAAAAACACCTCGAAAATTTTTTTACAAAATAAAATATTTCGCGTAATTTTTTTTTACAAAAAAAAAAAACAAGTAAAAAAGTTAAATTCGGCCTTGCCGAATGTAGTGATACCCTCCACAATTTCAAAAAGATTATTGCAAAAAACTTTATTTAAAAGGAAATTACTTTTGAAAAAAAATTTTGAAAAAAAAAAATTCCGCGAAAAAAAAATTTTGGTAAAAAAAATCCGCGATTTTTTTCTTTTTTTGTCAAAAAATATGTTCGTACTTGTTTAAATACGATTTGGTGTTCAATTATGTTCACATATGTCAACCAGAAGCCGAATAAAAGCATTTTGTATTTTTAGGTTATGTTGAATGTACTGAAATTTTGGAGGTGTGCTTACATTTTCGTTCATAACTTTTGAACCGCTGAACCGATATCGCTCAAATACAATACCAAACTTCTCGGGAGAACTTCCAATAAATATGTTAAGTTTCAGTCATCTCTGTGCAATATTTTGTCCGCGACAGCATTTTCCACAGACAGACAGACAGACGGACAGACGGATAGACGGACATCGCTAGAATGTCTTAAAATCGATCGGGCATCATGAATATATATACTTTATGTGGTCCCAGATCGATATTTCGACGAGTTACAAACGGAATGACAAACTTATATATACCCTCTATCACTAAGTGGAGGGTATAAAAATTTTCGCTTAATTTTTTTTTTTAAAGATTTTTTTTTGCAAAAATCTTTTTTTCCACTGTGAAGGGTATCAATACATTCGGCAAGGCAAAATTTAACTTTTTGTCTTGTTTTTTTTTCAATTTTCTAAAATCTAAACCTTTGATGGGCGATCGCCACAGGTTAATTTAACTCGATTGAAAAAAGAGGGTGTCCATTGAAATTCTTTAAAAACAATTTGAATTTCATAAAAGATCAATTTTAATTCAATAAAGATCCATTGAAATTTGCAAAAGATTAATTACAACTGACTTTTTTTCATTGACTGTGAAAATAAAAATCTTTTGCATTTGCAGTACTGGAACAACGCTTTTTTTTTTTTTGGTTTTACTGTGCTTTTCCTATGCTATCGGAACCTAAGGGCCATCGGCAGATCAGAGCTATCATATGAGTAAAAAGGTCAGTACAAAAATCAGAGCTTCGAAGAATGAAATCCTTTTCGAATGAATTCTCCAAAAAAGTCCGTTAAATTTTCATAGTCAGTGAATGCATTCGATTTTATAAATCAACATTGAGTGCAGTCCTTGGAATGCACTCGATTGAATGGAATAAATGAATGCAATCGAATGCATTCTTGTTCATCTTCTTGTTCATGCACTTTAGAAAAACCGAATGCATTCGATTTTTTATCATTCCTCTGCAAATGCAATCGATTTTTAAAATAAATAGAGTAAAACGGAGCCAAACTTTGGTCCATAGTATCGCCGACCCTCTTTACATGTTATGACCATAATGGGCAACAATTTTGAATCCAAAAAAATTGGTATTTCCGAAATTTTAAAAATGCACATATGACACAATATTTAACTGCCTACACGACAAAAAGTACAAAAGCATTTTCGTAGATCTTGTCTCGTAGAATACGACCGCCAGATACCCGAAGGCTTCCGAGTAAGGTTTTTTAGTTATCCAGTTTTTTTTTTATTCTCAAGGCCCTACATTGCATTTTTAAGATTCAAAATTAGGGCCCATTGGGATCAACACATATGAGGGAGTCGGCCATAATATGGACAAAAAATTTGGCTCTTTTTCTCTATCTTGGTTAGTTTTTTTAAGTTTTTTATCCAATGAATGAATAAGCCATTCGATTTTTCAAATTGAATGAATAAAAATCGATTGCATTTGCAATGGAGTTCATTCGATTTTTGAAAGTCGAATGAAAAATAAATCGAATGCATTCGATATTTATAAATCGAATGAGTCTAAAATGAATTCATTCAATTCGCTAAAATGTGATTGGGGAATGCAATCACAAAATTTTCATTCGGAATGGCAAATCGAATTAAGGAATGAAATTCTTCGAAGCTCTGGCAAAAATGACAAAAATACTACGTCCTGACAATACTTTCACCGGGCCAGTATTGTCACGTGTGTATTTTCCTGTCTAAAAAAAAACGCGGTTTAGGTTATCCAATATTAATAATTAGAAAACTTGATTTAGAAATTTTAAACAAATGGTGTGTAAAGAGAGACACGATGTCACTGCTAACGAGAAAGAGGTTGACTTCATTAAATAGAGCAACCAAAACAAATTCAAAAAGTTATCAGCAAACATTGACACCCGTTTGACTCCGCTTGTTTATTTACTTGGCTGGATTTATTTTGCGAAAAAAATTACTGTTTTATTTATTTATAAATTTACGTCACAATCTTCAGATTAAACATAGAGACAACAGTTTAGTTGTGTCAGACAAATTTCGAGTCTACTGCATGGTTCGATTATAACAACCAACATTTTCGGTTGCGATTACCGAATTTTATTTATAACAAATTAACTTTTGTTGGTTCAAATAAATTTCAGTAATCGCAACCCAAAATCGAACCATGCTATAAATCTTTTTCTCTGTGTATTTAACAGATTTTGTGTATAAAGTTAACATTACACCAGGAAATGTATTCGGTTTTTAATAAATTGTTTTTCTTAAATTTCACAATTTTAATAATTGATAAGTTAAATATTCTCTGCTTAAAATTTTCCATTTATTATTTACAAAAAAAAATATTTTTTATAAAAATAAAAACTTTATAAATCAGAGACATAGCCATTTTTTAGTTTTTAATATTTTTTTAAACAAATTATTTCTTCAAACAATTTTTTGATTTTTTTTGTTTTAATTGCACCATTTTACCTGTATCACTAATAATATTTTAAAAATTTCTTTAATATTTCCCATTCTAGAATCACTTTATTTATTTTATTTTCTTTCTTCTTAAAAGTTCGTGTTACTTCTTCTCAATTCACTTTAAAACTGAATACAATTTAAGCAGCAAAACATCTCAATACAAAATCATTAATTTATTTAAAATAATAAAAAAAAAGTATTTAGCTGATAAGCTGTTGTTGTATTAATTTTATTAAAATTTTTTGTTTCAATACCTAGATTTTTTTTTTAAATACCCTTCACTTGGTGAAAGAGTGTATATATTAGTTTGTCATTCCGTTTGTAACTCATGGAAATATTAGTAAAAAAATCATTTTTATCGGATTTCAAGTCAAAAAAAAATCCTATTGCACTACATGTGCCAAATTTTTTGTGTTAATATTAACCCTTAAAGGCAACTATTCCGAACCCGATGATTTTGAAAAAAGTAAAATTTGCTCCATTGTAAAACATTCTAGCAATGTTCATCTGACCATCTGTTGAAAAGGCGATCACGGCCTTGCTCAGATATAACTAAATATTTACTTGTTGTCATCCCGAGAAGTTTGGTATTGCATTTGAGCGATATCAGTTCAGCGGTTTAAAAGTTATGGACGCAAATGTAAAATAACCTCGAGCATTTTGGTATATTCTACATAACCTTAAAAATACAAAATGCTTTAATTTGGCTGCTGGTTGACATCTGCAAACAAAATGCGAAATACCGAATGGTATTTAAACTAGTACAAATATATTTTTTTACAAAAAAAATTAAAAATTGTCAAATTTACACCAAAAATTTTTCGCGGATTTTTTTTTACCAAAAAAAAATTGCCAAAATTATTTGTTTTAACAAAAAATTGTTGAAATTTTTTTGTTTTTCAAATAACGTAATTTTTTACATTGTGAAGGGTATTAATATATTCGTTAAGGCCGAATTTAACATTTTTTTACTTGTTTTTGAATTAGGTTATCTTCATTCAATAACTTTGTAGTAAATGCTGGATGGTTTGAGAACAATTTATGATTTAAACAAAAAGTAAATATTTTTTTAATCGTTTCTATTTTTTTTTCTAATATTCATTCACTTCTTTCTCTTGTTTAAGTGATGTTTTTTTTTCAAAGTTAGATTTCAATGACACTGGAAAAATAAAATTAAAAATTGTTCCTGAAATTAGAGGTTTAAAAAATTTTCCAAATGATTTTAAAACCGAGCTTAAGGTCGTTTAGATAATATTTAATTGTGAAACCTAGGAGAAAAATTTGGAATTTTTGAATTTATATATTTATTTTCTGATGGAACGGTTAATTGGAACGGTTAATTTCATCTAATTTGATCTTAAAAAAAAATTATCTAATAAGATAAAATTATATCGTATTTGATCTAATATTTTTTGCAATATCAAATCTGATAAAATTAACCGTTCCATTTTTGAGATACCATTTGATGTTATCATATCAAATTTTATACTAAAATTTACAATTATATTTATTTGGATCCGACATTTTTGTTGGATCAACTTATTTGTAATTATATTAAAAATATATGATTATAACAACCCGAGTAAAAAAAAACTTTTAAGATCTAATTTGATCTCAAAATTGGCTGTATCAAGTTGGATCAGATATTGATCTAAATGTATTATTTTAGATACACAAATATAAAAAATGATACAATTTGATCCGAATTTTAGTCACATCCAATTAAATCTACTTGATCTTATTTTATATAAATTAATATAGATTTATATAATTACATAAAGTCAGATATATTTATGTATAACTTCAGATAAGAAAATGGAGCCACAATAAATCTTAGATGAAATTAGATCTGAGCATATAAAAATTCATATATAATTTAATATGATTGTATCAAATTATATATCATTATATCAAAACTTTTTTACTAGGGAAAACTATCTTACTCGGGTTAACATAAAATATATATCTAATAAGATATAATAATGTATAGTTATATCTTTTAAGATCTAATATTTTTTCAATATCAAATTAGAAGAAATTTACAGTTCCATTTTTGGGATACAATTTGATCTTATCTTATCATATCAAAGTTGATGCTAAAAGACACAAATTTATTTATTTGGATCTTACAGTTTTTGGATCAAATTATATATAATTACATATATTAAAAGAGATCTGATTTTATCCACTCATATATGATTCATATATACTAATATCAAAAATATATGTGTTTCCGACTAAAAAAAAAGTATTATGTCGCCTTATATTATTTGATCCCAAAAATTGAGGATAGAAAACATATATGATTGCATCTTATTATATCAAATTTGATATAATAAGATATAATTAGATGCCAAAAATTGAACGGTAAATATTATCTAATTTGATATTATAAAAAATTATTTCTAATAAGATATAATTATATCTTATTATATCTTATATGGTCTTCAATATCAAATTTGATCTAATAAGATACAATCATATATTTTTGGATACTCCATTTTTGGGATCAAATGATGGATATATTTTTATATAATTACACTGTTGAACAAATTCATTGAAATTCGCACTCCCATGAATCAGAATACACGAATAAAATAGATTTTGACCTCCTAATTCCAAATCTACCTCCCAAATTTTTCTATATTTCAATATGTAACAGTGGACCCCCAAAAATGCAAAAATATTGATTTTTTGAATTTTTTAACCTCGAATATCTCGAAAACGGTACGTGCTAAAAAAATTTTGATGGCAGATTTGGAATCAGGAGACCAAAATCTATTAGGAACATTTCACTGGGAGGACTTTAGTGTCAAATAGTGTTATATTAAACAAGTGAGAGTGTTAAATTCGGCTGTGCCGAATCTTTTATACCTTCCAAAATATATAAAAAATTAAAAAAAAAAAATTTTTGTCAGGGGCGTTTTTTTTTTGGGTGATGGGGTCAGTGTGGGACATTGAGAGCACCTTTCCATCGCGATAAATATACCAAATGTTTCATTTATTTAACAAAAATACAAAAAAACATGTAAAAAAAGTGTATTTTTTAAGAGGTTGGTTCAGTTCTTCAAGGGGAAACTTTTTTCCCCCTGGGCCGATTTTGCCAATTCGCGAACTTTACCTGCCTATGCCTAAATAGACATATTTGCGCCAAACTTAAGGAGTCTAGCTCTTTTATTTTGGACTGCATTGTGTTATCTACAGACAGACGGAAGGACTGACAGACGGACATTCATAGAATGTCTTAGAATCGATCATGGATCAGTAATATATATACTTTATGGGGTCACCGACCGATATTTCGATGCGTTACAAATGGAATGACATAGTGAGTATACCCCCATACTGTGGTTGGAGGGTATAAAAATATATGATTACATCAAAAATTTTTTACTCGGGTTTTGATGTTATTATAACGGATTTTTACACTTTTAATTGTTCATTTTAATAATAATAAAATTTAATAAACCAGAATCAAAAGTTTGTTGACCCAAATTTTTTTTGTAAATTTCCTAATTTTTTCCTAAGTGTATTTGTTTATTGTTTAGCATATTTTTTTGTTTATTTTCTATTAAGTTGTTTTTTTTTTTTGCATTTTAAATTACAATATAAAAAATATATTCTTAAAAAACATTTTATTATTAATCATCTTTAACATCTCTACCTGTCTATATGTATTAGGGTATTAAATTCATCAGTTTTAAACTGTTAATCGAACACACAATTAATCGGGGTTACAATTGAAGATTATTTTGGTAAATGGTTTAAATAATAAATTCTGCAAAATTTTTGGTGGATACTAATAGGTATTTAAATGAATAAAAACTCGTGGATTAAAATATTTTAAAAAAGTTTATCAGTTTCTGAAAAAAATGTCATCACATTGTATTTATTTTGAAATAATATATTAATTAACCAATGTTTCGTAAGACATCCCAAAATAATGATATAAATAATGCATAAACATTACCTGGTAATGTGTTATATAATCACTAGATATTACCAAAGTTTTGCTGGGTTTGTTGCAAAATATAGTTTTCGAGATATAAATAGTAATAAAAATCCAAAAAAAAATGGTCAGTTTCTGAAATTTTATTCCTGAAAAATATATAATTTCGCTTAATCGTTATAAATTACCCGGTTTATTTTTTATTTGAAAATCGTTAAATTTTAATTATTCGATTAACGATTAATTAACGGTTAACCGTTTGCATACCCTAATATGTATATAATTTTGTTGTTGATTTTTTTTCGTACTTAAAATATGACATAAGCTTAAATACATAGAATTAATTTATTTTTGTTTGTTTTTTTTTTGTTAATAAATTAGAATGATTTCTTTTTAACATCTCGACAATGATTTGCTATTATAATTTATTGAAATTGATTAAACTGTTTACCGAATTGGTTTTTTGAAAGGAGAAATTAATGATTAAAAAAAAAAAAAAAATTGACTTACAAGGGAATTCTCCCTGGTGTCACCCTCCGATCTTCATGAAATTTGGATAGTTGTAAAGAACGAAAATTAATTCGACACGTATTTTTTTATAGCGGCCCAAACTCATTTTTCGGGGGGTCGATTTGTATGGGGGGAAATTTACCTTTTTCAGTTTTTTACCATTTACGCATATTTAAACAAAATTAATATAGGTATGTGTAGCATCAGATTAAAGGTATTAAAAATACCTATCTCGTGGTGCTAACAACGGGCCGATGAAGTTAATATTTTTCGACTTATTAACAAAAATGTCTTAACATTTTGGCATTTTACTCAATATGAAGAGAAGTTGTGCATGTTTGGACACGTTCTAAGCACACGTAGATAGGTTTTCCAAAGACCTTTCATTTGGTATGTAACGTGACTAGGTTTCTTTGCATAATATAGGAGATAAACGAAAAAAACTGAAAAATGGCCTTGTCTTCCCCCTCCTTTTTACCCCCTAAATATGAATTTGGGCCGCTAAAAAAAAATACGTGTCCCTTTATTTTTTCTGCTCTACAAAATAAAACCAATTCCATAAAGATCCGCGGGTGACACTAGGGAAACTTCCCGTGTTAGCCGAATCCATGAATACCCTACCAAATCCATGAACACCCTACAAAATGCCCAAAACACTTTTTAAGTGATTTTTATTTTTCTTAACTTAAAAAAATTAATTAATTCTTCCAAAATTCTGGATAGCAAATATTTTATGTAAAAAAACTTTTTTTTTGTAAACTTAGTAAAAAAAATAAAAATTTTAATGTAATATTTGTTTTTTTAAGTATACATTTTTTTCGAGTGTTAACATTTTTCTGTGTGAAAAATTTTCATTCAAAGTGTATTTTGGGTGTTCTTCAACACGTGAATTTTCCAAAATTCCACACTCAAAATATTTTGTAGGCAAAAACAAATGAAAAACACACTTAAAACCAGTGAATAAATAATTGAAAACCATTCCAGTAATTATTCATTTGTTTTAACAAACATTAACATTTACATTTTTTACTGTTGACAAAATTTTCTAAAATAAATAACATTAAACATAAAAAAATTACGTTTTTTCATACTTTTTTACCAACAAATTCGAAAAAAATAACCTACGAAAACATTAAAAATTAATGATATTTCTGTTATTTTTACCAACAAATTCCAAAAAAATAACCTACGAAAACATTAAAAATTAATGATTTCGTAGGTTATTTTTTACAATTTTCTATTGAAATATTTTTTTAAAAATTTTTAATAAAATTTTTGGGGAATCGATCCCGCAATCAACTACATTCTGGCCAGACACTCTACCAATCGTGCCAAAGTCACTTGATACAAACATGTTTTTATATTTCTATAAATAATTTTTTGAATTTTTTTTGTACAAAAAAAAAATAACCTACTTGTGTAGGTAAAAACAAATGATATTTCATTAAAAAATACCAACAATTTAAAAAAAATTACTTACACAAATCATTAAAAATTTAAAGAATAATCAGTAGTTTTTACTTACAGAATAAAAATAAATGACCTTAAAGATTAAATGTTAATGAAAGTCTTTATTTTTTAGTGTGTTATTTTTAAAACAAAGGGCAGAAGTAGTCATTAATAAAAACTGAACATCAAACAAATGTTTTTTCTTTTAAAAACGACTAAACGGAAAACTTTTTAAATAAAAACTACAAACAGTTAATGACATAATTTTTTGTGTGCAATGTCAATTTCACGGTTTTAAGCATAACTTTTGAACCGCTAGACCGATTTTACTTAAATGCAATACCAACCTGACCAAGACAACGTAAATTATATATGCCAAGCTTTAGCTACTTCAGAGCATTCTTTCGAAAGTTATCGTGTTATCTACAGACAGATAGACGGACGGGTACACATTGCTAGATCGACTAAAAATCGATCGAGAATCATGTATATATATGGGGCATTCCATGTCAAATCGGACACTTTAAATTTTTTTTTTCAGATTTTCCCTATCTCCACTCCCAAGACTACTTAGGGAGTGGAGATAGGGCGTAGGTATGTTTTAAAAAAATGTTGTGGGGGGTAAAAATAAATGGGGGTCGGTCTCAATAATGACCCCTTTCGGACGCACCATTGGACCGGTAGAAGCTGATAAAATAAAACTAAAAAAATATTGTGGGTCGGTCATACATTTTGTTGCTCTAAGGGCACTATTAGGGCAGTTAGAGCGGTTGGAGCAAATTTTAAAAAATGTCGTTTTGAGTGGGAGCCCCCTTAGAAATCGGAGATAGGGTATTAGTTTGTTCCAAAGAAATGTTAAGACGTAAAAATTAATGGGGGTCGGTCTTATAAAGGACCCCTTTATGACGCACCATTGGAGCAGTAGAAATGATTTTAAGATTGGAAAATTACAATAAAATTTTTTCAAAAAATTTTAAAAAATAGTAATAATCGTTATACCACGATCCTCCTGGGCAAAAAAATTTGTAAAATCGATAGAAGTTTTACACAAAAAAATTTCAAAAAAGGTGAAGAGTACAAACATTTTCAAAAATGAGATTTAAATTTTAAAACTTAAAAATCGCATACTAGAGCGCTTTTAAGAATTTTTTGTGATTTTTTTTTTTAAATTACTTAAAAAAACAAAAATTTTGGAAATTTTTTTTTGGAAATTTGGACAAAAAGAAATTTGGATTGAAAAAGTTATGAGTAAAAGAAGTTTGAGTAAAGGAACAAACTACAAATTTTTAAAAATTCGATATCATTTGAATGGGTCATCAAAAAAATCTGAAAATTTACCGCGAAGGAGTTTTCGAAGGGTACTAAAAACTGTCAACAAATTGGGAAAATCGAAAAAAAAAATTATTCAAAGTGTGCGATTTGACATGGAATGCCCCATATACTTTATATGTACCGATATTTCAAAGTGCTACAAACGGAATGACAAACTTATATGCACTCTATCGTTAGATTACAGGCTATAAAAACAAATACAAAGAAACAATTTGACAGCAGGGTCTACAATAAAAAACACATCGTAATTGCAATTTTACACCATGATATGGTGTTCGTATTTGCTATTCACGAAAATCTAAAGTCTTTGTTATTCACGAAAATCTAAAGTCTCGAAAAAAAAAAATATGTTTAAAAAACTTTTAAATATTTTCCCCAAAAGTACGCAAAAATTCCTAATTTTTGAGCCGGATTCAGGTAAAAACTTCGGACCTGAATTTTGTTAAATTTGTGTCGCAGGTATTGCGACACGAAATTCAAATCTAAACTTTTGAATTTCGTGTCGTAAAACTTGCCGAACGATGGCCACGGCACGATTGGGAGATAATTTATGAAAAAATGTTGGAAGCGCATTTTCAGTCGGCAACCAGCGTTTTTCGACCAAAAGTCAGGTCCGAATATTTTATGAAATCCGGCTCAAAAATTTAGAATTATTGCGTACTTTATGGCAAAAATATTTAAAAAATTTCAAAAAAGAGATTTGCGTCCACAGATGCTGATTTTTGAAACATAAAAATTATTTTTAATCCAAATTAGTCCAAAAACCTGGAAAATGTTAAGCAGGTTATCTAAAAAATATTAAAAAAATAAAAATAAAGATTTTGGTCAAAAGGTGCTGATCCGCAATTTTGGTCAAAAAGTGCAGATCCGCAATTTTGGCCCACAATTAGCATTTTTTGATAAAAATCATGTTTTTATTTATTTTTAAATATTTTTCATATAACATACTCAACATTTTCCAATTTTCAAGACCCATTTGGTTAAAAAAAATTTATGTTTTTTAAATATTTTTCCCATTAAGTACGCAAAAATACTTAATTTTTAAGTCTGATTTGGTTAAAAAATCAAACTTGACCGCTGGTTGCCGACTGAACATGCCCTTGCAAAATTTGTTCATAAATTTTCTCATAATCAGCTTCTTTGTGGCCATCGCTCGGCAGGTATTACGACGCATCTAGACTTTCGAATTTCGTTTATTTATAAATTCTGAATGATGGCCACGCAATAGCCGATTGTGTGAAAATTTATCAAAAAAATTTTGCGAGGCATCTTCAGTCGGCAACCAGCGGTTAAAGTTGGAAACTAATTTTCATGTTTAAAAATCAGCATCTGAGGACCAAAATCGATATTTTGGAATTTTTTAAATATTTTTCCCATAAAGTACGCAAATATTCCTAATTTTTGAGCCTGATTTGGTTTAAAAATTCGGACATAATTTTTGGTCGAAAAACGTAATTTTTTCAAACTTTGACCGCTGGTTGCCGACTGAAGATGCCCTTGCAAAATTTTTTCTTAAATTTTCTCACAATCAGCTTCTTCGTGGCCAGGTATTATGACACATCTAATCTTTCGAATTTCGTGTATTCATACCTGCTAAACGATGGCCACGCAATAGCCGATTGTGTGAAAATTTATCAAAAAAATTTTGCGAGGCATCTTCAGTCGGCAACCAGCGGTCAAAGTTGGAAAATAATTTTTATGTTTAAAAATCAGCATCTGAGGACCAAAATCGATATTTTGGAATTTTTTAAATATTTTTTTATAAATTTTCTCACAATCAGCTACTCCGTGGCCATCGTTCGGCAGAGATTACGACACGAATTGCGATCGTTTAGATTTGACGGGTTGCCCTACTATCCATTCATTAAGAAAGACCGAATTTGACTTTTTTTACTTGTTTTCTTTATTAAATATTTAAAATCATTAAAATTCCAGTCTTTAATAAAAGTTTCAGTCACTAGTCATCATTAAAATTCTAGTCCTTAGCTTATTGCTTAGTTTAGTTAAGTGTCAAACCTTTTAAAGATTATTTTATTGCATACTTATTTGGATAAAATTCAATGGCATCAATATGTTGCCACACTACTTTTGAGGTTTCTCTTTTAGAATGGGAACACTTCAACCAGTTTTAGGCGAACTTAAAATGAACATTGCCGTCAATACTTGACCATCATCATCCACAAAGGTTTTACTCAATAGGCCACCTTGCAAAGAAATGTCAAGTTTTTTTAAATCCAATTTAGCTAAGAATTCAGAAATGGGGCTATAGGTTGTTATCTTTGGAGTGGTTGTAGTCTTTGGAGTAGTAGTTGTCTTTGGAGTGGTTGTTTTCTTTGGAGTGGTTGTTGTCTTTGGAGTGGTTGTAGTCCTAACTGTGGTTGATGTCGGAGACTTGGATGTAGTGATAGAACCATATTGTGTCTTTAAAAAATCTTCTAAACTTGGAATTGGTGTTGTAGCGGCTATTTCGGGTTCTTTATTTATCTTAGGTTTAGATATTTCAACATCATAATTTCCTCCTATATCCATCCGATCATCTTCGGATTCTTCTGAATCGTTCGTAGATTCAAATATTCTCTGTGTTGTAGTTTCAACATCAGAATTTCCTCCTATAACAATCCAATCATCATCGGATTCTTCTGAATTGTCTGTAGATTCAAATATTGTAGTTTCAACATTAGAATTTCCTGCTGAATTTTCCGTAGATTCAAATATTTTCTGGGTTGTAGTTTCAACATTAGAATTCCCTCCTACAGTATTTTCTGCTTTAGGTCGTGCTGAATCGTTTGTAGAATCCGAGGGTTTTGGAAAACTAGGAAAATTTAAGCCTGGCCAATTAACCAAATGTCTAGAAGGAAAACCTGTTAGCGAATGTTTTGTAAAAAAATTACGGCTTATTTCATCCACATCCAATCCAGAGAATTTTGGCTGGCCCGCACTTGTGGTTTCTGTTACTTTAGTACCATGTTGATCTGTAAATATTTTTGTTACGGTATTAATTGATGATTTACTTAAATTAACTATAAGTACACTCAAAAAAAAAACCTTGTAAAATTACAAGAAAAGTTTGTTACTTTTTTTTGCTACCTACTATTTGACAAGAATTTCTTGTTATTTTACAAGCTTTTTACCAATAATTTTGTAATTTTTTACAAGCTTTTTACAAAAAAATTGTAAATTTGCAATTTTTTTGACGTGATTTTACTAGATTTTTTTGCTACCTCCTATTTTACGAGAATTTCTAGTAAAAATTTCAAACTTTTTTTGTAATTTTACAAGACTTTTACAAATAAAACAAGAAATTCTCTTAAATTTATTAGATTTTTTTTTGTATAAAATCATGGAAATTTGTAAAATTACAAGAAAAACTGTAAAATTACAAGAAAAACTGTAAAATTACAAAAAAAAAAATGTAAATTTCAATCGAAAATTATTTGTTAAAAAACAGGGAAAACTGTCAAATATTGGTAAAATGGTATTACGAGACTTTTTCTAGTAATTCGACAAAGTTTTTTAAGTAGTTTTATCTTTAGAAATACCTTTTACAGAAACCGATGAATATGTATGACTGTTGCTTATATATGTGGTTGTTTGTTTAGAAATGTTACCATTATCATCTAGTTTGTAGGTGGTCGTTGTAGTTGCACCATTCGGACTGGTAACTGTCTTCACAACTGGCTCTTTGGTACGCAATAATTCTGCTACCGCTTCTTCATCCATACCACGACGTTTGGCGGCTTCTATAGTTAAATCATCGTCTGTGGATCTGGCATCTGCATGTGACAAGGCACAAGATATTATCTGAAAAGATATTTCGTTATTGATTTCATAAAAGATTACACTAAAAAATCCTATATCAAGAAAGAAAATTAAAGTTTTTCAAGAGCGACCAGTGTAATGTGTCTTTATTTAGTTAAATTTTTAATTACTTTCTGATCTAAAAAATGCCTGCTAGTTTGTTGCCTAAGAAATCGGATCCGTCTGTCTCTGGAAAGTAAGATGCAGTCAAAAAAGAGCTGTAAATTTTTTAAATGAGCAAAATCGAATTTAAGACATTCTTGAGATATTCGTCTGAACTAAACCAACCTCTGAAAACGACAATTTAAATTCAGAGGACTTAAAAAATTACCTCTTTCAGTCCGCCCCTTTTGTAGGCGTGGTTATAAAAATAATAAAATCGTATTACTAAAGTGCAATAAAATGTTTTTTTATTTTGGAGGGTTTCGTAACAGACGAATTTAACACTCTCACTTGTTTTTTGTACTTTTCTTTAACAAATGAAACATTTGTATGTCAGAAGAAGTTCAAACTTGGTAAAAAAAAGTAATTTTGGTTTAAAAAATTTTGAAAAAAAAAAAATAAAAAAAAAAATTTTTTTTGAAGAAAAACAAGTGAGAGTGTTAAATTCGGCTGTGCCGAATCTGTTATACCCTCCAAAATGAAAATCGCAGGTGCGTTTTCTTAAGGTGAGGGGCCGCTCGGGAGGTTGGGACCCCTTTCCCCTCTTCATAAATGCCTAAACACACACAGTTATATCATTATTTTGTATTATTTTCCATAACCACGCCCTTGCAAGGAGGCGGGCTAAAAACAGTAGCATTTCCAAATTCCCTTCATATGGCATTAAAATTGTTTATTTGTTGAACAAATGTAAAAAAACAACAAGTAAAAAAATGGACTTTTGCTTAATCGTTCACTTGAGTGAGCACTCACTTTCGTTCATTTCAGATAAAACACCTTGTTCGTTCTTCTAGTTCAATCGGTCATTTATTGTTTTCGTTCAACAGTTCGTGAACGAATTATTTTGATCATGTCTGTTGTTCGTGCATCTTGTTCAAATCGGTCCGTTTTTGTTTTTGTTTTCGTTTAACTGTTCGTGAACGAATCATTTTGATCATGTCAGTTGTTTTGGCTTTCGTTTAAACATACACAAATATTGAATAAAAACATTAGGAACACTACATGAAAAACAAGTAAAAAAGTTGAATTCGGCCTTGCCGAATGTAGTGATATCCTCCACAATTTCAAAAGTTTATTGCAAAAAACTTTATTTAAAAGGAAATTCCTTTTGAAAAAAAAAAAAAAAAATTTTTTTTGAAAAAAAATTCCGCGAAAAAAAAATTTTGGTAAAAAAAAATCCGCGATTTTTTCTTTTTTGTCAAAAAAAATGTTCGTACTTGTTTAAATACCATTTGATTTTTAATTCTGTTCACATATGTCAACAAGCAGCCGAATTAAAGCATTTTGTATTTTTAGGTTATGTTGAATGTACTGAAATTTTTGAGGTGTCCTTACATTTTCGTTCATAAGTTTTGCACCGCTGAATTGATATTGCTCAAATGCAATACCAAACTGCTCAGGAGAACTTCCAATAAAAATGTTAAGTTTCAGTCATCTCCGTGTAATATTTTGGTCGTGATTACCATTTCCACAGACAGACGGACATCGCTAGAATGTCTTAAAATTGATTAAATTCGACTTGGCCGAATCTATGAATACCCCCCACAATGCTCTTTTCAAGTAATAGTAAATTTTCTAATAACATTTTTGATTAGAAATATTTGATTTTGTGTACAAAAACTTTTTTAAGTAATTTTTGAAAAAAAAAAATAACTTACTAATTTTTTTTTGAGTGTAAATTTTTTTTCAAGTGTATTTTTTTTTGTTTTAGTATAAAATCCTTATGCAGGATTTTAAACTTCTTCTGATATTAAATTTTTGCATTTGCTTAACAAAAGTACAAAAAACCCTGCCAAAAAATGCGGGTTTTCTGAGGTTGGTTTAGTTCTCTAAGGGGGTTCTTTTTCCCCTTGGTCCGATTTGGCCCATTTCCCACCCTAACCAGGTTATGACCATAATATATATTCATGCCAAACTTCGGAAGTCTAGCTATTTTATTTTGGACTGTATCGTGGGGCTGTGTTATCGTTACGTTTAAAAACAAAAAAATAACATTATATAATTATATTTACAACTTTTAAATCACAATCATAAGATTATTTTTAACGGATTTTGAATATAAAAGTAATTTATTACACCAGGAAATATATTTGTTTTTTTACATATTGTTTATAAACCATTTACAACTTAATTAAATATTGATATGTTAAAAATTTCCATTAAAAAAAATTATATATATTTTAATAGCCTCCACTCTAGTGATAGAGGGTATATATAAGTTTGGCATTACGTTTGTAACACCTCGAAATATTGGTCTAGGACCCCATAAGTATATATATTCATGATCCTCGAATGATTTTAAGACGATCTAGCGATCCGTCCGTCTGTCCGTCTGTCTGTTGAAAACAAGCTAACTTTTGAAAGACTTTTCGGAGGCTCCTGAAGTATATACATATATGTTGGACATTTACCTGGTCAGGTTGGTATTGCAATCCAGTGAAATCGATCCAGTGGTTCAAAAGTTATGAGCAATAGACTGAATTTCGGCAAGGGTTTTTCGTGAATTTACGAGATAAAAACCACGCTAACTTTCGAAAGACAACTCTGAGGATGCTGAGAGACTCTCTGAGGATGCTGAGGTTTAGCATATATATTTTTTGTTCCTATAACCTGGTTCATATTGAATTTCCGCCAAATCGGTTTAGTGTTTAAAAAGTTATTAGCAAAACCGTAAATTTCAGATTAGTTTCACCTTAAATTCCAGTGTTGAAAACCAGTTAAGCATGTTTTAAAAACATTGGTAAGTCACAAAAATATTTTACAACGCATTTTTGTCACTCAAAAATATTTTTACACTAAAAAAAATACACTCGAAAAAAAATACACTCGAAAAAAATTTAACACTCGAAAAAAATTTTACACTCCGCCGAGTCGAATTTAACTTTTCTACTTGTTTTATGTTGTTTTTTACCAAATTTTTTGAATCGGAAAATTTTTTATAATGAACCATTTTTAAGTTTATAATTTTTTTTTAAAGAAAATATTTCCTTGAATATTTTTTTCTTTTATTGAATTTGTCCTTTACCTGTATCACTAATATTATTTTAAAAAATTCTTTAATTTTTCCCATTTTAGAATCAATTTATTTTTTATTTTTTCTTAAAAAACCGCGTTACTTCTTCTCAGGTCACTATAAAACTGAATACAATTTAAACAGCAAAACATCTTAAAACAATTTAAGAAAAATATTATATATTCGATTAGAGTAGGTATTATTCTAGTACAAGACCTAAAAATTCTATTTATGATATTCTTATAACAGATTATTTATTTATTGCATTAAAAAATTATTTGGGTGATAAGCTGTGGTTGTATTAATGTCATTCAAATTTTTTTGTTGAAATTCCAAGAAATTTCTTCTGGGTTTTTTGAATAAGAATATCTTTTAACATGATAATGGTTTTAGGCTGGTGTTTTATAAAAAAATCACCACCTTTTGAATAAAACCATATTATTATTTTTCATGAAATCTTCTTTGCCATTATTCCTTTTCATCAAAATTCTTTTTTTCAAAATTTTTTTATCAAATTTTTTTTTTTTGAAGAAAAAATTTTTTTTTTCAACATTTGTTACCCGAAACTTTGTTTTTTTCTTTTCACCAAAATTTATTTATTTTACCATTTATTTATCACACAGATTTTTCCACAAATTATTTTTTTTTCATAAAAAAATATCTTTTAAACATTTTTGATCAAAAAATATTTTATTTTTTTCATTAATAAATTTTTTGCCTTCAAAATTTTTTTCATAATTTTTTTTTTTTATCGAAAATTCCATTTTTTTTCTTCAAAATTATTTCAGCAATTTTTTTGTTTTTCTTTTCACCAAATTTGATTTTTATTAGCATTTTGTTTTTCACCACAAACATTGTTTTCATCAAAAAATTTTTTTCATAAAAAACATATTTATCAAAAAATAAATTTCTGCAAAATTTTTTTTTATCAAAACTTTGTTTTGTCATCAAAATCTAGTTTTTATACCCTCCACTTAGTGATAGAGGGTATATATAAGTTTGTCATTCCGTTTGTAACTCATCGAAATATCGGTCTGGGACCCCATAAAGTATATATATTCATGATGCCCGATCGATTTTAAGACATTCTAGCGATGTCCGTCTGTCCGTCTGTCCGATTTTGTATCTTGCACGGGACCAAAAACAAGTTAAAGTATACCAACAGTAGACCAAAGCCCTCACAGGGTTTTGAAAACTTAGCACTAGTTCTTTTTTTATGGCCACTGAAGTTTTAATTTTTATACCCTCCACTTAGTGATAGAGGGAATATATAAGTTTGTCATTCCGTTTGTAACTCATCGAAATATAGATCTGGGACCCCATAAAGTATATATATTCATGATGCCCGATCGATTTTAAGACATTCTAGCGATGTCCGTCTGTCCGTCTGTCTGTCTGTGGAAAATGCTGTCGCGGATAAAATATTGCACAGAGATGACTAAAACTTAACATATTTATTGGAAGTTCTCCCGAGAAGTTTGGTATTGCATTTGAGCGATATCGGTTCAGCGGTTCAAAAGTTATGAACGAAAATGTAAGCATACCTCAAAATTTTCAGTACATTCAACATAACCTAAAAATACAAAATGCTTTAATTCGGCTTCTGGTTGACATGTGTGAACATAATTGAACACCAAATGGTATTTAAACAAGTACGAACATATTTTTTGACAAAAAAAAATCGCGGATTTTTTTTTTTACCAAATTTTTTTTTCGCGGAAATTTTTTTAAATTTTTTTTTCAAAAGTAATTTCCTTTTAAATAAAGTTGTTTGCAATAATCTTTTTGAAATTGTGGAGGGTATCACTACATTCGGCAAGGCCGAATTTAACTTTTTTACTTGTTTCATATATTTTTTTTTCGTCGTCAAACATTTTTTCTTCATTTTTATAATAATAATAATAATAATATAATATATAATATAGTTTTGATCACATGATCAATTATTTTTTATTTATTCATTCTATTTATTTACAACCCATTTTTTAATTAATTCAACCTAACCGAGAACTGGTAACAATGACCGTCGTCTCGTTGTAGCGAAAAAAAACTGAGGGTGCTGGTGGGAATCGAACCCACGACCCCCATGTTGAAAGGCTAGCAAGCTACCAACTAGCCTACGGGGGCCCCTTATCTCTCCACTTTTATACCCTCCACTCTAGTGATCGATTCATAATCCTCGACCGATTTTAAGACGATCTAGCAATGTCCGTCCGTCCGTCTGTCTGTTGAAAACACGCTAACTTTTGAAAGACTTTACAGAGGTTCCCCGGTAAAAAATTTGCTATCCTTTAAAAAGGACATTGTGGAGGGTATTCATAGATTCGGCCAAGACGAATTTACCTCTTCTACTTGTTTTTTTTATCAATTTTTGTTTTCATCAAAAAATTTTTTTCTTCAAAATGGTTGCAGCAATGTTTTTTGTTTCTCATTTTATCAAACTTTATTTTTATTAACATTTTGTTTTTCACCACAAAAATTTTTATATTAAAAAATAATTTTCTTCAATTTTTTTTTATCAAAAACTTTTTTCTCTTTCATTAATTTTTTTCTAAAAAATCGTCACCAAAATTTTGTTTCAAATTTTTTTATCCATAATTTTTTTTATATTCCTCAAAAGGGTCAAAAAAGTTAAGTCCTCCGGGTCCGAGTTGGCGTTTTTTAGAGGTTGGTTTAGTTTTTAAGGGGAACTTCTTCGTTCTAATCCGATTTCGTTTATTTAAGAGCTTTACCAGCCTATGAACACAAGACATATTTGTGCCAAAAACTTGGAAGGTAGCTCTTTTGTTTTGGACTGCAGTGTTCTCTCCACAGACGGATCGACAGAGGAACTTTGCTATAATGTTTAGATTCGATTTTGCTCATTTACCAATTATACAGCTCTTTTTACATGAACTGCATCTTACTTTCAACAGAATGACGGATACAATTTTAAGCGATTTTTTTTTCTTAAAATTAATTACATTTCCTAATTATTTTAACAAAATTTGTGTCCACACATCCGGCAAGACCGAATTTTACGTTTCACTTGTTTTGCTCATTTTCTATTAAGTTTTTTTTTTTGCATTTTAAATTACAAAATAAAAAATATATTCTTATAAAATATTTTATTATTAATCATCTTTACCATCTTAACCTGTCTATATATATTTTTGTTATTGTGTTTTTTGCTTAAAATATGGCATAAGCTTAAATACTAGGATATTCAATCGGCTTATCGTATAACTGTTATATTTTTAGTCAAAAATTAACCGAATAATTAAAAAAAACGGATTTTCAAATAACATATAAATCGATTAATTTATAGAAATTAATCGATTAATCAAGTTATATATTTTTGAAAGAACATTTGTGTTTTTAGACATTTTGCTTTGGAAAATGTCAAAATGTTTGTTTGAAGAATATCTAGGCTCTTTACATTTTTCAAAAAATTTATCAGAATCTGTAAAATAATTTTTCAGAATTCAAAATATTTTTTTAATATATTTTAAACAAACAAAATGTGCAGAATTTGTAATTAAAACGATTAACCGAATAATTTTATTATTAATAGGACAAATGTGTCCCCGATTAATTTTTTTTCTCTATTAATCGATTAAAGTTCACATCCGCTTATTTTAATACCCTATTAAATAAATTTATTGTTTTTTTTTTTTTATTAAGAAATTAGAATGATTTCTATTTAATATCTAGACACTGATTTTGTATTATAATTTATTGAAATTTATCAAAATATTTACCAAAATTAGTCATGGCTTTTTAATAAAGAGAAATTAAAAACATGTTTTGGTAATTCTCACGAAAAACGAACAAAAATTTTGACAGCGGGGTCTTAAAATAACTTTTTTAATTGCAATTTGACATAATGACATGGTATTCGTAGAATAAGATGTGGCTTTGGGCTAGTCACACATAGAAAAAAACTGATAAAGGTGTTATGATACTTGCTATTTTTATACCCACCACTCTAGTGATAGAGGGTTTATATAAGTTAGTCATTCCGTTTGTAACACCTCGAAATATTGGTCTAAGACCCCATAATGTATATATATTCATGATCCTCAATCGATTTTAAGACGATCTAGCGATGTCCGTCCGTCTGTCTGTTGAAAACACGCTAACTTTTGAAAGACTTTACGGAGGCTCCTGAAGTTTGGCATATATGTTGGGGATTTACCTGGTATAGTTGGTGTTGCAATCCAGCGAAATCGGTCCAGTGGTTCAAAAGTTATGTGCAAACGACAGAATTTTGGCAAGGGTTTTTCGTGAATTTATTAGTTTCACCTTAAATTCACTTGTTGAAAACCCGTTAAACATGTGTTAAAAACATTGGTAAGTCACAAAAATATTTTACAACGTATTTTTGTCACTCAAAAATATTTTTACACTAAAAAAAAAAATACACTCGAAAAAAATTTTACACTCAAAAAAAATTTAGTAAATTATTTTTTTTTTTTCAAAAATTACGTGAAAAAAAGTTTTTTTACACAAAATTAAATATTTCTAATCAAAAATGTAATTTATTTCACGTTAGAAAATTTACTTCATAGATTCGCCCAAGTCGAATTTAACTTTTCTACTTGTTTTTTTTTTTTTTTCAAACGTTCGGATTTTCAAATAACGATTTTGGCGGTAGCAAAACGCGAAATAAAAATTTAATATTTTGTCTGTGGAACTTTTTCCGGCTGTAGGCAAAATCGCCCAAAAAAGAAAACGAAAATTCGCCCAAAAATTTTTCATACAAATTTGGGTCATAGTTTATATGAAAACTTACCCACCATTTTTGGGCAAATTATCATAGTTTTTGGGCAAAATTTCGAAATTAAAAATTGGGTGATTTTTCATTACGAAAAATTACCCAAAAATTTTATATGAAAAATTGCAATCGCGCGATTTTTTGTTAAAATTTGTTAGTAAAATTTTTCGCCTGCGGTGCTGATTCCAATTTTTTTATTTCGTTAAAATTTAAGTTTCACACTTAAAACTTTTACATCAATTACTTATGCATTTTACGAGCTGTTTTCTCAAAACAACGATCTATAAAAATAAATAATAACCACGTAACCTATGGTCTTATCTTAAAAGTTTTTGTCTTTGTCTTAAAGTTATTCTGCGTAGCCGGAATAACTTTATTGCCTTAGACGCACCCTCTCCGCAAAAGAAAGCTCTTCTGTGTAGTATGTGTTTTGAAAAAAAAAAATTGTGTGAAAAAATCTTTTTTTATTTTATTTTGGGCCATTTTCATTTCTTTTTTGGGCTTTTTTCGTTAATTTTGGGCGAAGTTTCGTATTTTTCTTTTTGGGTAATTTTTCATTTTTTTTGGGCGATTTTTCATAAAATTTTTTGGGCAATTTTGCCTACAGCCACTTTTTCCATGTAAGCTTTAAAGGCGTACGGACACAGCGCCCAAAGTCTTATCGCCCAAAACCGTAAATGTCATATCGCCCATGCTGTGACATATAGCCCAAAATGTCTAAAAATGTTATTTCTCCCAAAACAAAATTGTCAAAAAATCCAAAATATTTTTTTTTGGGCGAAATGTCGAAATTACGACATCTATGATTTTTTTTTTTTTGAAGTAAAGGCTTTCTGCGTTGCCGGCCTTCGGCCGGGCTTAGGGATTACATACTCCATGCATTAAACCCACCCTCTCTGCAAACCAAAGCTATTTTGGTTATCAGGCCTTTTTGAGGCATAACAAATTTGATAGCGTAAAGGCTTGCTACCCTAGAAAACTTTAGTTTGCGGAGGGGGTGGGTTTAATGCATGGATTTTGTAATCCCTAAGCCCGGCCGAAGGCCGGCTACGCATAACAACTTTAAAATATTGTGTTAAAAAAAACAATATTGGTGAGTTTTATGATTATTTTTTTGGGTGCTATGACATTTTATAAATTCAACATTTTGATATTTGGGTAATACGACATTTTTGAAAATTTATATAAATTTAAAGAAAATTGTTAAAAACCCAAAAATAATGGCCATATGGTCCAAAAAATTTTGCAACAACAACTAACACACATTTTTTTTTGGGTGGAATGACTTTTTTAAATTGGGCGATATGCACTTGGGCGCTATGTCCGTACGCCAGCTTTAAAATTAAGCGTGGGAAATGGGAACTTTTTTCGACCATTATGCATTATTTGCTACATCATTTGGTAATAAAAGTTTTGTTGGGTTAAATGCAGTTTTTGCTTCTAATAGAAGACAAATTTTTCTTCTAAATCTGACGAAAGGTTTTTAAATTTTCATATAATGGTTGTTTTCCGCCCTTTTAATAGAGCTTGAGTCAAATTTTCTTTAAACTTAATTGAAGCACAATCCAATTATTTTAACCCTTGGCTCTCTCCAATCAAAATTTTGGAGTTTTGAAAAATTAATATTCACAATATTAAATTGTTTAATATATCGTCGAACTATATTCAATAAATGCCAACTCGAAAAAGCTTACTGTTCAGGAGAGCTAAAAAACTAGCTATTTCGCGTATTATTGCAAAAATAAACAATGTACCTTCCACAAGATGGTTTAAATATTCTAAACAATTTTTACCTATGCAAAAATTTTCATATTTTGTACTTGTTTGCATATTTTTCAGAGATGGCATTTATTACTATATCAAAAAACAAATATTTTTTTAGAGTTGGCATATTTTGTCGGAAAATAAAAATAAATTTTTTTTGGAAAAATTTAAAAATTTTTTTTTTTTTTGGTTTTTGTTATCCTTAGTACGGTAATTGCAAAAACTGAACAAAAAATTAAAAATCTTTGCATATTTTTAAAAGTTACTAGCTCCGAAAGCCTTTTAATCTCAGGGTGGTCAACTTTGGCACTCTGTAACTCACGCTGTATTGCAATAGGGTCACTCCAAACCAGCTATTTTGAAAGCTTATATCATTGACTTTATTTGCCCCATTCATAATGTTTCAATCTGATAAATAGTTTGAAAGTTACATAAATATTAACAATTTTTTTTTTTGCAAACACTATTTACCGATATTTTTAAAATGGCAATATCTCGAGAACCAGTCATTAGATATCAAAATCTTTACAAGATTCGTGTTTAGCATGGCAAATGCAATAAGATATGTGGTCTAATTTTTTTTAAAAAATTTTTTGAAAAATTTTTGGAAATTTACAATGGGAGTTGGCATTTATTTCCACCAAAAAAATATGTACTTTGAGTTAGCAGAATAACAAAAATGGATGTAAAACGACAACAAATTATTTTTTTGCTCTGAAATTTTTATGGCAGATAGGTATTACATAGGGGAACTATTTGCCAACGGAAACTCATTTCCGTCAAATTTGAGTTGGCATATTTTGAATATAGGTTCACGATATGTTTCCATTCCCTTATACAAAAATTTGCAAAAATGATTTTAATAGTTACAAAATAAAAAAATTTAAAAACAATTTTTAAAAATTTCAGTAATTAAACAGTAATATTACTAATAATAATCATCCCCTCCCAATTTTAATATAGTCTATTATTTTTTTTATCTTTATATAAATTTTTTATTGTAATAATTCCCTTAAAAAAAATGTTTCTTCATTTTAAGACACTAATTGTTTTCTTCTTAATAAAAAAAAAACTCCAACCAACTAAAGGAACAGAAAAGCCTTTTAAAAATGATTTCCTATTATTGGAGTAATAATAGAAAATTAACAGGTAGTATGCTGGATAATCGGGGAGATTAATTAGGAGGGGACAAGTAACTGCCTTATTGGGGAAATAAATGTTAGACAATTATATTTCAAATTAACTTACATTTTATTGTTATGCAAAAATAAATGGTAATAGCGGAGATGACGGATATCGAGGTGTTGCCTTTTGTGTGCTGCTTGCCGATGCTGGTCACAATGAAGTGAACGATAATACTCAACTGGACTTGACTTCAAGTCATGTATCTTAAAATTAAATGACGTCACAAAAAAGGCAACAACGATAAATGTCAATAATTACAAATAGAAAAGAAATATGGGGAAATTTAAAGTGACAACTCGTCTGAGTTGTCCAATCAACTACGGATTAAACATTAGTAATTCGAAACGTATAAAAATTCATTGTTGTTAGTTATTTTGTTACTTAAAGTGGTTGATACTTTAAAAAATAGTAAATTTCTTACAATTTAATACACTAATAATATAAATAACAATTTATATTAGTTTTAATAATAAAATACTCCAAAATTCATTGTTGTTAGTGATTATTGTTATTTAAAGTGGTTAACACTTTAAACATTCTGGCCCCCTTGACCAAATTGGTCAAAAATAGTGTTTAAAGGGATTTTGCCAGACGTGTTAGGGCACGCAAGGCGCCACGTAAAATACGCCTTGGGTCGGCATCATGGGTTTCAGCGTTGTAGACCCGTTGATATGGAGAGTCTCGAGGACGTTGTTGTTGATTTCCTCGGCCGCGTCCAGACTCGTTGTTAGGGTTTCCCGGCACGCTGGGACGTCTTGAGGATTGGCTGCGCTGAGGTGCTTGGCGACGTAATGGTTGCTGCTGCCTATTTATACGTGGTGGACGGTGGTCTGGAGATTGTTGAGTTTGTTGTGACAGAACCATTCGACTGCGAATCGGCAGATGGAGAAGGGTGTGGTGGTCCCAGCCGCATTTTTGGCAAACGTCTGCGGAGGTGCAATCATTGGTTTCATGCGACCGAGCCAAACAATTCATGCAGTAGCCGTGCTGCCGTACAACTCTTCGCCGACCTTCGCTACTCATATTGAGGAACTGCCTACAAAAGCGCAACGAATGATATTTTTTGCAAATGCGACATTGGTGTATTTCATTACTTCTAGGAGCCCTGTGGGAGAGACAATTATCATTAAGGTTTGGACTAATAAAGTAATTAATGAAAATGTTGACATTGTGAATGGGAAGTGTGGGAAATATGAAAGAGTTAAAGGTGTGTAACGAGTATGTAATGTTGATGAATGTGTGCTCCATAAAGTTTATGTAGATCGAAGATTTAAGAATTAAAGGGAATATGATTAAACTTTTTTTTTGGACAAATTAAGCAAGCCTCATTGAGAAGATTCCACGGGCAGAATACAAAGCTTCACGATGGCTCTGGTGATAGTTCCGTTTTGTGTTCTTATATCTGCCACACGAACCAATCCATCTCGACCTTCATAAATTTTTTCAATTCGACCAAGTCGCCATTCACTAGGGGGTAAGATATCATCCTTTATTACGACTAGCTGTCCGACCTTCGCATTTTCTTCTTGATTTTGCCACCGATATCGGCACTGCAGCTCCTTTAGGTATTCATCTTTCCATCGGCGAGCAAACTGGTGATGCAGCGACTTTAATCTTTCCCAACGATCTTTAAGGGTAATACTTTCGTTAGGTGCTTCAGGGATCGCTACTAGAGGCGCACCTCTGAGAAAATGACCGGGAGTAAGCGGAAGATAGTCGTAGGGATCGTCCGTCATTGGTGAGAGAGGGCGTGAATTTAGAACGGATTCGATTCGGGCTAATAGAGTAGAAAATTCCTCAAATGTGAATTTTTGGTTATGGGCTATTTTCCGAAAATGCATCTTGAAAGACTTTACGCCCGCTTCCCACAATCCTCCCATGTGGGGTGAGTTCGGGGGAATAAAAGACCATTGGAACCCATGAGAAGAGTACTTTTCGACAACGTCTTTGGACGCATTCTTGATGAAGAGATCATATTCAAGACGAAGAGCACGTTCTGCACCCACAAAGTTTGTGCCGTTGTCAGACATAACCTTTTTAGGCAAACCGCGGCGTCCAACAAATCTTGCGAATGCGGCTAAGAAAGAGCCGGTTGTCAATTCTGTGCAGAGCTCGAGGTGTATTGCTTTGGTACAGAAACACACGAATACACACACGTAACCTTTATGATAGGCGGCATTTCTCACAATGGAAGTTTTTATAGAGAAGGGGCCAGCGAAATCTAAACCTGTTACTGTAAAGGGCAAAGAAAAGGAACTTCTCTCTGGGGGGAGTGCCGCCATAAGTTGGGATTTAACCTTTTGTTTATAGCGAACGCATGTCGTACAGTTTCTGACACAAAATCTTAGAGCGGATCTGAGTCTAGAAACATAATATTCTCCCCGAATAGCTCTAAGCATTAAATTAATTTCTGCGTGCATAAGGAGATTATGCGTAAAAGAGATCAATAATTTACAATAACCCGAATTAACAGGTAATATAATGGGATATCTTTCGTTAAAGGAGAGAGCAGAGTTTGAGATTCTGCCATTAGCCCGTATGACGTTATTCACATCTATAAAAGGATTTAAGGGATATAATGAGCTTTTCTTATTGACCTTTTTAGTTTTTTCCAATGAAGAATATTCTTTATTATAATGTCTGAGTTGGGTCATAACTATCAGTCTATTTTTCGTATTAAGAAACTCTTTGTGACTTATTGGGGGAACCTTTTTAATCAGTAACAAAACGGTTTCACTGGGAGAGCACTTATTTGTCTTAGATAAGAGGACAAGGGGGGTTGTCGATTTCTCGTGTAATCTTGATTTTATTCGGTCGAGGTATTTCCATACGTAGACCATTACTCTAATAGCTTTGTCCCATCTTGAGAAAATATCTAAAATATCGCCATTTTTCTCCGCTTCATCGACCGATAAGTGGAAAACGGTAACTTTCTTTTTCATCTCTGGAGGATCGCTCTTTATCAATATGGACTTTGGCCATTCTTCGGGGGTATTTTGAAGCCAGAGTGGTCCGTGCCACCATACAGAGCTAGTTGACAGTTGTTCCGCATTACAACCTCGCGAACCTAAGTCGGCGGGATTATCGGCCGAGCGTACATGACGCCAAGTTGCGTTTCCAATGTTTTGGATAATTTGCGATGTCCTATTTGCCACATATGTTTTCCAAGTGTTGGGTGGTTTTTCCAACCAACCTAGAACTATAGATGAATCACACCAAAGAAAGAGATCATAGTTCCAAATTGGTAAGGAGCTGGCGAGTTGATGTACTAATTTTGATAGTAAAACTGCACCGCAAAGTTCTAACCGGGGGAGGCTTATCGGAGCGATAGGGGCCACTTTAGTTTTAGAGACTAGGAGATTGGTAAAAATGGATGATTCTGTCTTTATTCTGAGATAAATTGCGGCACAATACGCCTTTTCGGACGCATCACAGAACCCATGAATTTGGATCTGAGAGCAGGGAGTGAAATTATTCCACCTGGGGATCTTTAGGGTGGGGACAAATGAGAGATTTTCAATAAATCTTTTCCACTTAAGGAGTGTATCAGGATTTACGCATTCATCCCAATCCGTTCCTTCTAACCAGAGCTGCTGGAGCAGTATTTTTGCCTGAATGATCACGGGAGATATCCATCCAGCTGGGTCAAAAAGTTTAGCTACTGTTGAGAGAATTGTTCTTTTGGTCACAGGATCGGTAGTTTTGGGGAGGTCTACATTGTATGAAAATGTATCAGACAATGCATTCCATTGAATGCCCAGGGTTTTTGTGGCACTAGTTTCTTGGAATTTCAAAAATTCTGAATCTAAGAGATTTTCTTTGGGTACCGAATCTAAAATCTGAGAACAATTGGAGGTGATTTTCTTAAGAGGGAATCCTGCAGACTGGAGAACTGTAACAACTTGGGAAAGGGAATCCAGTGCCGACTGCAGATCGTGAGACCCTGCCAGAATATCATCTACATATGTTTCCTTTTGTAGAATATAGGAGGCTTGTGGGAAGGACTCTTGTGAATCGTGAGCTAATTGTTTGAGCGTTCTAATGGCTAAATATGGGGCGCAATTTACTCCAAAGGTAACTGTTTTTAATGAAAAATCTTCAATGGGGCCTACGGGGTCTTGGCGAAAGACAATGCGCTGGAAAGGGAAATCGTCTGGGTGTATGAGAATCTGACGATACATTTTCTCAATGTCGCCATTGAAAACAAATCGATAGAGACGCCATTTTAAAATTAATGTCATGAGATCAGTTTGAAGTGTGGGCCCGACGTGGAGAACGTCATTAAGGGAATATCCAGTACTTGTGCGCTTAGAGGCATTAAATACTACCCTGACCTTGGTACTTCGACTCTCGGGCTTTAAAACTGCGTGGTGTGGTAAATAAAAAGAACCATATAAATCTTGAGTAATAACCTCACGAGATAATGAAGGTTCCATATGGTTGAGTGTAAGATAATCGCGTAAAACATTGTGATACGTTTCAGCCAGCTCTGGTTTGTTCTTTAAGGAGTGTTCCTGTCGTATGTACTGAGCTATAGCTGTGGACCGAGATGATCCAAGGGGCAAATCACGAGGAAAGCCTTTTTTAAATGGGAGCTTGACGATGTAACGTCCATCAGAATTTCGAGTTGTAGTTTTTTGATACAGAGATTCGCAATATTCATCATCATCTGACATGAGGGTCTGAATAGGAACTTCTTCCTGTTCCCAGAACATTCGTAATTGCTGCTCGATGGGATCTCTGGAAATTTCCGTAGCTTCAATAGCGAACGACGAAACAGTATGAGTTTCTACTGGGCCACTAATAACCCAACCAAAAATTGTGGACTGGGCTAACAATGAGTTACTCACTTTTCTTACTCCCTCGAGTAGTAATTGGGGAATGACATTACTGCCGAGTAGTAAGTCAATTTGTGCCGGTGAATGAAAATCTGGGTCGGCTAGCTCAATACTGTTGAGATCATCGGATAAACACTCAGATTTTGGGATGGTACAACTGGGCAAAAAGCGAGTAATTTTGGGAATTACTATGGCTTGAAGAGGGACTCGTTGGGAGTACTTCTCAGAGACCAAAGTTAAATCACAAGTTGCATTAGAGTTTCCTACTACTTCACCACCCATACCTCGAATTTGGAAGCTCTTTGATTTGGTGGGGATCATTAAACGTTGTTGGAGTCTTTTCGAGATAAACGTTTTTTCCGAACCTTGATCAAGAAAAGCCCGAGCGTTAAAAATTTCACCTCTACAATCAATTTGAACTATAGCCGTGGGAAGTATCGTGTTTTCGCAAGATAATGTGCTGTTACTTGAAGTAAAATGTGTAGCAGTGTGAGCCTGCGAGGAGGTACTTGGACGTAAATCTAACCGTTCAGAGTTTTGAGATGAAGATTGTTGCTGACTGGGCGTAGGTTGAGACTGTGAGAAATGTAGTAGGGAATGATGCTGCTTTTTGCATTGGTTGCAAGTGAATTTGCTTGGGCATTCCTTTCTCGAATGAGTATAAGAAAGGCAATTTACACAAATTTTATTCCTGGAGACAAAGTTATATCTCGCCTGCGCGTCAAGTGCTTTAAATTGTGGGCACCATTTGAGGGGATGAGTCAAATTACAAATTTTGCATGGAAATGATGAAACGCTTTCCGTATTAAACGAATTAATTTCGGAGTTGGGCTGTTTTCGCGAATTAGTCTTTGTAGCTTGCGTTCTAGATTCTAGACGTTCTACTACTTCACATCTGTGGGAGAGAAATTTGTCCATTTCTTCCCATTTAACCAGCTTCTTATGGGATTCTAGCGACTGTTCCCATAATGAAAGGGTTTCCATTGGAAGCTTGGTTGAGCACAGAATAACTATAAAGGGATCCCATTCACTTATGGGTACATCTTGGGCTTTTATCGCTGCAAGACAATCGTTGATTGTACTTTGTATATTTTGAAGGGCATGACTACTTTCTGAGGTTATTGTGTGTAAATTGAGAAGAATTTTGATTTGATTTTCTACAAGAATTCTTTGATTCTCGTATCTCTCCTTGAGTGCGTCCCAGGCCAGAGTAAAGTTATTAGCGCATAACTTGTATTTCCGGATAATACCGCCCGCTTGTCCTTGAACCTTCACCCGAAGATAATACAATTTTTGTACCGGGGGTATTCTGGGATTGTCTATATAGACAGCGGTGAACATGTCCCGGAAGGACGGCCACTCTTCATAACCTCCATAGAAAATACCAGTGTCACAAGGGGGAACTTTGACACCATCGAAATGATGTTCATTCATTATAGGGATTTGGGCACAGCTTGCAGGCGAAAGGTCCACCTCGAGAGATTTTTGCAAGTCCAAAATTTTTGCCTTACATTTGTGGTAGGAGCGGGTACACGTCATAAATTTCTCTCGAGCAGATTCCTGAATATGGGTATCCAGATCTTCCTTTTTACTGATTGCCAGTAGCCTATAAGAATTTTGAAGCTGGTCCCATCTTGCCGCCAAATCTTGAAGATTTACTTCAAGTAGGGAGTCAGTTAGGTCATCCATAGGAATACCATCAAACTGTGCGCAAAATGTGACCAAATTATCCGAATCAAAGATAAATCCTTCGGCCATTATGAGGGACAATGTTAACTGAATGCGGAGATTGGTGACCGGAGAAGAAGCTTTCGAAATTCTACTTCAAAAATGTAATAACGGACAGCCAATAGCCAATACAATTTTTTTTCTTCTTCGAAATGTTGATTTATAAGAGGGAACGAGAATTAATCACGAGTAATCAAGTTACAATTGTGTACTATGAATTGGAAGTTTAAATAAAAAATTGAATTGTGTTCCTTCCGACTTATATTGTCGTTCTCAAAATCCACAATTGGGATATTGATTTCGATAATATGGCAATACTCAATAAGAACGTATTCCAGTCTTATTGAGAGAAAAAGAAATTTTAAATTTCAACTAAGTTTTTTACCTCTGTGAAATCGTTTTGATTATTGTGATTTAGTAATTTTTTGGGGGTAAAAAAAAATTTCCAATTTGAGTATTTTATTTAAATACTTTGGTTACATTTAAATACTGTTTTGGGAATTATGGGTAATTTCAAGACTTCACAATGGGGATGTTAAACCGACTCTATGGCAACCCAGTATACTTAATATAAATAAGTATACTAATGTAGCGTTTTTAGTTCTTAATTGGCGTTTTCAGTGTGCTTCATTAGGAATTGAATTTTCCCTTTTCCCTTTTTCTGTTAAAATTTTAATAAATAATATTGGTGAAGAAAAACAATTTAAAAAAACAAAAGGCTTTTATTTGTTTAATATTTTTTAGTATGGAGAATGAAAACGTTGATATCACTGCGTTATTGTGTAAAACCTGTGATGATTTTGTTCACATTAACGGTCAAATTTATTTTTGAATTCCTTTGTAATGGGCTTATACAAAGGTCTGAATTTCAGAATATGAGTATTGATAAAAAAAAAAATGTATTGGAATCGAGTAGATTTTTTTTTTTTTTTTTTCTTGTCCTTTTCCGTAGAAAAAACGTTAGAGATTCTGGAGGGTTTCCATGGAATAAATTTAGCCTTTTGATTTAAGAGTGGCCTTCCATATAAATGACTAGTTTTCTTAACGAATAAATGTTTAAAAGGAGAAAGAGTTCCGTTCTCAAACAATGTGTAAGCATAGATCTAGGAATATTTCATCAGAACTATTCCTTCATTGTATTCTATTGTTTCCAAAGCCTTTGGAAAATTTTCCTTGTTTTTAGAAATCTGAGATTTCTTATTCTTTCCTTTTCTTATAAAAACAGTTTCCTCGTTCGTATTAAGTTGAAAATTTTGGCCTCCAAAGAACCAACTAGAATTCCAACCAGCACTAAATAATGCTTTTCCTCCTTTTATTGAAATGTACTAGCAATAGTTACAAAAGCACTAAGTTGACGTTACTGATTAGAATACGTATTCATGAAAAAAAGAGAAATGCCCCAAGAGATAAGTTTTTTCTCCTTTTGTCTACCAGCAGTATTATAGGTGTACTCATTGTTGCCTTAAGCAAATATAAAAATTGCCAGATCGATAAAAAATGGCTAAAGTTTCATTTTCCTGTTACAACAGAGGGCAGTATTCCATAACCGTATTTAAAAGGAAAAATTATTGCTTTTTTACCATAGTATTTAACACATCACAGTAGGCTGTAGGTAGTGCAGGTTAGATAAAAGACTTTTGGGATTTCTGCTAATATACTGCACGAAATTTGACGTTGTTCTAATTTGAATATCAAGATTAAATTGTCCTTAATAATCATAAAAAGTTTAGGGGCGGTATGTGTAGTGAACATGTAAGTTGCGTATATTGACTTTTTATATTTTGACAAAATAGTAGCAGGTTATTTGTATTTATCCATCAGTTATTTTGAGATCAGTGCTAAACTAGCAGTTAGCCCTTTTTGTAAACTCTTGGTGCTAACTAGCAAATAATAGTCCTAAATCTAGCACAAAAAAGTCAGGATGGCAAGCCTGTGTGTACTACCGTCTTTTTATTTTAATAAGAGAAATTCTAATGAAATCAGATTTTTTTCCAATACTAGCAGTACTATATGTATATTAATTCAAATAAGAAAAATCCTAAAGAGATAAGGTTATTTTCCAATAGTAGTAGTACTATATGTATATTATCATATTCATAAATAAGAGAAATTCCTAAAGAGATAAGGTTTTTTTTACTGTATATTTATTTTAATAAGAGCAAATTCCTGAAGAGATGGTTTTTTTTTTTTTTTTTTTTTTTAAATACTAGTAGTACTATGTGTATACTACTGTATATTTTCCCTTTGAATAAGAGAAATTCCTAAAAAAATAGGGTTGGTTTTTTAAGAGTACTATACGTATCCCAATGTATATTTATTTACGTGAGAATTTTTTGTTTCGTTTATTTTGATATCGACATTTATCATAACACAAAGTTTCTTAAGAAATTAAGAGTCACAAATTAAGAGTGTTAAAGGTAATAAATTTAGCCATGTGCAATTAAACCATCTGTTAATTATCAGGGATGATACAGTTAGTACAATTGTACCCTCCGGTTCCCTATTGAAAGTTAGTACCTCTCTATATAGTACACAACTAAATGACGTTACATTCATGCATGAATGATGAAATATTTTAAGATGTATGTACAAAGAAAATATTTATTGGGAGTGTGGAACCTCTTATTGATTTTATGTGTTTGTGTACCGAAAGTTAATATGGTTTAAATTACAACTTACGGTTCTGGTGCACTTCCAAAGTGATGGTGATGAGCATATCGATGGTTGATCGTCCAATCGTGGAAGAAAATGATGAGCTTTATCACTGTGTTGATTGTATTGCAGTTCTTCCAAAATTTATTTATTTATGGTGATGATGATGTTTTGGTGTTGATCTTTTCCGTGGTGTATGTTCTGGGCTTGCTACGTTCTGCAGCTGGAAATGTACCTTGTAACCTTCAATTGGGAATTTGTCTTTGCTGGGAGAATTTTCTTGCAGCATATGTTGGGTATCCAAAGACGAAGAGCCAACAGTTACCAACCATTGGGGATTTGTTTGTACGGCGAAGAAATTTTACAATTTATTAAAAAATATTAACAAATTTATTTTATTCAGTAAAAATATTCAAATTTATTAGAAATTGTGTCTTCTCCTATTCCTTTTTCTTTAATAAATTCTTTTCTTGTTAATTAATCACTTTTTACTTTCTTTTCTATTTTTCGTTTTCCTTTTTTTTTGTTATAGAAAAGGTTAAATTTTGTGTATACCGGTTTCTACGTTTTTTTTTTTTTGATACTTGATACTTGATAATGTTCTACTCTTCTTCTCTATATTTTAATTCGCAAGTATGTATAATAAGAAGAGTGTCAAAGAAAAAAAATCTAATGCACTGTAAAAACACAAAAACAGGGATGTTTTGCAACTAAACTGAATGCATAGATGGAGCAAATGCACTAATTTTATTTTTTTTTTTTTTTGAAATAAAAATTTTTAAAATTTTAATTAATTATTAATATTTTCATTCAGAGTGGAGTATTTCTCTGATTCGAAAATAGTTCGAAGGACCATGAATAAAGCTCTGGGGATTAAAGCCTTTTTAAAATGATTTCCTATTATTGGAGTAATAATAGAAAATTAACAGGTAGTATGCTGGATAATCGGGGAGATTAATTAGGAGGGGACAAGTAACTGCCTTATTGGGGAAATAAATGTTAGACAATTATATTTCAAATTAACTTACATTTTATTGTTATGCAAAAATAAATGGTAATAGCGGAGATGACGGATATCGAGGTGTTGCCTTTTGTGTGCTGCTTGCCGATGCTGGTCACAATGAAGTGAACGATAATACTCAACTGGACTTGACTTCAAGTCATGTATCTTAAAATTAAATGACGTCACAAAAAAGGCAACAACGATAAATGTCAATAATTACAAATAGAAAAGAAATATGGGGAAATTTAAAGTGACAACTCGTCTGAGTTGTCCAATCAACTACGGATTAAACATTAGTAATTCGAAACGTATAAAAATTCATTGTTGTTAGTTATTTTGTTACTTAAAGTGGTTGATACTTTAAAAAATAGTAAATTTCTTACAATTTAATACACTAATAATATAAATAACAATTTATATTAGTTTTAATAATAAAATACTCCAAAATTCATTGTTGTTAGTGATTATTGTTATTTAAAGTGGTTAACACTTTAAACAGGGTAGTTAACCAAACCCATTTTTTTTAAAACAAATTTTTCCCTTTCCATCATATAAAAAAGTAGAAAACAAACAAAAAAATCTAGAAATAAGGAAGAAATTCATTAGTAATACTTGTAGATGAAGAAAATTATTTAAAGGAAACCTCTTGTACGAAGTAGGTATAACGAAGTATGACTGGTATGACTATGAATATGTACTATGAAACGTTTTTTTCCAAACAACAAGAAAAGTAGTAGTACTCAACAAAATTGCAATTTTCCTTATTTTTTATGAGTTTTTTTTTTGCTACGATTTTTTTTTTTCTTTTTACAACTTGCATTTGTTTGTTTCCTCTAGAATAACTTCGATTTTTGTGATATGGATGTTGGTAACAAAAAACAAGTAGAAAAGTTAAATTCGACTTGGCCGAATCTATGAATACCCTCCACAATGCCCTTTTTAAGTTATAGTAAATTTTTTAGAGTGAAAAAATAAAATTTTTGATTAGAAATATTTTATTTTGTGTAAAAAAACTTTTTTTTTTAACTATTTTTTGAAAAAAAAAAAAATAATTTACTAAATTTTTTTTTTGAGTGTAAAATTTTTTTTGTGTGTAAAATTTTTTTCGAGTGTATTTTTTTTTTCTTTTAGTGTAAAAATATTTTTGAGTGACAAAAATGCGTTGTAAAATATTTTTGTGACTTACCAATGTTTTTAAAACATGTTTAACGGGTTTTCAACACGTGAGTTTAAGGTGAGGGGAATCTGAAATTTACGGTTTTGCTAATAACTTTTGAACCACTGGACCGATTTGACTGAAATTCAATATTGATCAGCCAAAAGGAACGGCAAATATATGTGCCATACTTCAGCACCCTCAGAATTGCCGTTCGAAAGTTACCGTGTGTTTTATCTCGTAAATTCCAGAAAAACCCTTGCCGAAATTCACTCAAATGCTTATAACTTTTGAACCACTGGACCGATTTTGCTGGATTGCAATACCAACCTGACCAGGTAAATGCCAAACATATATGCCAAACTTCAGGACCCTCCGTAAAGTCTTTCAAAAGTTAGCGTGTTTTCAACAGACAGACAGACAGACAGACAGACGGACAGACGGACGGACGGACGGACGGACGGACGGACATCGCTAGATCGTCTTAGAATCGATCGAGGATCATGAATATATGTACTTTATGGGGTCCTAGACCAATATTTCGAGGTGTTACAAACGGAATGACAAACTTATATATACCCTCTATCACTAGAGTGGAGGGTATAAAAAAATAATGAAAAGAAATCTAACAGTCAGAAGTAACTCTACGAAATCATATAATGGCAGGAGGTACAGCTGGAACTAGATAAAAAAACTGAACAGAACTCATGCACAATAGGGTGGCAAGTTTATTACAGAATACACTTAAAATTAGGCGAAGACTAGATCACTTCCAGATCCTCAAAAAAAAAATGTATGCGATCTAGCGATATTCGTTTGTCTGACTATCTGTCTGTTGTTATAGCGATTACCGCAAAAATGTGACTTATCAATGCCTGTTACTATAACAAAAATACTTATCGATGCTTAAAGAAGTTTGGTATTGCATTTGAGCGATATCGGGTAAACAGCTCAAAAGTTATAAACGATAATTTAAAAACATCTAGAAAATTTTGATACATTCGACATAACCTAATTAGCCAGCTGGTGCACAAATGCTAACGGAATTTGATATAGAATTGTATTTAAAAAAGTATTTTTTTCCACAACCAGTTTTTTTATAATTTTTTTATTTATTTTTTCCTATGAAAAATTTCCAAAAATGTCAAAAAATGGTAAAACCAAATAAATTAATTTGTTTATATTTATAATGGCCCTAATAACTTGAAATACATATATGATCCTCCAGAAATAAACAACAAATTCTAAACAATTATTCTAAAAAGGTACCTTTTGGAAAAAAATACTTTTAAAAAAAATCCTTTTGGAAAAAAATACTTTTTGGAAAAAAGGTACTTTTTGGAAAAAAGGTACTTTTTGGAAAAAGGTACTTTTTTAAAAAAAATTTAACTTATGAAAAAAAACTAACTTAAAAAAAGTTTTTGAAAAATACTTTTTCTTGAAGGTACTTTTTCTAAAAAGTACTTTTTGGAAAAAAGTACTTTTTGGATAAAAGTACCTTTTAAAAAAAGTAACTTTTGAAGAAAACTAACCTAAAACAAGTAAAAAAGTTAAATTCGGCCTTGCCGAATGTAGTGATACCCTCCACAATTTCAAAAAGATTATTGCAAAAAACTTTATTTAAAAGGAAATTACTTTTGAAAAAAAAAAAAAAATTGAAAAAAAATTTCCGCGAAAAAAAATTTTGGTAAAAAAAAAAAAATCCGCGATTTTTTTTCTTTTTTTGTAAAAAAATATGTTTGTACTTGTTTAAATACCATTTGGTGCTCAATTATGTTCACATATGAGGCATTCCACACCAAATGTCCCGCTACAGAAAAACATGTGTCCCGTAAATTTCTGAATAGGTTGTTTGGATAGCCCTATATGTAACTAAGAAAATTGCGTTTTTGGTTTTTCAAATTTTCGAAAACTGGGCTTAGGAGGCGTGGTCAAATATTGGAAAAATGGTAAAATTTGTGGCGAGTTGCCTTGATTAAATATTTATCACATTAATACGGAATGCACCACAATGTCAAAAATTTACGTTCTTATATAGTTTTGTATGGGCTATTGATTAAAATTTTTTGTTTTGGAAAATTTTCAGAATCCGTTCTGAAATTTTCCATTTTTTAAAAAAGTAAATTTATCAAAAATCCGGCCACTTTTTTTTCTTTCTTATTTATTTTTTTAAAAGTTTAGATGTTTGTCCATTTACACAAAAAAAATCAGAAACACGTTCATCTTTTTTTTCGAGAAAATCGCATTTGAACTTTAAATTTCATAACAATTTTGTTATTTGCTTGTATTTCTTTGTTTTAAAGTTGCGAATGAGTAATATTAATTGCATAAATATTCGTCATACGCTCTGTTGACACAAGAAAATACAAGCAAATTACAAAATTGTTACGAAATTTAAAATTCAAATGCGATTTTCTCGAAAAAAACGAAAAATACATTTCTGATTTTTTTTTGTGTGGATGGACAAACATCTAAACTTAAAAAAAAAATTTAAAAAAAAAGAAAAAAAAGTGGCCGGATTTTTGATAAATTGACTTTTTTAAAAAATGGAAAATTTCAGAACGGGTTCTGAAAATTTTTCTTGGAAAAAAATTTTATTCGATAGCCCATACGAAACTATATAAGAATGCAAATTTTTAAGATTGTGGTGCATTTCGTTTTAATGTGATAAATATTTAATCAAGGCAACTCGCCACATATTTGACCATTTTTCCAATATTTGACCACGCCTCCTAAGCCCAGTTTTTGAAAAATTGAAAAACCGAAAACGCAATTTTCTAAGTTCCATATAGGGTTATCCATACAAGCTATTCAGAAGTTTATGGTACACGTGTTTTTTTTTCGCTGGACATTTGGTGTGGAATGCCTCATATGTCAACCAGAAGCCGAATTAAAGCATTTTGTATTTTTAGGTTACGTTGAATGTACTGAAATTTTTGAGGTGTGCTTACATTTTCGTTCATAACTTTTGAAGCGCTAAACCGATATCAATCAAATGCAATACCAAACTTCTCGTGAGAACTTCCAATAAATATGTCAATTTTCAGTCATCTCTGTGCAATATTTTGTCCGTGATAGCATTTTCCACAGACAGACAGACGGACAGACGTATAGACGGACAGACGGACATCTAGAATGTCTTAAAATCGATCGGGCATCATGAATATATATACTTTATGGGGTCCCAGACCGATATTTCGATGAGTTACAAACGGAATGACAAACTTATATATACCCTCTATCACTAAGTGGAGGGTATAAAAAAACTTTTTGGAAAAGTACCTTTGAAAAAAAAAACTTTTGAAAAAAGTACATTTAAACAAAAATACCTTTTGGAAGAAAGTTTCGTAAAATTATTTGGAAAAAAGTGATTTTTGAAAAAAAAATATTTTTGGATAAAAGTACCTTTTGGAAAAATTTATCTTTTTGAAAAAAGTACCTTTTGAAGAAGTATATTTAAGAAAAAATACCTTTTGAAAAAAAATAATTTGTAAAAAGACAACTTTTTGGAAAAAGTACTTTTTGGACAATAGTACTTTTTTGAAAAAAGTACCTTTTGGAACAAAGTACATTTTGGAATAAAGTGCCTTTGGAAGAAATTAGCTTTTGGAAAAAAGTGCCTTTTAGAAAAAGTACATTTTAGGAATATGATCTTTTAGAAAAAGTACCTTTTAGAAAAACTACCTTTTAGAAAAAGTACCTTTTAGAAAATGTACCTTTTAGAAAAAGTACTTTTTAGAAAAAGTACATTTTAGAAAAAGTACCTTTAAAAAAAGTACCTTTTAGAAAAAGTAACTTTTAGAAAAAGTAACTTTTAGAAAAAGTACCTTTAAGAAAAAGTACCTTTTAGAAAAAGTTCCTTTTAGAAAAAGTACCTTTTAGAAAAAGTACCTTTAAGAAAATGTAACTTTTAGAAAAAGTACCTTTTAGTAAAAGTACCTTTTGGAAAAGAGTGCCTTTTAGAAAAAGTACCTTTTAGAGAAAGCACATTTTAGAAAAAGTACCTTTTAGAAAAAGTGTCTTTTAGAAAAAGTAAATTTTAGAAAAAGTACCTTTTAGAAAAAGTATCTTTTAGAAAACGTACCTTTTAGAAAATGTACCTTTTAGAAAAAGTACCTTTTGGAACTTCCAATTGTAAGCGGTCAAAAAGGGGTAAAATATTGTGCTTTTGTACTTTTTCTTTTTTGCTGAAATAAAAGTCATAATCATTGGAAATGTTGGATCCTCCAGCAAAAAAAAAAATGGAAAAAAGTAGCTTTTAAAAATTAAAATTCTAATAATTTGATACTTTTTCTATCTCATAAAATAATTATTCTGAAAACTTGAAAAGTGGAATGCATGATCTTTAAACGAAATAAACATTCTGGCAAAAGTACTTTTCTATGAAGGCAAGAAGGGATAAAAAAATCTGAAAAAAATAGTTTTTGAAAATTAAGATTCTACCTGGTGAAATGGGTAAAAATAGTATTTAAGTTTTTTCTATCTCCTGAATTAATGGTTGTAAAAACTTTAAATTTAGAATGAATGATAATTCAGCGAAATAAACATTATGACAAAAGTACTTTTTGAAAAGTTTCTATGCTTAGATTGGTATTGTATTGGTACTTTTTTGAACTCTTTAAAAAATGGTCATAGACACTTTTTAAATTTTTAAAAATTTAATTTGACAAAAAATATTCAGAGAAAAACGTTTTTGAATACCAGAAAAAAAAGCATACGGAAAAATGTACCATTTGGAAATTTAAATTTTAAAAGGTTAAAAAAATGTACAATTGAAAATTTTCTATTTCCTGAAATTATGGTTCTCGTAACTTGAAATTTGATATGAGTGATCTTTCAACGAAATAAACATTCTGCCAAAATCTATTTTAGAAATTTCTTTGCTAAGAGGGCAGAATATTGTACTTCAGTACTTTTATTATCACCTAGAATTATGGTGATAAAGACCTGATTTTTGAAATATTGGATCCTCCATCGGTACAAAACAAACTGAAGCATTTTAGAAATTTTTGATTCCAAGAGAGTAACAATGGGTAAAAAATAGTACTTTGGTACTTTTTTGACTTCTCAAATTAATGGTCTTTTAAACTTCAAATTTTGAGTCTATAATCCAGACAAAAAAAAGCGAATAAAGAAGCAAAATTACTATCGAAGAAAATGACGTTTTTGGAAAAAAGTACCTTTTGGAAGAAAGTACCTCTTGGAAGAAAGTCACTTTTGAAAAAAAGTACCTTTTGGAATAAAAAATCGCTTTGTAAAAAAGTACTTTTTATAAAAAGGACCTTTCGAAAAAAAAAATAATTTGGAAAAAGGTACATTTTTGGAAAATAGTACTTTTTTGAAAAAAGTAACTTTTTGAACTAAGTAACTTTTGGAACAGAGGTAAAGTACCACTTGGAATAATTTTTTTTCTTATTTTTTTTACTGAAATTATTTTCACTCAATACTATCTTTCAATTTTTTTTTTTAATTAAACTTTTTTCATTCAGATTTCAATTTACTGACATTTTTTTCAACAAAAATATTTTTTTCAATCATAAAATTGATTGAACCCGCGTTTTTGTTGATTGAAATTCGTTTCAAAATTTTTCTGTTCGTCCACTTGATTTCTAAAATTCCAAAATTTTCAATATCCAGTGTCACCCTAATTAATAAGACCACTTTTTTGTAACTAGTAGGTGGTAGATACTAGATACAACAAAAAAATAGACTGACTGACGACTGACTATTTCTTCATTCGATGGCACAAAAAAAAACGTTGTGCTTGGTAAAAAGGGTGCCCTTGTCTTAAAATTGTATAAAAAAAAATTGGTAAAAAACAACATTTTCTAGAAGTACAGAATTTTATTTTCAAATGATGAAGGCGAACTAAAAAAAAAAACGTTTTAAAAAGGAAGACAACTACTTCTATGTGTACTAGTAGTTAGTCAGTCTCCTTTGTATCCTCTTGCTAAAATGGGTGGGTGTACTTCCATGTTTCTATGATTTTTTTTCTTTCTTCTTCATGGGTAATGGGTACGTTGGCTTCCTTATATCAAGAGTTCATTTAGTTTTTACGTAGTTTTTTTTCTATTTAGGTTTTTCGATGGTGGAAGAAATACAAAAAAAAATCGAAATCCTTTAGCAAGGACTATCTCGTTATAAAGCTTGAAATGAATGTTAGAAGAAAAAAAATTACGAGTTTGGGAAGTAGCAACAATTAAGACAAATTGAAAGGTACCCTACACAAATGCTCTAAACAATTTCCATAACCTCCACTGAGGTATTTCAATGGGAACACAGCTATTTTACGGAATTTGGGTATGGATTTATATATGATCGTAGCTGATTGCATATAATTATATCTAAAATGTCCAAAATCGAGATTAAGTTATATCTCGAAATTGGCCAACATTAGGACAAATTCGGCATCTAATTAGATCTGGTCAGACGCAATTATATAAAATCAGATGCAATCATATATTATCAGATGAAATCAGATAAGATCAAATCGATTTTTCAGGGGTAAATCTATAATTCTGATATTATTAACTTGTCTCTGAGTTTAGCCACATTTTCAGGTTTTCAAATCACAAAATCTTTGCTGAAATCGGCTGACTTTATGACAGGAAGAAAAAATTTTCTGTAAAATATTCCAAACCTTTTGATTAAACTTTCATTGTCCACCTTCAGAGTAAGGTATCGTTTGTACGAAAAAAATAAATATAGACCGTTGGGTTGCTATATTAAAAAGTAAAGATGTAAAAACAAAAATAATAGAAATTCAAACCTATAGAGTTCTACTATGAAAATCTTTCTACAGCAACAATAAAACTTTGTCCTTTTAATATTGTTGTTGTACTACTGCTGCAGTTGTATAACAGAACCCTATGATTTTTTTTTTTTTGTTAGTATATTTTTTCATATATCTAGAGATGGGTGGACAAAAGAAGTAAATAATAGGTTGGTTTTTTTTTAGCAAATTAGACTCAGATTTGAAATTTTGAGTTTACATGCTAAGAAATCCATTTAAAATTATTTTATGGTTTTGTATTAAAAATTATAGAAATAATGTTAAAATTTTACTAAAGATTACTAGTGACAATTATAGCCATGAATACACCCATTAATGCAATAAATTTACAACTTTCAAAAAAACTCACCTATTATGTAGTCAAATACCTTGTCTTAATTTTCAGGACAAAGTTGTTTTTTTTATCTATTTTTTTGTGTAATATTATTTGTAAAAAATAAGAACAAAAAATCAGATGTGAGGCTTAAATTATGGAGAAATTAATGAAGTTGTGAATTGTTCTACAACTTTTAGAAAAACAAAAAAAGGGATAAAAAAAGTAAAATATTGTTATAAATAAAAAGGCTTCAAAAATGCGTGATGTTTTGTCGGGTTTTTTAAACGTTTAATTAAAATACATGTTATGTACGTATAGAAAACTTAAAATTACCGAATGTGACCAAAATGATCATTAAATTCTTAAATATATATATGGGACATTCCATGTGAAATCGAACACTTTGAAAATTTTTTTTTTAGATTTTCTCAATTTATTTACAGTTTTTAGTAGCCTTCAAAAACTCCTTCGTGGTAAATTTTCAGATTTTTTTGATGATTCGATCAAAAGATATCGAATTTTTAAAAATTGGTAGTTTGTTCATTAACTCAAACTTCTTTTACTCATAACTTCTTCAATAATGGTCCAAATTTCAAATTTTTTTTTTTTTTAATTTTTGGTTTTTTTGCGTACTTTAAAAAAAAAAACCCAGAAAATTCCTAAAAGCGTCGAGTATGCGATTTTTAAGTTTTTAAATTTAAATCTCATTTTTGAAAATGTTTGTACTCTTCGATTTTTTTGAAATTTTATGGTGTAAAACTTCTATCGATTCTACAAATTTTTTGCCCAGGAGGTTCGTGGGATAACGATTTTTACTATTTTTTAAAGTTTTTGGAAAAAAATGTATTCTAATTTTCCAATCTTAAAATCATTTCTACTGCTCCAATGGTGCGTCATAGAGGGGTCATTTATAAGACCGACCCCCATTAATTTTTACGTCTTAACATTTCTTTGGAACAAACTAATGCCCTATATCCAATTTCTATGGGGGCTCCCACACAAAACTACATTTTTTAAAATTTGCTCCAACCGGTCTAACTGCACTTATAGTGCCCTTAGAGCAACAAAATGTATGACCGACCCACAATATTTTTTTAAGTCCAAACATTTTCTATGAAACCCACCTACCCTCTATCTTTCGTGAGACCGACCCCTATTTATTTTTACCCTCCAACATTTTTGTAAAACATACTTACGCCATATCTCCACTCCCTAAGTAGGCTCCCGTACAAATAACAGTTGGAGCAAATTTTATAAAAATGTAATTTTTAATGGAATCCTACTTAGCGAGTGGAAATAGGGCTGTGGTATGTTTTACGAAAATGTTAGAGGGTAAAAATGAATGGGGGTCGGTCTCACTATTAACCCCTCTCGGACGCACCATTGGACCGGTAGAAGCTGATTAAATAAAACAAATTTACAACAAATAAAAAAAATTGTATGGTAACCGCCTTAACAATTAGAGATAGAGAGTAGGTGTGTTCAGAGGAAATGTTTGGACAAAAAAAATATTGTGGGTCGGTCATACATTTTGATGCTCTAAGGGAAATTTTAGGGCAGTTAGAGCGGTTGGAGCAAATTTTAAAAAATGTCGTTTTGTGTGGGAGCCCCCTTAGAAATTGGAGATAGGGCAGTAGAAATGATTTTAAGATTGGAAAATTACAATAAATTTTTTTTCAAAAAATTTTTAAAAAATAGTAATAATCGTTATCCCACATTCCTCCTGGGCAAACAAATTTGTAGAATCGATAGAAGTTTTACACAAAAAAATTTCAAAAAAATCGAAGAGTACAGACATTTTCAAAAATGAGATTTAAATTTAAAAACTTAAAAATCGTATACTAGAGCACTTTTAAGAATTTTTTGGGATTTTTTTTTAAAAATTACGCAAAAAAACAAAAATTTAAAAAAAAAAATTGAAATTTGGACCATTATTGAAGAAGTTATGAGTAAAAGAAGTGTGAGTAAAGGAACAAACTACCAATTTTTAAAAATTCGATATCTTTTGAACGGGTCATCAAAAAAATCTGAAAATTTACCACGAAGGAATTTTCGAAGGCTTCTAAATTTTTTTTCAAAGTGCCCGATTTGAAATGGAATGCCCCATATACAACAACAATTTTATAATTATCGATGTATCAACAACAGAAAATTGTATAATTATTGAGTTATCGAGTTATCGATATATCGATAACACAAAATTTTATAAAGAAAATAGTATAGTTATCGATATATAGATAATAAAAAATTTTCTATAGAAAATTTGTGTAGTTCCCATAACATCGATAACACAAAATTTTCTATAGAAAATCTGTAAAGTTATACAAAATTTTCTATTGAAAATTTCTGTAGTTGTTGATATATCGATAACACATAATTTTCTATAAAATTTTTTTTATAGATATCGATATATTGATAACACAAAATTTTCTATAGAAAATCGTATAGTTATCGATATATTGATAACAAAAAATTGTAAAGTTATCGATACTTCGATAGCACAAAATTTCTATAGAAAATTTTTATAGGTTCCAAAGTATCAATAACACAATTGTATAATTTTCGATGTGTCGATAACACAATTGTATAATTTTCGATGTGTCGATAACACAAAATTTTCTATAAATATTTGTATAGTTATCGATGTATCGATAACACAAAATTTTGTTTAGAAAATGTTTATAATTTTCGATGTATCGATAACACAAAATTTTTTATAGAAAATTGTATAGTTATCGATATATCGATAATACAAAATTTTCTCTAGGAAATTGTATTGTTATCGATGCATCGATAACATATAATTTGCCATTGAAAATTGTATAGTTATAAAATTATCGATAACACAAAATTTTCTATAGACAATTGGTATAGTTATCGATAACACAAAATTTTCTAAAGAAAATTTGGATAATACAAAATTTTCAATTTTTTATTGTCGATATATCGATAACTATACAATTTTCTATAAAAAATTGTATAGTTATCGATATTTCTATAGGAAATTGTATAGTTATCGATACATCGACAATACAAAACTTTCTATAGAAAATTTGTAATGGTATCGATATATCGACAATACAAAATTTTCGATAGAAAATTTGTGTTGTTGTCGATAAATCGATAACACAATTTTTTTTGCAGAAAATGTGTGTAATTATCGTACATCGATAATACTTTTTTTTAGAAGAATTGGTTTCGTAAAAGTTTTTTTCTTAAATTTAAATTTTCAAATCTTTTCAAATTATCTATTTTGCTTTTTTTAACCTCAAGTGGCTCCAGTAGACAATATCTTGTTAAATTGAACTAAAGCTTTTAATTGTTAGACCATATTTAATAACCAAACACTAACTAAACAATGTGAACAAACCATTTGAGAGGGAAACATAGAACAACTTCAATTAACTTTAGACCACTTAACAATATCGTATGGACAATAGAGTGGGGGGTAAAATGTATATTTTGAAAGGATGCTGGATGATTGGTCACAACCGGACTTTACTTGCAACCATAGCATGCTGAAAGAGTAAGTTTTCAGTAGGTGGAAATTGTTCCAAAATTTTAAAAATGGCATTAACCCTCAAGATTTTTTTAATTTTATAAAAGTACAAGATTTATCTTTTAAAACTTTCTACCGATTCCTTAAAAAACTTTTACAGCCTACTCTAACTTACATGCATTCATACGTGGAGGAGTCCACACAATTTACACAACTACCGCCAGTAACCAAACGCAAAATAAAACAATTTTTAACTTTTTAAAAGATAAAACCTGAAAATTCCAAGCAAAAAAAAAAAATCAAACATTTTCCACATATAGGCCTGTTTGGTAATCAAACTAAAAGGTATAAAAATCTACACAAAAAAATCCAGAATTTTTGCTGAATTTTTTTACAATTTTTTTGTTTTGAAACATAAAAAACTAAAGGAATGACAAAAACTTTCAAACTTATGAACGCAAAATCCATTTAGAAAAACTAAATACCGTAGGTTAGTTAAATTGTTGTAACACTATGGGGGATCATACAAATAATAAAAGAAAACGTAAATGTAGTAGTTTACGAGTGTAGGTGTATAAATGCATTCATACATTTACCACAAACAACATGATTGTAAAGGTGTTTTGGAGGTTGAAATTCCTTAGATATAAAAAACAAAAAATCATGAAATTTTTGGAAAACCAACAGGCGTTCAATAAAAAACTATTTGTTAGAGATCTCTTTTTTTTATTGTTTTAGATAACTGGATAATTATTTAAGATTTAGAAATAGTAAATTGTTAAATACCTAAAGTTTTTAAAAGAAAATGGAAAAATTCTGGCAAATTTTTATTAAAAAAATTATTCGATCCTTAAAATATTACATATCGAGTCGGATTATTCTAGCTCGAGGTAATTTCTTTTTTGCTTAATAAAGTGAGTGTCAAAAGAAAGTAAACAGGTCTAAAGAAGTTATAATTCGTTAATGACAAAGTTGATTTTTTTTACTGAATTTTCAAAGCTTTAGTTTAAGCTTGATAGCGTCCAGATTGAGCAAATATAAAATGAGATTCGAGGGTCGTACTGGAAAAAGAAACTTTTTGAAGACGTTTTTTAGAAAAGGTTTAAAAAATATATCTACACAGAAAATAATATCGTATATTTTATTTTAATTAAAATTTTAATTGTTTTTTTAATTTAATATCAATTAAATTTTTAATTAATATAATTAATTGGTTAATCAAATTTTAACTTTTTAATTAACATTTTAATTGTTTTTTTTAATTTAATATTAATTAAATATTTAATTAATATGATTAATTGTTTAATTAAATTTGTAGCTTTGCTTATTTTTTATACCCTCCACTCTAGTGATAGATGTTATATATAAGTTTGTCATTCCTTTTGTAACGCCTTGAAGTATTGGTCTAGGACCCCATAAAGTATATGGGGCATTCCAGGCCAAATCATTCACTTTTAGACCCGACCCCTTTCGATTTATTTTATTTTTGGATATGTTTTAGTACTTATTATATGATGGTGCTGATTCCGAATCCGTTATCCAATTGTTTCCATCAGCTCGCGTTCGCGATCAAATCGCTGTTAAAGAGTCGAAAAAGTGCGTTTTTTTTCCAATTTTGCATGGCTATAATTTCCAAAAAAAAAAAAATTAGTGCATCAGTTTTAAACACGAACTTAATTATATTGGATGCCAGGATTCCAAAACTGGTATTACCTTTTTTTTGAAAGCTTTAGTTTTCGAGTTATTAAAAAGGGCATAAATATTCAGACAAAATTAAAGAGGTCATAAATTTAACAATTTTATTTTAGCGATATCTCAAAAACTAAAGATGACTCCACAAAAGTAAGTAAGAGCATTTTTGGAATCAGCATATCCAAAATACCAAAAATCGTCATTCACTTTTTGGATGTAAGACTAGTGTTGGTAAATATAGACTCACAAACATGCCAAAAACAGCCTATTTTCAAAGTTTCCTTAGGCTATAGTATCTCGAAAACTAGAGCTGACCCAAAAAAAAACGGTAGCCAGATTTGAATCAGCGTACCCCTAATACCCAAAATAAGCTATCAGAACCCGGGCAAAAAAAAGTGTTGCCCTGTGTAATAGATATCTTTAAAAAAGTTGGACAACGTTTTTTTGGTATTTAAATGTAGTTTAAAAAAAAATATTAAAAAAGCCATTCGAAGTAATTATCACTTATTTTTTAACGTTTAATAATTGAATAGTTCATGCGAATAAGGACGAATAGACCACTTTTTCGCAAACACGTTTTTTTGCATAAATGCATATTATTAGCAGAGCCCTACAATCCTATGCAGAAATTTTGGGGAAATTTTGACTTTTAAGGCTAAAAAAATGACTTTGAATGTGCAATAATTCGTATATTTTTATATTTTTGTTTAAATTGGGAGTGAACTAACGCACAATTTTGATTAAATACAACACAAAATCATACAAAAATTTTACTTTCAGTAACAATGTGTTAAAAGAACATTACGAAGAACAAACCACACTTATTATATTGGCAAACAATTTTACCGTTCTTGAGTTATAAGACTTTAAAGTGTGGAAAGAAAAAAGGGCGAATATCCATCCTTAACAAAATATTATATAAAAATTATTTAGCTGCGAGTTTAAAATTGATATTAGATAAAATTTGAAATTGTACACAAAAAAAACAATCTTAGCACATACAAACATTTAGTGTTAATACTGCATCCAATGTCAGGAATAAAAAAAAAAAATGTTCATGTCCTTTTATTATACGTCGTAGTATGCAGTCAAGGGTTAATATTATAATTCCTAAAAATGTATTTAGTGTCATAAAGAATTACTACTGCATCAAATAGCAGGAATATTAAAAAAAATTAACAAAAAAAAATTTTTTTCCATGTCCTGACAATCCTTAAAAAGTGTATCCTTGAAGTCCTTAAAGTGTTACAAACAAATACCAACCATAGTTCGTCAAGTTTTGCAAGTCTCATGAAAATGTAGTCAAAATCTGCTGCAAAGTAACACATTTTTATTCAAATTTCAATACATTTTTTTGGATATTCGCCCTTTTTCCATTTAAGCAAAAATTTAAGTCCAATTTTTTGGCAAGTTCTCTTTCGAATACCTTACTAAAATTTTGTATATAGGTAGATGTGACCTAAATCTTAAAGCTAATACCAAAAAGTTGACAAAAATATTATTTTTTAACCGTTTCCTGCGTTTTTAATGTCCCCTGTAAAATTCTACAAATGGTCTATTCGTCTTTATTCGCATGAACTATTCAATTATAATCGACTTTTTGAAAAAGTCCGAAACCTTCGATTTTTTTTTTAAAACGTCTAAAAGTTCTACTATAAATTACGCAACTTTTAAGCCATAATTCGAGATGTGATCGCAATTTGTTTTTTTTTTTTTAATTTTTAAAATTGCACCTTTGATTTTTTGACTCTGATTTATTTTATACGGTGCTCTAAAAAAATTAAATTGGTAGATACTGACCCTACTTTACCCTAGATATATTCTTTTCAAGGTTAAAATACGCCTCACAAAAATTACGAACGATCGGACATGGGTAAGGCGTTCCGCATGGGCCTTGAAATTTAGCAAACGGATTATAAGGACAAATATGATTTTTTTTCTGTTTTCTCAATGTTTTTTGGTATTTTCAGTTAAGTTTAAATTGTTAAGTTAAGTTAAAGTGGTTACAGAATAATAATACGGAGTAAATTGCCTCTCTAATAAGGTACCTAAAACTGAAATCGGTTGAAAATCAGCCAAGTTATTACAACTTCCCCAGGCATCTAACGTGTGGCAGACCACTTGATTAAGCAATACAATCCGATTTTTTGAAATTCATTGAAATTTTCTATTGTAATAAAATTTTTTTATTCTTCAAGCTCAAATGTAATTATATGACAAGTATTATTCATATTGTGTGTTGCTAAAGGGCAGTGTTACCGTTGAGAATTTTTAAAAAGTCGCACAAAAAGTCGTTTTTTACAAAAAAAGTCGCACAAAAAAGTTGTTTTTCCAAATAAAAGTCGCACATTTTTTTAAGGGTTGAATATTTTGTATAAAATTGTGGTTTTCGTATAAAAGCTCCCTTAGGGGGTAGAGATAGGGCTTAGGTATGTTTGGAAAATATTTTAGGGTAAAAAATCTCACATTTTTCCTCTTTTTTTGGAGACTCCGGGGCAGTTGTGGGGCTTTTTGTGAATTTTTACACCTACACGCCAAAAAAGAGATAAAATGTGAGATCGACCCCCATTAATTTTTCCTCCCTAACATTTTTCCAAATATACCTAAGCCCTATCTTATTCCATACAAGGATAACAAAGATAAAATTTCTCCTACCTCTAACTGTCCCAAGGGTGCCTCTGGAGGAGTCAAATGTATGACCCCCAATAATTTTTCAACCCCAACATTTTTTCAGAACATACACTCTATCTTCAACCTTTAAGGCGGTCCCCAAGCAATGGCTCTTACCATAGAAAAAAAAATCTATTTTAACGAAAGTTTTATTTTAAATTTCAAATTTTCTATACATTTTTTGAAAGTCGATTTTAAAAACGAAACCAATTTGTATAGAAATAAAATTAAAAGCTCATTTTAAATTTATTTTATTTTCTTGTGGTAAGGCTGAATGCTTTTTATTATTTTAATTTTTTTTTATTATATCCGCTCCAAGGGGGCCTCCTAGAGGGGTAAAAAGTGAGACCGACCCTTATTAATTTTTACCCCCAACATTTTTTCTGAACATACCAAGAATCTATCTCCATTTTATAAGGGTGTTTCCATGCAATATTTCACGATATTATCTTATGAAATGGGTAAAATGTTAGCGTAATTCTGTTTTTTGATTATTTTTTTGATTTGGCCATTTTAATGCGTATTAAGAATTCGAATAATTTAAAAATCTAAAATTCAAACATTTACGTAAAAAAGCCGCGAGCGCAACTTTAGTTTATTTTTAAAATTCCAAAGTTTCAAAAAAATATTTGAAATATGTGTAATTTTTCAGTTTATATCTTTAAAAAGAAAAAAATATTTCACTTAGCAAAAAAAGGGGAAAAAAGTCGCATAAAGTTGGAAAAAGTTGCAAAATTAGACAAGGTTAAAAAAGTCGCACAAAAAGTCTCAGAGCGTCAAAAAGGTTGCAAATTGCAACTAAAGTCGCACAACGGTAACACTGCTAAAGGGTACTTTTCACTATCACACATTTCCATTATACAAGCGTAATTTCACCATGTTAGCGAAATATTTTTTTAAAAAAATTGGCCAGAAATTGTTCACTTATTAGATACGACTAGGTTTTAATCAAAAAAGAATCCAAAAATCTTTAGGAAGTTGGTAAATTTTGATGTGTATAATGGAAAAGTGTGACAGTGGAAAGTACCCTTAACATGTTTTAAATTAATGCTAAAAATGCCTGCATTTCAACACCCTTTTGAAATCTCTATTTAATTTTTTTTTTGTTTAAAAATTTGGAAAAACCAAAAAAATATTACACTGAAACATGAATAATGAAAAAATGTTATTATAGTAGAAAATTTCAATAAATTTTAAAAAAGGGACTCGTATTCTTTAATCAAGTGGTGTGATACACGCTAGATGCCTGGGGAAGTTGTAATAAGTTGGCTGATTTTCAACCGATTTCAGTCTTTAGTACCTTATTTGAAAGGCACTTTACTTCACATCATAATTCTGTAATCGCTTGAATTAAAATTTAACTTAAAATACCAAAAAATTGCGAAAACAGAAAAAATTCATATTTTTTCTTGTAATCCGTTTTTTAAACTTCAAGGACCATGCTAAGCGCCTTACCTATGTCCGATCGTCCTAAATTTTTGTGAGACGTATTTTTACCTCCAAATGAGTATATCTAGGGTAAGTTAGGGTCAGCATCTACCAATTTTTTTTTTTTTTGAGCACCATATAAAATAAACAGATCCAAAAAATAAAAGGTGCAATTTTAAAAATTAAAAAAAAAGAGAAAGAATTGTGATCACATCTCGAACTATAGCTTAAAAGTTGCGTAATTTAGAGTAGAACTCTTATATTTTTTACAAAAAAATCAAAGGTTTCGGACTTTTTCAAAAAGTCGATTTTAATTTTTAAACGTCAAAAAATAAGTGATAATTACTTTGAATAATTTTTTCATATTATTTTTCCAAAACTACATTTAAATACCAACAAGATGTTGTCCAACTTTTTTTAAAATATCTATATTTTTTAATCGTCAAAATTAATTAAAAATTGCAATTTTTTTAATTTTTTTGAGAAAATCGCCATTTTGAAAAATTGATTACTTAACACCATCTTGGAATAAAAGGCTGAAAATTGGTGTCTAACAAGGGAAGTCTCCCTGGTGTCACCCTCCGATCTTCATGAAATTTGGATATATTGTTAAGAACAAAAATTAATTAGACACATATTTTTTTTTTAGCGGCCCAAACTCATTTTTAAGGGGGTCGATCCGTATGGGTGAAAATTTACCTTTTTCAATTTTGTACGACTTACACCTATTTAAACAAAATTAATATAGGCATGTGTGATATCAGATTAAAGGTATTAAAAATACCTATCTCGTGGTGCTAACAACGGGCCACAGAAGTTAATATTTTTCGACTTATTAACAAAAATTTCATAAAATTTTGGTATTTTACTCAATATGACGAAAAGTTGTGCATGTTTGGACACGTTCTTAGCACACGTAGATAGGTTTTTCAAAGACCTTTCGTTTGGTATGTAACATGATTAGGTTTCTTTGCATAATATAAAAACCAATTCCATAAAGATCCGCGGGTGACACTAGGGAGACTTCCCTTGTTAGTAGTATAGGTTATGTAATACTATAGGTATATAAGTTTGTCATTCCGTTTGTAACTCATCGAAATATCGATCTAGGACCCCATAAAGTAAATATATTCATGATAAGTGATCGATTTTAAGACATTCTAGCGATGTCCGTTTGTGTGTTCGTTTGTGGAAATGGTGATCACGGCCAAAGTATTAAACAGATGTGACCAAGACTTAGCATGTTTACTTGTTGTTGTCCTAGGGTCAGTCTTAGTGAAATCAATCAAAAATAGCTAAAAATTTTCGTGACCCCCTCCGATTTTGATGAAATTTGGTTTAGTTGTAACACTAAGTGATAAACTGACGCACACTTATTTTCAGCCCTCTAAGTAAACAGTGGGCGAAAACACGGAGGGTCAAAATTTCCCCCAAAATCTCCCAGTCGCGACACTTTGCACGGTAAAAACTTAATATTGTTGGTTCTATTATAGCTAGAAAGCCCATTTTTGGTTTGTTTTGAAGCATATAATATGCTCTACAAGACCTACCATAACCAAAAAATTTTCGAAAAAAATAAGGGTTACCTCCCTTATTTTAAGGTCGTGATATACGGAAGAGAAAATGGGGAGGATGGTATCCCCCGATTTTTTTTTTACTTGATAATCTTTTAGAGAAAGTCCTTAAGAATATATTCTAAAATTTTTATGTTGGGACAACAATGGGATCGCTTAAAATCAAAATTTTTCACAATTTTCCCCAAAATCTCCAAATCGCAACACTCTTTAACCTTAAAAATTTAATATCATAAGTGCTATTGTAGCTACAGAGCCCATTTTTTTGTTTTAAAGCTTATAATACGCTCTACAAGACATACCAAAACCAAAAAATTTTCCAAAAAAGGAATTGGTGCCCCCCTTATTTGAAGGTCGTGGCAAAGGGTGGAGGAAATGTGGGGAAAGTATCCCCCGATTTTTTTTTTACTTGGTATTCTCAAAGTGCAAGTCCTAATGAATATAGTCTACAATTTTTATATTGGGACAACAATGGGGTCGACCAAAATCAAAATTTTTCAAAATGTTCCCCCAAAATCAACAAATCACGACATTCTTGCGCCTCCCATTGGAGTCCCAAGATAAAAATTTCAGGATATGCTCTCTAAAACTTACTCTTTTAAAAAAAAAAAACAAGATAAAAAAACTGGGGGATACTATCTCCCAATTTCCCCCAACCCTTGCCACGATCTTTTAATACAAGAGGCTCCCCTCATTTTTTATTTTTTTTTGTGATAGTAATATTGTAGGGCATATTAAGAGCTTTAAAACAAGCCAAAAATGGACTCTGTAGCTACAACACAGTCCACGATATTAAATTTGTAATGTGCAAGAGTGTCGCGATTTGGAGATTTTGGGGGAAATTGTGAAAAATTTTGATTTTGGTCGATCTGATTGTTGTCCCAACATAAAAATTTTAGGATATGTTCGTTAGGACTTGCTCTTTGAGAATACCCAGTAAAAAAAAACTCGGTGCATACTTCCCCTCCATTTCCTCCACCCTTTGCCACGACCTATAAATAAGGGGGGCACCCTTCCTTTTTTTCTAAAATTTTTTGGTTAAGGTAGGTATTGTAGAGCGTACTATAAGCTTTAAAACAAACAAAAATGGGTTCTGTAGCTACAATAGCACTTATGATATTAAATTTTTGAGGTTTAAGAGTGTTGCGATTTGGAGATTTTAGGGGAAATTGTGAAAAATTTTGATTTTGAGTGATCCCATTGTTGTCCCAACTTAAAAATTTTAGAATATATTCTTTAGGACTTTCTCTATAAGATTATCAAGTAAAAAAAAAATCGGGGGATACCATCCTCCCCATTTTCTCCTCCCTTTATCACGACCTTAAAATAAGGGAGGTAACCCTTATTTTTTTCGAAAAATTTTTGGTTATGGTAGGTCTTGTAGAGCATATTATGAGCTTCAAAACAAACCAAAAATGGGCTTTCTAGCTATAATAGAACAAACGATATTAAGTTTTTACGGTGTAAAGTGTCGCGACTGTGAGATTTTGGGGGAAATTTTGACCCTTCGTATTTTCGGCCCCTGTTTACTTAGAGGGCTGAAAATTTGCATTTGTTAGTTTTTTACGTAGAGTAAGAACTTAACCAAATTTCATTAATATCGGAGGGGGTCAAAAATATTCATGATTGATTTCACTAATAATGACCCCCTAACCAGTTTGGTATTGAATTTCAGCGAATGTAAGGACACCTCGAAAATTTTGGTACATTCAACATAACCTTAAAACACGAAATGCTTCAATTCTGCTTCTGGTTGACACATGTGAGCAGAATTAGTCACCAAATATTATTTTGACAAGTACAAACCTAATTTTTCGATTTGGTCTAAAACTTCAGAGGGCTGGTGCTCCTTGGCCACTCTGGGTCGGGGGGTTCCTGGTATGTGAGGGTACTTAATTTAAAGATAGTTAAAGAAAAAGTTTTTATGCCTAACTTATAGCAATTTTCTAAGAATTTTTCTAAATGTCTCAAGTTTTGAGACCATTTTTGTATAGAAAAAAGTGTCTAAGTCACAAAAAATGTCTATGTCCCATAATTTCTAAAATAATTCTGTTTTATAAAAAGTTTTTGAATCCTTCTTAATTTTCATCTGAAAAATTCCTTCTCATTAATTGTGATACAGATTTTCTCCTCATTTTTTATATTATTATTTTTTAAATCCCACTCCTCTCTTCCTGTTTGTGTTATACTCCAAAATATAAAAATTGACTTTTATTATTTTTTGTTTACATTTTTGTTTGAACGGAAAAATAAAATTAAAACAATTAACGTCCTTGTACAATACTAAAAAAAAATATATAAAAAAAAAAAAAAAATATTCAGACAATAACAGACATGCAAATAAAGTTATAGACACACACTACTACTAAAGAAAATCACACACCCATACACTCACATATTTAAACTCACATACATAAGAAGATTGAATATACAATGAATGACTAACGACGGCGTTGACTGTGTAGTGAAAATGATGATGTTAATGATGACGTTGATAATAACGATGATGATATTGTGAATGTATTTACTAAAAGGAGCAAGGCAAAAAGAAATAAAATAAAAAAAAATAATATAAAAAAAAATAAAAAAATATAAAAAATAAAATAACAAAAAATACAACAAAGTGTCTGAAAAATTTTGCTTTTGATGCTGTTTTTTTTAAATCAAAGGAGGTACACGAAAAAATATGGTTTTTTAGAAAATTTTTCCCAAAAAATTTTTTGTTTTTTTTTTTAATTTCTTCAACGTAGAAAAAACCGTCATTTTTAGAAATTTTTGACAAATTTCAAATAGCGATACCTCGAAAACCGCTCTACAGACTTCAGACATTTTTTGATATTCATTCAGCATGCAAAAATTAAAAAAAAATAATGTTTCGCAAGATTTTTTTTATTTTTGAAAAATTCAAAATATTAGTTGAAATTTTTAAAAAAGCAATACTTTGATCGAAGGACGCCACGGATTAATATGACGGATCTGATTTAGATTTTTAAAAAATAAAAAAAAATAAAAAAAAAATGATGGCACGCTGAATGCGAATTTAAAAAAATTGTTAACTCGGTCGACCGGGTTTAGAGATATTGCTAATTAAAATTAGTAAAAAATTTCGTGTTTTTCACGTTTTTTTATTTCTTGAAAGTGGGAAAAACCCGCCATTTTTAGAATTTTTTTGACAAATTTCAAATGGCGATATCTCGAAAACCACTCGACCGACTCCAGCATTAAGCATACAAAAATTAATAAAAAATTATGTATCGCAAGTAAAGAGGGGGCGCTGGTCACGTGATTTGCGTGAATCACCAGTGAGTGTGAGTGATTTTCATTTCAATCACGTGATTGTGAGTGAGAGTGAGCGGAAAAAAATATGAGTGAGTGATTAGTGAGTGCGTCATTAATTTTTTTCGTGATTAGATTTTTAGATTTTCCCAATTTTTTTTTAATTTTTTTTAAAAAAAATATTTTTGGAGTTTTTTTTTTGTTTGGTAAGAAAATTTTATTGCGTTAGTAGATTTTGCGTGACTCACACGTGAGCGTGATTGAATCTGGAGTGAGTCACGCGTGAGCGTAAGTAAATTTTTTATTACACACGTGAATAGTGAGTGAGCGTGAGTAAATAAAAAAATTGCGTGAGTGTTTATGAGTGATTCGATTTTTTTTGCGTGAGCGTGAATAAGTGTGAATCAAAATCCACTCACGCGCCCATCTCTAATCACAAGATATTTTTTTTTTTAATTTTTTCTTTTTTCATTATTCAAAAATCCAAAATATTGGTGGACATTTTCAAAAAATCCAAAACTTTGAACAGAGGGCTCCACGGGATAAAATGACCGGTTTGTGTCAAATTAATTGTAAGCTTGAATGAATGACTGTCTCTAACTAAATAAAAGAGTCAAGGGAAAGAAATTTTAAGATTCTTTTAAACATTTCTTGAACGTAAAAAAGAGCCTCCATTTTTTGCAAAATTCAACTAACGATATCTCGAAATTCGTTAGACTGATTTTTATATTTTTGAGATATTCATATTAAGCAGATCAAAATATATATTACAAGTAAAAAAGTGAAATTCGACCTGGCCGAATATATTGCTACCATCCAGAGTATAAAAAAATTTATTTGCAAAAAAAAAAAAAAAAATTTTTAAAAAAATAAATCCGCGAAAAAAAATTTTGTTAAAAAAAAATTAGGCGATTTTTTTTTTGTACAAAAAATATTTTCGAATTTGCTTAAATACCATTCGGTGTTCACTTCTGTTCACATATGTCATCCAGCAGCCGAATTAAAGCATTTTATATTTTAAGGTTATGTTGAATGTACCAAAATTTTCGAGGTGTACTTACATTTTCGTTCATAACTTTCGAACCGCTGAACCGATATCGCTCAAATACATACCAAACTTCTCGGGGCCACAACAAGTAAAAATGTTAAGTTTCAGTTATATTCGTGTAATATTTTGGCCGTGATCTCCATTTCCACAGACGGACAGACTGACGAACATCGCTAGAATGTCTTAAAATCGATCACTGATCAATATATGCACTAGACTGGGTCGAAATCCTACAAAGTCTAAGGATCGATTGTCCTTAGTGCGGGAAAGTGGTAATGGGGTAATATAAGCATTTTATGGAAGACAACTTTTTAATCGATCAAAAACTCTATTAGCGCATCGGTGGTCAAAATTGAGATTTTGGTCAAAATGGCCAAATTTTCAAAAAAATTTTAAAAATATAAATTTCATTTTCTTGCTTAATAAAAAATTTTTTTTTTATTGCACTTGATACTAATAACTTATTTATTAAATATTGGAATTTTATGCCATCATTAACATATTTTTATTTAAGATACAAAAAAAATCATATTTTTGACGCGGTTCTAAAAACCCCTTTTTTATAATTTAATTTTTATTTTTTATTAAAATTGCAAAATATATCGATTTTATTACTCAATGTTATTGAAAACTTCATAAAGACTAAAGATTTAAATTTTTGCGAAAATCCGTTCGGTAGTTTTTTGTGGGGAGCGGTTTCAATTGAGCGGATTTCAAGGAAATCGTATTTTTTGCCATTTTTTTGAGTTTTTATTTTTTATAAACTACATTATTGTACAAATTGACAAGTATTATGCTCTATCTTGTTCCATTTGATCATGGTAACTTAGTTTTGAAACGATAGATTTATAGGACATCTTTAACTCTAATCGGTCAGCGGCCAAAAGTGTCCCGTACTGAGTTTTTTTAGGTTTTAACTACTGTTTAATGAAATTAATGGTTGCAAAATCATGTTTGTGTTGAATATTGTGTTGTTTAATCTTTTATTTAATCATTTTGACATAATTTTAAAACATACATATTTTTGGATATCTTTAACCCTTATGTGCATGCAACCAAAAATGTCCCCTACCAAAATTTTCATGTTTTTCACAAATAAAAAAAAACACACATTTTTGTATTCAAAATAGTCATAAATAATTAATTGAATAATTTTGATATTGCCGAAAGCGTTAACCCTTCTGAAATAAAGGTCAATAGTGGCCCACTAACAGATATTTAAGCCGAAATGATAACATTGAATTAGGATTACGTGCGGACTAATTTTGTTTTAATAAAACTAAAATTTTTTGATATTATATCACACGCAACCAGTCATTTCATATATTTATTAATGTCAAAAAAGCTATAAAACAAATAATCTCTAAATCAAACTTAAGACTATACACAAAAAAAAATTTGTCAAATTACAAGGAAAAGTCTCGTAATCCCATTTTACCAATATTTGACATTTTTCCTTGTTTTTTAACAAATCGAAATTAACATTATTTTTTGTAACATTACATTTTTTTTGTAATTTTACAAATCCAAGATAATTTTACAAAAAAAAATCTACTTAATTCACGAGAATTCCTTGTAATTTTAATTGCGCCAAAAAACTGTTAATTTACAAAATTATTGGTAAAAAGCTTGTAAAGTTACTAGGAATTCTCGTAAAATAGGAGGTAGCAAAAAATCTAGTAAAATTACGAAACAAAAAATCTTGTAAAATTACTAGGAATTTTTGTCAAAAAAAAAGTTACACGTTTTTCTTGTAATTTTACAAGGTTTTTTATTACTTAGTGTAGACTAAATGCCCATTCGTTTTCACACTTAGCTTTACCCCCCGATCAACGACGAGGATGTGGTTATAAATGACCCCATTTTGAGGTGTTTAATTTTTTTTGTTGTTTTTTTTTTATATTTTTTTGAGTTTTTATATATTTTTTTATGTACAGGGTTATGACTCATTTTTGACAAAATTTTTACCTATCGCCACGTGATAGACCATACAAAATTAATATTAAAAATCGTATTTGCGGGTCATTTTTGAAAAAAAAAACCTTCCGCACCAAACGCAATTTCTAAAAGTCACAGATATTTTTTGTTTTAAGTCCTATTTTTAAAAAATAAGGTAATTTTAACCCTTCTAATGAATGAATTATATAAAAAAAGATCTTGTAAACAATTACGAATAAAAATAATGCCACTCGGACTTTTTTTTTTGAAGCTACATGCTGCCAAAATTGACGTTATAAATAGTTAACTTTATGCAGTTAAGGGTTAAACCGCCAAATTTGAATTTTGAAGGAGTCAAAAAAGTCCCTCCATAAAGCATTCGTCATTTTGACCCTAAATAGCTTTTCCTACGCATTGTTTGGGTCTCATATTTTCTTAGTTTCAATTAAATTAAGAAAATATAGACCAAATTTTATCTCGTTTGGTACGAGAAATTTTTTGAAAATGCAATTCTTAATATTTTTTTATGGCTTTTTTGGCTAGGGCAGGTAAATTTTGATATTTTCAAAAAAATGCAAAAAGTCATAACCCTAATGTACAGGCTTATGCCTTAATCTTTAATTTTAAATTGCGATTTTCACTCAAGTGAGGTTAAATTAGAGCGAGACAATAAAGTGGATCTTATATAACCACCTCTGTTTTTAAAACAAAAAACAAAAAAAAAAAAAAAAAAGCATAAAATTACTCAAAATGGGGTCATTTATTTCACCACTGCCTCGTCGTTGATCGGGGGTAAATCTAAGTGTGAAAATGGACACTTAGTCTAGTCTTAAAATTTTAATTTTAAGGATAATTTGTTTTATGGCTTTTTTTGACATTAAGAAATATATGAAATGAATGATTGCGTGTGATATAATATCAAAAAAATTTAGTTTTCTTAAAACAAACTTAATCCGCACATAATCCTAATTCTTAAAAATCTGTTAGTGGGCCACTATTGACCTTTGTTTCAGAAGGGTTAACGCTTTCGGCATTATCAAAATTATTCAATTAATTATTTATGACTATTTTGAATACAAAAATGTGTGTTTTTTTTTTATTTGTGAAAAACATGAAAATTTTGGTAGGGGACATTTTTGGTTGCATGCACATAAGGGTTAAAGATGTCCAAAAATATGTATGTTTTAAAATTAAGTCAATATGATTATATAAAAGATTATACAACACAATATTCAACACAAACATGATTTTGCAACCATTAATTTCATTAAACAGTAGTTAAAACCTAAAAAAACTCAGTAGGGACACTTTTGGCCGCTAACCGATTAGGGTTAAAGATGTCCTATAAATCTATCGTTTCAAAACTAAGTTACCATGATCAAATGGAACAAGGTAGAGTATAATATTGGTCAATTTGTACAATAATGTAGTTTATAAAAAATAAAAACTCAAAAAAATGGCAAAAAATACGATTTCCTTGAAATCCGCTCAATTGAAACCGCTCCCCACAAAAAACTACCGAACGGATTTTCGCAAAAATTTAAGTCTTTAGTCTTTATGAAGTTTTCAATAACATTGAGTAATAAAATCGATATATTTTGCAATTTTAATAAAAAATAAAAATTAAATTAAAAAAAAGTGGTTTTTAGAACCGCGTCAAAAATATGATTTTTTTTGTATCTTAAATAAAAATATGTTAATGATGGCATAAAATTCCAATATTTAATACATAAGTTATTAGTATCAAATGCAATAAAAAAAAAATTTTTATTAAGCAAGAAAATGAAATTTATATTTTTAAAATTTTTTTAAAAATTTGGCCATTTTGACCAAAATCTCAATTTTGACCACCGATGCGCTAATAGAGTTTTTGATCAATTAAAAAGTTGTCTTCCATAAAATGCTTATATTACCCCATTACCACTTTCCCGCACTAAGGACAATCGATCCTTAGACTTTGTAGGATTTCGACCCAGTCTAATATGCACATTATGGAGTCCTAGACCGATATTTCGATCGTCATTCGGAATGACAAACTTATATACATATACACTCTATCACTAAGTGGAGGGTATAAAAACCAATGTGTCGTAAGTAGTGTTTGGGGTCCGGGAATTCCCGGGTCTGATGAGAATTCCCGGGATTTGTTTTTTTATTTTTATCGGGATATCCGGAAATTTTTAAAATAAACATTTTTGCGTAAAAACGCTTATTTTAATTTAATTTAAAATATCCCAGCAAAACTTTGGTAATGGGTAGTGATTATATAGCACATTACCAGGTAATGTATATACCTTATTTGTAGCATTATTTTAGGATGTCTTACCAAACATTTGTTCCACAACGTATTATTTTCAAGTGAAAAATAATGCATTACTAATAATTTGCTACGTAATGCATGATTATTGGAAAAAATGTATTTCGTATTTATTATTTCTAAACATTAAATCATGGATGACTTATATTTGGTTACATTATGTATTATTGAAAGTTTGAAATAATGCATTATTTATAATTGGATGCATAATGCATTACAATTACATAAAAAAATAATTATTTTATAAAAAAATGCATAAGTTTAAACTAGAGATGGGCTCACGACAGGAAATTTCTAACGACACACACTCACGAGCATATTTTATGTACTTACACTCACTTACAATCCGTGAGTAAATTTATATTATCTTCTGGTATGCTATATTCTTTCATTTCTCGTAACCTATAAAATATCATATATTTTACACCTTACTCGTATTCTTCGTTATAAATTTATGACTTATTTTATACCTTACTGGTATTCTTTGTGATAATGTGGATGCATTACTTTGAGTCTCATCGCCTGTTAAAATCATCAATGCTGCAATGTATAAAATAAGAGATCCTATACCTTATTTTATACCTTATTTGGTAATCTAAGTTTTGCTGGGATATTTTACCAGAAAAAATTTTAAATTGTTTAAAAAAGTCCACTCAAACCAGCATCTTCAAAAAAATATGCATAAGAACAGTTTGGAATCTAGTTCATGATATAAATTACTAAAATTCAATAATTTTTAAACATTTTTTAAAATCATTTTTAATGAAATTCTTAACCCAAAAAATATTGTGTCCGGGATTTTGAAAACTTTCAAAAATTTTTTTGGGACTTAAAGCTTTCAAAGAAATTTTAAGCTCCAAAATACAACAAAAAAATTTTGTTCCGGGACTTCGAAAATTTTCAAACAATCTTCGGTACTTGGAAATTTTTCCAAATTAAATTTTTGGAAATTTTTTCAATTTAAATTTTTTTTTAAATATTTTCTGGACTTAAAAAATTTTAAAAGCCCTTTTTTCCAAAAATCCAAGTTTAGTTACTGCAAAACAAAGACACAATAAAAGGCGTTTGTTTCATACGAGAATTCGGATGAACATGCTAAAAATATTAACAAACGGCAAGATTTCTTCGTCATTTACTTTGAAAAATTCATTAATTTTCCAAAATTTAACTACTATACGCATATATTTCATCAGAATTACTAACACTCTAATGTTTTTCGTATTTAGAATTGAGAAGAGTCAAATAAAATTGAAAAAAAAAATTTTCCTACACAGAAAAAAAATGTTTGTCAGTGAACGAAATTCATTGTATTTATGAACAAATACATACAAATTATGAACTACAATTTCATTAAATTTTTTAACTTTTTAAACTTTTTCATGGTACTTATAAACAAATGTTAAATGGTTTTTAAATTTCACATATTATGGGTTATTCATTAATACTATGACAAAAATTTATAAGTATAATGAAAAAGATAATAAATTTTCTGAAATTGTTCATAAATATACTATGAAAGTCGTTCATTGGAAATTTTTTATTTTTGTGTGTACAATATCAAATCAATCAAAATCGAAAAATAGGACAATTTAATCGAAAATCATCGAAAATAGCTCAAAATAAGCTTAAACGCAAGTTCGTCCCAGTTCTGTGAAAGTGTTCGAGACAAAAATTTTTAAATTTTTTTAAAAAAAAAGTCTGAAACTTAGAAAAAACCCTCAATTTTTAACAATTTTCAAGCAATAGGTTAGGTTAGGCTGTAAGTGGCTGCTGACGTTTTACGTCAACACACGTAGACTCTGAGGTCCATTCTGATACCACGGGACCGTAATAGGTTTCCCTACTAGTCCCTGTCGTTAAACCAGTTTGAGCTTCTTATGAAACTCCTTAGATGTTGAATTTTGACATCCAACAAATCAGAAAAATCGTACAGCTCCCTAGATCCCAGTGAAGCAAGTCTCTGACCAGAAAGGGCCGGGCAATGGCAAATAAAGTGTTCGATAGTTTCCAACTCCTCTTCGTCCATGCAACTTCGGTAAAAGTCATTCGACGGCACATTTAACCGCTCTGCGTGCTTCCCTATAAGACAGTGTCCGGTAATTATAGAAACCACCGTCGAAATCTCTCCTCTTGGAAGCGATATCAGCTCACTTGTGCGCCCCTGATTAAGAGAAGGCCAAATCAGTCGTGTTGTCTCACACGTCCATCCATTTGGCCATCTTTGATTAGTCTCCGTCGCAGAACAAAGCCGTAGGTTTTGCTTGCAAGTTTCTAGAGGCATACCAACACATTCCAATTCTGTTGGAACCTGTAAGGTAGTTCCTAGTCTTGCAAGCTCATCGGCTTTGCAATTCCCTGGAATGTCTCTGTGCCCTGGGACCCATATGAGTCGTATGTTAAACTGCTTGGCCATCTCATTTAAGGACGTGCGGCAGTTAAGGGCAGATCTTGTTTCCAGAAACATTGAATCCAGGGACTTGACCGCGTCTTGACTGTCAGTATAGGTGTTGACTGCGGTTGTAGACAAGACATTGCAGCTCAACCAGTCAGCCACTTCCTTTATTGCCAGCATATCTGCCTGGTAAACACTGCAATAATCTGGCAATCTACGAGCCAGGCTCAACCCAAGCTCTTCCGAATAGACTCCAAAGCCCACTAGTACGTGCAGCCTCGATCCATCTGTGTAAAAATTTATGGTAGCTCCACTACCCGGAGTATCCCCCATCCAAGACTCCCTGGATGGTATCATAGTGGTAAAGTGGCGCTCAAAGAGGCTCAAAGAGGGAGCACAGTCCACATTTTGTGGTATTGTTATCTTTTTCAAGATCGCGCTATGGCCACAATCGCTGCTCCTCCATTGCAGCGTGCTATTAAGTCGAATTGCCGACGCAGCCGCATACTGCCTATTATTTTCAAGCAATACCTTGAAAACCGTTAGACCGATTTCATTTTTTGTTTTTTTGTGTTTAGCGCTTCGAAATATATAAATATGATGTATCGCAAGACATATTATTTTTTTCTTTCAGTTTTACACAATTTAGTTCTGTCAAATTTAAATATTTTCGAGCGATCTAGCTCATTTCCTAACCGCAAACAAAACTTGGATCCAATTATGGAAAATCGAAAATAAACAACATAAGATCCACTTTAGTAGCACAGTGTAATTTGAGAATTTTACGACGAGAAAAATATCTCAGAACCTGGGAACTATTTGGTGCGAAAAATATATCAGAATTTATTTTTTTTATGGGAAAAATATTTTTTTATAGGAAAAATGTTTAGACCGCAGAATTTCTTTAAGCGTTTATATTTTCAGAATCTGAGAAATTTGTTTCAGATTCTGAAAATTTTTCTATACAAAGAAATCTCCCAAATTTTAAATTCTCAGTTCCTTAAAATATGCAAACATTTCTTAAGTAAACGTCTTTACAAAAAATAATAAAAATAAAAAGATTTGTTAAAATTTTTATGCATGGAGAATGTTATAAAAAAAGGGCAACAACAAAAACAAAACTTGAGACATAAGATAAAAAATAAAAAATAAAATCAAATAAATAAATACAAAAAAAAGTAAAAACATGTGAAAACAGCAACATAAAAAAAAAGAAAATAGAACAACAACAATAACAAGAAATCAAAAAGAAAAAAAATTAAAAAAGTCAAATAATAAAAAAAAGAAAAATTAACAACAACAACCTGTTGATTGACCTTTTTTAACAAGATGACAAATAGACCAAAATAGCGACAGTTATAAAAAACAACAAAGTTATAAAAAACAACAAAAACAGCTACAAAATTCCACCAAACGAAAATAAGAAGAAAATATAACAAAACACACGCAAGCAAATATGCTTTAAAAATCACATGTTTAAAAATCCCTAGATGTATGCAATGGAAATTGTAATGTATACAAAATAGAGCATTATAGGATAAAGAGAAGTATGAGTATATTTTTTTTGTGAGCATTATTTAGCTAACAATGTTGTTTAAAGTTAAAGCGACGACAACAAAAACGATGTCTACGAGGAGAGTTATTTAGAAATAACGATGCTTAATAGTTGCCCAGCAACTACTGAGTTTTTAACATCTAACTGGAATTTAGTTAGATTTAGGAAGTTCTCTTTTTGCTGGGTAGTTTTAAAACGAAGTCAATGTTAATAACAGCTACAACTTTACTTACATCTTTAAAAAAAACTATAACTTTGAGTGCATGTTGTTTGTCTTGAATATAAAATTCACGCGGAAATTTCAAAACAAATCATAAATAAATATAACTAATAAAACTAAAGTATACTTTTAGGAGGGGGAAGTGTGTGGAATATTTTTTTTTAAATAAGTAAGAGATATAAAGAGAATGAGAGAAATATGGGTTAACAGCTGGTTGTAAAAAGGTGTTTAACAATTTTTTTTGGTATCTTTTTAATATTATTTTTCTTTTTTTTTATTAAAAGGAAGTAAGTAGCACTTCATTATAAGGAGTTTTCTGTTATTTTTTTTAAAATAACTTCTTGTTTATTTATTTATAACATTTATAAATTGTGGGGGAAAGTGTTTATGTATATGATGAAGTATGTTCTCAACTTAAGATTATACTTAAAGTCAAGAGGTTTCATTATGGTTTTTTTATAAATTTTCCCATTGCCGGTATATTTGGTTGTAAGGTTGAGATGTTAAAGAATGATAATTTTTTAGTGGCTGTAGGTATTAATTTTTATAAAATTGATAAAATGAAAAAAAAACTCTGTGATTTGTTTTAAATCATTAAATTTCTATTACATTTTTGTTTTATTTTTCTCCAATTTTTTTTTATATTTGTTTAAATTTAATTTTGTATCGCAATTTTTTTTTTTTTTTTTCGTTTTATGTCGGTATTGTTTTAATATTTTTTGTTTATTTGTTTTTTGTCATTTTAAACTATTCCATGCATTAGTTCATAGCATATTTAATTAAATTTCTAGTATTTTGATAACATATTCAATATATTTATACTAAATACACTTAAAGAAATATTTGAACAGTTCATGAGAATAAGGACGAATAGACCATTTGAAACTAATATTTTTTTTCCAACATTTTTGCATAATGCACTAATCCATTAATGCAAAAAAGTTCACAAAAATATAAGTTTTAAACCGTTTCCTGCGTTTTTATCGTCATTTGTAAAATTATACAAATGGTCTATTCGTCCTTATTCGCATGTTCATTTCTATAAATTAATATTTTAAGTATAAGTGGAAATGTTGCGGTAAGAAAACAAGAAATTACATGCTAAGACTTTTGAATTTTTTTGAATCAGTGTTGCCAGAAATAGGGTAAAATCCCTACATGTACAGTAGGGTGGAGTAAAATTTTCTTTTTTCGAATTTCATATTCGTCGTGGTTGAAAAAGTTGTATTTTAGGGTCAATATTAGCACAAAACAAGTAAAAGTTAAATTCGACCTTGCTGAATGTATTGATATCCTCCACAATGTACAAAAAGTTTATTTGCAAAAAAAAAAAAAAAAAAATTAAAAAAAAAATTAATCCGCGAAAAAAATTTTTTGATGAAAAAAAAAATTGGCGAAATGTTTTTTTTATTAAACAATTTGTTTGTACTTGTTTAAATTCCACTCGGTGATCAATTCTGTTCACATGTGTCAACCATCAGCCAAATTAAAGCGTTTCGTATTTTTTGGTTATGTTGAATGTACCAAAATGTTCGAGGTGTACTTACATTTCCTTTCATAACTTTTAAACCGCGTAACCGATTTTGCTCAAATGCAATACCAAACTGTGTAGGGCTGTTGCAAGTAAATAAGCAAACAAGTAAGGTCTCCCTGGTGTCACCCGCCGATCTTTATGGAATTGGTTTTATTTTGTAGATCAGGCGAAATAAAGGGGCTCGTATTTTTTTTAGCGGCCCAAATTCAAATTTAGGGGGTGAAAATTAGGGGGGAAGAAACGGTAATTTTTCAGTTTTTTGCGTTTATCTCCTATATTATACAAAAAAAACCAAGTATTGTTATGTACCAAATGAAAGGTCTTTGGAAAACCCATCTTTGTGTGCAAAATACGTGTCCAAACATGCACAAGTTTTCGTCATATTGAATAAAATGCCAAAATTTAAGGACATTTTTGTTAATAAGTCGAAAAATATTTACTTTTTTGGCACACTGTTAGCATTACAAGATAGGTATTTTAAATACCTTTAATCTGATACAGAATATGCCTATATTAATTTTGAGTTAATAGGCGTAAATCGTAAAAAACTGAAAAGGTCAACTTTCCGCATACAAATCGAACCCCCCTAAAAATAAGTTTGGGCCACTAAAAAAAAATAGGTGTCGAATTAATTTTCGTTCTGAATAACATATCCAAATTTCATGAAGATCGGAGGGTGACACCAGGGAGTCTCTCCTTGTAAGTCTTACAAGAAAGGTCTTTCATATAGGAAAAAAGGGTTACCACCTTCTGAAAAAATTAGGTCTTTGGGGAAAGTACATTCCATGAGTTACAAACGGAATGATAAACTTATATATAAGCAAATCCATTGGAAAATAAACTGGCGGATCACCGATTTTAATTATTTTTGGTAATTTGATAGAGCTTCATAAAAGATTAAAAAGGTTTTTTTGGATCAATTACTTTAGAATTTATGGGCGTTTAAAAAAGCGCTTTTTGGCAAGATTGACTTTTAGACAGTTATTTACCACTTTGTAATCGGTAACCGTATATCAACACCTCTCTAAAATTTGAGCACACCCAAAACAAACCTTGCAAAATTACAAGAATAGTTTGTAACTTTTTTTTGCTGCCTCCTATTTGACAAAAATTTCTTGTTATTTAACAAGCTTTTTAGCAAAAAAATTGTAAATATACAATTTTTTGACGCGATAAAACTTACTTCGTGATTTTACTAGATTTTTTGTGCTACCTCCGATTTTACGAGAATTTTTAGTAAAAATTACGAGAAATTTACAAGAAATTCTCGTAAATTTACTAGCTTTTTTTGTAAAAAATATTAGAAATTTGTAAAATAACAAGAAAAACTGTAAAATTACAAAAAAAAAATAAAATTTCGATCGAAAATAATTTGTTAAAAGACAAGGAAAACTGTCAAATATTGGTAAAATGGAATTACGAGACTTTTTCTAGTAATTTGGCAAGATTTTTTTGAGTGCAGCATTAAAAGGGCATTCTAAACTTTAAAGCAAAATTTTCTTTTTTTATGGCTTAAAATAAATGGGGGATGGTCTTACTACTGATCTCTGCCGTTAGAAGCTGATTTAATAAAAAACAAGTAAAAAAGTTAAATTCGGCCTTGCCGAATGTATTGAAACCCTCCACAATTTCTTAAAGATTATTGCAAAAAATTTTATTTAAAAAGAAATTACTTCAAAAAAAAAAAAAAAAAAAATTTTAAAAAAAAAATCCGCGAAAAAAAAATCTTTATAAAAAAAATCCGCGATTTTTTATAAAAAAAAATTTTTATAAAAAAAATCCGCGATTTTTTTCTTTTTTTGTCAAAAAATATGTTCGCACTTGTTTAAATACCATTTGGTGTTCAATAATGTTCACATATGTCAACCAGCAGCCGAATTAAAGCATTTTGTATTTTTAGGTTATATTGAATGTACTAAAATTTTCGAGGTGTCCTTACATTTTCGCTCATAACTTTTGAACCGCTGAACCGATATCGCTCAAATGCAATACCAAACTTCTCAGGAGAATTTCCAATAAATGTGTTGAGTTTCAGTCATCTCCGTGTAATACTTTGGCCGTGATCACAATTTCCACAGACAGACGGACATAGCTAGAATGTCTTAAAATCGATCGGGGATCATGAATATATATACTCTATGGGGTACCAGACCGATATTTCGAGATGAGTTACAAACGGAATGACAAACTTATATATACCCTCTATCACTAGAGTGGAGGGTATAAAAAAATAAAAAAAAAATTGTATGGTGACCGCCTTAAGCGTTGAAATTAGATGGTAGGTATGTTCTAAGAAAATGTTTGGATTAGAAGAATATTATGTGTTGGTCATATATTTGATCTCTCTAGGTGCATTCCTTCGGTAGTTAGATCGGTTAGATCAAATTTTAAGAAATGTCATTTTGTAAGGAAGCCCCATCAGAAATTGGAGATAAATATAAGTTTGTTTGAAAAAAATGTGTAGAAGTTAAAATTAATTGAGGTCGGTTTTGCTATTGACCCCTCTAGAAAGCACGATTGGAGCAGTTGAAGCTGATTTAAATATTGGAATACTGGAAAAAAATATTTCAAAATTTCGAAAAAAAAATAGAAATAATCATAATCCCACAATCTAATTGGGGAAAACATTTGTAGAATCAATATGAGATTTAAAAAAAAAAAAATTTGGATTTAAAGAATTTTGTGTGTTGCACGGTGTGATATTCGTGCGCATTTGGGTAAAAAAAAAAAATTGCCGATTATTTTTTGTTTAGGTGCATACTTAATTTTGACACTCTGGAGACTAAAAATCAGTTTCCGTTACATCAATGCGACTCTTGGTTTGGCTGGGGCACAACCCCAAAGTATTGAGTTTTTCACATTTTTCTTAATTTATTTTTTTTGTAAAGGACATTTTTTGAAAAAATTTTAAAAATTCATCTTGTGGAGTAATCCATCCAAATTTTTTCCAAAGTGTTTCCAAGATCCGTTATTTTATTATTCATTTTTTTTTATAACAAAAAAAAACCCAACAAAAAGTTATATTGAGTAAAAATCAATGTTTTTTTTTAAATATCTTTAAAAATCCATTTACATAATAGACTGCAACTTCTGCAGATAATGATGGATAATGCAAAACGCTAGTGCGGGTTATACTAGAGGTATTCCATAACATTTCGTATGTTATAACTTTTGCCAGAAAGTGCCAGAGCTCTGTCAAATCGAGGTTAAAGTTAAGGTTAAAAACAAAAATATTCAAATTATTTGTTAAATTAGTTTAAAAGTTGTACAATTTGATTGTTTTACATAACATGCTTTTTATTTCTCCGGCGTTACTTAAAAAGATGTATGTCAGGTTCAATCTCTAATGTACACAGAATCCATTTTTCACAATCTGGAGGATATTTTTCATATGTTTATGATTCAAAGTGACCCAAAAATGTCAATAAAACGAAATAACGAACTAAATCCAAAAACAAAAACGAATTATCCACCGGAAGTGTTGGAATTGCTAGAGATTAGAGTTGTCAAATATTCGTCAATTTCAAAAACCGATTTTCGAATACTTAGAAAAAACCGCCTTTTAAAAAAATCGGTTTTTCGGTTTTGTAACTAAAAACCGGTTTCGAATAATCGGTTTTTCGGTTTTTGTTTTTACACTCAAAATAATTACTCTGTTAAATACTCTGTAAAATGACTGTAATCTCAATTCGACAGATATTTGACAAAGTTATCTGTCGAAATACAGATTTTAAGAAAATACTTTGTATATATTTTCTTGTGACTGAAAATCAAAATTTTGTAAAATTGAAGTTACTCGTTAAAAAACTCGTAATTTTCACAAAAATAAAAAAGTAAATTTACAATTTGGAAGCATTAAAGCGGGCAAATTTAACAAATTTTTAATTAATAAAATGGATTTAACTAAATTTACAGAGTTTTTTTTTTGTAAAATTTTGAAATCGTAAAATGCATTTAACTAAAACTTTGTAAATTTACCGAGCTTTTTTGGTCAAATTCTTTTCGGTTTTATCATTATTTTAAAGATAATTCTGTAAATTTACAGTTTTTTTTTATCGAAATCATTTTACAGAGTTTTCTTCGTAAAATAACAAAAAATCTTGCTGGTTGGAAATCTATGGTATTTTCTGCTGGCTCAGCAGAGTTTCTCTGTAATTTAACAGAGTGATTATTTTGAGTGTAATTATTTATTTAATAAAAAAGTAAAACAAAACAATAAAAAAGGAAAGCAAAACAAGCTATTTGTACATACTTCAGAATAGAGATTGGCACATTAGCAGTTTATTTTCCTACATTTTTGAAATCTTAATTTTTAAAAGTTTTTTTTTTTTTTTGTATAAAAAGTTTCGTGAGTGTGAGTGAACGTAAGTGTGAATGAACGTGAGTGTGAGTTGTCATAAATTTACTCACGTGATTGTGAGTAGAAAAAAATATGCTCGTAAGTTAGTGTGCGTGATTGGAAAATTCTCTTCGTGAGGGTGAATGTGTTTGAGTCACTCACACTCCCATCTTTACTTCAGAACTGACAATACATATGATTTACGAATGTTACTACATCAAATGTAAATAGATGTAATTAAGATCAAATTAAATAAAAAGCTTTTAGTTTTTTTTTATTAAACAGTATTTCAAAAAAAGGATTCATTTCAAATGATCTGGGGACATCCGATTTCTCAACTTAGAGATGTTTACTAAAAAATTTCATTGAATGCAAAATAACGAAAAAAATGAATATATGAAAAAGTCGATTATTCGAGACCAAAAAATCGGTTTCTCGAATACTTCGAAAACCGGGCTTTTTTAAAAAACCGGAAAAATAGAAAAAAATCGATTTTTCGAATACTTCGAAAATCGGTTTTGACAACTCTAGCTAGAGATGGAGTAAATAATTTAATTTTGTTATCTATATTGAACTTTCTTCTTTTTTTCATAATTCAATTTTTATTGGTTAATTTGTTTTATTTTTGTTTGTATTAAATGAGTTTCCTGAAGGCAAACAAGTTTTAATTGCCGGTTCTTTAAATGTAGGGTGTATTATTTGTGTGCAGATAAATAATCCCTCTTAAAAATATTTTAAAGAGATCTACATTGAATAATAAAATAGTTATTTATAAATCGTAAGTAGTTTGATTTTTTTCTTGACTATTTGTAATATATTCTTCAAAAAGCTGGTCGTGAATTCCGATTTTTGGGTTTAACCATATAGTTGTAATGCACATCACAAAAATTCGGTGGTATAAATTATAATTTTCGAGGAAATCGAATTTTTTTTACCTTTTTTTTTGTTGGTTAGTTAACCAAGTTTACCTTCCCGTTTAAGGTAGGGTATTGACAGTACATCTTTGAAACGACATCCAAAAATAGCTCTAAGTTTCTAGTTTCCAAAACTGTAAAAATCTTAGAAATAGCTCAATCCGTTCAAAAGTTATAATGAAAAAACTTCGATGCGCGCCTTTTCCATACAAAGGACACACTGTGTGTTGGTCTTACATTTGATCCTTCTAGGGGCACTATTCCGGCAGTTAGATAGGTTAGAGCAAATTTAGAAAAAATATAAATTTGTATGGGAGCCCCCATTAGAAATTGGAGAAAGATAGAGTATAAGTTTGCTTGGAACAAATTTTTAAAGAAAAATATTAATTGAGGTCGGTCTTGCTATTGAATGTGGAGTAAAAGAAGCTGAGTTAAGGAATGCAATACAAAATTTTTAAAGAATCGAAAAAAATAGTAATAACACCATCTGACTGCTAATATTAAACATTAACCGGATGATATACGTCTGAAAATTGAGATTAAATGGAGTCAAACTGCATTTACAGTTTTTCATTTCGTGATCCTGTTTCCTTTTAAAAGGAATTCAAAGTTTTAAAGAATACATTTTGTAAAATATTTTTGAAATATTTGTAATTTTCCTAGGATGACACTGGTGACGGCAGATAAAAGAGGAGGATCTCCCCTAATTTGTTCATTTTTATATTTTGCCATATCAGGATAAAAGGATGTGTATAAAGTCATTTGAAAACTTTATTAAAATATTTTGTTGAAAACTTTGAATGATATTGAAGGACATAATTTTGAATGGACGTAAATTACATCCTTTTTCCTGATAAGTAAAAATAATAAAATAGGAAAATTAGGGGAGATCCTCATCTTTCATATAGGACAAGTACGAATAGTAAAAAAATATTTTTTACAATTTAATCCTCTAAAAGTTTGTAATCCTTTTAAAAGGAAACAGGATGACGAAATGAAAAACTGTAAACGCAGTTTTGCTACATTTAGTCTGTAGTTTCAAATGTGTATTGTACAGTTCGTGTTCAACGACATTTTTTCATTTTTGTCGGACGGTGTAATCATAATCCCCCCGTGAAAATATCAATTAAGTGTGTCTTATTTGATCTGTTAATAATCTATTCATATCTGATCGTATCTGATTGTATATAATTATATCTAAAAGACCAAAATCGAGATCTAAATATATCTCGGAATTGTTCAACATTGGCAGAAATTTGACAAAAATTATATCTGATCAGATACAATTATGTATAATTAGATGTTATCATATATTATGAGATCAAGGCAGATCTGGTAAGATCAAATCAATTTCTGGGCAAACAATTTGTAGAACCGAGTATAATTTTCCAATAAAAATATACTTTTCAATTTTAAGAACACTTCTTTTTTGTCTTACAATTTTCCATTCAATATTTTTTTAACAAAACTTTTTGTTAATTCAGAAATTTTTATTTTATAATACAAAATAGCTCTTGTGGGATCAGTTTTAAACTGTCTCATTTCCTTTAGTGTAGTTGAAAAAAAAATCTATTGATATTACATTACATTTATTAAAATATTGTGATTTTAGTCATATTTTCATTATATTATTTATTAATATTTTTACAAACAAAAAAAAAAAAAAACACACTCAACAAAAAACTGTTATATTATGAGTGTCAAAAAAACATAATTACCAAAAAAATGCATTGTTTTCAAATAAAAAATTTATAAAAAAAATAATACATATTTAAATAAAATATGCATATACCTACTGAATAATTAAAAAAAAATACAAAAAATTCTAAAACTAACAAATGAATTAAGTAAAAAAGTTAAATTCAGCTTCGCCAAATTTGTAGATACCCTACACAATGTATAAAGGATAATTGAAAAGAACTTTGAATGGCAAAAAAAATTTGGTGAAAATATTTGTTAAAAAAATTAGTAAAATAACTTAATTTTTACAAAAAAGTGGAAAAAAGTTTCGTCAGAAAAAATAAAATTTGAGAAAAAATAAAAATATTCGTGAAAAAAAACTCAGCTAAAATTTTGTCTGAGTTAAAAAAAAAAATTGTAATAATTAAAACTTCATTCAGTTTCAAATTATCTTCGCATAGGTCCACCAGCCCCGAAATTGAAATATTTTTTTTTGTTGTGAGAAATGTACTAAAGTTTTTGAGGTGCTCTTACATTTTTGTTCATAACCGACATTGCTGAAATGCAATAGCAAAACTTCTCGGGCAGCAATAGGCAAATGTATAACAGTTACAGTCACATATGTATAATATTTTGACCGTGATCGCTATTTCAACAGACTGACGAACAACGCTATAATGTCTTATCATCGTTTACTGATCAATAATACATACATATATGGTGTCCCAGATCGATATTTCGACGAGTTACAAAATTATTTCAAAATAATTCTATGATAATATCATAATTTTTAATTAGTAAAGGAAATAATGACCTCGAGCTAGAATAAACCTACTCAAAACATTTATCTTTAATTTTAAAGAATTAAAATAAAATTTTCTAATTCCAACATATTTTGTTTTTTCTGGCTTAAAACAAAATAAATTTTATAGGCCTAAATGTATGCTATACATATTAATTCTAAATTTTACAAAAAAAAATGCAAAGATAAGAAAAGCTCTTTGAAAGTCTTGAAAATTAAACACATACGCATTTTTTGGGTGGAAAAACTAAAATGTAAAACTCCTATACTCCTTCTTGTAATACAACTTCAAAATTTGCAAGTGTGTGTGTAAATAGACATTTGTGTATGCTTGTAAATGTGCATACACAAGTATATAATTTTAGAAATCTTTAAGAAAACTTCATTTAATTTCTACCCATTCATGCCTGATGAAGGCAAATTTTTAATATAATTTCTAAGAACTTACAGAGCACAACATTTTGTATATTTCTGTTGGAGGTTATGGTTAGTATACATAGTTTCTGACAGACGTAATGTATTTACATTATATGCTGTTTTAGCATAAAACTAAAACTTAAAATTGCCTTAAACGAAGGTGACCAACTGAGACAGACAGGGCCTCAGTGAGAAAAAAATATTAAAAGATAAAATATTTTGGAGAATTGTTTTCGGTATCAATATATTTGAAAAATATTAACGCAAATTTTTCTAAAAGGAAATAATTTAGAAAGCGATGTATCGATAACACAAAATTTTCTAAAAAAAATATTGAGTTTTCAATAACACACAACTTTCTAACAAAAATTTGTAAGTTATCGATAACACAAAATTTTCTAAAGAAAATTTTTAGTTATCAATATATCTTAAATTATTTTTTTTTAATTATCGATAACACATTTTTCGAAAAAAAAGTTATTTAGTTATCGATATATCGATAACATATAATTTTTATAGAAAATTGTAAAGTTACCTAGATGTCGATAACACACAATTTTCTATAGAAAACTGTAAAGCGATCTATATTTCGATAATCCAAAAATTTTTAAGTTATCGATATATCGATAACACAATATTTTCTAAAGAATATTATTTGGTTTTCGATAACATAACATTTTACAAAGAAAAATATTTAGTTTTCGAAAACACACAATTTTCTAACGAAAATTATTAAGTTATCGATAACACAAAATTGTCTAAAGAAAATTATTAAGTTATCGATAACACAAAATTGTCTAAAGAAAATTATTAAGTTATCAATATATCTAAAATGAAAATTTTTTTAGATATCGATAACACAAATTTAAAAAATAAAAAAATATTTAGTTATCGATATATCGATAACTATATATCGATATATAGATAACTAAATTGTAAGATTATCTTTATGTTGATAGCACAAAATTTTCTATAGAAAATTGTAAAGTTATCGATATTTCGATGACACAAAATTTTCTATAGAAAATTATTAAGTTATCCATATATCGATAACACATAATGTGTTCTATAGGTAAATGTAATAACACGCAATTTTCTAAAAAAAAGTGCACTGTTATCGATATATTTATCGATAACACAAAATTTTTAATTACAATTTTGTATAAAAAATTACAAATCTATTGATAACAAAAAATTTTCTATAAAAAAATTGGTAACACAAAATTTTCTATCCAAAATTATAGAGTTATCGACACATCGATAACGGAAAAAAAATTCTATAGAAAATTGTGAAGACATTTATATAACGATAACACAGAAATTGTTGCCATCGATATATCGATAACACCAAATTGTAAAGTTATCCACATTTCGATAAGATAAAGTTTTCTGTAGAAAATTGAAAAGTTGTCGATACGTCGATTAAACAAAATTTTCATCAAAAAATTCGATAACAGAAAATTTTCTATAGAAAATTGTATAAGAAAATTGTGTTGACAAAGCAACATTTTTTATAGAAAATTCTTAAGTTATCGATAACACAAAATTGTTATGTTATGGATATATCGATTATATAAAATAATCTGTAGAAAATTGTTAAGTTATCTATTTATCGATAAAGCAAAATTTTCTATAGAAACTCGTAAAGTTGAATATTGAAAAGTTATCGATTTATCGATAACACAACATTTTTTTACGAACATTTTATTTATTAATTTTTTCGAATTCACAAATTGTTGAATGAAATTATTTAGTTATCGATATATTGATTACACAAAATTTTCTATAGAAAATTGTGAAGCTATCAATTTTCTATAGAAAGTTGCAAAGTTACCGATAACACAAAATTTTATATAGGAAATTTAATAACGCAAAATTATCTATAGGAAATTTAATAACACAACATTTTCTGTATAAAATTGTACAGTTATCAATTTATCGACAGCACAATATATCCTATAGAAAATTGTTAAGGTATCGATATCGATACATTTTTATAGAAACATTTTGTATAGAAAATTGTACAGTTGTCAATAAATAGAAAATTGTTAAGTTATCTATTTATCGATAAAACAAAATTTTCTATAAAATCTCGTAAAGTTTAATATTGTTTATCGATAACACAAATTTTTTTTACAAAAATTATTTATTAATTTTTTCGTATTCAAAAATTTTTAAATGCAATTATTTAGTTATCTATATATCGATTACACAAAATTTTTACTAATTTTTTTGAATTCACAAACTTTCGAATGCAATTATTTTGTTATCGATATATCGATTATACAAAATTTTCTATAGAAAAGTTCTATAAAAGTTATCGATTTTCTATAGAAAGTTGCAAATTTATCGATAACAAAAAATTTATATAGGAAATTTGATAACACAAAATTTTCTGTACAAAATTGTACAGTTATCGATATATCGATAGCACAAAATACCCTGTAGAAAATTGTTAAGTTATCGAAATCGATACATTTTCTATTGAAAATTGGAAAGTAATTTATAAAAAATTGTTAAGTTATCTATTTTTCAAATAAAACAAAATTTTTAATAGAAACTCGAAAAGTTGAATATTGAAAAGTTATCGATAGCACAAATTTTTTTTTACGAAAATTATTTATTAATTTTTTCGTACTCAAAAATTTTTAAATGCAATTATTTAGTTATCGATATATCGATTACACAAAATTTTTTATAGAAAATTGTGAAGTTATCGATTTTCTATAGAAAGTTGCAAAGTTATTAAACAAAATTGTACAGTTATCGATTTATCGATAGCACAACATATCCTATAAAAAATTGTTAAATTTTAATAAATAAAATCGATATCGAAACATTTTCTATAGAAAATTACACTGTGCTACAGTGAAAAAATACTTCTGATGTGACACAGTATAGGTTGTTGGTATTGTCGAGTAGATCACAAAAATGCCCATTAAACTTGCCAGACACCCTCAAGTTTTAGAGTTATTATCAAAAAACGTTTTTTTGGGACTTTTCTCACTAAAGGTTGTGTAATTCAGAAAATTTTCAACCGATTTTAAATTTTTAAACTGTTTTGGATAGAAGAAGGATAGGGCTTTCCGTGTGTGTGAATTGGTCTATACATATAAGAAAGATATGTAGTGATTTTTTCGGTAAAATCTAATTTTTTTGTTATTTTTTGAAAATTTTTCGAGTTTATCAACTTTTTTTTGCTATAGTTTGTTTAACAACGTTTATATTTATAAACGTATTTTTAAAGAAAATTTAATTCTGAATTCGATAAGCTTTATCCTGAAGAAATCAGATATTAATTGGCAGAGTTGTGATAATTTTTCTAAAAAAGAAAATTAAGATTTTGCAGGAAATCGCCGTTCAAATATCCCAGGCAAAAAAAAATAAATTTATCATAAGAGATCATGTACACTATTTTTAAAGGTTTTTGACGCGCTGAATCCGAATCTGGCCTTTAAATTGCTCTATCTCGTCAGGTTTTTGAGATATTTAACATAAATTGATATATCAAAAACTTAGTAAGATAGCGCAATTTCAAGGTCAAATTCGATTTCAGGAGGCCAAAAACCTTTAAAATAATGATACGCGACCTCTTAGTATGTTCGTTTATTTTTTTATTTTTTTTGCCTGGGTTATCCAAACGGCAATTTCAAGCAAAATCTTGATTTTCTTTTTTAGAAAAATTAACACAACTCTGTCAATTGTTATACGATTTTTTCGGTATAAAGCTCATCGTATTCACAATTAAATTTTCTTTAAGAATACGTTTATAAATATAAATGTTGTTCAACGAACTATAGCAGAACAAAATCGATAAACTCAAAAAATTTTCAAAAAAAAACAAAAAATTAGATATTGTTGAAAAAATCAATACAAATCTTTTTTATATGTATAGACCAATTCACACACATGAAAATCCCTATCCTTCTTCTATCCAAAACAGTTGAAAATTTGAAAATCGGTTGAAAAATGTTTAAGTTACACGTGGTTTAGTGAGAAAAGTCCCAAAAAATCGTTTTTTGACAATAACTTTAAAATTTGAGGGTGTCTGGCAAGTTTGATGGGCATTTTTGTGATCTTTTCGACGAGACCTACAACCTTAACTACATCATTTTGAAAGTATATTCGATTTTGTGTTTTTTGTAGCACAGTGTTATCAATAAATTGGTAACACAAATTTTTCTATAGAAAGTTGTAAAGTTACCGATATATCGATAACACAACATTTCTTATAGAAATTGTTAAGTAATCGATACATCGATAACACAAAGTTTCTATTAAAAGTTTTTGAGTTTTCGATATATTGATGACACAGAATTTTCTATAGAAATCTATCGATATATATTTTACATAAAATTTTCTACACAGAATTGTTTAGTTATCGACATTAAAATATTTTTTAAAAAAAATTTACAGTTATCGATATACCGAAAAAATAAAGTTTTCTGTAGAAAACTGTCAAATTATCTATATAAAAATAATACAAAATTTTCTATGTAAAGTTATCGATGGCACAGAATTAACTATGTAAATCAATTACTAAATAACTTTTTTTAGAATTATTTTTTTTCAAAATTTTCTATAGAAACTCGTAAAGTTAAATATTGGAAAGTTATCGATAGCACAAATTTTTTTTTACAAAAATAATTTACTTTTTGAATTCAAAAACTTTCGAATGCAATAATTTAGCTATCGATATATCGATTATACAAAATTTTCTAAAGAAAAGTTCTATAAAAGATATCGATTTTCTATAGAAAGTTGCAAATTTATCGATAACACAAAATTTATGTAGGAAATTTGATAACACAAAATTTTCTGTACAAAATTGTACAGTTATCGATTTATCGATAGCACAAAATATCCTGTAGAATATTGTTAAGGTATCGAAATCAATACATTTTCTATAGAAAATTGAAAAGTAATTTATAAAAAATTGTTAAGTTATCTATTTTTCGATAAAACAAAATTTTTAATAGAAACTCGAAAAGTTGAATATTGAAAAGTTATCGATAACACAAATTTTTTTTTACAAAAATTATTTATTAATTTTTTCGTATTCAAAAATTTTTAAATGCAATTATTTAGTTATCGATATATCGATTACACAAAATTTTTTATCGAAAATTGTAAAGTTATCGATTTTCTATAGAAAGTTGCAAAGTTATCGATAACACAAAATTTTATATAGGAAATTTAATAACCAAAACTTTTCTATACAAAATTATACAGTTATCGAGTTATCGATAACACAACTTATCCTATACAAAATTGCTAAGGTATCGATATATTTTCTTTAGAAAAATTTTCTACAGAAAATTGGAAAGTTATGAAAAAATCGATATCACAAAATTTTCTACAGAAAGTTGTAAAGTTACCGATATATCGATAACACAACATTTCTTATAAAAAATTTTTAAGTAATCGATACATCGACAACAGAAAGTTTTCTATTAAAATCGATATATTGATAACACAAAATTTTTGTTATCGATATATCTTAAACATTAAATTTTCTACACAGAATTGTTTAGTTATTGATATTAAAATATTCTTTAAAACAATTGTACAAATACCGAAAAAAACAAAAGTTTTTTGTAGAAAACTTTCAAATAATCGATATAAAAATAATACAAAATTGTCTATGTAAAGTTATCGATGGCACAGAATTAACTATATAAATCGATTACTAAATTACTATTTTTTAGAATTTTTGTTTATCGATATATCGATAATTTGCTATTAAACAGTTTGTGCTATCGAAAACTAAATCATAATCCTTATATAATTTTGTTTTATCAAAAACTAAATATTTTTTTATAAAATTTTGTGTTATTGAGAATACTAAACGAATCTATTATAAATTTATCGATAGCACAAAATTTTCTTTTTAAATCGATTGCTTAAAAACTTTCTGTGAACTTTTTAATATATATATCGATATATCGATAACTTAATAATTTCCCTTAAAAAAATTTGTATTATCGAAAACCAAATAATGTTCCGTATATAATTCTGTGTTATCGAAAATTTACTGATGTTTTAAATAAAATCTTATGTTATCGATGCATCGATAATTTAGTTATTTTCTGTAAAAAAAATTGTATTAGAATAATTTTCTTAGGAAAATTTTCTGTTATGTATATATCGATAACAATTCAAACATATGCAAAAAATTTTCTGTTATCGAATCATCGATAACTACACAATTTTTCAAAGAAATTTTTAAGAATATTTTTCGTCATTGGTATATTGATAACTATACAATTTTCTGTAAAAATTTCTGTTACCGAAAACTATATAATTCTGCGTTGCCGAAAACTAAATGATGTGCTTTATAAAACTTTGTGTTATCGATGTATCGATAATTCAGTTATTTTCTGTAGAAAATTTTGTATTTTAATAATTTTCTTAGGAACAATTTTCTGTTATGTATAAATCGATAACTATTCAAATACATACAGAAAATTTTCTGTTATCAATACATCGATAACTACGCAATTTTTCAAAGAAATTTTTTAAGAAAATTTTTGTCATTGGTATATCGATAACTATACAACTTTCTATAAAAAAACTGTGTTATCGAAAACTATATAATTCTGTGTTATTGAAAACTTCATGATGTTCCTTATAAAATTTTATGTTATCGATAATAAAGTTATTTTCTGTAAAAAATTTGGTATAATAATAATTTTCGTGGGAAAATTTTCTGTTATGTATAAATCGATAACTGTTCAAATACATACAGAAAATTTTCTGTTATCAATACATCGATAACTAAACAATTTTTCAAAGAAATTTTCAAGATAATTTTTCGTCATTCGTATATCAATAACTGTACAATATTCTATAAAAAATTTCTATTATCGATAACTACACAATTTTCTATAGAAAATTCTGTGTTATCGACTTTGTGTTATTAATGTAGCCATAACTAAACAGTTTTCTTAAGAACATGTGATGTTATCGAAATATCGATAGCTTAATAATTTATTTAAGAAAATTTGGTGCAATCGATATATTAACATCGTTAACTATACAATTTCTATAGAATATTTCCTGTTATCGATAACCATAAAATTTGCTAAAGAACATTTTGTGTTTTTGATAAATCGATAACTAAATAATTTTCGAAGAAAATTTTGTGTTATCAATTCATCGATAACTATACAATTTTTCTTAGACCATTTGGTGTTATCGACCATACAGACCATTTGGTGACATCGATAACTAGAAAATTTTTTATAAAAAATATTTTGTTATCGATAATTACATATATTATTTTATAAAAAAATTTTGTTTTATCGATAACTAGGCAATGTTTTATAGGAAATTTGGTGTTATTAATATATCGATAACCTAACAATTTTTTTAGATCGTTTTGTATTATCGATAGCTTAAAAAATTTGTTTAGAAAATTATATATCATCGATTGCTATACAATTTTGTTTCTTTTAGAAAATTAGAAATCTTCTCAAATTAGAATAAACATTGGTCACATTTCTAATTCTCACAGCATATGACTATTTTAAAGAAGACTCCAAGTTGTTGTATTTTTATGCATGTAGTTGGGTGTTGCAAATATAGAAGAAAACCAAGATTTCCTACTTTTTTTTTAGGATGAGTTTTGTACAACAAAACAACAAATAATTTTAAGCAAAGAGAGTGAAATTTTTTCTTCTTAGAATATTAAAATGAAAATTAACATTTTGTCTTTTAAAATTTATACTTTTTGCAAAAACAAATTCATAAATACATATACATCTGCATATATAAGGATTTTAAATGCACACAGTATGTTCACATGTGTGTAGTAGACAGTCCCTAAGTTATGTAAAATTGGAATTTTAAGAAGTTAAGTTTAAAATTTTGTTCAATTCATGTTGAAATTTGTAGAAAAATTGATTCAAATTAAACGAAATTTGAATAATGGTGCTCTTTTAGGATCAGGAAGACCTACTTAAAAAAGTAATATCCTGTAGAAATAGATTCCATCTGGACTGATCTGCTTGTATCTTATTATGTACCTGATCTGACCTGTAATTTTTCAATTTAATACTCTTTTTTGGGATCTGTCCAATATAATTTGTAATTAGATCTGCTTAGATCTTGAACCCGGAGAACAAATTTAAAGCAAATCTTATAAAATAAAATTAGATATAATTAGATTAAAGCTGATAAGATCATATATAATTCATTTATTCAATAGGAATTTTAAATAATTTCCATGTAAAAATCGATTTGATCTTAACAGATCTGCTTTGATCTTATAATATATAATTGCATCTGATTGTTATAATTGTATCTGATCAGAAATAATAAATTGTAAAATTTGTACCAATGTTGACCAAATCCGAGATATAATTAAATCTCGATTTTGGTCATTGCAGATAAAATTATATCTAATCAGACATGACCATATATGAATAGATATCAACAGATCAAATAAGATCAAATCTATTTTTACACGGGCTAATATTATTCAAAATTTCAGTAGCAGTCTAATGAACATATAATTATATATTCAACTACACACACACTCACACATATCTTCATACTTGTTGTCTAAGGATATAAATTTTCTTTATAGAAGAAAAAAAAAACATGACCTATGCATGTGTGCATTGACCAAAAGATTTTTGTCTCTGAGTAGATGTCAGGGTATTCATATGTTTTTTAAGTTAAGTGTGTCTTTTCCAAAAACCAAACCAATTTTCTTGGGTTGTATGGTTATGTCCCTTCTATATGAATATATATAATTTTTTAAATTTCAAATTTAGTTTCTAAGAACACTCTTAAGACTAAATACTTCTTCAGTTTCATCAAGTAAAAGAACAGAATAAGTATTTGGAAAATACTTTTCCTGTTTGCATATTCATGCAAAATGTGTAAGATTTCTACCCTTTTTTTTGGTATTTATGTTTTCTTAGCTCTCTGCTGTGTTAATGTTTCTAGTTTTCATAGCAGTATTCCATCATCAACCCATTCTTTTAAAATGATTCTAAAGTTTTGCAGTCCTCCCCATTTTCATCATCCTTTTAGGAATAGTTACAACTCTCACATCAGCAACATGTTTTTAAAGATGGTATTCTAAGAAATTTATAATTATCTTTAAATTGTGATAAACTTTGTTGCTTGTAAGAATTTTTTTTCTTAACACAGGCAGTTTATTTGGTATGAGTTCAGAAGGGATCAGTTAAGTTTTTGACGAAATTTCAATTCTGGGATTTTTGTGGATTTTAGAAATACTTGAAAATTTGACCAGATATTTAACTCTGAAAAAAAATCAAAAAGAAACGATCTATTGATAACAACAATAAAATTTTAAATTTAAATTTAAGGTATCGATAACACAAAATTTTCTATTGAAAATTCTATAGTTATTATGATTATACAAAATTTTCATTAGAAATTTGTATAGTTATCGATATGTCAATCAAATATTGTGTTCCATCTATCGATAACACAAAATTTTCTATAGACAGTTTAGCAGATATTGATAAAACAAAAATTTTTGTGTTATCGATATATCGATAACACAATCGTTTTTATGGAAAATTGTATAGTTATCGATACATCGATAAAACAAAATTTTCTATGGAAAAGTGTACTGTTGTCGATATATAGATAACACAAAATTTTTAATGGAAACTTACATAGTTATCGATACATCGATAATACAAAATTTTCTTTTGAAACTTGCATAGTTATCGATGTATAGATAACACAAAATTTTCTATAGAAAATTGTACAAATTTTAATTTTCTTGGGTTGTATTATAATTATTAAAGTGTCTGTACAAAATACAGGGTTGTCAATATATCGATAACTATACAATTTTCAAAAGAAAATTTCGTGTTATATATTGATAACTATACAATTTTCTATAGAAAATTTTGTGTGATCGATATATCGATAACTATACAATTTTCTTTATACAATTTTGTTTTAACGATATATAAATAGCACTACAATTTTCTACAGAAAATTTTGTGTTATCGATTACTATACAATTTTCTATAGAAAATTTTGTTATATATATACTATTCAATTTTCTATAAAAAAATTGTGTTATCAATATATCGATAACTATACAATTTTCTATAGAAAATTTTTTGTTATCGAAATACCATACAATATTCTATAAAAACATTTGTGTTATCGATATATCTATACATTTTTTTAGAAAACTACACTCTTATAAATTTTTGTTGAAATTTACCCACTTTATTGTAGGTAACTGTTCTCCTACAATAAAGTGGGTAAAAATACACTATGTGTTTAAATTTCAACATTTGCACACAAAGTGTGTATAACTAATAAACATTTTGTGTGCACAATTACATGTTTGCCGCTTGGAAAATTCTCTAGGAATAAACACAAAATGTGTAATTTTAAAACACTTGTGCTTAAAAAAGCATTTTATGTGTGCAAAAATGGATTTAAAATGTTTAAAATTGCATTTTATTTTTTTTACCTTTACAATTCATATAAAAGAAAACAAAAAACTCACTTTTATTTTCATGGTTTTTATTTTAACTTTAGTGCAATTATAATATAAAGACAAATATAAATACATCAGTTGTAAATACCAAATTATAACCAAAAAAATATGCATAAATGGTAATTGAAATAGAACAAATTTTTGTTAGTAAATCGTTCAAGACATAAAATTAAAAACAATTAAATAAACGAAAAATAGTAACATGTACAACAATATTACAAAACGCTATATATAAAAGACGAAATTTTGAATAAAAACAAAAAGTTGACCCATAATGTCTCCTGTATCCATGTTTCTCTACTTAAATATATATTTTTCTAAATCCTCTATTTCTGCAAAAAGATAAAACAAAGTAATACTTAAATATTTCAATCAATAAATTGTAATTATTACAAAAAAAAAAATACTTACAAGTAGGTGCAGTAAACCGGAAACCTGAATTTTGAGTCCACCAATTGCAAATATATTATCACGCCAACTGCAAATATATAAAAACGTTAAAATCTTTTTTTTTGCAAGATTCTAAAACATTTTTTTTTTATATGGAAAAATTCTGAAAAGTTCTCAGATTCGTAAATATTTTTCTCTGTAGGAAAATTCTCATAATTTGAGACAATAGACAAATTTTTAGAATCTGAGATTTTTTCTATAGAAAAACTCGCAGATTCTGAGATATTTTTTCTAAAGAAAAATTGTCTAAATCTGAAATTTTTGTATATTTGTTCTATAGATAAAATGCAAATAATCTGGGATATTTTTTCTTTAGAAAAATATTTTTTCTATATAAAAGTTCTCCATATCAGAGATATTTTTTCTATAGAATAATATATAAAAATACTAAGCTCCTCTGATTTTGTTTGAATATAAAAAATCTCAGAGTCTGAGACATTTTTTCTATAGAAAAGTTTTTGCTATAGAAAAATAAGACGCATTTTGTGATTCGAAAATGTTTTTAGAATCTGAGACATTTTTTAAGATATTTTTGTTAAATATATTTAATATAAAATTTTTGTTAAAGATATATTCACAGAATCTTAAAAACTTTGTAAAAAAAAATTCTCAGAATCCAAAAAAGCTTTTGTTGATGTACTTACCATTCTGATTGGGCAAATATTTTTCTTCACTACTACGAATTAAATAGATTTCTGCTTTAATTCGTTCTTTGTGTCTAATTTTTCAAATGCTTTTGGGAAGCTTTAAATTTATTAATAACGAAATGAATTTTAGTGCATTTACGTGTAGCCATAAATATATTATTCACTTTTATATTTAATACATTCATTATCTGTATTTTATTACTTTTCTTCGCGTTTTTTTTTATTTTAGCTGCAAACGATACAAATTTTATATTATTTTTCTTTATTTCTTTTTTTTGACAATTTAAATTATTTTTAAAAATTACACATTTTATGCTTAATATCAGAATATTAAACACAAAATGTTTACTTTACACACATAATGTGTACTATTAAATATCATGTGTTTATTTCTCAACGAATAAATTTTTCAACACACAAAATACTATATAATGTGTGTAATTTTAAAATTTTTATGTGCAAATTAGATTTTTAAACACTTGGTGTGTAATTTTAGGCGATGTGTGCTTTTTTACATAAAATTTTACCCACTTGATAGTAGTATTTTTACATGGACTTTTTAGAGTGTATTCTATCGGCATATAAATAGCAATACAATTTTCTTTATAAAATTTTATAATATCGAAATATCGATACAATTTTTTTATAGAAAATTTTGTGTTATCGGTGTATCGATAACTATTCAATTTTCTATAAAAAAGTTTGTTATCGATATACCGATAACTTAACAATTTTCTGAATAAAGTTTTGTGCTATTGATTTATCGATAACTTTACAATTTTCTATAAAAAAAATTATGTCATCGATATCTATACAATATTCTATAGAAAATTTTGTGTTATCGATATATCGATAACTATAGAATTTTCTATAAAAAGTCTTTTGTTATAACTATACAATTTTCTATAGAAAATTTTTTGGTATCCATATATCGACAACTATACGATTTTCTATAGAAAACTTTGTGTTATCGATACATCGATAACTATAAAAATTTTGTATAGAAAATTTTGTGCTATCGATGTATCGATAACTTTACAATTTTCTATAGAAAATTTTGTGTTGTTGATATATCGGTAGCTATACAATTTTCTATAGAAAATTTTGTGTTATCGGTGCATCGATAACTATATAATTTTCTTAAGAAAATTCTGTTTTATCGATTTATAAATATCAAATACAATTTTCTATATAAAAATTTTGAGTTATCGATATATCGATAACTATATAATTTTTTTTAGAGAATTTTTGTGTTATCGGTGTATCGATATCTATAAAAAAAGTTTGTTATCGATATACCGATAACATTACAATTTCTGCAGTAAGTTTTGTGTTATTGATTTATCGATAACTATACAATTTTCTTTAAAAAAATTGTGTTATCGATAGCTATACAATTTTCTATAGAAAATTTTGTGTTATCGATACATCGATAACTATAAAATTTTGTTTTATTGATATGTCGATAAATATACAATTTTCTATAGAAAATTTGAAGTTATCGATACATTAATAACTATACAATTTGCTATAGAAAATTTTGTGTTGTTGATATATTGATAACTATACGATTTCTGTATAGAAAATTTTGTGTTATCGATAAATATGCAATTTTCTATTAATAATTTTGCGTTACCAATATCTCGATAACAGTGCACATTCTATAGAAAATTTTCTGTTATCGATGTATAGATAAATATACAATATATCGATATATCGACAACTATACAATTTTCTATTGAAAATTTTTTGTTATCCATATATCGACAACTATAAGATTTTCTACAGAAAATTTTGTGTTATCGATATATCGATAACTATAAAATTTTTTTATAGAAAATTTTGTGCTATCGATATATCGATAACTATACAATTTTCTATAGAAAATTTTGTGTTGTTGATATATCGGTAGCTATACAATTTTCTATAGAAAATTTTGTGTTATCGATATATGGATAACTATATAATTTTCTTCCCGAGTAAAAAAGAGTTATATATAGCCGTGACAAATTAGATCCCAAATATGGTGGACACAATTGTTTCAAATATTATTTTCGGTTATCCTACAAGATCTGAACAGATAGTCTTATATATAATATGATAAGTAAAATGGGTCTATCTGGTTTTATCAGTTTGATCGGGACTGATACAATATAAAATAAATTGAGACTATAAGACATAAATGTATTTGGTTAGATATTGGTCTACATAAAAAACATATTTTTGTATATAACATTATATAAAGTGCATATGATTATACATAATGTTATCCAACTTATATGACGTTATAAGGAGCAATATATGATCAGTTATAATGGTTTTAAAATATATTTAATCGTATCAGTTTTCTCCAACTGATATAATTATATAGACCCAATTCACGTATCACATTATATATAAGGTAATCCCTCTAGATCATAAAATATACCCGTAGATAATTATTAAAATAATTGTATCCGCCATATTTGGGATATAATTAGTCATGAAAATTTTTTCTTTTTTTACTAGGGTTGAGAAAATTCTGTTTTATCGATTTATAAATATCAATACAATTTTCTATATAAAATTTTGTGTTATCGATATATCGATAACTATATAATTTTTTTTATAGAATTTTTGTGTTATCGGTGTATCGATATCTATAAAAAAAGTTTGTTATCGATATACCAATAACATTACAATTTCTGCAGTAAGTTTAGTGTTATTGATTTATCGATAACTATACAATTTTCTTTAAAAAAATTGTGTTATCGATAGCTATACAATTTTCTATAGAAAATTTTGTGTTATCGATGTATCGATAACTATAAAATTTTGTGTTATTGATATGTCGATAACTATACAATTTTCTATAGAAAATTTTAAGTTATCGATACATCGATAACTATACAATTTGCCATAGAAAATTTTGTGTTGTTGATATATTGATAACTATACGATTTCTGTATAGAAAATTTTGTGTTTTCGATAAATATATCTATAGAAAATTTTTAGTTATCCATATATCGACAACTACACGATTTTCTATAGAAAATTTTGTGTTATCGATATATCGATAACTATAAAATTTTTTTATAGAAAATTTTGTGCTATCGATATATCGATAACAATACAATTTTCTATAGAAAATTTTGTGTTGTTGATATATCGGTAGCTATACAATTTTCTATAGAAAATGTTGTGTTATCGATATATCGATAACTTTAAAAATTTCTATATAAAATTTTCTGTTATCGATATATCGATAACTATACAATTTTCTATAGAAAATTTTGAAATATCGATATATCGATAACTATACAACTTTCAATAGAAAATTTGGTGTCATCGATATATCGATAACTATACAATTTTCTTTAGAAAATGTTGTGTTATCGATAACTATGCAATTTTTTATAATTTTGTGTTACCAACATAACGATAACAGTTCACTTTTCTGTTTTAAAATTTTGTGTTGTCGATATATAGATAAATATACAATTTTCTATTGAAAATTTTGTGTTATCGATAACAATCCAATTTTTCTGTAAAAAATTGTATACTTATTTTCTATTGAAAATTTTGTGTTATCGTTATACCAATAACTACAGAATTTTCAATAGAAACTTTTGAGTTATCGATATATCTATAACTATACAATTTTCTATAGAAAATGTTGTGTTATCGATACATCGATAACTATACAATTTTCTATAAAAAAAATTGTGTTATCGATAGCTTTACAATTTCTTTAGAAAATTTTGTCTTATTGATATATGGTTAACTATAAAATTTTCTATACAAAATTTTGTGTTATCGATATATCGATAACTATAAAATTTTCTATAGAAAATTTCGTGTTATCGATATATCGATAGCTATACAATTTTCTATAGAAAATTTGTGTTATCTCTATATCGATAACTATTTAATTTTCTTTAGAAAAATTTTTTGTTATCGATATACCATAACTACGCAATTTCCTATAGAAAATTTTGTGTTATCGAGATGTCAATAACTATAGCATTTTCTATAGAAAATTTTGTATTTTCGATACATCGATAAATATACAATTTTCTTTAAAAAAAATTGCGTTATCGATAACTATACAATTTTCTATAGAAAATTTTGTGTTATCAATAACAATAAAATTTTCTATTTATAATTTTGTGTTACCAATATATTGATAACAGTGCACATTTCTATAGAAAATCTTGTGTTATCAAAATATCGATAACTATCAACTTGTTAAGTTATCGATAACACAAAATTTTCAATAGAAAATAGTTGTCAATGCGTCGATGGCACAAATTTTTCCGAAGAAAATTGTATGATTACCGATATATAGTTGTCACAAAATTTTCTTTAGAAAATTGTATAGTTATCGATATATTGATAACACAATATTTTCTAGTTTTATAGTTATCGATATATAAATAAAGCGAAATTTGTCTTATAGGTAAGTGTATTGTTATCGATAACAAAATTTTATGGTCATCGATATAACGATAACACACAGTTTATTATTAAAAACTGTATTGTTATCGATTAATCGATAATACGAACTTTTCTGTAGAAAATTGTATAGTTATCGATATATCGATAACACAAAACTTTCCATATAGTTATCGATATATCGATAACATAAAATTTTATATAGCAAAATGTATAGTTATCGATACATCGATAACACAGGATTTTCTAAAGAAAAGTTCATATTATCGATAAATTGATATAAATACAATTTTCTATAAAAAACTGTATGTTATCGTTATATCGATAACTACAAAATTTTCTATATTTACAAATTTTGGGTTATCAGTATATTGGTAAATATACAATTTTCCATAGAAATATTGTTATTACAAAATTTTATTTTGAAAATTTTCTTGGAAAATTGTTTAGTTATCGATAAATCGATAACACAACATTTTCTATAGAAACCGTAATTTGTTACATAAAATGATATAGTTATCAATATATCGATAACACCAAATGTTTTATAGGCAATTGTTTAGTTATCGATATGTCGATAACACAAAATTTTCTAAAAAATTCAAAAGTTATCAATATATCGATAACACAAGAATTTTCTGTAGAAAATTGTATAGTTATCGATACATCGATAATGCAAAATTTTATATAAAACATTACAGTTTCTATAAAAATTTTTTGTTATCGAAAATACTCTGCTCTTCTATTCCCATTACACAAAGTTGTAACCTGACTTCTTATCATAGAAAAGATTAGAAGGTACGCAGTGTTGTATTTGATGTATTTTCCAATATGGTGGCAAAATGCTTGTTCTTCCTCATCTCACACGTATTTAATATCAAATTAGTTTCTTTGTTTATAAAAAATGGAATTTGTCTTTCATTTAATTAAATTTGCTATTTAGTTTGCTTTATTCATCGTTTTTTTAAAGATAATACGCAATATTGATAGTTTAAAAAGTTTTTTTTCTCTTTTGTTGTTTGCTTTGTTGTTGTTCTCCTTTATGTTGCATTGTTTTTATTAAACGTCAAAAGTTACATAATGTGCTGTCACCAATACTTATTCAAGCCAAATACGACTCTGTTTCATTTCTATTTTTTTCTATGCTTCTTATTAAACTTATTTTGATTATTAACTCCCTTTTGTACAAAATTTATTTAAATTTTGTATGTAGATAAGTTTTCCAAAAACCCATCATAAATTCAGTTAACATACCACAATAACAATAGAACTTTATATGTACTTTTAAACTCCCTGTTTATACAAATGAACACTACAACTTCTTACATGGACTTTTTTATATACCCTACAATGTAGCGCCTACATCTTAAAATTAATTTTGTCTGTGATCCCTGATTCTATTTATCCCGGCATAAATATTACACAGAAATAAGTGTATCTATTGCATATGATCGATATCGCTTCAGAGGTTCGAAAGTTATGTAGGGAGAGCTAGAAAATTTGGGTTTTTCCACATAACCTAAAAATACAAAATGTTTAATTTGGCAGCTGAAGCACAGGCAAACTGATACAGGCATTTTTTTGTACTATTTTTTTTTGAATTGTAAAGGAAATATGGCCTCGAGCTAGAATAAATCTACTCAAAATATTATATTTTAAAGGTCAAATAAAAGAATATTTTTTTTTAATAAAAATTAATAAGAATTTGATTTTTTTTAATAATGTAGGGCATACTACGTTCGGTACAGCCTTATAAATCCCCCATACCTGATTTTTTCACCATAATTATGTACGAAAAACTCTTTTAAGTACATGCTACGAATATAATGACAAAAATCTACATACTTATAGAGAAAACTTATTTACTAACAAATACAATTACAAAAAGAAAATGAGCCTTAATTTAAAAGTTGAAAGAGTATGCGTAAAAGTATTGGTCATTGTGTAGTGTGCAAGATTGTGATGGCATATATGAGGTGGAAAAGTAAAGAAATTGTGTTTTTATTAGGGAGTTGCTTATAAATGGAGGATTTTTTGGGGGGTGATTATGATAAATATATAATTTTTTAAAGAAAATTTTGTGTTATCGAGCCTGCATACTTTTCTATTTTTTTGAGTTATCGTTATATCGATAGCTAGTTATATCGACAAGTTCATTATTCGATAACTCGATTAATCGATAACCCGATTCATCGATAACTCGATTAATCGATACATTAAAAACTCCATACATCGATAAATTGATTCATCGATAACTTGATATATCGATAACTCGGTACTTCGATTACTCGATTCATCGGTGAATCGATGTATCGATAACTTGATAATTCGATACATCATTAACTCGATATATCGATAATTTGATACATCATTAACTCGATATATCGATAATTTGATACATCGGTAACTCTATATATCGATAACTCGATATATCGATAAAACAATATATCGATAACTCGATTTATCGATAACTAAACATATCGATAACTCCATACATCAATTACTCGAAATATCGATAATTCGATATATCGATAACTCGATGCATAGAAAACTCGATATATTGATAACTCGATGTTTCGATAATACATCCATACATCAATAACTCTATAAATGGATTGCCCGATGAATCGATAACTCGATACATCGATAGCTCGGTGCTCAATATATCGAAAAGTTGATATTTTCTACATTTTGTGAGTTAGTAAAGATTTTAGTTTCAGCTAAATAAATTCCACCCTTAACAATTTTAAACAGCCTACATTTTACTGATTATAAAATCCTAAGAAGTCTACAAGTGTATGTAGCAAGAATATAAAAAAATAGTTTAAATGAGTTACTCTTGTGTAGAAAATTATTACCTATACAAATATATAAACTCACATGAAACTAATAAAATCTGTCTGCAATTTCTAAAGCAAGAAAAAAAAACTTAAAATTATATAAAGAAAACACATACCAAGAAAAGCAAATATTCAAATCCACACACACACATTTATTTAAAACACACAAATTTAAATTGTCCCTCACACACACACTTAAACTCAAATTACCTACACACACCCATCCACCCACAAAAAAACTACTTACGCATTAAAATGTTGCATGTGCGTCTTAGAAAACTGCATTGGGCATCTTGTTATTTCCGGTTGAGAAATACATTTTACATAAAACTGCATTCTATAAACAAGATAAAATTTTAAATTTTTTGAAGGAGGACAGGGGGAGTTTAACAGAACTTGGAAGTTGCTTTAAAATAAGAATTTAAACATATTTATTCAAAAGGTGTTCCGGGGGAGTTTTTTAGTTTTAGGTTTTAAGAATATATTGATTATTTGTTATTTTAAGCCTAGCAGGAATGAATCCACTTTTTGATTGGTACACATAAATGTTTAAGATTTTTTTTTTTTTGTAAAATAATATGTGTTTGCTTATAAGTATGTGAAATGATTTAAGTCTGTATGTGTTTTTGAAATTTATAATGACCATCTTTAAAAGATGCAATGTAAGAATACAAATAAGTTTTTTTTTTATTTTACATTATATAATTATTTTTTTTATTTATTTTAATATCTTTGCAAATTAAATGAAAGAGCTGGAATATAAGAAAGGCGATTATTAAATAAGGAAATTATTTCTAATATTAAATTTAGAAAAAAATAAGAGACGTATCGGAGTGTTAATAGCACAAAAATTTTGCTTTAAAAATTTAATCGCTCAAAAATTTTCTTTAGGAAATTTGAAGCTATAAAAACTTTGAAATTATCGATAACTCGTTAATTTTCTATAGAAAATTTTAAATTATCTATAGCTCTATAATTCTCTTTAGATCATTTTTAATTAAATCTATATTTAATTATATAGAAAATTTTAGAATTATCGATAGCTCGGTAATTTTCTATAAGGAAATTTAAGTAATGGATAACATAATAATTTTCTATAGAAAATTTGAAATGATTGAAAAGTCTAAAATTTTTTATAGAAAATTTCTTCAAATTATCGATAACTCAATAATTTTCTTTAAATTATCGATAACTCGATTATTTTTTATAGAAAACTAAAAATTGTCGATGGATCGATAATTTTCTATAACAAATTTTAAATTATCGATAACTCGATAATATTTTCTAACCCAAATTTTAAATTATTAATAATTTTCTATTGAAAATTTTAAATTATCGATAACTCAATAAATATCTATAGAAAATTTTAAATAACCGATAACTCTATAATTTTAAACAGAAAATTTTAAATTATCGATAACTCCAAAATTTTCTATACATAAATTTAAATTATCGATATTTCGAAAGTTTCTATAGTGAATTTTAACTTAGGGATATTTAAAAAAATTTCTATAGAAATTTTTAAATTATCGATAACTTGATAATATTTAATACACAATTTTAAATTATCGATAACTCGATAATTTTCCATATAAAATTTTAAATAATTGATATCTTGACAATTTTCAATCGAAAATTTTTAATTATCAATAACTATATAATTTGCTATAGAATATTTTAAGTTATCGATAACTCAATAATTTACAAAAAAAAAAAATAAAGTTATCGGTACATCGATAACTCTATAATTATCCATTGAAAATTTTACGTTGTCGATTCATCGATAACTCAATAACTTTCTCTAAAACATTTCAAGCTATTGATACCAATATAATTTTCTATTGAAAATTTTGAATTATCAACACATCGATAACTATATAATATTCTATACAAAATTTTAAATTATCGACACATCGATAACTCAATAATTTTCTTTATAATATTTTTTAATTTTCGACGAATTGATTACTCGATAATTTTCTATAAAAATTCGAGTTATCGATACATCGATAACTCAATAGTGTTCTATTGAAAATTTAAAGTTATCGATACATCAATAAAAAAAAATTTTAAGTTATCGATAACTCAATAATTTTCTATAGAAAATTTTAAGATATCAATATATCAGTAACTTCATAATTTTCTAAAGACTGTTTTGATATTTTTCTATAAAAAATGTTGTATTATCAAAACATCGATAACTCGATATTTTTCTTAAAAAACTTTATATAAGCGATACAACGATATTTCCATACTTGTCTTTAAAAAATTTTATATTAGCGATATACAGCCAACTCGATCATTTTGTATAGAACATTTTAAGTTATCGATAACTCGATAAAATTTTTTTGAGAATTTAAAGTTATCGATAACTCTATAATTTTAATTAGAAAATTTAAGGTTATGGATAATTTAAAAGTGATTTTTTATAAAATTTTAAGTTATCGAAAACTCGATAATTTTCTTTAGAAGCTTTAAGTTATCGATAACTCCATCATTTTCTAAAGAACATTTTTAGTTATCGATCATCGATAACCCTATAATTGCTATAAAAAATTTAATTTATCGATAACTCCTAAATTTTTTTAGAAAACTTTAAGTTATCGATACATCGATGATCGATAACTAGATAATTTTTTAAAGAAAATTTAAAGTTATCGACACATCGATAACTCGATAATTTTCTAAAGAAAATATTAAGTTATCGATTTTTTATAGAAAATTTTAAGTTATCGATACATCGATTACTCAATAATTTTGTTTAGAAAATTTCAAGTTACCGATACATCAATAATTTTCTATATAAAATTTTAATTTACAAGTACATCGATAATTTTCTAATAAAAATTTTAAGATATCGATACATCTATAATCTCTATTGACATTTTTGAGTTACTCGATATATTAAAAACTCGATAATTTTCTAAATAAAATATTTAGTAATCGATAATTCGATTATTTTCCATAGAAAATTTTTTATTATCGCTACATCGATAATTTGCTGCTGCAAATTTTATTTTATCAATATATCGATAACTAGACAATTTTCTAAATAAAATTTAAGTTATCGATACATCGATAACTTGATAATTTTCTAAATAAAATTTTAAGTTATGAATACATCGATATCTCGATTATTTTCTGTAGAAAATTTTAAGTTATCGATAACTCGATAATTTTATCTAGAAAATTTTAAGTTTTCTGTACATAGATAACTTGATAATTTTCTATTTTAAGTTACCGATACATCGAAAACTCGATGGTTTTTCTATAGGAATTTTAAGCTATCGGTACATCGATAACTCGACAATTTTCTGTAGAAAATTTTAAGTTATAGATACATCGATAACTTTATAATTTTTTATAGATAATTTTAAGTTATTGATACATCGATAACTTTATAATTTTCTTTAGAAAATTGTTAGTTATCGAAAAATCGATAGCTTTATAATTTTTTTATAGAAAATTTTAAGTTATTGAAACATCGATAACTTTATAATTTTCTATAGAACATTTTAAGTTATCGATACATCGACAACTTTATAATTTTCTATAGAAAATTTTAAGTTATCGACATATCGATAACATTTTAATTTTACAATTTTTAGTTCTTGATACATGGATAACTTTATAATTTTCTATAGAAAATTTTAAGTTATCGATACATCGATAACTCGATTTGAATTTTGAATTTTCAATACATCAATAACCAGATATTGTTATATATATAAAAAATTTTAAGTTATCGATACATCAATAACTCGATTATTTTCTGAAGAAATCTTAAATTATCGATATTTTTAACTCGATATTTTTCTATAAAATATTTTTAACTAGAGATACATCGGTAACTCGATAATTTCCTATACAAAATTTTAACTGGATTGATAATTTTTTTGAGAATATTTTAACTTACCGATTACTAAAAAATTTTGTTTAGAAAATTTTAAGTTATAGGTAACTCGATAACTTTCTTTAAAAAGTTTCAAGTTATCGATTACTTGATAATTTTCTTTTTTAAATTTAAGTTTAAATTTGTTTTTTACAAAATTATTGAAATATCAATAACACAAAATTTTTTAAAGAAATTAAAAACTTTCCAACTTAAATTTTTCTGTCCGTGTGATTCTTTACACTCAAAAAAAAACTGTAATGTTAGCAAAAAAAGCTTGTAAACCTACAAGAAAATTTGCTGATTTTGAACCCACAATTTTTTTGGTAAAGTTGGCAAAAATGTTTTGCCAAAAATTAGTAAACTGCCATTTTTTTAATTGAACTTAGTTCATACACATTTTAGGACCCCATTGGGTTCGGACTCGATAGGTCCAGACCCCGATGGGCCTAGACTTAGTTGGGTTCCTTAAAAATCGTCGTGGTTTTTGATCCAAAATTTGTGTCCGTTTCGCTCTACCTTGCTTAGTTTTTGAGATACGTGATTTTAGGGGACCACCGGGGTTTTAAGAATTAAAAAACTCGATAATTTCAAAAATATTACTTTTAGTTATTTTGCGGTCTTGTTCTACGCCACAAAATTGCTTTTGAACTTTTTGTTTTGTCGGCAATATTTACCGAGACACGCGTATTTTAAACTTTTCGGGAATGCTAACTTTTTTGGATCCAAAGTTAGGATCCATTAGGGTCCACACATATGAAGAGGACCGGCGATGTTATATAGCCCGAGACCAAAAATGGCCTCCATTTTGCTCTATCTGGCTTAGTTTCCAAGATAGCGCCATTTTAAGTTTTCGTAAAAAAAAATTTATAATTTATTTTTGCTAATATTAGCAAAAAAAAGCTTGTAAAAGCTTGGCCAACTCAATTTTAAATTTAGCAAAAAATTTCGTTAAGTTTATATTACCCTGCCATTGCACTATTGGGCCACCACCTCATATAAACCACTGGCTACAAATAAACATTCTTTAAAGTTTTTGTTTTCATAGGCCTATCTATGTGTGTGTGTATTGAAACACATAGAAAATTATAAGAAGAATTTCTTCTTGAACTCCTTTACTTAAAAATGTTATATATGTACATAACAAACATTTGCTTTCATATATATTCACTGCATGATATATTTACCTTGTGTACTTATAAATAATTGTATGTGTGTAAATGTGGCATTTATATTTAAACAATAAATTTTAGAAATAAATTAAAACTTTTTGATATTTTTTTTTATAAAATTTATATTATACGAATAAATAAGCTCGAGGCTTAATTTTTTAATAAATTTTATTTATTTAAATATTTAATATTTCGTCACCCAAAATTAAACTAAATAAATAAAATTTAATTAAAACTCAGGCCTCGAGCTAAATTGTACTTCAATCAGCACTGAAAAGATGCATGGTTTCATAGCATCTTCATAGCGCTATATCAGTGATAACAAAGGGTTCTCAGTGACACTGCATATAAAAATTATTTATGAAAAAAAATCCTTCTTAAATAATTTCAGAAGGTTTTGGAGCCACTATTTGACTCGTGTTTCCTTTTTAAAAACTGCTTCCACGTTAGCAAAAACTTCAGCTGGTATTATATGGAATCCTTGCTAAAATATTTGGTTTTATAAATGATTCATTTTTTATTCGATCTGCAATAAACTTTCTGCTTTAAATTTTTTTTTAATAATTGCCACCCTTTTATTTGTATATGCGTATGCATTTTACCATTCACACATACATAGGTCTTAATATATATTTTTTTTCTACTTTTAAAATATTCTTTTAATAATATACTTAAATAACAATAAACATGAACATTCTTTTAAATATACAAACACACTTTTATACATATTTATATTGCATAATATATACAGATGTATTTAAAACATTATTGTTTATTATTATAAGTACACATACAAAACTATATATTTATATACATAAGGGTGACAAGTTTATTTAAAAAACTTTATAAAATTTCCCTAAAAAAGGTTTTGACAAATTTTTTTATCAACTTCGTTAAAGTTTTATGAAAACAAAAAACAATAAAAATTAGTAATTCGACTTTTTTATTGGGCAATGAAAAAAATATTCTAGTTCGAGGTCATTTATTTTCCCCATTATGCTAAAAAAAATTTCTTCGACCCAAAGTCCTTCCAATAGTTTCAGGGGTTTTGCTGCCACTTAACCAGTAATTATATTCCGCCAAATATTCCGTCTTCCCATATATCACCAAAAAATGGAAATCTGAAATAAATAGCCACCCTAATACTTAAATATATATATTAGAGTTCGTTTCGTGACTATGTCACTTCATCTGTTTATCGGATATCATAATTTTTTTAAAGGATTTAGGGGAGCTAAAAAGAATGCCGGTATTTTTTGGAAAAATTTTCACTCCTTGGGGTGGTTCAAAGCATCTGAAAACGCGGATTTTGAGCTGATTTTTTTGCAGAGAAAAAACGGCTGATTATATTGCAAATCTGATTGCACCAGTCGATTCTACACCAAAAATTTAAATAATAGCAGTTTTTTGAACTCTTAAAAAAAGTTCCAATAGCCCACAACAGGGGGCGTAAAAATCGATTTTTTAAAAAAAAAAATTAAATTATTTTTTTAATCATGCACGATGAAGAGCCAGTTTTTGCTAAGAAATTTGGTACCAAAAGCACTTTTCTATCACAACCCATTAAAAAGTTATAAGGCTTCAAAGTTTTTTTTCTAATGGCAAAATTATAAAACACTGACCGAAATTTGAAAATTTTTTGGATGGGTCCGCGGTCTGGATACTCGTTTTCGATTTTAATCTCAATGCTAATTCCAAATCTGGTTTCCAAAATGTTCCGTAACGTCAGGTTTTTGAGATAATTGAGGTCAAAGTTCACAAAAAACGCATTTTTTGTGTATATTAGAACATTTTTTTGTGATGTTTTAGGATGATATTCTGGGATCATAAAACTCGTTTTCGACTAACATTTCGATGCTGATTCTGAATCTAGATTTCAAATTTTTCTATCACGTTATGTTTTCGAGAAAATTGAGGTCAAAGTTCTCAAAAAACGTGTTTTTGGCCATTTTTGAAAATTGATAACTTTTTAACGGGTTGTGATAGAACGGAAAATTTAGTTCCATTTTGTCAAGCTGAAAATGCCCTTTAATTGGCATATTTAAAAAAATTAATTTAAAAAGAAAATGGAAAAACCTTATATTTCCGCCCTCTGTGGACGGTTTTTGGAAATTTTTTTAAGAGTTTGAAAAATGACCATTGTATTATTTTTTGCTGTAGATTCGACTGATGAAATCAGATTTGCGATATATTCAGCCGTTTTAGCTCTGCTGAAAAATCAGCTCAAAATTCGCGTTTTCAGATGCATTGAACCACCCCAAGGAGCTAATTTTTTTCCAAAAAAATACCGCCATTCTTTTTAGTTCCCCTAAATCCTTCAAAAAAATGATGATATCCACAGATCAAATTTTCAAAATTAACTCTAATATATATGTCTATTGTGCGGGTTTTTCTGTCTTGAAAATATTTCTTCTTAAAATTTGATTAGAAATTAATTAGAAATTTTACCTTATTTTTTTTTCTTTACGAAAGTATTATATTGTGATTATTATATTTCAATACAATTTTCTTACAAAAATTATGTATTAGTTTGTATATAAGTACCCAAGCAGAAAGTGCGACAGTTTCATAAAAAAAGCGTTCTGAAGCAATGCATCAAAAAAAATTAAAGCTCGAGGTCATTTTTATTTTTATACCCTCCAACCACAGTATGGGGGTATACTCACTTTGTCATTCCGTTTGTAACGCATAAAAATATCGGTCGGGGGCCCCATAAAGTATATATATTATTGATCTATGATCGATTTTAAGTCGTTCTATGAATGTCCGTCCGTCCGTCCGTCTGTATAAAACACGATTCAGTCCAAAATAAAAGAGGTAGACCCCTGAAAATTGGTCAGAATATGTATAATGTTCATAGGCCGGTTAAGTTCGGAAATGAGCAAAATCGGGCCAGGGGAAAAAAAGTTCCCCCTTAACAATCTAAAAAAACCTCTTAAAAAACGCCATTTTTATATCATTTTTTGCCATTATTGTTAAAAAAATGAAATATTTTTATGTCAGAAGGGGTTTAAACTCCTAAACTTAAACCCAGGGGGCTGGAAAACTTAGTTTTTTCTACCCGCTCCCTTTAGTGGGCGTGGATTTAAAAAAACATTAAAATAATGAGAAAATGGTATTACTAAATTGCAAAAAGCATAATTAATTAGTTAACATTTATCGCGATGGGGAAAGTATCCCTCACCACCCCCACCGAGCCCCCCGCCACAAAAAAAAAAAGATTTTTTATATGTTTTACCATGTTGGAGGGTATCATAGATTCGGCATAGCCGAATTTAACACTCTCACTTGTTCTTATTAAAACAAAATTATTCTCATAGGACAATTTACAAAAAAAAATATTTTTTTGTTTTTAATTTCTTTATTCTTCGTGAGGTTTTTAAAAAAAGTTTTAAAAGTCCTTCATCAAAAATACTATACAATTTTTTTTGGAAAAATTTTCTATGTAACGAAATTTTTCTTGAAGTTCCGCACCCAAACATTTTTTTTGAAAAATTCTTTTGCGTTTTAAAGATGGAATGCTCTAACAACACTGTTTCCATTTTTCTACCTGGGTAATGATGTTCAATCTTTGTTCATGCGTTTTTGTGCATTATTGCTTTATTTTAATATATATAATATTAAGTATTTTAGGCTTTTATAAACAAAATACATACATATGAGGTCTTTTTTTTCCTTTAAGATCCAACATAATCACCATCTTATAATCATGCGTGTATTTTGTGTGTTTATGTTTGTTTATTTTAATATATTATTTACTTTAAATTATGCATTTGAAAAGATGAAGAAAAAAATCTTTAAATAATATATACATATATTTGTGCATACTCATGCACACACATTATTAAAATATTTCTTTAAAATTAAATATTTGTTTAAAATATTTAATAAAAATTACAAAAGAAAAAAAAAAAAATATGTAATTAATATATACAACTTTGTAAATATTTGTTAAAAGTTTAAAGCTGAGATGGAAAAATATTTTTAAACTAAGAATCATACTTGTCAGGTTAGCACTTTAGATGTTAGATCTAGTAATAATTTTAAAAATTAAGCACCAACTTTAATTTTCTTGAAAATTTTTCTATGAGAATATCATAGTTTTAATTAGTAAAGGAAATAATTACCCCGAGATAGAATAAACCTACTCAAAATATTATATTTTCAAGGTCGATTAAATCAATTTTAATTATTTTTTTAAATAAATTATTTTTTTTTCTTAAATTAAACAGAATTTGAATTTAGCACCTACTTTAAAACGGACGGTAAAAAATCTGGCGTCTTGTCAGATCTTGAAAATTCTAGTTCTTTTTTATGTGATTTTTAATATTTTTATACACTGCACTTACAAGGAAACTCTGGCAACCGTTTAACACAGATTTTTCTAAATCTTAAATATATATAAAAAATAAAAAAAAAACATTTTAAGGTTGGGATGTCTCGGCTTATTGGCCATATCGGGGATTTAGGGGTAAAAAAAAGGGTAACATTTTTTTTCGATTTTTTGAGCTATTTCCTCTTAAGAAAGTATACACACAAAGAAATAAAATGCCAATGAACGAAATTCATAGTATTTATGAACAAATTCATAAATATTTATTTACTTTTTCATAATATTTAAAAACTTTTACATAGCATTTATGAATAATTAATAATATGTGGAATTTAAGAAATATTTTACATTTTTGATAAATACTATGAAAAAGTTCAAAAATTTATTGAAAATGTTTATTAAATTTTATGTATTTGTTCATAAATATTATGAGTTTTGTTCATTGGTAAATTTTTTTTTCTGTGTATGACGTTTTTATATGGATAAGTCGTCACTTATTATTTCTTTGGACAATATTTGTTTGCGAGTTATCAGAATTTTCCTGAAGGACCATATTTTTCATAAGGTGGCAACGAACTTTTTAAACACATATGTTTATTACATAAATTTTAAGTTTCAGGCAAACATTTCGGATAGTTTCCTCGTAAGAGTCTAAAAAAATTGCACTTTATTACTTTTTCGATTTCATAAAATATTGTTTTTTTAAACTGAAATTTAGGATCCTCCAGCAAAATAAAATTTTTTTTGAGAAAAAAATTTTTGAAAATTTTGATTCTAAATGTAAGTGGTCAAAAAAACGGTACACATTGGTTCGTTTTACTAACTATTCGACTAAAGACCCCAGAATCTTAAAATTTGACACAAAATTTAATTTTTTTTGAGTTAACAATGGGTTACCTAGGCTTTTTATATCATTTCAAATAAAGTTTATGTCGGCCATTCCATGAGAGATCACCCAAAATTTGACCGACGGTGTTTAGATTTTCCTAATATTTTGAGGAGAAAATACTCTATGGGCCCATATAAAGATTTCACTTTTGAGTTCGCCAAAATTCAAAAAACTCGCGATTTTATTCCATATTTGAATTTTTGAAAAACCAAAAAATCTGTCTAAAGTGTCTCACTTTAAAAAATTATATCTTTAGTAATTCCTAATGGATCTGAATACTGAAAACGTGTTGGAATAAGACTATCGTCCACTTTAAGAAAAAAAAATACAAAAAAATATTTTTCGCAAAATAAGCTACATTTTTCCGCAATTGCATTTTTCAATTGCATTTTTCGCTGATTTGAGCATCATTCGATTTATTTTTTGTTAGCATTTTTGGAAAGTTTAGAATTTTTATTTTCAACTGGCATCCTCAACATTAACATAGTAAAAGGGCGCGTCCCAGGGGTTTGAAGATGCCAATTTAAAGTAAAAATTTTAAATTTTCGAAAAATACAAACAAGCCAGCAAAATCGGTCAAGTGCACAGTGGGCCAGGATCTCCGTTTTTTGGCCAAAAGTCCATTTCGCTGCATCCAAATTCTGTTGATGTATTCAAAATCTTGGAATGTTCAATATTATGTAAATAAAATATTGTAATATTGTGGCTATCTGATTTTCTTTGACAAGAGGTCAAAGTCAAAATTTCGAATTTTTGTGACAATTTTTTTTTTTTTAAATATATTAAAAAAAACTTTGGAAATTAAAGAATTTTTGACTGAAAATCATTCAGAAATCACTAACGAAGTACTTATTAACATATCAAAATCTAAAACACTTCAATAATTATCTAAGGAAGGTATAAAATTTAAGTTTCCCCAAAAAAATAACGATTTTTTTGAAAATCGCCATTTTTCAACATCGATCTCCAAAAAGCTCCAAACGATTTTGGAAAACCTTTAATGCCAATGTGTTCCTTAATATGTCCCCTAACTAGAATTTTGCGACCGTCTGCGACC